>CM022766.1:22407609-22520109 GCA_012411365.1 Ameiurus melas | reverse complement strand
ATAGATAGATTTATGGATGGTTCGATGGATGGATAGATAGGTAGGTAGATGGATAGATATATAGATAGATAGATAGGTGGATGGATCGATGGATGGATAGATATATGGATGGATGGATGGATCAATGGATGGATAGATGGATGGACAGATAGATAGATAGATGGCTGGATGGATGGATAGATAGATAGATAGATGGATCAATGGATAGATATATGGATAGATGGATGGATGGATAGGTAAGTAGATGGATGTATATGGATGGATAGATAGATATATGGATGGATCAATGGATGGATAGATAGATAGGTAGGTAGATGGATGGATAGATAGGTGGATGGATGGATGGATGGATAGATGGATGGATATATGGATGGATGGATCAATGGATGATAGATGGATGGATGGATAGATGGATCAATGGATGGATCAATGGATAGATAGATAGATAGATGGATCAATGGATAGATAGATGGATGGATAGATGGATGGACAGATAGATAGATAGATGGCTGGATGGATGGATAGATAGATAGATAGATGGATCAATGGATAGATATATGGATAGATGGATGGATGGATAGGTAAGTAGATGGATGTATATGGATGGATAGATAGATATATGGATGGATCAATGGATGGATAGATAGATAGGTAGGTAGATGGATGGATAGATAGGTGGATGGATGGATGGATAGATGGATGGATATATGGATGGATGGATCAATGGATGATAGATGGATGGATGGATAGATGGATCAATGGATGGATCAATGGATAGATAGATAGATAGATGGATCAATGGATAGATAGATGGATGGATCAATGGATAGATAGATGGGTCAATGGATAGATATATGGGTCAATGGATAGATAGATAGATGGATGGATCAATGGATAGATAGATAGATGGATGGATCAATGGATAGATATATGGGTCAATGGATAGATAGATAGATAGATGGATGGATCAATGGATAGATAGATAGATGGATGGATCAATGGATAGATATATGGATGATCCATGGATGGATAGATAGATCGATGGATCGATAGATAGATAGATAGATAGATAGATAGATATATGTATGGATGCATCAATGGATAATGGATGGATGGATGGATGGATAGATAGATGGATGGATCAATGGATAGATGGATCAATGGATAGATATATGCATGATCGATGGATGGATAGATAGATGGATCGATAGATAGATAGCGGGTCCTTTCTGCTAACTAATGCTTCTTCATGATAGGTTCTTCCTGATCATGCTTATGATCATCACAAGAGAATATGTGTAGTGAATGTATAGTCTTTAACTTGCATGATGGCATGAGGACTGTTATAAAGAGAAAGGTGTTCACTTGCTAGCCGGCTGTTTGTCATTTGCTGTTCGCCTTTGTCTCTCTGACTCCCTGGGAATTTTACCTTCTTGTCCGGGGGAATAATAATAATGATGATGATGATGATAATAATAATAATATTAAATAATAATAATAATAATAATAAAAATGAAGAAGGATGCTAGATGCAAGGTTATGAAGATAACCTTAGAGAAAGTGTGTGTGTTTGTGTGTGTGAGGTGAGATGAGATCTGAGATCTCACATGTGATGGACTTGTAGAAGGTTTAGGGATTTCATTGTGTGGAAATGCAACAGAAAACGTTTATGTTGTGTTAAACACTTTGCTAAAGCTTAGTGTGTGTGTGTGTGTGTGTGTAGTGTGTACGTTTGCTGTAAGTGCGTGTGATGCAGAAACGTCCTGTTTCAACCGTCCAGCGTTCGCCTCCTGCGTTCGTGCATTATCAGTTCAGCTGTCAGAGTTTGTAACGTTCGTGCCCGGGTGATTATTTGTGTCACGGATGATCGCACGGTTCGTACGTGATAAACGTGCGTGCGAGAACGAGACTCCTCGTACAAACACGCACACGATCCCATCTGATATTTTGTGATCGAGGGAAATCTTCTGCTGTCTCTTCATATGCAAGATCTTCACGTCCTAGTTGGTTTGTTTGTTTGTTTGTTTGTTTGTTTATTTATTTATGTAAATTTTTTTTCCCGTAAACACGGAGGAGACTCTCTTGACATTGAGCCGTGTGGTGAAATCCTGCTGGTTTTAATACGCGCAGATACAGTAGGTGTGAAGGCAAGGTCTTTAGACTTCTGCCTTTTAAAAAAAAGAGAGATCCTTATAAATGAAAGATGGCCTCAGGGTGAGTCTGATTAGATAACCGTGTCTTCGACGTTTATAGCGCTCCAGCTCGTCTGTCCTTCCGAACAAGCAGAATTCAGGACGTGGGGTTGTTTTTCTTCTTCTTCTTCTTCTTTCCCTCGTTGACGGCTCACGCGAACAGTGACGGCGCAGGAGTGGAGAAGCGCTCCACGACGTGCTGATCGATAGGTCACGTGCAGTACGAGCAAGCAGCGAGCGGTTCCCCGGACATATCGGCGTACGTGAGGAGCAGAGCGCCGAGGGCGACGGCGTCGCCGGTTCCAAACAGAAACGCCGCCGGTCAAAGTTCAGCAGCAGCAAAGACACGTGACCATGGATCGACAGCGCTTCTTCACTTTCCTGTAGATTTGGGTTTGATCAAAGACTGCAAAGGGAAGGTGAAACGCTTTAGGTACAAAAAGAAAAAGAAATAACGGTTCAGTGTGAAGGAATACCTTTATCAACCACCATCACATGTTTTTGTTTTTTCTTTCTTTCCTTTCACCCCCGTGCACATATCGCTGGTGTTATTAAAATGAACGCTCAAAATAATCCGTGTCCGTGCGCTCCGTCCGTTGTCAGAACGAGAGAAACCGTGCTTTCTAAAACTAGAAACGACGGCGCCATAACGAGAGCGTCCCGCTGCGTTTAGACTGTAGGGCCGAGCGTACACGATAACCTCGATATGGTGACCAGGGCGTTACGTCTCCGTGCGCTTTTCCGAGACGTCGGGATATGTCTTAAAACAGATTTTACAAAATGCTAACGTGTACGTCTTTTATGAATTATCCGTCTTTCTCTCTCTCTCTCTCTCTCTTTTTATTTATTCTTAAAGGTTTATTTTTAAATACAGCGCTGCGGTTTTGCCGTGAAATATCGTCATATATTTCATAACTCTTTTTGTTGTTCTGTTATTTTTAATGATAAAGTTCTTGAATGTGGGAAAGAGGTTGTATTGGAGAATGAATTTATTATTTATTTATAGAACAATGCAAGTTATGGTCGGGGGTCAAATAGAAATGGGTTATTTAGCTTGTTGGGCTTTTTATATATATATATTTATTTATTTTGCGTGTGTGTGAAGGGACATGACGCTCTCGTGGAACATGACGGCCAACTGGTGATTCCTAGTTTCTGTGAGAGTCATTAATAAATTCTCATGTCAAGATCTTGACTATGTTGGTGTGTTAGATATCAAACACACATTCTCTCTCTCTCTCTCTCTCTCTCTCTCTCTCTCTCAATCTCTCTCACATAAGAAATAGTTTTAAATTTCCTGAAGTGCCAAAATGACAGCCATTACACTGCGGTGATGGAGGTTCATGGGGCTGTAATGCTCAGGGGTATTTGTAAAGTGTATACCCGCTGTAGGTTTGAGAGAGCGAGAATGTCTGAACGAATCCTCTTCACTCTGTGGTGGTGTTTGAAGTGGAACAGAAAGGACTGGTACAGCAGCAGGCGCTACAGCAGTGTTACTGTTACACAGACGTAGACACGGTCGCTTACGGCACGACCCCTGACCTTTAAATCCAGTGTGTTGGTGTGCTTCGGTTGTTAGGACGGGTGTCGGTCCCTTTTAATTGCACAGGGCAGGCCTTTTATGCGGTCTGTGTGCTGAAGACTCATTGCACCTCCGTGTGTGTGTGTGTGATCTATAAAACACCAGATAAAAGGTATCGTCCCGTATCTTTCCTGGTGCAGAAAGGGTTTTTTTTCCGCCCTTTAACAAACAAAAGGAGGCGAGCGTTTTCTAGCGTTCATGTTCATTAACGCCAAAACACCAGGAAAATGATTAACCTATTACGTTGTGAGGTGAATGTACTTCGCTACACACACCAAACCGCTGTAATATGACTCAAATACTGAATAAACGTGAAATGTTCGGGTCGCCGGAGCTTGAAACATGGCGAGGGAACTACTTGGGTTAGAAATGAACACTATATAACTGTTGGAGTGGAAGGAAACCTGATCGTAGGTCACTCGAAGGTCTGTGTGATGAGTAGGTTTCTTCCCAATCTGTTTACACCCGCCCCTTTTATCACCGCAGACGGTGGAGATGGAGCTAGCAGCTGAGAGCTAGGTTCGGTCAGCCGGAGGTCTCGGCAGCGTTCTGGCTGTAAGCCCCGGTTCCTGGGGTTTCGTTCTGTTTCAGTTCTAAAGCTCTTTGCAGAAGCCTGTGTTTAGCTCTTAATGTTCCGGCGGGATTTTAGACTTCTCCGACCGTCCCTCATTCACTCATCACTAGACTCCTGACTCCACTCTTCTCTCAACACGTGCGCTAATACTTTCTCCCAAACAGAAGCGCTTGTGCTCCTTAATCAGCCGGGACTCGGTGTCACTCCTCTCTGCACTCAGTACTTTCTTTTCTTAAATGCAGAAGAGAGAGAGAGAGTCAAAGAGGCAGGAACAAATCTGGTCAATTACCGGTAAAGATGTTCAGGATACTTAGAGTTGTGCTGGAAATTTCTCTCTCTGTCTGTCGCCATCTCTCTAGCTCTCTCTCTGTCTGTCGCTCGCTCTCTCTCTCTCTCTCTCTGTCTGTCGCCGTCTCTCTGCCCCCCCGCATCTCTCTCTCTCCCCAGCACTTCACCACCAAGTTTATTTGTAATGGCGATGTTACTGTTTCCTCGTTTCAAATGACAAAAGTCGTCAGTCCTCGATTATTCAGTCCTGAAGTGTTGAGTTTGAGCGTCCTCCATATGTATTCATTCGTTACATTTATTCATTTAGCAGACGCTTTTATCCAAAGCGACTTACAAATAAGCAGAGCGATATATCAAGCAGAGAACAATACAAGTAGTGCTACTATACAAGATCCATTAATTGAATACCAGAGGAACCAAAGTGCACAGAGTAGAGGTGTAAGTGCAAAAAATTTGTATTTTATTAAAAAAAATCTATATTTTTAATGAGTTGGTTAGGTGTTCACGGAAGAGGTGGGTCTTAGATAGTGAGAGATTCTGCGGTCCGGATTGAGATTGTAAGTGCATTCCACCACTGGGGAACGGTAAGCGTGAAGGTTCTGGAAAGGGACCTTACGCCTCGCTGAGTGGGAACTACTAAACGTCGGTCGCTAGTCGATCGCAGATTGCGAGAGGGAGCGTAGGCCTTCAGGAGAGAGTTGAGGTAGGAGGGTTCTGTTCCTGACAAGGTCTTGTAGGTGAGCATCAAGGCCTTGAACTTGATGCAGGCAGCTACAGGAAGCCAGTGGAGGGAGATGAAGAGGGATGTGACATGAGTAGTCTTGGGCTGGTTGAAGACAAGGCGCGCTGCAGCATTCTGAATCATCTGAAGGGGTTTGATGGAGCTGGCTGGGAGGCCTGAAAGCAGTGAGTTGCAGTAGTCCAGTTTAGAGATGACAAGAGCCTGGACTAGTATCTGTGTATGATAGTAACACAAAAGTAACGGGGGAAAAATGAGGTGGAAGAGCGACGCCTCGACGCCTAAATCCGTTTGTAGCGAAAAATATTCTTCTGGACGTGAGCACACTACAGTTCGGTGTAGAAACCGGAACCGATCACATGTTTCGTTGTTATTTTGTGTGTGTTTGTGCGCTTGTTGATGTGCACAACACTGTATCAAATCCCATTTCGTCACAGCGCTGTGTGAATCCTTGCCCAAATCTCCGCTCTCTAGCTGTGGAAGAAGGTGTAGAGCGGTGGTCACCGAGCCTCGTCCTTGAGATCTACCTTCCTGCATCTCCAACCAAAACCTAAAACAAAGGAAGTGGTGGCTCAGTGGTGAAGGTGTTGGTCTACTGCTCAGAGTTCAAACCTCAGCACTTCCAAGCTACCATCGTTGGGCCCTTGAGCAGAGACCCTTAATCCTCAACGGCTCAGATGTATGAATGAGATAAACCTGCCGAATTCCATAAACGCAATACACCTGTTTGAACCTCTTCAGGTTATGATTCGATGGTCAGGTTGGAGTAGACGTAGATCTTCAGGAAGGTAGATCTCCAGGAACCTGGTGTAGATGGTCCTCGGTGTAGATATGCAGCACTTAAAACCCGTGAACGTGTTTGTGCTTCAGCGGCTTCGTCCACGCGCGATGCCAGTGTCTTTAACGAGTCGGTTGGTTTAGCTGAATATCTCCATGAGAGCTTTGAGTTCCTTCAGTTGTTTTTTTTATTTGTTTATTTATTTATTTTTATTGTTTATATATACCGATTCAGTATTTGAGAATCTTTGCATCATGGCTGGAGAGTTAAGGTAATAATGGTGATTTGTCCTTTTTATTTCTGTAAATGATGAGAGAGATTTTCTGTGTCTGGCACCGTGCTTGCTTTACTCGGAGATTTCCCGGTCCTTCGTGTCCTGTTCCTTTCCGGTTGAGCGTGTACACATACGTACACACACAAACACCTGTCAGGTGAACGGTACTCACTCCAAGGGGGTCTCTGGAGTGAGTGAATCCACTTTATTCCCCTCACATAGACGTGTCATGACCCACTTTGCCTGGAGCCGCGGTGGAGACGTGGCCGGGGAGGGGGTCACCCGGGTGCTGCTAAAAATACATCCCCGCCTGTGACTCCAGTGCAGAGGGATCCCTGGCATCGCCGTCCTTGACTCGCATACACTAGGGATGTCACGAGAACCGATACTTCGGTACCAACATTCTTGAAAGGTGACGGTACTTGTTTTTCAGCGGTAGTATAGGTACCGATGTTGCAATTCTTCCGGAACTGAAAGGGGCAGCAAATACGCGCGAGTGTTTGTCAGTCCACGAGTGGTAAAGAAGAAGAAGAAGAAGAACGCCTACAAGCACACAGAAGATTAGCTCCGCCTGACTCGTTGAGAGGAAAGTTAGCTTCAGTTTCCACTGTGAAACCGATGCTGTCGTTCATTTCAGACCAAGCGAGGAAGTACCTGAAAGTCGGTCCTATATGATGATTGTTTGAGGCAGCAGTATTGTAGCCGTGAAACCAGCTAACGTTATGCTCCATGAAATGTTAGCGATAGCCTGTTATTTGTTAACGATGCTAACGCATTGCAATGTTATAAACTACCTCCTAATGGGCCACCATGCATCACCATTCAGCCCGTGTCCTGTCAGCTAAATGTAGCCGTCGACTTTGGTTTCGTATCGTATAATTTTGTTGGTATCGGTACCGACTACTGGATTTTTGATATCATGACATCCCTAGCATACACAAGGCTGGCATACACACACACACACACACACACACACACACCGGGAAGGTTCAGCTGGCAAGTTAGGATGAGTATGGGGGGGTTTCATAGATTCGCATGCACCCAGCACTGCTGAATCAAATTTTTTCAAAAGTTAATTTATTTTAAAGGTATTGATGGGGTTGGGGGGCAGTCGGAGAACATGGAAAGAGCAATTAGATGTGTGGGGTTAGACATTATATCATCTTAATGCTTCGAGCTTACGGATGTTTCGGAGTACTCCTCCTTCCTGTTCGTACGTGTCGAAAGATTGAAAGAATAAAATCGCTAGTCCGTATGTGTCGAAAGGGTTAATGCAGAGCGTGCCGTTGCTCAGCCATGTACCGTCCCAGCTGTTCTTTAGCCGTCACGTCACAATGGTTTTCCGCTGTTGTGACACGTGACCTGCTTTGCAACTCTAAACCGTTAGCGTGGATCGAACGTTGGCACCGCACTCGATCTCGCTCCAGCTTCCCTATCGGCAGATCTAGTACAGCAGGCGAGTTCACCTTCGACTCAAGGATACAACCAGGACGTTGTTGTTGTTGTTGTTTTATAAAGTAGGAATGCTGTCTTATTGCGTCCTAGAGTAAACAGGTTATCTGGCTCATTTGATGATGACAGGACGGTTCCGTAGACAGGAAGTGAAGCCGGTCGTTTGTCTGATGCACGAGGAAGTGGCGTTTCTTCAGCACCGGACCTGAGAACTGCCGAGAGAGCGTCTTTCAGCTTCTCTGTGGAAATAAAAGCGCAGGACACGTGATCAGCTTCCTTGTTCATCAGCCGGCTTTTAATTAAAGCAACGGTGCGTTACGGAGAGAACGCTTTACAAGCACGACGTCCCAGAGTCGTACATCGAAGTCGCATGTCCTCGAACGTCACGGACGAGGTACAAACACGTGCTCAAAAGCTCTCGCTTTTTCTTGCTGAATTGTTTATTCGGTGAGAAGCTCGATCCTCAGTCGCGGTTGAGGAATTCGTATCGTTACCCGGGACGAGCGAATCGTCATGTTCGAGAAGAGCCGTAGCCAGATAACCAACAAAGAGGCAAGAGGTCTCGGTAATTTATTTTTTTATTTTGTTTTTATTTTATTTTTTTCTCATCTGATCGGATGTCCTTCTTATCCTCTGTTCTGAATTTTTAACGCTCTGGTTCGTGCCAGGCTAGAGAACCAAATACACAGATTAGATGATGATGATGACGATCGATCACCACCTCTCATGTGGCACACGAACATGCGTTAAACGTTTCTGCAGTCGAATGCTACCATAGCATCTGTCTCCTGGACAAACAGAGATAAAGATCTTCACATTGACGCCGTCCTTTAACGTAGAAACGTGAGCGAGCAGGTAGTGTGTCATGTTGAACCTCAGCCAGCGACCTGCTGTTCCTACATTGTATTTATTTTTAGGCGTAATGGAATCTTGCTGAACTTTTAGGTGTTCCGTGTTTCATTTCATAACAACCTTGTGTAGTTCTGTACCTAACCTCTGATTCTCTCTCTCTCTCTCTCTCTCTCTCTCTCTCTCTCTTTCTCTCTCCCCTTCCAGATTCGTATGGATTGTGTTCTGCGACACTCCTGTCAGCATGAACGAATGAGCTTATGCAACAAGCTGAGGCGAAATGGCTTTTGAATTGTCCCAGTCCTGCCACGTACAGTCCGTCCTCCTCCTCCTCTGTCCCTGAAGGACGTCAACTGTTTATGGGAACTACTGGCATCGGTCTCCTGAGGATTTAGCTCTCCTTTCGGGACGCCATCCCCATCCCCCCTCCTCCTCCATCTCGCCCTCCCACTCCACAGCGACATGGCTAACAACTCGTACACCGGGGTGAAGAACTCCGTAGCGGAGCCCAATCACGATGGAGAATTCGGCTGCTCGCTCAAAGAGCTGCGCTCGCTCATGGAACTGCGGGGGGCCGAAGGATTACACAAAATCCAGGATTGTTACGGGGACGTTAACGGACTCTGCAGCAGACTGAAAACGTCGCCTGTAGATGGTACATAAAGATCTTCCTACCTTCTGTTAGCTATGAGTGTGGGAAAAGTGTGAGGCACGGAGGGCTCGATCGAGTCTGCACACGGTCAGTGAAGCCTTTATTCTGTTCGTGGCGTCGGACGGCGTGGAAAGAACGACTCGGAAGTACAGCATCCTGTAACAAGAATGGCGGTGTTTTTGTTTTTCGTTGGCGGGGTCTCACACGAGCAGCACTCGGCGTCGGGGAGATATAGAATAGAAATAATCTATCAGTTGTAAAATCGCATCCGCAGCGGTGGGTTCCATCTGTGACGGCATGGTTCGGGATCGCTCGTCTCCGCCCACTCGGTGTACCTTCCGAGAGCGTGAAGCCATAATAAACAGAGATGGTACACAGCTCTGATCCACTCGCACTTTATTCCCTTCTCGTACACGTCGCGCTTAATCATAGGCGTGACCTCCACTGAACCGCGGTGGGAAACCAGGGATTTTCAGTTTGATCCTAGATTAAAAAAAAGAAGAAAAAAAAACATCATCCATTACATCCACAGCTGCTTGATGTGCAGGCTTTATAGATGCGTAACCCTCCCACACACACACACACACACACACGCACGCACATCAATGGCTTTGTTCTGCTCTTCTGTTTTTAAAGTGAACTAATAAGCACACGTTGGCACTTTGGGCGATTGTTTTTATAATATTTTTATATATATATTCAATATAATTCGAGCGTGTTTGTTTTTTCTGAGGAAGCCGCTCACTGAATTATGAATGACGAACGCCCGTGCGACCGTGTGCATTTTGCTGTCGAACTAGCGGCAGTTGCTTGAACGGTGGGTTCGTTATCGTTCTTGACGAAAAACACAGCTACAAAACAGTGCAACGACACAACTGGCATATATTAAACGTAGGACTTTCGAAAACGAATCTCTCGCCATGAGAGCGTCTCGCTCTCACTCGTGCCAAACGAAGTCCGACTCCCGATGATCTGCGCTGCGACTCGGACGCGTTCGGCTTGTAATCGTAGCGTCCGTTCTCGAACCGAACCGAACGGTTTTTATTACTGTTAAAAAGGCCAAAACGACGGCGGGGGCGGTGCCGCGGTGGGCGAGTGATGTAATCGGTGATGTAATGAGTAACACCGGGAACACCGACTGTCTTTCGCTGCAAGCCATATCGGAGACTATTAAGTGCAATCGAGTCTGCATATCTAGTTGCTTATAGGCAATAAAGGTGCTATAGTCTTATTATTAATTCTTATAATAATCCTTTAGCAAAATGTGTATTAATTCACTGAGAGAACCTGTTGGGGAAAACGACGGGCTTCCGGGTTCCGGAACGCTCGATTGGGTTTACCTCCTGTCAGTCATTTTGTAGAAACGCTACAGGTCGCTGTAGATCCAAGGGGCGGAGCTTTGTATGGGAATGGGCGCAAGGAGTTTCAATAATAATAATAATAATAATTATAATAATGATTCAAATGTTGAACCAAACTACTTATTAGACATTCAAAAAAAGTCTACTCTTAGATAACGCACAAGACAGCAAGGTTCCTCAGGAAGTGAATTTACTTTGTCATCAGTGGATCACTAGCTTGGCTTTATTTTGCCATCATAAACAGTTTAAATGCCACAGTATTTATTCTGTTTATACAGAATCTGCAGAAACGCATGCATTTTGATTTCTAAACCCAGGCAGCCACGCTTTTGTGCAGTGTGTGTGTGTGTGTGTGTGTGTGTGTGTGTGTGTGTGGCAAACTGGCGTAAGTAGTGAACTCTGCATTGAGCCAGCGTCCCGTGCTGCCCCGTTTCCCTCACCCAAGAGCATACTTGTTCAACAAAAGGTTCCCTTAATTACGCGGCGGTCCATGACAACATGCTACGCTTGTGTTTAAAGTCCCAGTGAACGGCTGAAAATCCTGTACACTTCAACCTAATGACCTGTAAAGTCTGCCTTTTTCTCTCACCTTAGCACTACAGCTGCACGAGATCTCCCCAAAAAAACAGCATAATAATAGTAATAATAATAATAATAACAGTAATATCCTTTCGTTTAAAAGTAAAATAAAAATACACATGTGAAAAGCAATTACACCCCCCTCCCCCCTTTTCAGCCAAACCCCCACATGTAAGACTTTTTACAGCATGGTTGTCATGGTAACCTGTTTCTCAACCATCTCATGCTGATTTTCTTTTCAACGCACCCCCCATTCTCATCCCCAAGACATTTAAAAAGATTTACCTGTTTTATATGCTCAGATCTTGCTGCTATTATTATTATTATTATTATTATTATTTTAATTTTTATTATTATTCCCTAACTCTTGGGGTTCCATGATCACTCGTTATTGGTGGAAATACTGATCAGGTAAGCGTAGATGATGATGATGACCAGGAGGTAAATTTTAAATTTTTTTCCTTTCGTCATGTTTTAGGCAACAATTTCTTTCTTCATAATTGTGGAACATCGCTGTACGTTTTCTTATTTCAATGATGGAATAAAATTGCTGCTCGCTATCCTTTTCCAAAGTGTCCGTCCGGGATTAGAGTCGATTTTACGTTCGAGACGGTGCTAGTATCCATTTACGTCGTCCCGTCCCCCTAGTCGGCGCACTGTCCGTGCGGTCATGCTATATTTTCAAACCGCGTTCAGTTCTGCATGTTGTCCCCATCGACACCTTTCACCCCCCCCATCTTCCAAACGTTCACCGAGCCTTCACCTGGCCCGACGCTGGTGCGACTGGTCATTTGCACCGATGCTTGTAAAGATCTTCTCATTTGCACAGGATTATTTTCACTTGCAAATGGGAGCAAAACGCTGGTACTGTACTGCTCCCGCTTCAGCCTGGGCTCCAGGGGTGTGACGTGTGCTCAGGAATAGCCTGTCTAAACTTAGACGTTGCATCAGAACTGAGTTCTGCAGCAGGAGAAGGGTTCTGTCTCGCTGTACGCTGAAGACGAGCTCGACTCGGAACGCGTAACACAGCTCAATCAGAACATAGGAAACGAAGCAGGAATTCACTCTGGACTATTAAAAAGAGATTTCCACACACACATGGCAGTTCTCAGTTTCATAGCAGGCTTGTCCTGACCTCGTTCCTCTTCTACGTAACGCACATCCTGGGGGACCCGGCTGTAAGCGGACGGTCCCGGAGACGCCTCGTGTTCCGAGCACTCGGGTTGTGTGGGATGCACGTGACCGTTTATAACGCGAAAACATCTCGACGTGTCCCGTGTCGAGATAGGAGCGTAGGACTCCGGTCGTGATTCAATTCGATTCGCGATATTGATTCAAACTCCTGTGGTTATTAAAACTCCCAGGACACTTGTGGTAAAAGAGTAGGGGTATAACCCCGGGGTCCTGGCGAAATTCCCCCATTGACCCTTCTCTATCACGGCCCCTCTCTGAATTAGCTACCTCACTCTCTCCTCCACACGAATATCTAATGTGTGGTGGGTGTTCCGCTGCACTGTGGCTGCCGTCACATCCTCCAGGTGGGATGCTACCGACTAGTGGTGCTTGAGGACATTTCCCCCATACCATGCAAAGCGATTTGAGTGTCTAGAAACACATTTCGAACAGAATTTGAACAAAGAAAAATGATGGGGAAACAATGCGTATTGTCTGTATAAAACTAAATAAATCCCAAGATTTCAACGCACAGAGGGTTTCATCTTGTAAACCAAATGTACTCCTAAATCCATTTTGATAAATTCTCCCCAACATTTGATTGAATAAACGAACGAGCAGAGCACTGCCCGTTGTGTGTAGAGAGGCTGGACTGAATCTCTTTGCTGGACCAGTCAGCGATTTGCGTCACTTGCCGGTCAGGTTGTGTCACCTCGCTTTTTAACCCCGGATTACTGCGTGTTTCCATGCTAGCGGGAATGAACACGTCCTCTTGAGTACAGGGTGAAAGGGGTGTGTGCGAACGTGACTGCACGTGGGCTTGGGCAGCTGTAATGGTTTTGTCTTCCTCTTCGCCGTGCTTTAATCTCCCCGTGTTGCTGATATTGCAGAAATGTGGACAGACAGGAAGTGTTGCGGAAGCGTCGGATGTGTCGTCGCAGTTTGATGTGCTGATGGATGACGTTGTGAGTCATGCATAAAGGATGAAGGACAAATTCATTAGCTAGCTAGTAAACGCTACACAGGCCCCTGGTTTAGTTGCTGGAAATTGATTGATTAGTGGAAAATCATCCCACTCTTCCTTCCTACCCTTCTTTCCCTCATTACTTCTCTACCTACCTACCTCCCTCTATCCCTTCTTTCCCACCCTTCCTTCCCTCATTACTTCTCTATCTACCTCCCTCCCTTCCTTCCCTCCCTCTCTCCCTTCCTTCCATCCTCTCTCCCTACCTCCCTCCCTTCCTTCCCTCCCTCTCTCCCTTCCTTCCATCCTTCTCTCTCCCTACCTCCCTCCCTACATCCCTTCTTTCCATCCTTATCTATCCCTTCCTCCCTCCCTACATCCCTTCCTTCCATTCTTCTCTCTCCCTTCCTTCCTTCCCTACGTACCCTACCTCTCTCCCTCCCTTCCTTACGTTCTTCCTTCCCTCCCTCTCTCCCTTCCATATGTTCTTCCTTCTCTCACTCCCTCCTTCTTTCCATACGCCCTTCCGTCCTTCTCTCATCCTTCCTTCCTTCCTTCCTCCCTTCTACCCTTCCCTCTGTTACTTCCCTCCATCACTCCCTCCCTCCCTTCTTTCCTTCTCAGTCGTTAAATTTTTTGGGGGGAAAATGTCTGTGCGTTCCCGGCCGAAATGCATTTAGTTGTCTTCTGTAGGAATTTCACTTCTCATGTCATATAGGAAACATTGACGTCTTTATTTTTTTTTCCTCTGGATGTTGAACTGCGAGGTGAGCGTGTGTGTCTCGTGTGCTCATTCTGCTCAGTTTCGTTTTCATTACCAATTAATCCTACTGTGTGTAGTGCAGCGCGTAGCATGTGCGATAGATGGGGAGAGAGAGAGTCATGTGAAAAATATGTACACCCCACGGAAATTGTTGGCTCATTTTGACACATTTGGACGAGCAAACATTTGATCTTCTTTGAAACAGCGTCTATTAATAAAGTTGATGCACTCTATCAAATGTCACACACAATTGGAATTTCGTAGTAATTTTTACAATTTAATTGAACAGATCACTCACACAAAAAGTAAGTACACCCCTACATTTATGGCACTTTCAAATCCATAAATTTCAAATCGGGTGTTCAGGACTGGGCGCGTGTCTTGGGTGGAACCAGTCCTATTGAAACCCCCCTTTGCTATTGAGGTGTGTGATTGGGTTCTATAAGACCTTCGGTAAAAGCAAGTCTGGCAAGGGGATTTGAAACGGGCTGTACATACAAGAAAAGCCTCAAAACATCTTGCTACTGAAAGAAAATTGCGAAGTTCATCAGCACGCTAATGAGGGTTATGCAAAACGCCCACAGGAAGTTATTTCTGCTAAAGGGAACGATACAAGCTTCAGAGGCCGAGGGTGTACTTACTTCTTCCTCAGAAGACGATCACATCTGTTGATCTTTCTGTTGAATAAATTATTAAAAAAGCTCATTTACGTTGTACATCAACTTTAACAGACGCTGTTTCAAAGATGATCAAAGGTTTGCTCGTCCAAATGTCAAAAAAGGCAACAATTTCCATGGGGTGTAATTATTTTTTCACATGATTGTAGATGGATGGAGATTTATTTATTTTTATTCTTTTTTTTGCGAAGTACAATAAGTAGGGTTTTCTTTCTTGAACGAGAGAAGGAAAGTCTTGTTGTCCACGAGGCGATGTGGATATAAAGAGAAACCCCGAACGGCCCGGATGTGTAATCTTCTCGTCCCGCCTCTCAATGTGCCTGAGATACCAATTAGTCCAATATTTTTACGTTTTTAAAATTTTATTTATTAATTTTTTTTTTAACCAGAGTTTAACAACGCCGTTTTCACGTCACATCGCTCCACTTCACACTCTCGCTCAATCACAACACAGTTTTCTGGAATTTTCTGCCACTTGCCATGTGCTCGAATGAAAGCTTGGGTCTGAATATGTAGTGGGAATGTGCATGAGAGCATGGGATGAGTTTCGGTTTCCTGAGTAATGTCGTGTTTCATCATCATGACAATAGGCTGTGCTGACTCGGCTGCCAATCTGTTTGACATGCACACTGGCAGCACACAAACGCACATGTTGTGAATGCTCCGCACCAGTGACTCATCGGTGTTCAAACTGCGGGAAAGTATGAACAGTGCGATATCTCCACCTGGTCAATGTATTTCAGAGAGCGCGAAGGCGCCATTACGGTTGGATTACGTCAATAATCCAAAACGTTTAGGTAAATAATCGCAGCATCAGCCAAGTCATCTCCTGATTAGTTTATGTAGCTGGGGAGGGAAGTAGGAAGGAAGGGGGGGGAGGCAGGAAGGAAGGAAGGAAGGGAAGTAATGAGAGAAGGGAGGGTGGGAGATAGGGGAGGGAGATAGGAAGGAGGGGGGGAGGGAGGCAGGAAGGAAGGGGGGAGAGGCAGGAAGGAAGGAAGGAAGGAAGGGTGGGAAGTAATGAGAGAAGGGAGGTGGGGGATAGGGTAGGGAGGCAGGAAGGAAGGGGGGAGGGAGGGAGGTAGGAAGGGAAGTAATGAGGGAAGACTTAATTAATCAGCCGCAAGTCATGTTGAGTGATGAGGACTTTAGTGTACATGCAGGATCGAGCGTGATCTGGGCAGCACAACCTTATCGAAAGGTGTTGAGTATCACAATGATGGTACGACAAGACTTCATTTCTCCATTTCATGAGTGAATGAAAGGGAACGTTTTTGCAATTATTATTATTATTATTATTATTACTATTAGGTTTCTTTTAACAATAGATAACGATGTACAGCGCTGCGGGATAGTTAGCGTTGTTAAATCTCCTCCCCCTCCGTACGATGTAAAGTCAACACGACGTGTTTTGCTGCTGAAAGTGTGTTTGTACTGCAGACAGGTTGTACGTACTAAAGACATCGGATTCCCGTTCAGTCGTTTGCTGACTGCAGTTCACTTTATGAACAGCAGCACCTTACTTCCATCAGTTCACTTCATTCCTCACCCACGTTTTCTTCAGTTTCTCATTTTTATTTCTGTTTAAATTACATTCAAATCGTAGCAATTCGCTCAAATGATTCCTCAGACTAATCGTACGGTGCCTGGGGTCCAACTGTTTTTGTTTGTTTGTTTTTGTCGGTTTGTTTTTTCAATTCCCCACCGTCAGTTTTAATTCCTACATTTCAGTTAGCGCCTGTTCATGGTTTGACGCACAAAAATTGAAGAAATCCGTAAAAGCTCGTAATTGTTCTTTCTTTTCCTGTCGCCCTCTCATTAAACGTGCATCGAGACGTTACGAAGAAAAAAAAATAAGGCTTGGAAGTAAGAAGCAGAGATGCTTAGTGCCTCTGGAGCGAGTTTGTAGCTAGTACAATTGCTACGAAGTCTGCAAAAGAGTAGCATTATTGACTGACGCCGAGCGACTTTTAGCGACTCTTAGTAACGCTTAGCGACTCTTGGTGACTTTGACGCTTAAGTGACTCTTGGCGACACTTACTGACACTCTTTGTGACGATTAGTGACACTTAGTTACCGTGACTCTTAGCGATGCTTAGCAACTCTTTGTGACTCTTAACGATGCTTAGTGACTCTTTGTGACAGTGACGCTTACTGAGCGCGACTCTATATGACGCGCCGCGACTCTTTGTGACGCTTCGTGGCGCTTAGTGAATCTTTGTGACGCTTAGTGACTGTGCCGCTTAGCGACGCTTAGTGACTGACGCTTCGTGACTCTTTGCGACGCTTAGTGACTGACACTTAGCGACGCTTAGTGACTGACGCTTCGTGACTCTTTGCGACGCTTAGTGACTGTGCCGCTTACCAACGCTTAGTGACTGACGCTTCGTGACTCTTTGCGACGCTTAGTGACTGACGCTTAGCGACGCTTCGCGACTGTGACGCTTCGCGGCACTTCGTGACTGTGACGCTTCGCGACGCTGCGCGACTGTGACGCTGCGCGACTGTGACGCTGCGCGACTGTGACGCTTCGCGACTGTGACGCTTCGTGACTCTTTGCGACGCTTAGTGGCTGTGTCACTTAGCAACGCTTGGCGACGTGCTTCGCGACTGTGTGACGCGCGTCACAAAAGAAACGCTTAGCGACGCTTTGCTCGCTAGTGTAAGAGCGGTATGCAAATCGAAGCATCCAAGGGATGAGCTCTTTGTTTAACAGAAACACTTGGACCAGAGGGAAATTTGCCTAAGTGAGAGTCTTCCAGCTAGTGGTGTAGGAAAACAGCCAGTGGCTCTCAAGCGACAGCTGGAAAGTAGGTCACTGATGTGATGCACTGCTACCAGATGTTGATCAAACTTAGTCTTGGTCTTTGCTCTGTTTGTTCTTATGCTTTTTTTTTTTTTTTTTTTTTTTTTTTTTTTTTTTTTTTTTTTTTTTTCTTTCTCTCTCTCTTTTTTTTTTTTTTTTTTTTTTTTTTTTTTTTTGATTCTGCACCTCTTTCTTCATCTGACATCACTGTTTGATGTTTGAAAATTAACGTTGTGATTTTTCTCTCTTTCCTTCCCCCTAGGTTTAAGCGGGAACCCTGCCGATATCGAAAGCAGAAAATTAGTGTTTGGACAGAACTTTATACCTCCGAAAAAGCCAAAAACCTTTCTTCAATTAGTATGGGAAGCATTACAAGACGTAACATTGATTATTCTAGAAGTGGCAGCCATAATTTCATTAGGCCTTTCTTTTTATAGACCTCCGGATTCAAAGGCTAAAGGTAAGCACCTTTTCACGTAACATTTTATAATACAATGTTTAAAAAAAAACAAAAAAAAAAACAACTCATAAATCTGATACAGTGCAGTAAGCAGTGGTCTTTTTTTCCTGTGTGTGTTTAAAAGTGGTGTGTGTTTTGTGTGTGTGTAGGTTGCGTGGAGGAAGTAGGAGCCGTGGAGCACGAGGACGAGTCCGAGGCAGGATGGATCGAGGGAGCGGCCATCCTCCTTTCTGTTGTCTGTGTGGTGCTAGTGACAGCCTTTAACGACTGGAGTAAAGAGAAGCAGTTCCGTGGCTTACAGAACCGCATCGAACAAGAGCAGAAGTTTACAGTGATGCGCGCTGGGCAGGTCATCCAGATCCCCGTGGCTGAGATTGTAGTCGGGGATATTGCACAAATCAAATACGGTAAGCTCGCACGCCGCACAGCCGTGACGTAGAAGCAGAGCCGCGTCGATTTGCCGTAATCGAACGTGATCGCAACAGGAAGCCTTCACCCTCTGTACGACAGGCGAGAGATAGCTGGGGAAATGGAGGGACGTGCTGAAGTAAATTTCATCGAAACATGAAGTCAGGGCGGGACATATCGAGTGGCTCCTCCCCTTTTTAAACAGCCAGTAGCGTTTAGCTCGTCTCAACAGAGAGACCCAACAGCTTGGCAGTGCTGGGGCTTGAACCCCTGACCTTCGATCAGTAACCCAGAGCCTTAACCGCTAAGCCACCGCTGCCCCTTATAATGTCGAAGGGGCGGGGCACTTCAGATTGCAGACAGCGTTTGATTGGCTATAAGAACAATATCAGTGGTAGAGAGAGAGACGGTATATTTTGGACACGTCTATCTTCTAAATACGATTGTTTTGGAGGTTATAGATAACCTTAAGGCTGACGGTCATATTTCATACTCCGCCACAAAGCTTGCGTTTTGATTTCACGGGGACTTTAAGAGGTTTTCCAGAGTACATGACATTCTTCCTAACGTTTTTTTTTTTTTTTTTCCCCTCGTTGCCGTGCAGGTGACCTCTTACCTGCCGACGGCGTTCTCATCCAAGGGAACGATCTTAAAATCGACGAGAGCTCTCTGACGGGAGAATCGGACCACGTGAAGAAACTGCTGGATAAAGATCCCATGCTGTTATCAGGTACGAAGCCGTCAGCGCTGCCGCTAAACCTAACCGACCGTTTGTCAAGGTGACTCGTTCTATTTAGCGTGGTCGACCAAACGCGCTCTTTCGTTACGAGTAAACGAGTCACATCTACGCTTTACGTAACGTCTAACTTCACTGAGGACGGATCAGGGACCTTCCTCCACGTCAAACGTTTCCTTCGTCTCCTGTGCACGTGGACCGCGGGCCTCTGCGGTTCGAAACCACAGGATTACAAAGTCCATATTTTGACAGAGCTGTTTGCCAACCAGCGCCTTTGTGTGATCCTGCAACCGTTTCACGGACGAGTTCGGTCATTTCGGATGTCCGCGGTCATCGTCTGGTTAGGAGATCCTGCCGGTTATTTTTGTTCTGATTACGTGACGAATGGTTCTGATTTTTAGCCTTTAAAGAGCAGCAGATAATAGAGCTGCTCTAATGCGGCGCGTTTTTTTTTTTTTTTTTTGTATTTCTAATACAATGTGTGGAGTGAAAAGGTTTTTGTGTATGTACTGTAGACCTCACTAAGCTCTAATAGCTGGGGCTGCGTGTCTACGATACACGATATGCATCGCAGTAAATAGGTTTTGTGCCAGTAGTGTTGCATTTATATATATATATTTTTTTTTTAAAAGGAAAGCAAGAACCTTAAAAAACGTCATTAGATACTTTCATTTGTATCCTGCAAGAATAAATTAGAGCATTGGTGTGTAAGATTCAAACTGTATAAAATGTTCTCTTATAAATGTAAGATGTTTCGACATAACAGTAATGGATGATTTTATTGCAATATCGTTATTACGTCATCGTATCGCCCAGCCTGTATTAAAGTCTCTGGGCAACAACGTAGACCGTCGGCGTACTTTTATCACGTTTACAAAGGATTTATTCTTAAATTGTTAACATTCAAAGTGGATATTCTGTACAATCTGTATCAGACGAGCCTCTCGTTGTCTGCAACGATATTTAAATGAGTGCGGGACATCCCTGTTCTTGTTTATAGAAGTAGCTCAGATTAAAATCGCCCTGTTTTCAAGATATTTTAAAGTATCAAGTACGTTTTTATACATATACATAACGTCATCAGGCAGTTCAGATTGTGAAATCTAAATGATGCTGATAACCTGGGTCAGCTGTATGGGGAAATGCTACCACAGGAGAAGAAAGGCGCGACGGCGCTCTCTTTACAATCGCCCCGGCCTTCTTTTGCCTGGTGAAAGAAAGCTCGAGTAGCGAGCTGGTATTTTTCCAGGCCTTTCTTCGACAAAGGAGACACTTTTCAGTCCCAGAGCACGCGGTGCTTTTATAAATAGTTGCTTCTTTGGGTCATTTGGCCCGACAGACTGCCCCTATGTCGATGGCACTTACGCAGAACTTGAACACCGTGTGTTTGTTTGTGTGTGCGAACCTTCGTGTTTATCATCCTTGCAACCAAACAGCGTGCCCTCACCCGTGCGTCCTCTTGTGTACAGGTACCCATGTCATGGAGGGCTCTGGAAAAATGGTCGTCACTGCCATCGGAGTCAACTCCCAGACCGGAATCATCTTCACGTTACTGGGGGCAGGAGACGACGAGGACGACGACGAGGAGAAGAAGAAAGAAAAAGAGAGGAGGAAGGAGAAGAAAAGTACGCCACGCTATTATTTGGTGTCCTTCCAAGCCTCTCTGGCAGGCTGACCCGTTTTTAAAATAGATCAGCCATGTTAGTCTGTGGCCTTTCAGCGTGTAGAGGCAGCAGTCGTGGTGTTATCCAAAGAAAAACTCTTATCTAATTTGGGCAGGTCAGCTGTGTAAGGGTGAGAATACACAATATCTGTTGCGTGCATGCACAGACTCTCTCTCTCTCTCTCTCTCTCTCTCTCTCTCTCTCTCTCTCTCTCTCTGTCTGTCGGTCACACACACAGCTAACAGGACTGCACTTACTGTGGGTTAGAGGAATGTTTGTCTATGGCGAGTGAGCCTGACTGAGCAGGAAATAAAACAAACACACCGGCGCCTAGTCTTTGGCCATTCGATTGAAGACCATATCCGTGAACTGCTAGACACCAGGATTGCCAGAGGAAACGTTACTGAACTTTTTTGAATTTTCATAAAATTTGCATACAAATTTTGCACACATTGTAGCAAAGTGTCATTTCTTCAGTGTTCTCATCAAATATTTACACACCTGTGAGGGGTGTACTCACTTTTGTGAGATACTGTATGTTACTTTATCCAAGATATTTTCCCCTGCTAAGACGTCACGTGTTTTTTTTTTTTTTTTTGTTTGTTTGTTTTTTTTTTTCCCCTCTAATTTACCTCGTCCTCGTTCTAATTTTGGCCGTGCAACTTTTGCGTCACTCGATGTAGAGAATAAAGAAGCTTCTTCCGAGTAACAAAAGTTCGAAATCGTTTTAAAGGATTACGAGCGCACTACCAGACACCAGGGGGGTACTGTGTAATACAGCATTTATTTACGTCACATTTAAACGCGGATATCGATATGCGATGCGCCCCGTGTAAGCTCGCCTTCGTTTCCAGACGGGAAAACTACATCACATCCGCTATTTGTATCATTTTTATTAGAATTATCGTTTGATTCTTATTTATTTATATGCTTTTTTTTGTGTGTGTTTATTTTTTTGGGGGGGTTTGGTACTGCAATAGAAGTTTATAATAAGCTCCGTTGATTTGTGGTTTTTTTTTTTGGTTTTTTTTTTTGTAAATGCCAATCATGAGCAACCAAATGGAGCTGAAATGGGGGTTCTGTGTGTTTTCTGTTTGTCATATGCCCAGTTTAGCACATGGTAAAGATTTCCGCTCCATTAGCCAGCAGATTTCGTAATGAATTTGAGCAACCTCCTGTCCTGGCGTGTTAGCAGTTCCAGCGAAGGCCCCTAGACCGCCTGCCCAGATCACCACAGCTGCATCTGTGCACACGGGCGTGTCTGTGGCCTGGCCAAAGATTTTCATCCTGCACTGAGGCCCCACGTGTGTGTGTGTTTTTTTTTTTTTTTTTTTTTTTTTTTTTTTGCTGCTGTTTTTTTTTTTTTTTTTTTTTTACAACCTTTAATAAAATACTAATTACCGCCTCTCACTCCATTAAATGGAAGAGATTTTTGATGAGTGGAAAAGCGTTTGAATGGATGCAGCAGAATAATCTCGGGCACAGCGTGGGACTGTTAAATAAGTTTCCGAGCGTTTCTGACGTGCTCTTTCTCTCCGTAGACAAAAAGCAAGACGGCTCTGTGGAGAACAGAAAGAAAGGTGAGGAACCCTATTGACTTAACTGCCTAATGAGCTGCATATTGGCTTAGCTGGCAATCTCTGAGGTGCTGCAGCTTGCGTTAAAGCCATTGCCTTAACCCATTACGTCTATCGGATAGTCATTAAAGCTGTCCCGTGTGTGTGTGCGTTGCTTCGTGAGGTACAGTACGTATCCAGTTCAGTTCAGCTTTATCGCTATGATGCATTAAAAAAAAAACAACAACCACCCAGACACCCTTGTCAGACGAGCTAGACTAAAACAATGAACCCGTCCTCCTCTGGGTTGAGTATAATGGGATTTTAGGCATGATCAGAGTTGACATTTAAGTAGTTATTTTGAGCTGGTCTAGCTATGATGGATTAAGTATAAATGGGCTAACAAAGGTAAGAGCATCAACGCAAACCGGAGAGAGGCTAGACGAGAGCGCCAGCATCACCGCTTGCAGTAATACTTCAGCATGTGTCTAAATCCAGATCTCTAACAGGAAAGTTTATTCAGGTTCTTTGTGGGGGGGAATAAAAAGCTTTTTTTGCTGCTTTAAAAAAAAAAGTGATTATTCAAATGACAGAATTCTTTTATTCAAAGAGCCATATTAATGTTGAACTAGTCATGATGGATTATAGATCATGGATAATGAATTTCAGAGATATTCCGATGGTAAAGACCGCGTATAGCAGAGATATTCGACTAACATTTGTTATTTTTTTTTAAAAGAAAAGGTTACGTTAAATAAAACAATATTCCTCATTCACAAAGATCCGGATAAGCAACTAGTATGACTGAACGGCGACGACGGTTACCTCGTAAAACTTTAGTGATCGGCCGTAAATTTTATAGTTAGCACATTTACATCCATGCCTCCGCAACGTGTGGGCGGAGCTTGCATGTTCTCCCCGTGCTTCCGGGGTTTCCTCCGCCAGTCAAAAGACACGCGTGCCATAGGCTGATTGGCGTGTCCAAATTGTCCGTACTGTGCGATTGTGCCCTGAGATGGATCGGCAGCGTGCCCAGCGTGTTCCCTGCCTCGTACCCCCTGGGATAGGCTCCAGGCGACCCTGTGTAGGATAAGCGGTAAAGAAAACGGATGGCTGGATGTTTTGCATCGGCGCTTCCCGTTGCCGCGTCAGAATGCTGGACCATTCTCCCACTCGCACGGTTATTATTTTTGTATTGTACAAAAGTACAATATAAACTGCTCTATTTTCTAGCAAACTTAATCATTTAAACTAGCGTGACTCTAACGGTCATAAAGCATTACTGAAGATGAACGAACGAATGCGGCAAAATCCTAGTAAATGATGAACTTGTACATTCCCGTGTAGTGAGCAACTCCGCGTGGCTCAAGAACCTTCACCCTAACCGTCCCTCAGTGGTGGAATGAACTTCCGACCTCAATCCGGACCGCAGAATCTCTCACCATCTTCAAAAAACATCTAAAGACCCACCTCTTCCGTGAACTAACCCCTAGAACGCCAAGCCCACATTATCCTAAAAAAACTTCTCTAGAACTCAATTATAAATCTTGTACAGTGGCACTACTCGTATTGTTCTCCACTTGATCGATCCCTTTGCTTGTATTTCCTCGTTCGTACGTCGCTTTGGAGAAAAGCGTCCGCTAAATGAATAAAGGTAAACATAATGAACGTGGCCTTTTTTTTTTTTTTTTTAGTTTTTGTCTATGTTAAAGTATAAACGCTAACTTTTATACCGCTCACGCAGGCAGGGGTTAATCCGGTCCATTTCCTTCTGTTCAATATCTCGCGTAACTGCCCGATCGACTGAAATGGAGGATCCGCTACAGGAGCCGTGCCGGTTCACGTTTAGAAAGCTGAACTGGAGGTCCGTGTCTGCATTTGACGACCCCGGAATAGGTGATTTCATGCTTGAAACGTTACCGTACACCTACTGGAACATCCCAAAAGCAAGACGATACTATCGTCCAACCTGGAGCGCATAACGGCATGGACTCGTTTCTCTAGATCATGTAACGGCAGTGAGTAGTCTGCATCGTGTACTTGTAATAAGCAGGCGCGTTAGGCGTGTCAAAATAACAGCGACCCTTTTACCGTTTGGAAAACGCGTAATCGGTCACGGGAGAGTCGCGTTCGGGCAAACCGAAGCTAGCGCCAGTTCTGATAACGGAGTGTGCTGTGTGTTATTTGGTCTGGATTTGATATGGAAGCAGGACTGGGTGGTGTTTACTGAAGCGCAGGCTGCGAAGCCTCTCTGACTTGCACGCTTGCCAGGAATGAGCTCTAATACCTCAGACTAGGATTACAGCCCTGCGTGGAGTGGAGAACAGTCCTGCCACTGCAGAGAACAAGCACGACACGCACATTTCATCCTTCATATCTTCTGACTGCAGCCCGTACTTTTTAACTGCGGAAGAATAAGCACGTTACGCAGGAGTTACAGCTATCACAGGTTTATGTTAGGGGTGTGTGTGTGTGTGTGTGTGTGTGTAGCGGTGCAGTGACGTGCTGATTTTTAACGTGATACACCAGTGATAATACTTTGAGCCTGTATTAGGGCCTGGGTTTGCTTGGACAGATTACTGTTTGACTGTGATCACACACACACACACACACACACACACACACAACACACGCGTGCGCGCACACCCCTTTATTTTCAACGTATAGCAAAACTTGTCGAATTTCAATTCGGCCTTTTAGAACGAGCTGTTTTATCAGAGCGCCCTAAAAAGAGACGCCCTAGTTTCCTTGCGCCTTTTGTGCCCGCGTGAACGTGGCCTGTTTGCTAGCAGGGAGCACAGAGAGACCCTCCACTCATTCTCTCCCACAGAGAATGAGTCCCATTATATCTGATTGTCCCAAGACGAACAAAGCACGTCGCACAGCTGGATCTGAACCGAAGGCCCTTTTGAGAAGCCACACGAATGGAAAGGGTAGCTCTTAAACAAAAGAGAGGGACGTGAAAAGCGAAGTAAAAACGCGAGGTGCAGTCATCTGCAGGAGCACGAGAATGTGGACGCGCTGTTGGCATTTAGAGGGGGGGGGATACAACTTTACACCCTCGTGTAGTTTATCACCATGCACAGGGCTGGAAACACGCTCTGTTCTGCATTAACCTTCTGGTGGTGATGATGATGGAGAGTCTTTAACATGCTCGAAGCACTCATTTGGTTTTGTATGAATTATGGAGACGCGTCTCATTTCACCGATATCGGAAGTAGGTTTTTTCAAACTGGCCGAAATATGTTGGCGAGAGCATACAAACAAACAAGCGTGTGGGCGAGATTAAATGACGGTCCAACACACTCAAGTCAAGACCAATTAGGAAAGTCTGAATTTACACAGCGTGCGGACATTTCTACTTCTGGGAAATATAGAGTCCATGATGCCATGTATCCTAACGTTAAAACATTAAAGATCCACCTCCATATTTAACCGTGGGCATGAGGGACTTTTCCATATGGCTACCTCTCCATGTGCTCCAAAACCACCTCTGGTGTTGATCTCCAAAAAGCTCTATTTTGGTTTCATCCGACCATAGAACCCGTTGAAGTTCCAGTAGTGCTGAAAACTGAAGACGCTCGAGTTTTTGGATGAGAGTAGAGGCTTTTTTTCTTGAAACCCTTCCAGACAGCTTGTGGATTGTAGTTCTGGAGACTTTCTGACCCCAAGACACGACTAACTTCTACAATTCTCCAGCTGTGATCCTTGGAGATTTTTTGTCCACTCGAACCGTCCTCTTCACAGTGCGCTGAGACGATATAGACACACGTCCAATTCCAGGTCGATTCATAACATTTCCAGTTAACTGGAACTTCTTCATTATTGTCCTGATGGTGGAAACGGGCATTTTCAACGCTTGGACTATTTTCTTATAGCCACGCCCCATTTTGTGAAGCTCAACAACCTTTTGCCGCACATCACAGCTATATTCCTTAATCTTACCCATCGTTATGAATGACTAAGGGAATTTAACCTGTGTGTTACCTCATATTTATACCCCTGTGTAACAGGAAGTCATGGTTGAACAATTTCCTGTTCCTACTCGCCCAGGTGTACTGAATTTTTTATTATTTTTTTAAATATCCACGATGTCTTAATGTAAAGCTGTAGTTTTACAATTTCCCTGGGATGATCAACAAACGTGTGTGATGGGTCAGGCGTCCACAAACCTTTGGCTATATAGTGGATTTTGTCACAAATAAAGATTAGTTATGAGAATAGACCAGTTCCATGACAACGCTATGCTTTTTTGTTGTTGTTTTTATTATATTGTCTCTCAAATGCATTAAGTCTCTCTCCCCTCTCTCTCTCTCTCTCTCTCTCTCTCCCTCTCTCTCTCTCTCTCTCTCTCTCCCCCCCTCTCTCCTCTCTCTCTCCCCTCTCTCTCTCCCCCCTCTCTCTCTCTCCCTCTCTCCCCCCTCTCTCCCCTCTCCCTCTCTCTCTCTCCCCTCTCCCTCTCTCTCCTCTCTCTCTCTCTCCTCTCTCTCCCCCCCTCCCTCTCTCTCTCCCCTCTCTCTCCCTCTCTCTCCCCCCCTCTCTCTCTCCCTCTCTCCCCCCTCTCTCTCCCCCTCTCCCTCTCTCTCTCTCTCCCTCTCTCTCCGCCTCTCTCTCTCTCTCCCCTCTCCCCTCTCTCTCCCCTCTCCCCTCTCTCTCTCTCTCCCTCCCTTCTCTCCCCCTCTCTCTCTCCCTCCCTCCCCTCTCTCTCTCCTCTCCCTCTCTCTCCCCTCTCTCCCTCTCTTTTTTCCTCTCTCTCTCTCTTTTGCGCTTTCCACGTGTTCAGCTAAAGCCCAGGATGGAGCTGCAATGGAAATGCAGCCCCTGAACAGCGACGAAGGAGCAGATGAGAAGCGCAAAGCCAACTTGCCAAAAAAAGAGAAATCCGTTCTCCAAGGGAAGCTGACTAAACTAGCAGTCCAAATTGGCAAAGCAGGTCCGAGCATTTCGGTTCTTTTACTCTTCTTAGGGATTCGCTGTGGCTTTTCTTTCACGATCCCTTGGTGTCCCCTTTCTTCTTGAAGCTAACCCTGTTGTTTTCATTAGGGCTCTGAGCGTTTGGGTGTAACTCTGGTGTTTAAGGGCGTGCTTCTCTCATCTCTCTGCAGGTCTGGTGATGTCTGCCATCACCGTCATAATCCTGGTGGTGTTGTTTATAGTGAACACCTTTTGGATGCGCGGCCTTCCGTGGGAGAAAAGCTGCACACCCATATACGTCCAGTATTTCGTCAAGTTCTTCATCATCGGCGTGACCGTCTTGGTGGTGGCCGTCCCCGAGGGCCTGCCTCTTGCCGTCACTATTTCACTGGCTTACTCTGTCAAAGTATGTCCCGCTCTATAAAGCAGCCACGTAGCAATAGCACCGACCTCCACGTCGGACAGCGCACACACATTCACATTCAGTTGTCGTAGCTGTCGCGGTGACCAGCGGCCCGTTGTATGCCAACAGATTTTAGGATTTCTCTTAGTTAATCTTGTCCTCGCCCTGTCTAATCCTGTATTGCCCCCCCCTCTATTTTTCAGAAAATGATGAAGGACAACAATTTGGTAAGGCATTTAGATGCCTGCGAGACCATGGGCAATGCTACTGCCATCTGTTCGGATAAGACGGGCACTCTGACCATGAACAGGATGACCGTGGTGCAGGCTTACGTCGCAGATCAGCACTACAGGAAGGTCCCTGAGCCGGAAGTAATCCCTGCCAGCATCATGGACCTGCTCGTTGTGGGCATCAGCGTCAACAGTGCTTATACCACCAAGATCCTGGTGAGTGCACCTGCATCCATTATGCAGATCACTGGTTTTAGTTCAGCAGCGCTTATTTCAACTATTCTTTATACCTCTTGGACAGAATGAAAAAGTATATATGTGACTCTTTTCTTTGCTTATCTTCATCATCTTTTTTTTTTTTTCTCCCCTCCCCAGCCTCCTGAGAAGGAGGGAGGTCTATGTCGTCAGGTGGGCAACAAAACCGAATGTGCCTTGCTTGGCTTCGTGTTGGACCTGAAAAAAGACTACCAAGTAATCCGCAACGAGATCCCGGAGGAGAAGCTCTACAAAGTTTACACGTTCAACTCGGTCAGGAAATCCATGAGCACCGTGTTGAAGAACGCCGACGGAAGCTTCCGGATGTTTAGCAAAGGAGCCTCGGAAATTCTACTCAAGAAGTAGGCATTTCTCGAACTTCAAGCCTCGTCATTTACGTTTATTTATTTATATATATATATATATATTTTTTTTTTTAAAGAAGAAATTTTAATGGTTGGGGGTCGGGGGGTGTAGCGAGCGATAACGAGTCATGTGATCACACTTACTAAGCAGATCAGATGCTTTCCTTTTTTCTTTTCTTTTTTTTTTGTCCCCCTTTCTCTCAACCCCAGCAGCCAGGCTGCTAATGCATGTCCCCAGGGAAATTACCCAGAAGTTGCTCCTCATCCTGCTGCTTCTTAACCGTTTCTCCTGCGCTGCTCTTTCCCTGTCTAGATGTTCTAAGATCCTTACAGCGAGCGGTGAGAGCAAGGTGTTCCGGCCCAGAGACCGGGATGACATGGTGAAGAAAGTGATCGAGCCCATGGCCTCTGAAGGCCTGAGGACAATATGCCTGGCCTACAGAGACTTCCCCGCTTCAGAAGGAGAACCCGACTGGGAAAACGAGGCCGATATACTCACCAGGCTCACCTGTTTGTGCGTGGTGGGCATCGAGGACCCCGTCAGACCGGAAGTATGTAAACCAAGTAGTGCTTGGTTAATGAATCGTTAGTAACCAGCTGGTCGACAGCGAACATCTTTAGCGCTTAGCGAGGTGTGCCGTCTGACCCGGGTTCTCTCAATCAGGTCCCCGACGCGATCAGGAAGTGCCAGCGTGCCGGGATCACAGTACGCATGGTCACCGGGGACAACATCAACACGGCTCGCGCCATAGCGTCCAAGTGCGGCATCCTGCAGCCCGGAGACGAATTCCTCTGCCTGGAAGGTAAAGAGTTCAACCGGCGGATACGCAACGAGAAAGGAGAGGTGAGGGACGCGGCCGTTTCCGCACACACAGAGCGCTCACACTTTGATCTCTTTTCAAATCCTGACGTGCACGACGTGCTCGTTTTCTAGATCGAACAGGAGCGGATCGATAAAATATGGCCTAAACTCCGGGTCCTGGCGAGATCGTCTCCGACAGACAAGCACACGTTGGTTAAAGGTATTCCGTCTTCCTTTCCCACGTTGTTTTATGACCCAGGATACACCGATTACATCGTGCAGACGTGCCGAGTGAAACAACCGTTTCCTTTTCAGGGATCATCGACAGCACTGTTCTAGAGCAGAGGCAAGTCGTCGCGGTAACGGGAGACGGTACAAACGACGGCCCTGCCTTGAAAAAGGCCGACGTCGGATTCGCCATGGTACATAATACACCTTACCGACCGATGGATTTCACCGGAATGCTGGAAGCGCCTACGTGTTTTTTGTTTTTTTTTCCCTGAAATTATTTATTTTGGTCTTTTCCGTTGTTCTCAGGGCATCGCAGGCACAGACGTAGCTAAAGAGGCTTCCGACATCATTCTCACCGACGACAATTTCTCCAGCATCGTCAAAGCGGTCATGTGGGGCCGCAACGTCTACGACAGCATCTCCAAATTCCTGCAGTTCCAGCTCACGGTCAACGTAGTGGCCGTGATCGTGGCCTTCACCGGAGCTTGCATCACACAGGTAATCGAATCTCTACTGTACTCTTCTGGCCAGGATGACACGGCAAGGATCGCCAAACCGGATCAAAGGATGAAGCAAAGCGCCGAAGAAAGTCTGTTCAACTAAAACCGAACAACTCTAAACGATGGGTCATTAGTACGGGACCGACAATTTAAAAAAAACCGGAGCAGAGTGACGAGCAGTGAGCTGACGATGCGGCGGCGTCTCGGTCGCTCGTGCTGCCAGCAAACGGCCGGCGTGTTTTTGAGACGGGGTTTATGTACGCTACCGGTCAAAAGTTTGTGGACGCTCGACTGAACCGTTTCTCATGGTCTTAAAAAGGTGTGTGTGGTTTAAATGTTAAGTCGGTGTCGTGGACAGAAATATAATCGTGCCGACGTGTCCACGTTTTATCTACAGAGATGTTTCCGTTTTTTTTTTTTTAACGGCCGACTCGGAGGGAAATATTTCTGAGAAGCAGGAGATGAGAGTCCGGCGTCGGTGTTGAACTCCTTTAATACGGTTTAAAAATAATCTCGGGAAATTCCTCAAGAAATCGCCCGAGAAAAACGCCACGTATACATTTCGGGAAATTCTCGGTGAAAAGCGCGTCTACTTTGGAGATGATAAAATATTAAATTATTTAGATTTATTTAGGATTTTTTATCACGACATAATTCCCATATTTCCATGTGTGTTACTCCAGAGTTTTGATGACTTTATTATTATTATTATTATTATTATTATTATACAACGTGGGAAAATAAAAATAAAGAATGCGTGTGTGTAAACTTTTGACCGGTTGTGTGTGTGTTTCAGTGAAAGTGTCGAGTTTCATAGGTTCTGCTTTAGCAGCACACATCTACTCTCGTTTCGCTGTTCGAACATGTTTGATAAGGGTGGAAACCGGTTTTCTATTTATTTGGTCAGTTAGTTATTTATTATTTTTGATTTTCGCTTCGTCACATTTACATTTTTGTTCCTTTTTTTTTTTTTAGCGCTGCTTGTTTCCTCAGCCCGAAGCCCAGTCTGATCTTTTCAGTCCTGGATCTCGTGCCTCATGAAGTCGCTAAAGAGCAACATGTACTGTATAAAACCTTCCCCCATTGGCTGACACGTCTGTGTGCGTTCTGTCAAGAGATCGTGACGCCTTTCCGTTTAACGTGTGCGTGAAACTTTCGCAGCAGTTAACGAATGAGGACAGTTCTGCTGATAAGGTCATTTCTAGCATGAGCAGCCAAAGTGTGCCTTCTTTTCTAGAATACATCGCGGGGCTGTAGAGCAGTCTGACCACTGTAATGAACCATGTGTCTGAATAGTAGATTTTCTTCCCCGAACTGTTTTATAGAGAAGGAATTATTGGTATTAAATATTAGCAAGAATGTCCCGAGCTTACTGAGAGCCCTGGATTTTATGTGATCGATTTTTTTTTTTTTTTTTTAAATAAATAAATAAAAAACCAAAACATTTATTTATTTATTTATTTATTTTGTCCCTCAGGATTCTCCGTTGAAAGCAGTCCAGATGTTGTGGGTAAATCTGATTATGGACACCTTCGCGTCGCTAGCTCTGGCCACCGAGCCTCCCACGGAGTCTCTGCTGCTAAGGAAGCCGTACGGCCGGAACAAACCCCTCATCTCCAGAACCATGATGAAGAACATCCTGGGCCATGCGGTCTACCAGCTCATTGTCATCTTCACTCTGTTGTTTGCAGGTGTGAACCACCGCTGCTTCACTCACAGGCCAGAAAAGCACGATTAGTGCCAGGAAAACGCTTTTTATTTATTTATTTATTTATTTATTTATTTATTTATGCAAAGACTGGGACGGTAGAGAGCCTGGGAAGGTGACTGCTAGCTACCTGCTTCCTGAGAGACATGTCGTGCCACGTTTTCATACAATCAAGGACACCTACACACCGGGTGGCTGGCTTCACGTGTCTCTGAGGACACACACACACACACACACACCATGAGACCTGGACTGCACTGGAGGAACAGAAAATAACAATGATTTATCAAAGCGCTTGTTGTTAACGTTCAGATCAAACTGGTTTATTTTAGTGACGATGACTCGTATCGTTAAGCCTTTTGGTTAAAGGTTGAGTGCGCAGTAGTCTTGACTAGCACTGTAACTGGTTTGGAGCCACGCGAGAACAGAATGCTCGACTTAACCTTATCCTTTTGGGGGTTTTTTTTCTTCTTTTTTTTCCCCCTTAGGCGAAAGGCTGTTCGACATAGACAGCGGCCGTAACGCCCCTCTCAACGCTCCGCCCTCCGAGCACTACACCGTCGTCTTCAACACCTTCGTGTTGATGCAGCTCTTCAACGAAATCAACGCCCGCAAGATCCATGGCGAGAGGAACGTCTTCGACGGTATCTTCAACAACCTCATCTTCTGCTTCATCGTCTTCGGCACATTCATCATCCAGGTGGGTTTTAACCGAATCTAAAATGCGGACCATGACGAAAGCATTCCGGTGGAACGTTCGCTCCAAAAACGCCATCCCGTTTCTTTCCAGTTCATCATCGTGCAGTTTGGAGGCAAGCCCTTCAGCTGTGTGGGTCTTACCATCGACCAGTGGCTCTGGTGCATTTTCTTAGGCGGTGGCTCTCTGCTCTGGGGTCAGGTAAGACCGCCGTTATTTCACGATCACACTGTAGAGGCCCTATAGTTATATTCGTGTCCACAGCAACACACGACAGCGTTCTGTTTATTCTAATGCGCTGCAGTTGTGCCGTTAAAGCAGGATGGATTCTGATTGGCTGTCACTGTTTATGTCGTTCATCAGCTTAGGGGGGGGGGGAAGCGATAGCAAAGATTTCATCGTTTCTCTGTGCCGTTATAGTTGACGTGTTATAGTAGACTCTGCTGTTCTTTTATATTTAGAACGATTTTTTTTTTTTTTTAGAATACACTGCTGGTCAAAAGTTTGTGGACACGCGACTGAAATGTTTCTCATGATCTTAAAAAGCTTTTGATGTGAAGGTGTGTGATTTTAAAAGTTTGAAATCGGTGTCGTAGAAAAAAGATATAATAGTGCCGATGTGCTTGTTTCTTTCATTAGAAAAGGAACATTTTATTTACAGAAAAATCTTTTTTTTTTTTTTTTAACGGACAAAATATTTCAAAATCATCTCAGGGGAAATTCCTCAAGAAATCGCTCGAGAAAACGCCAAGAATACAATTCTGGAAATTCTCGGTGAAAAGTGTCTCGAATTTGAAAATGATAAAATACTCGATTATTTTGATTTATTTAGCATTTTTTATCTCAACATAATTCCCATCGTTACTCCAGAGTTTTGATGACTTTATTATTATTATTATTATTATTATTATGTGGAGAGGAAAAAAGAAAAAATAATGCATGTAAACTTTTGACTGGTAGTGTGCGCCTTTATTGTTCTCGTCCTCTGTGTGAACGGGCCTTTATCTGACGGAACATCAGACCGCCATGCCGATTCTGGATGTCGTGGTGGAGCAGGTGGATCGTCTACGTTTCAATTATGCGCTGGTCAAACACTGACCTCTTGTGGCCAACATCTGGATTGAACTCAGTTGAAATATAATGTATAATATGATTAAATATTGATGATAAATAAACAAACATTCCGTGTCAAAGCCAGAAACGCAGCCGTTATATCTCTCTACGCTGTCGCGCTTGTTTACGGTGACATTTTTGCGTCAGAGCAGCAGAAATAATCTGTTCTACGGAAATGATCATTTCTCAGACAGAGAACGGAACAGCGTTTAAGGCTGAAACGTCCTCGCAGAACATCCTCGTCGGAAACGCAGCAACAGGAAAATGAAACACGGTGCGTTTAGAGAGATTAAAAAATCGAATGCATCATTTTCTAAAAGAAAATAACAATAGCGCTACAGCGGTGCGCTTTGACTCGGACGCTGCGACCAAACCCACGCGACACGTTTGCTGCTATCGGGTCAGTTCCGGGTCACGTGACTTTCCACTTGGGCGTGGAACTTCACTCAGACGGTCGGTTTGGTCCACACACGGGTCGGAGCGGACAGCGGTAGCGCCGTGGTTAAGGCGTCGGACTACCGATGTGTATGGTCTTGACTCGACTGCGGTGTTTGACGGCGTTCCTGTTGCTCCGCCCCTCACGCAGGTGATCTCCTCCATCCCGACCAGCCGCCTGAAGTTCCTGAAGACGGCCGGTCACGGAACTCAGAAGGAGGAGATCCCAGACGAGGAGCTGGAGGACATGGAGGACCTGGAAGAGATTGACCACGCCGAGCGTGAGCTTCGCAGGGGGCAGATACTCTGGTTCCGAGGCCTGAACAGGATACAGACTCAGGTAACGTCACCGAGACGCTCGCCCACACGGAACAGCAGGATAGGTCCCAGTATTATACTCTGTGCTTCCTTCACACTTTATTAGTGTGATTTAGCTTTTCAGTACCTTTCTGTGCAGTATTCTGGTGAACTAGCTTTTCGGATTTACGGGTAAAGTCAGGGAGGCTAACGCTGGGGTTAACGGTCTTCCATACAGTGCCTTTTCTCGCCATGCTGCTACCTGTCCTCTCTTTATATATGGGTGCCCTTCTTTTTCTGTCCTCCCTCCCTGCTTCTATTATTCTCTCTCTCTCTCTCTCTCTCTCTCTCTCCTGTATGCGTTCTTTGGGCCTACCTGTCACGCTGTCTGATTCCTTGCAGATGGATGTAGTGAGTGCGTTCCAGAGCGGCACTTCCTTTCAGGGGGCCCTCAGGCGTCACCCCTCGAGCACCAGCCAACAGCACGATGTAACCAATGTTTCTAGCCCTACACATGTAGCGTTTCCTACTGCCACTGCCTCCAACAAAGCTTCTGCCACTGTGGGGTGTGAGTGCGTGTTTCTTAGTGCATGACAATTAACATTTCCTCCTTCACTCGCCTTAACGTGCTACATTTTCTCTAACGTCCCTCTGTACGAAAAGAAAACAAACGAAATTTAAACAGTTTAAAAAAAAAAAAAAACAAAACAATAGACGTTCACTGCATTGCTTCTGAATCCAAGTGCTGATTTTTTTTTTGTTTGTTTACGGAGATATATCTGTGTGTACTGTTGTGAGGCCAGTGGGGCTGAGGTCTCTGTCGTCGTTCTGTTTGATTGCTTTGGCTGGGGTTTTGTTCCCCCCCCCTCCTCCTCCTCCTCCTCCCCTTCAAATAAACGGTGTGTTTAACATTCTAACAGATCGACATCGTGTGTGTTGCGTCTGCAGCCGAGGGCCGTGCCTCGGCCCCTCTGCTGAGCTCTGTGACCGCTGTAGTTCTCTGTGTGTAAATATTTTGAGTATATGCCCATGGTCACACCCGACGTCACAGCACTGCTTAAAAATTGGCCTTGCTTAGAGGCTGTGTGGGATTGTTTTGAACTCGAGACCTGATTTGTGATGACTTCTGTGAAACTGTGATCTTTTTTTTTGGTTTGGTTTGGTTTGGTTTTTCCCTCCAGCGGTCTGAATCCAGTCCAGGTTTCTGCAGGTTCATCTCTCGAGCCGGACACGTTCATTTAATCCGTTGCCCGATTCTCCTGGAATCACTGTCGTCTTTGTTTATATCGAGTCTCTCCTGCTTTTCTTTCTTTCGTTTGTTCCTCGTCTATTTTACATCTTGTCTGTCCATTGTTTCGTTTTTTTTTTTTTTTTTGTATCGTAAACAGCGCGTACCTTTCTGGTATTTGTACTACCTTTTTATTACATACACTTTTCACCTTACATCGATCATGCGTCGTGCGGAGACGACATGGCGTGATCTCTGCACGGACACGGGTCAGCGTATCGTCACGCACTGTACACGGCAGCCGGATGAGCTCCGTGGACGAAGACGCCACGCCTCGCCTCGCCATCCTCCATTCATTTAATCATCTCATCTACGACACGCATCTATCTGTTTTGTTTGTTTTTTTTTCTTCTTGGAACGAAATCAACATCTCTTCCTCTTTCATCCCATTCGAACGCTTCTATATAAGGGGTATGTATAATATAGATATGTGTATTATCGGTGGGGGGGATAAAAGTATCGGACGCATCAGCAGTTTTTTTTCAGCAAACATATTTCCACCGAGGCTCCTCACGTGAAATGTTCACCAGACTTTGATCTTAACTCAAGAAATCCACACGTATAAAGAAATCCCAAACATTAAACATGACGAGGTGAGGTCACTTCCACTTGAGGATAACGGCCCCCGTGGTGCTTACTGGAGGATTCAGGAGTTTTGTAAATACGTCCGTATCCGATTCCATCAATACGTTTTGCCGCAATAAGGGTTGTGAAGGTCTTGGGAGAGCTTTTTGCTTTTACCCATCATGCAATGTTTCTTGTGTGACACCTTGGTAACAAAAAGCCTTTTTATAAGCCATCAATTTACAAACCCAGCTGATATTAATGTGCACAGATAGGGGGTGTAATTACTTACAGATTTCAGCTGGTTCCTTGTCTTACCTTGCCTTGGAGAACTGCTTTTCCTTAGCGTGTTCAAGACTTTTTCCCCCCCTTGTCATTCCACTTTATAACCCATAACTTCATTTATGGACTTTAATGTTGTGAATTCTTTATATTTCCGGATTTCTTGAGTTAATACTGAAGTCTGGTGAACATTTCATGTCAATAACCTCATCGGAAATATATTTACTGCAAAAAAAAAAAATGCTGACGCATACAACACTTCTTTCCCCCACCTGTATTTCCGGCCAACACTTTTGCAGCAAGCAATGTTCTTCCTGTAGTTGGGGAAATGATAACAGCGCCACCTGCTGTACCGGCGCTCTTCGCAGACATCGTCTCGTAATCGCGTACGCTGAGGTGTTCGCTCTTTGACGTCCACTCGTACGTGTACAATCCATTATGATTATTATTAACATTGCTCATTACATTCGTCTCTGCCGTTCTCTAATGATATTTTCCGAATGTCACGCCGTTTTATTTTTGCTTCCTTTTGCTGTCTTAATAGAGCGAGAATCGCTCGGATAAATCTAATGCCACTACAGCTCTACAGCTTCTTTCAGCTCCTCAGGAACTCCCGGCTCTTCAGCGACACACTAACGCCGTCTGTTTCTTAGGTACGCCGGACGAACGTGGCGGAACCTGACGTACCCACGACGCGTTAGACATCCAGGATCTAACGCGTAAGGTTTCTTTATAGGCGAACGGTCCCTTTATTTGCCGATGTCAAAAAATCCCAGACTGACTCCGAGATGTTCCTCCTCCTTTTAGATTTTTTTTTATTTTTTATTTTTTTTTGTGAAATGTGTCATGGGCTATACTCAAAGGTTTACTTCTGTTAAACGAAAGGTAGCACTGCTGTGCATGGGTCCAGTCTCTCTCTGTCTGTCTGTGAGATACATTTGTGTCGTACAGCTTCGACTCGCTTGGCTGCTCGAAGTTTCTGTATCAAAACATGATCAGTGATCAATGATCCGCCCCCTTTTTTCACCCCATCCTGCTCACCCAAGCATGTCCAGATCAATTAACCTCATGTTAAGCTGTGTTCTTTAGTTTAATGTTTAAATCTCTCTCTCTCTCTCTCTCTCTCTCTCTCTCTCTCTCTCTCTCTACATCTGTCTTTATATTTCCCTTTTTCCTCTCATTCTGTCTTTTTTATTTAGTTATTTAATGAATTATTTATTTTCCAATTCTCTCTCTCTCTCTCTCTCTCGCTTGAATTTTGAATAACTGGACACTGGCTATGCGAGTTTTCTGACACTACTACCGAGAGATTTGTTTTCCTGACCTGTTTGTTTGTTTGTTTGTTTGTACATTTTTCACTGACGGAGAGTGGAAAGATCGAGATGGTTTCGTCTCTCTCAGTGGAGCTTGTACTAAACACCTGCAGTAAACACGACAATCTGGTTTTACTCACCTCAGCCTGTGTGTGTCATCTCCCGCAGCTTTTCTTTTTTTTTTTTTTTTTTTCGCCATCAACGGGAGGTCAGGTTTACTACTGTGAGGACTAAAAGGGCAGATCGTGAAATAATCCTTTGGCCGTGTGGGAATTGAGATCGGCGGTCTTCGGAGCGCGCGATGTGACGTGCTCACCGATTTGGCGCCGTGGAATTACTACGTGAACTTTATTATTATTATTATTTATTCATTTTTTTTTTCCATTTAAAATATGGACTTGCTCGGATTAATCGATAAATCGTTACCTGTTTAGGTCTCGTTGTACGGCGTGACGAGTACCGGTCACAGACGCCCACAGTGTAAAACCGGGTTACGTTCACGCTGATTAGTCCGTTGATTCGGCCGTGGTTTGACCTGTATTTAAAATGCAACGCGCGAGTGTCTGTCTGCGATTAGCGCCGGACTGTGTGGTTCTGCGCCGCGTCTGACCGTGTGTGTCTGTACCCCTGCTTTCCCCCAGATCCGAGTAGTGAATGCATTCCGCAGCTCCCTGTCCCCCTATGAGGGGCTGGAGAAGCCCGAGTCGCGCAGCTCAATCCACAACTTCATGACCCACCCGGAGTTCCGGATAGAGGACTCGGAGCCCCACATCCCCCTTATCGACGACACGGACGCCGAGGACGACGCCCCCACGAAGAGAAACGCCACCCCCACGCCCCCTCCGCCTCCCTCTCCGTCGCCCAACCAGAACAATAACGCCGTGGACAGTGGCGTCCACCTCTTCTTAGACAACAGCAAGCCGGCCGCGCCCTCGGCCCCGGCGAGCCCCATGCACAGCGTGGAGACGTCCCTCTGATCGACTCCGCCCTCCCCTCCCTCCCTTCCTCCACACTTTGAGCCACACCCACCCGCCGTCTCCACAGAGACCTGTGCTCGCTCAGCGGACTCATGGGCGCGGAGCCGTGTGTGATCTGCGAGCTTGGCTTGTGCTTGACTGAAGCAAGAGCAGGCGCTCAGCACAATGTAGGGTGTGGTTGTGATGATTACCTTTTTTTGTTGTTGTTGTTGTTGTCTTATTTTATTCTAATATCCTCTCGGAGAGGGAAGGACTCTATTTCCACCTCTGCTTATAAAATCTTTCTGTCCCCTTTGTGGAAACGGAGCGATCGTTCATTCAGATTGAAAGTGACCTGTATTTTTTATTATTATTATTATTATTTATTATTTAATTATTAATATTCTAATACTGAGGAGGCGATTGGTCTCTCCAAGGCTTGCAGATGTTTAGCTGTAAGAATTTACCCCCCCCCCTCCCCATGGTGGTGTACAGTTTTTTTCCGTGGCCCTTTTCTGCTCCGTGGCTGTTCATATTTAGAATTATTTATGTTTTCTTTTTTTTGTTGTTTTTTTGAAAAAGGCCGATCTGTTTACAAAGTTTGTAGATACTTTTTTTTTTCTCTCTCTCTCTCTCTCTCTCTCTCTGTTTGTTGGTGAAGGAGCTTCCTGATGCAGAAAAGCGGGGGCAAATAAAACTAACAATAAAATGTAAAAAATAATAAAGAAATGAGAGTAATATTTCAGATACTGCTGTATTTTCAACTGAACTATTTTTGCCTGCAAGTTTTATTTGTTATATATTTGTGGATTATATCGAACATTTCTAGCCAAATAGATAACACTAAGGCTTGAATAGCAGCGAAGGGAGGCGTCGAGGTCCTCCAGGGACGCAGGCGAGGACCTCGTCAGTACATTTCCTTAGGCATTTACTACTGCGTTTCTTCAGTTTTAAAGCTAGTTTGTCTTGCTTACTTACTAGGGACTGCGTTCGTGTTTCCGGTTCATCATCGTTCGAGATCGAGCGAGCGTGAGAAAGACCGATAAAGCGATATTTTAAAGCGAGGGAGACCGATCGGCGACGTTATCGTCGAGCTCGTAATTCGTAGTAGGAAGTCCACTGGTGACGTTTCTGTCCCTGAGAATATGTGATATCAAGGATCGTGATCTCAGGCTTTTTTTTTGTGTGTGTGTGTGGGTGGGGTGGGGGGGGTGAATACAATAAAGATTAATCAGATGCAAAAGGATGCACTGAATGCAAAACATGCATCAATTATGAGTGAAGAATTTATTATTCTTTTTCTTTTAGTTTTTGTCTTGAAGTAAATTATCGTGTTTTCAATGAACATTTAAAATTTCCATTTAAACACGTGGCTAATTTTTGGGGAAACGTTTCCATTTATGACGTGGGGGGGCCAGACAGACAGACAGCTTGTTATTCTTTCTTCATCTTATTCCATGACTATTCTGGTCACTCAGAACGCTGCGTTTGACTCGGCTGTGGAATATATTAATCACCTGAAGTACTGGAACTTACAAAATGGGGATTTTTAAAGAGGGCTGGGGGGAAAGGGGGGCGCACTTGGGACATAACAGGGTCTCTGCACAGGGTACATTTATTTCAACTCCCTTTGGATATTTTGATACGGACCGTTCTAAATATAGACTTCCTTTGTATTTTTATGGGACATGAAGAAGATCTTTTGACCTGCTGAAGCAGACTTTGAGGAATTTTACACGGTAACCAGTGCAGGAACAGCTTGTCAGACAAGGCTAGTGATTCGGTTCTGCTAGGAATCTATTTCTCAGGGTGGTGAATAGTACGAACCAGGCTTTAAGAAAACACCTAAAGTCAAATACTAACACTTTTTTTTTTTTTTTTCTTTTTATTAAATTGAATTTTGGCTGGTTTCGGCTGTTGGTTTTCTCCTGCGGGTCTGAAAGGGAAGAGGAGAAAATACAAAGAAGAACAGGGTGTGTTCCGCTTTAGTCGGCACATCCGCACCTTTTTTTTTTGTTGTTGTTTTTGTTTTTCTTCCTAATTTATTATTCTATCTCTTTTTTTTTTTGTTAATTGTGTTTAACAAAAATAAAGCAGCTTGAGTTTGCTATTTAGTGAAGAGATGTGGAAAGAATCCATGAGTTTATTCTGTAGCTTCTTCCTGTAACAGGGATGAATGTTATGTTTTTCCATCTGTTTTATGGATTTTTGTTTTATTTTATTTTTTATTTATTATTATTATGTTTTTTTTTTTTTAAACTTAACATTTGGAAATAAAAGTACTTCATGTCTGTTTATCTGGAGAAATGTAAATGGTTCTTGTGATTTCACTTTACATTTGAAACTTGTTGAGTAATGTGTATGGTTTTTAAGAATTAAACGCTTAAAAATGGATATTTAGCCTAATCCGACGGCCATGTTTTCCTTCCTGTCAGGTGCGAACCGTTGCCGTCGTGAGCGTCCTGTGTTTTTATCCGTGGAGAATATTCGTGATGTGATGCTTTGTTCCGTAAACGTGACCCTAACGATGCTCTTACAGTTCCTCGCTAGTAACTGACTGCCTCGCTAGCTTTCTCTCTCTAGACTCGATCGGGAATGCAGATGAAATACAGATCGGTCGCTTTGGAGGCAGAACATCTATCCCAGTGGTCGCGAACGCTGTTCCTGGAGCTCTACCGTCCTGCAGGTTTCATCTCCGACCAAACTCGAACACGCCTCTTTTAGCTAGATCAAGAACGTCTTAAGATTATGGTTAGATGGTCGAGTGGGCGGGATTATGGAGCTAAAGTCTTCAGGAAGGTAGATCTCCAGGAACAGTCTTGGTGACCACCGATGGGAAGAATTTGAGCCGTGTGTGAGACCTGACTCTTTCATCTGTCCTAAATCTGCTCATATTTGCTCACGAGCAAAGGGGATTTATTTATTTTATTTCATCAGCACTTTGTCCTCTGTGTTTGTTTTTCTCTCTTCCCGCCCCAAACTTGCGTCCTGATTGGTCAGGAGGTTTAAGAAAAAAAAAAGTGCGTAACGTCATTGTGCTTTAAAAAAATAAAAATACTAATTTCCCAAAAAAACACACACGATAAAATCGACGTGAATCACGATGCTTTTAAAAACATGCACGAAGGATCGGGGAGGTGGGTACGACAAAACACTAAAAAGGTGTGAAAGCCTCCTAAACCTCGTTCCTTTTCACACCGCGGCTCGAAACCCCCGCTGACGTATCAAACCGTAAATGCTCTGGCGCTACGTTTTGCGACTCGAAGCATTTATTCATACACCGTGACATCAGTTGGTCTATATATACACGTACAGATCTGTTCCACGGAGTCTGACGGCCGCCGTCCCTGTCTGTGGCATGTTCTCAGATCTTTTCTCTCTCCACGCATCAGCACTTCTGTCTCTCACTCACTTAAGACCCAGAGTTCTGACTGGATTTTTTTTCTGGCTAAAGAGAAGGAACACCGCGCAGATGGCGCGCAGCTCTAATTCTGGCACGATTTCTCTGGAACGGGTGCAGTTGAAGAAAGACGTGGTCCTTTTTTTATCCGTTTATAGTTGCGTTTAATGTTGTGGAACGTCCATGAAACGAGTCATCCATGCAGCACTCGTTCTCTCGCCAGCTTCTCCCACTAAAAAACGAAACAAAAAAAACACACACACACGCACACAGCTTGTCATGTTCTAGAGAAGTCCTGAGGATGCCCAGAAATCACATCAGAATCAATCAGAATTTGAATTCAGCATCACTACAGTAATTCAATTATACCACGGTGCTGTTGCAATCTCCGTTACGATTGGTCAGAAGGTGTTGATTAATTTTCTATAACAGCATCAACGAGCGTTTGTATTAATGTGTCATTAAGAGAAAGAACAAGAGGCTAGAGAAGAGAGAGAGAGAGAGAGAGAGAGAGAGAGAGAGAGAGAGAACAAGAGGCTGGTGAGAGAGAGAGAGAAAGAGAACAAGAGGCTGGTGTGGAGAGAGAGAGAGAGAGAGAGAGAGAGAGAGAGAGAGAGAGAACAAGAGGCTGGTGAGAGAGAGAAAGAGAACAAGAGGCTGGTGAGAGAGAGAAAGAGAACAAGAGGCTGGTGAGAGAGAGAAAGAGAACAAAAGAGGCTGGTGAGAGAGAGAGAGAACAAGAGGCTGGTGAGAGAGAGAGAGAGAACAAGAGGCTGGTGAGAGAGAGAAAGAGAACAAGAGGCTGGAGAGAGAGAGAGAGAGAGAGAACAAGAGGCTGGTGAGAGAGAGAGAAAGAGAACAAGAGGCTGGTGAGAGAGAGAGAGAGAGAGAGAGAGAGAGAGAGAGAGAAGAACAAGAGGCTGGTGAGAGAGAAAGAGAACAAGAGGCTGGGTGAGAGAGAGAAAACAAGAGGCTGGTGAGAGAGAGAGAGAGAGAGAAAAAAAAAAAGAGAACAAGAGGCTGGTGAGAGAGAAGAACAAGAGGCTGGCGAGTGAGAGAGAGAGAGAACAAGAGGCTGGGAGAGAGAGAGAGAGAGAGAGAGAGAGAGAGAGAGAGAGAACAAGAGGCTGGTGAGAGAGAGAGAGAGAACAAGAGGCTGGAAAGAAAGAAAGAGAACAAGAGGCGGGGTGTGAGAGAGAGAGAGAGAGAGAGAACAAGAGGCTGGTGAGAGAGAGAGAGAGAGAGAGAGAGAGAGAGAAAGAGAACAAGAGGCTGGAAAGAAAGAGAGAACAAGAGGCTGGTGAGAGAGAGAGAGAGAACAAGAGGCTGGTGAGAGAGAGAGAGAACAAGAGGCTGGTGAGAGAGAGAGAGAGAGAGAGAACAAGAGGCTGGAAAGAAAGAGAGAACAAGAGGCTGGTGAGAGAGAGAGAGAGAGAGAGAGAGAGAGAAAAAAAGAGAAACAAGAGGCTGGTGAGAGAGAGAGAGAGAGAGAGAACAAGAGGCTGGAAAGAAAGAGAGAACAAGAGGCTGGTGAGAGAGAGAGAGAGAACAAGAGGCTGGAGAGAAAGAGAGAACAAGAGGCTGGTGAGAGAGAGAGAAGAGAGAACAAGAGGCTGGTGAGAGAGAGAGAGAGAGAGAACAAGAGGCTGGTGAGAGAGAGAGAGAGAGAACAAGAGGCTGGTGAGAGAGAGAGAGAGAGAAACAAGAGGGGGGTGAGAGAGGGAGAGAGAGAGAGAGAGAACAAGAGGCTGGTGAGAGAGAGGGAGAGAGAGAGAGACAAGAGGCTGGTGAGAGAGGGAGAGAGAACAAGAGGCTGGTGAGAGAGAGAGAGAGAGAGAGAGAGAGAGAGAGAGAGAGAACAAGAGGCTGGTGAGAGAGGGAGAGAGAGAGAGAGAGAGAACAAGAGGCTGGTGAGAGAGAGAGAGAGAGAGAACAAGAGGCTGGTGAGAGAGGGAGAGAGAGAGAAAGAGAAAACAAGAGGCTGGTGAGAGAGGGAGAGAGAGAAGAGGCTGGTGAGAGAGAGAGAGGGAGAGAGAAGAGGCTAATGAAAGAGAGAGAGGGGGAGAGAGAGAGAGAGAGAGTGATTGTAGCTGCTATAACATAAGTGAGGACTGGAACTGATGTGTTTCATGGATGTTTAAAAAGCAGTTAAAATGCCCCATGTGTTGGTTTTTAATCATTAGAAGATTGGTAACGTTGGTGAACTGCTGCAGTAAGACAGGAATGGGCGGAGTTACCAGCAGTACTCGCATTAATGTTCCTGAAATTAATCACATACAAAGGACGTTTTCTTTACGAAACGTTTGAGTCCACAGCTACAGTAAACGATAAAAAGATGGTTATTTTGTCTGGGTTTGGAATTTGTCTCTTGCTGTACGTCTCGCTGTGTCTCGGCGTGTCCTGGACACGCCCACCGTGTCCAAGTACAGGAAGAGCTGGTGTAGTGAACTCCACAGCCTGGGCTACACACTCTGAGCATTCCTGACACAGCAATAAAACCCATCAATATTTACAGTTACATTTATTGAAGTGCTGGAAAACGATCTAGTTATAGCTATAGTTTAATGTGACATACTGAAGCAGAGCATGATCAGTATGCAGTATTCCAGCATGATAACGAACACAAACACACCTCCAAGATGACCACCGCTTTGCTAAAGAAGCTGAGGGTGAAGGTGATGGACTGGCCAAGCATGTCTCCAGACCTAAACCCTATTGAGCATCAGTGGGGCATCCTCAAACGGAAGGTGGAGGAGCACAAGGTCTCTAACATCCACCAGCTCCGTGATGTGGACAAGAGGACTTCAGTGGCAACCTGTGAAGCTCTGGTGAACTCCATACCCAAGAGGGTTAAGGCAGTGCTGGAAAATAATGGTCCCCACACAAAATATTGACACTTTGGGCCCAATTTGGACATTTTCACTTAGGGGTGTACTCACTTTTGTTGCCAGCGGTTTAGACATTAATGTCTGTGTGTTGAGTTATTTTGAGGGGACAGCAAATTGACACTGTTACACAAGCTGTACACTCACTACTTTACATTGTAGCACAGTGTCATTTCTTCACTGTTGTCACATGAAAAGATATCATTAAATATTTACACACATGTGAGGGGTGTACTCACTTTTGTGAGATACTGTATATCCATCATCCATTTTCCACTCCGCTTATCCTACACAGTGTCGCGGGAACCTGGAGTCTATCCCCGTGACCTCGGGGGACAACCTGGACCGGTTGGTATATTGGTACATCTCTCTCTCTATATATATATCTGTCTCTCTCTCTCTCCGTCTCTCTCTCTTTCTCTCTGTCTCTCTCTCTTTCTCTATGTCTCTCTGTCTGTCTGTCTCTCTCTCTGAGGATTGTGGGTAGCGGGCGAGAGTGCCGGTGGTTGCATGGAGCTAAATGGAGATTTCTCCTGTCTGACCCTGAGACATGGGTGTAAATGCACGCCGGATGACTCCATACCAATGGAAGAAGTTCTAGTTGCTATCAGTAATCAGGTTGGTGGTTAAACATCAGACCAGCTTCTCGGATGTACAAAGCAGCGGTGGTTTTTCTTGCTGAAGTTGAAATGGTTGATACGCTAATTAAACAATGAGTATGTTCGTGTGTTTCCACTTTCTGGTGTCTCTAAGAAAATCGTTCTGTCTAACGTGCCTCCTTTTAATAAAAATGAAACTTTAAAAAGTGTGCTCGAGCGCTACGGAAAGTTAACAGCACAGATTAAACGATTCCTTTGGGTTTTAAAAAAACAGACATTAAACACGTCATGTCTTTCCACTGTTTCAACTACGTGATCCTAAACACACAACACGGCCCGCTCTCTCTCTCTGTTAAACTAACGCTGGAGAATAAAGATTACACCATCAGTATCAGCTCCGAACAGATGAGATGTTTAGTGTGTGGTGAACATGGCCATGTCAGACAGGTAGAGACACCGGCAAACCCAGTGCGTATCGAGCAGCCGAGCGTGTCTACATCTGACGAGTCCTACCGAGCAACTAGAGGCAGAAACTCCCACTAACCAACCTGAGACAGGTGTCACACCTAACACTGACAACACTGCTGAAACCCGAATGGGTCACAGCGCTGATCCAACTTCACAACGTAACCCCAGCGTTAAAAGGAAAAAAAAAACTACAAAAAATCAAGAACCTCCTCCCCCACAGCTTCTGTCCCTGTCTCAGACAGACCCTACCGGGAGTGAGGAGCACTCACAGCCTCGGTCCCTGTCTCAATCAGACCCTACCGGGAGTGAGGAGCACTCACAGCCTCTGTCCCTGTCTTAGACAGACCCTACCAGGAGTGAGGAGCACTCACAGCCTCTGTCCCTGTCTTAGACAGACCCTACCAGGAGTGAGGAGCACTCACAGCCTCTGTCCCTGTCTTAGACAGACCCTACCAGGAGTGAGGAGCACTCACAGCCTCTGTCCCTGTCTTAGACAGACCCTACCGGGAGTGAGGAGCACTCACAGCCTCTGTCCCTGTCTGTGACAGACCCTACCGGGAGTGAGGAGCACTCACGACCTGTGTCCCTGTCTGAGACAGACAATACCGGGAGTGAGGAGCACTCACAGCCTTTGTCCCTGTCTTAGACAGACCCTACCGGGAGTGAGGAGCACTCACAGCCTCTGTCCCTGTCTGAGACAGACCCTACCGGGAGTGAGGAGCACTCACAGCCTCTGTCCCTGTCTTAGACAGACCCTACCGGGAGTGAGGAGCACTCACAGCCTCTGTCCCTGTCTTAGACAGACCCTACCGGGAGTGAGGAGCACTCACAGCCTCTGTCCCTGTCTTAGACAGACCACTGGAGTGAGGAGCACTCACAGCCTTTGTCCCTGTCTTAGACAGACCCTACCGGGAGTGAGGAGCACTCACAGCTCTGTCCCTGTCTTAGACAGACCACCGAGTGAGGACACTCACAGCTATGTCCTGTTTAGACAGACTTACGGTGAGGAGCACTCACAGCCTCGGTCCCTGTCTCAGACAGACCGTACCGGGAGTGGCAAGCACTTGCAGCCTGTTCATCCAGAGGCTGATCCTAACGTTTTACCAGAGCTAGATGAGGAAATGCAGGAAACTTGTTCTGAGATGGCTTTAGAAAGCTCACAATGTGATAATGAGTCAGAAAACGAGCTTGAAGATCCAGAGAGTGGCTCTGATGGGGACGTTGATTCCTCGGAGATGATAGCTAGACTACTGTTTGGCACAGTCACGGTTCAAACATGAGCGCTGGGGTTGCTATATTGTTTTCTACAGATATTCAAGAACAACCAATAAACGCAGTAGAAATTATACCTAGAAGGATGCAGAGGGTAGATATTGATCTACACGAACTCTCGCTTTCCCTGATTAACATTCATGCTCCCAACATTGGCACAGAACATGTCCGGTTTTTTGATCTTTTGAATAAAGCCATCTCAGATATTCCTCAAGAAAGGATAATAATTTTTACTGGATATTTCAAGTGCACTTTGAATCATGGTGTAGATCGAAACCATGGTGAACCTCATCCTCGTTCAGTAGAAGCACTTAGAACTGTAGTACAAAACCATCATCTAGTAGACGTGTGGAGGGAAACTCTACCCATAGACAGACAGTATACTTTACATTACATTACATTTATTCACTTGGCAGATGCTTTTTATCCAAAGCGACTTACAAATAAGCAAAGCGATATATCAAGCAGGGAACAATACAAGTAGTGCTACTACACAAGATCCATTAATTGAATACCAGAGGAACCAAAGTGCACAGAGTAAAGGTGTAAGTGCATTGTGTGTGGGGTTTTTTTTTTTCTCTCTAGGAGTTGGTTAGGTGTTCACAGAAGAGGTGGGTCTTTAGCTGTTCTTTGAAGATAGTGAGAGATTCTGCAGTCCGGATTGACTGGAAGTGCATTCCACCACTGGGGAACGGCAATCGTGAAGGATCTGGAAAGGGACCTTACGCCACGCTGAGTGGGAACTACTAAACGTCGGTTGCTAGTCGATCGCAGATTGTGAGAGGGAGCGTAGGCCTTCAGGAGATAGTTGAGGTAGGAGGGTGCTGTTCCTGACAAGGTCTTGTAGGTGAGCATCAAGGCCTTGAACTTGATGCGGGCAGCTACAGGAAGCCAGTGGAGGGAGATGAAGAGGGGTGTGACATGGGTTGTCTTGGGCTGGTTGAAGACAAGGCGCGCTGCAGCATTCTGAATCATCTGAAGGGGTTTGATGGAGCTGGCTGGGAGGCCTGAAAGCAGTGAGTTGCAGTAGTCCAGTTTAGAGATGACAAGAGCCTGGACTAGTATCTGTGTAGCCTGTCTGGTGAGGATTTTCTTGATGTTGTACAGGATGAACCTACAGGACCTTGCAGTTGCTGAGATGTGGTCTGTAAAGGTCAAGCCGACATCAAGAAACATCCCAAGGTTCCTGGCCGTCCTGGTTGGCATGAGTGTGAGTGAACTGAGCTGTACAGTGAAGTTCTGGTTGATTGAGAGATAGGCTGGGATGACGAGAAGCTCAGATTTTCCCAGGTTAAGCTGAAGATGGTGCTCCTTCATCCAGACCGAGATGTCTGACAGGCAAGAAGAGATGCGAGCAGAGACAGATAGATCGTCAGGCTGGAAGGACAAATAGAACTGGGTGTCGTCAGCATAGCAGTGATAGGAGAAGCCATGAGACTCAATCACCTGACCAAGAGATGTAGTGTAGATAGAAAAGAGGAGTGGACCCAGAACTGACCCCTGTGGAACGCCAGTTGTGAGTTGCTGAGTTTCAGAAATACCTCCGCTCCCTGATACCTTGAAGGATCTGTCCGAAAGATAGGATTCCACCCAGTGTACAACCGTTCCAGTGACGCCCAGGTTGGAGAGAGTTGATAGGAGGATCTGATGGTTCACAGTGTCGAAAGCAGCAGAGAGGCTAAAATCCACCCCTGGAAAGATTCTTACAGCAAGACTCGATAGATTTTATTCTCAAAAATTCAACAGAGGCAGATTTTTATAACAGTTATACTCATCCCACTCCTCTCTCTGACCATCATTACATTTCTGCCACTGTCACTACCACATTGAGCACTTTCTGGCAGCATCACTAGCATTTTAACAATTGGTTATTACAGGATCACCACTTTATTCATGCTTTTACACTTTTCTGGAAGTCTTGGAGAGAGAAAGTTTCAGTATGCATCAGTAAACCAGTGGTGGGACATCGGTGAAGTTCAGATTCAGACGTTCTGTCAACAATACATGAAAAACAGCACCAGAGAAATCAAGGAAAAGGATCAACTTTCCTGAAAAAGAAATATTGAATCTGAGCAGCTCAATAAGTGAAGTAGAAGAAAAACGAGCAAAAGAAATACTGGAGATGAATAAAACTCTTCTGAAAAACTTCTGAAATCCTCCCATACCCCGTGAGCCAGAATGGAAAACATGGCACTTCTGTGGAAGATGAAGAAGCTGCACGTCAAAGAAAGATGAAGCACGACCGGGACACCAGTGAACTTCAACAAAAAACATTAAGGGTTGTTAATATTGAAAAGATAATTACCAACTGTAACAACAATGAAGCTGAAGTGAGATGTATTTTCAAGACAATTGATCAATTATGAAATGAGACAATAACTCAAATTCTGAATTAAGAAGAAGATGGGACCGGAGTTAATGAAACAATCTCCAATACCAGGAGATCTAGCCCCCACGCCAGGGCGCGTGAGTAGAGACATGTGTCAGCTAGAACAAGCATTGAGCAACCTCAGCCTTAAGCTGGGGAAACCCAAATAAGGAACTTCTGCCTGCTTGTGTTCTTGCCTCATGCTGGAACTGTATCCGCAGCAATTACTAGAACCTATAACCAATGTATGTTATAGCTTAGATCTATGTTCCAACTCTTAGATAGGATATGTTCTAGTCTTAATGATAGAACACTGATATCCTGTCTAGAACTGTAGAAATACCAAAGAAGAAGCAACAGTTGTTGCTGAACTTCGGGTGAAGACATTCGCTGTTAATTTCTTCCTACTCGAAGTTCTACTGATAGCCTACTTCGAATTCTGCGCAGTCCAAGGTTCTTGTTTGATCTTTTTATCTTGTGTATGTAACAATTTATCAATTCTTAATAAACCGAAGTCCATATCTGGACCGTTCGAATACTATTTCACGTAGTGTTGGAGCGTTCTTATTCTCAATCCTCTTCTGTGAGGAAAAGGACTTCAACGGTTTGGGAGCCCAGCGGCACGAGTCTACTTCGCTGACAAGGTAAGAAGGAGTCTATTTCCCATAGTCTACTCAGGTTGAAACTAGAAGGGACAAGGGGCAAAAGTGCAACGAGGTTAGGCACCGAGATCCCGGGAAACAACCACTACTGACGTCCTGTGTCTCTGCTTGAGACAGATTATAAAATCTTTTTAAAGGCATTAACAACCCGCCTTAAAAGATGTTTAGTTGCGTGGTCTGTGAGGACCAGTCGTACTGTACCCCAGAGCACTCCGTGGAAATGTTTGATAAGGCATGGTGTGCTAATGAGGGTTTTTGTTTTTCACCAACAGATGATGGTGAAATTGTTTTTCACTGCTGAATGTTTTATTAATCTAATTTCTCTACTTTTCATATTGAAACATATAGATCTATTTTTTTTCTTTTTCTTTTTGAATGAGTGATGATTCTGTTTTTTCCTAAATAACTGGTAAATAAAGAGAGTTTAAAAGTCTCTCTGTGTGTGTGTGTCTCTCTCTCTTTCTCTCTGTCTCCCTCTCTGTCTCTCTCTCTGTCTGTCTCTCTCTGTGTCTCTCTCTCTTTCTCTATGTCTCTCTCTCTGTGTCTCTCTTTATGTCTCTCTTCTGTGTCTCTTCTCTGTCTCTCTCTCTTTCTTCTGCTGTCTCTCTCTGTGTCTCTTGTCTCTCTCTCTGTCTCTCTCTTCTATGTCTCTCTTTCTGTGTATCTCTCTTTCTCTATGTCTCTCTCTCCCTTCTTTCTCTATGTCTCTCTCTGTTTTCTATGTCTCTCTTCTGTGTCTCTCTCTGTCTGTCTCTCTCTCTTTCTCTATGTCTCTCTCTGTCTCTTCTCTGTCTCTCTCTTTCTCTTTCTATGTCTCTCTTCTCTGTCTCTCTTTTCTCTATGTCTCTCTCTCTGTCTCTCTCTCTCTCTCTGTTCTCTCTGTCTCTCTCTCTCTCTCGTCTCTGTCTCTTCTGGTCTTCTTCTCTCTGTCTCTCTCTCTCTCTCTCTGTCTCTCTATGTCTCTCTGTCTCTCTCTCTCTCTGTCTCTCTCTCTGTGTCTCTCTCTGTCTGTCTCTCTGTGTGTCTCTCTCTCTTTCTCTATGTCTCTCTCTGTCTGTCTCTCTCTCTGTCTCTCTCTCTGCCTCTCTCTCTCTGTCTCTCCCTCTGTCTGTGTCTCTCTCTCTGCCTCTCTCTCTGTGTCTCTCTCTCTGTCTCTCCCTCTGTCTGTCTCTCTCTCTCTCTCTGCCTCTCTCTCTCTGTCTCTCCCTCTGTCTGTGTCTCTCTTTGCCTCTCTCTCTGTGTCTCTTCTCTGTCTCTCCTCCTGTCTGTCTCTCTCTTCTCTGCCTCTCTTCTGTGTCTCTTCTCTCTGTGTATCTCTCTTGTCTCTCTCTCTATCTTGCTCGATACTTTCTTAAGTTGGGTTGGTGCTTTATATTGTCTTAAAATGCTATATATATATCTTTTTCTTTATAGTATTATTAATTTAGTAATTCACCCTGGCATAGTGCTAGGAGTCGATCTTAAAATGAATCGATTCTTCAAATTGAGAATTGAGAGTCGACTCCAAAGCTTTGGACTCTGGTTTGGTGATTATCCTCAAAACCACCGGATTCAAGTCATCTGCTCATCTCAATGTTTAGTGAGTGTTTGAGCAGGAAAATCGGCTGAACAGGACGCTATAAACCAAGCTATCATGTGGTGTGGTTAATCTATATATCTATATATCTGAATCTACAGTACACACTATTAATTCTTCTGTTTGTCTGTTTGTTTGTTTGTTAGGATTATAAAATGTCAATATTATACAATATTTTGCGTATTTGAATACTTCATCAAATTAAATGTCTGATAATAATAATAATAATAATAATAATAATAATAATAATAATAATAATAATAATAATAATAATAATAATAATTTATGTCCTACGTAGTGCCCTTAGTCAAGGACATTGCAGTGCAGTGATTTAGGATTGGACCCATGTTATATGCGCAGGTTTGGTGTGTAATGCACCATCCGCTCCAGCAGGCGGCGCCGGAGAGCGGTTTGTGTTTAATGACGCTGAGACCTTCAAAACCAAAACACAAAGCTACACGGAAGGAAGGAGACTCTGGTCTGCTCATGCAGCTGAAGGGGAGAACCTCGGGGTCATGAGCCGGCACACTTCACCTGTACGTATACCTCACCTGTAGTGAGACCGGAAGTCATATACAATTCCACTGAAACAACGTAGCATGCATGGTGCAGGTGTGGAATCCCTCACTCAGCTGATCTGACACTGATCTGACCAAAGTGACTTACAGATCAGATAACTAGACCAGGATCAGCACTGCAGTGAGAAACAGGTCTAAACCACAGGTAATAATAATATATACAAACCCTGCTGGAAGAACCTTATAAAGAACAGCAACCCTCATAGAAGTTGTAATGGGAATTGTATTGGTTTTAATGGAAACTCTAATGGTCCCTGTGGGTCCCTACTAGTAATGTGTTGCCTTTTATTAGTCGGTGGCATGTCGTGTGTAGTGGATACCATTAAGGACCAGTACAGTAACAGCTGATGGTTTTAATGGTATTTGTAGTGGAAACCATTCTGTGATGGTTTCGGGTTTTTTTTTTTTTTATCCAGCACGGAAGCATCATTCTGCCATGTGTTTTCCTTGCATATTTTTCAAAAGGGTGACCGTGAACAGCCTACATCATGCGATTGATCTCGTCGTTGTGAATGGCGTGAATGCACTGTGAACGATGATCTCGAGTCCATTCTACACCGAAACCTTGTCTCGTGGACGCTTGTCCATATGTTCCAGCTCTCCGTTCTCTTATCCAATATCGAGCCGTCCGTTTCAAGCTTGACCCGAGTACGATGTGTCTAGGAATAGGTTCGATCGTCTTAGATGTGGCTGATTGCAGCCTTTGTAATAACAGAAAGGAAGAACTGTTTGTATCGGGCTATATACAGTATATTTTCACTTTTTACAAAAAAAAAAAAAAAAAAAAAAAAAATAAAAAATGAGATGTTAAGCTTTTCCCCTCCCCCCATCCCCCGAGCAGCTGGTGATTAAAGTAAAAGGCTGTAAATACACGGAGATAGATATACTGTATTTAACTCGGAGGAAATCTCTAATCCTGTAGAATGTAGCCTACTGATGTAAAACGTTTCATTTCTGTCTTCATATCAACCCGCACTCTTAAAAGCTGCTTACGTTAATCCTGGCACTTAGGCTGAATCCCAAATGGTGCACCGCCCCCTATACGAGTGCACTTCATCAGTATCGGCTCATGTCATGCACTTAATGTTCCATTTGAGTGTTTTGGGGGTTTTTTTTAAATCAAAGGTGTCCTTATTTCGGTGTGAATTTCTCAGTACGTTAATAAAACGTGGTTTAGGACAGGATTACATATTACGGGCTCGCGAATTATGTCTACTATTATGTTCTATTTTGACGTTATTCAGCATCCATCCATCCATCTTCTACAGCTTACTCCTTTTCAGGGTCGTGGGGAACCTGGAGCCTATCCTAGAGAGCTTCGGGCACAAGGTGGGGTACACCCTGGACAGGGTGCCAGTCCATCACAGGGTACAATCACATATACACTCACACACACATTCATACACTACGGACACTTTAGACACGCCAATCAGCCTACCATGCATGTCTTTGGACTGGGGGAGGAAACCGGAGTACCCGGAGGAAACCCCCGCAGCACGGGGAGAACATGCAAACTCCGCACACACATGGCACCGGCGGGAATCGAACCCCCGACCCTGGAGGTGTGAGGAGAACCGCTAAGCCACCGTGCGCCCCATTCAGCATTCAATACAATTCAATAAAGTGTAGGTGTAACGCCGACCACAAACTCGTGAATGAAAAAACCCACGGATTGTTTTGTTAATGCTCATTTGCATATTCATACACAAGCCGAAACTAATCACCGGCGGTGCGACGTGGTGCGAAGCGAAGGTAATGGTTCCACCCTGACGCTGATGGTTTTCCAAATAACAGCACGTCTCCAAGTCCTTTATTCCTTTTAAAGCTCCCCGAGCAGTTTGCCAGCGTTCAGGCCTTTTCACGTATTGAAGAACAACACGCTGCACTTTTATCCGTTTCTAGTTGCGTGTAACGTTGTGGAATGTCCGTTAGATCCTGAGCTTGTTTACGTTATAGCTTCGCCATATCTATGATCAACGAGTGCCGGATGGCGTGAATGTAAATGTAGGAGTAGGTTATATGAGCATCCTCTAGAGAAGGCCCTGTGTAAGGTGTTGCTATAGAAACCTTTAGGTATTGTGCACTATTATCAGAGCTGTTGTTCGAGAAATTGAATGAACACCTTGTAAACAGGTGGAATGGAGAATTCGTCTGTCCTGTAAAGATGTGTTTTGGGGTTTAGGCAGGAGCGGAGTGTGGGTCTGCCTGCGCTGTGATGAGGGAGTGGTGGCAGCGTGTGGTGCTGCTGTTGTGCGTTCCTCTTCTCGCCGTCTACCTGCACATCCCGCAGCCTCCGCTTTCACACGCCCTGCACACCTGGCACTCCTCCGGGCGCTTCTTCAGCTTCCGAGGAAACGAGATCTTTTACAGAGGTGAGCTCGGGTCATGCGGAAAACAAGCATTGTGCTGCACGCCTGCTGTTCTGTAACCGCTCTGTCGCGCTGAAATCCATCAGAGATGCGTTTTCTTCCGCATTTTTTCTAATTAATCTCTGGGTAGTGTATGGGATTATTACCGCAGACATGAATTTTGACATGTTTTCCTGCACTGAGATAAGAACCGAAAGCCTGTTCTCACTTCTAATGGAAGTATAAGGTAACTTGAAGGAAAAAAAAACATGTTCCATCCATCCTTCTTCTATACCGCTTATCCTTCAGGGTCACGGGGAACCTGGAGCCTATCCCAGGTAGCATCGGGCACGAACCGGGGTACACCCTGGACAGGGTGCTAGTTCATCACAGGGCTCAATCACCATGCAAGGTGTTAACTTGGGGTTCAGTGTCTCGTCCAAGGACACTTGGACAAGGAATCGAACCGCCAACCCTACGATTAGTGGACAACCCGCTCTACCACCTGATCCACAGCTGCCCCAAGTAAATTAGAAATAAATACTGTAAGTAAGGGAAAAACCTTTTTGTTCTGTTATAGAATACAGTGGCAAGAAAAAGTATGTGAACCTTTTTGAATTTCATGGTTTTCCGCATAAATTTGTCATAAAATGTGATCTGATCTTCATCTATGTCAGGGGTATTGACAAATATAATGTGTCTCAAATAATCACACAAAAAAAATTCTGATCTTTCATGTCTTTATTGAGAACAACCAAAAAAAACCTCATAATGCTTGTGGAAAAAGTATGTGAACCCTTGAGTTAATGACCTCAAAAACTTGGCGTACTTGGAGTCAGGTTTTAGCACACCTGGAGTCTGGTTAAGAAAATGAGTTTGGACGTGTGGACTACAGCTACTTTGACTGATAAAAACCCCTCAAACCTTTGGAGTTTGCTCTGCAAAAGAAGTACACGCTTATGTGAGCCATGCCTCGCCAAAAAGAGCTTTCAGAGGATCTACGATCAAGAATAGTTGATTTACGTAAAGCTGGCAAGGGTCACAAAGTGATTTCAAAGACTTTAGAAATTCACCAGTCTACTGTTAGGCAAACATTCTACACATGGAGACACTTTGGGAGTGTTGGTACTCTTCCAAGAATTGGGCGCCCAGTCAAAATGACACCAAGAGCACATCGAAGACTCATCACTGAGGTAAAGAAACAACCCTGAATGACAACCAAAGATTTGCAGCCATCATTGGAACTGTCTAACATCTCTGATCATGAGTCTACAATACGCAAAACATTGAACAAGCAGGGTATCTACGGCAGGACACCACGAAGGAAGCCACTGCTTACTAAAAAGAACATTGCTGCACGCCTGAAGTTTGCAAAAGAGCACACTGACACTCCACAGCAGTACGGGCAGAATGTGTTGTGGACTGATGAAACTAAGACTGAACTATTTGGAAAAACCACACAGCATTACATCTGGTGTAGAAAGAGCACGGCATATCATCATGAAAACATCATCCCAACCGTAAAGTATGGTTGAAGAAAACACCATGATGTGGGCCTGCTTTGCTGAATCAGGACCTGGTCAGCTTGCAATCACTGAGGGGAAGATGAATTCCCAAGTATATCAGACAATTCTTCAGGATAATGTGAGAATGTCTGTACGTCTGCTGAAGCTGTGTAGAAGTTGGGTGATGCAACAGGACAACGACCCAAAACACCGAAGCAAGTCCACAACAGAATGTCTTCAGAAAAACAAAATCCACCTTTTGGAGTGGCCGAGTCAGAGCCCAGACCTCAACCCAATAGAGATGCTATGGAATGACTTGAAGAGAGACATACACATGAGACGTCCAAAGAATATGACCGAGCTAAAGCAATTCTGCAGCTAGAATGGGCTAAAATTCCTCCTGAACCACGTGCAGGTCTGATCCACAGCTACAGGAAGCGCCTGGTTGAGGATATTGCTGCCAAGGGGCGGGGTCAACCAGTTATTAATTCTAAGGGTTCACTTACTTTTTCCACTGCCATTTTGAATGTTGAATGAGTGTGTTCAATAAAGACATGAGGGATCAGAATTTATTTTGTGTTATTATTTGAGACACATTATATTTGTCAATACCCCTGACTTAGATGAAAGATCAGATCACATTTTATGACAAATTTATTCAGAAAATTCCAAAAAGGTTCACATACTTTTTCTTGCCACTGTAGAATCATCTTCATGTGAAGCGAACTTGACCAGTTTCCGATAACAGCACGTCTAGCAGTGTCGAATTCCTCCTACTCACCGCACTTTATTACATTATGAATTTTATTCATTAAAGAACGACACGGCCTACCATCATCCACATCAACATCCGCGTAGTTTAAGTGTTTACGATAATATTTTGTACATATACTATATTTACGATTATTCGTTTGTCCAATTACTTTTGAGCCTGTCATTATAATTTTTTTCATAAATCAAACCCATGGCTCTAATCCCTAAACGGTCGACGCAGTATTTTTTTTCTGAAACCCCTCGAATTAAAGCTGAAAGTCTACACTTCATCCTTCGTCTCAGATCCATTGTGGTGGTGTACAGAGGCGAAATCACGCATGTGGTGTCGCTGTCCGAATACTTACGGACCCCGACTGTATACAGTCATTTAATAATGATTTCTTTTCATGTATTCGAGTTTAAACGTGCTTTTTATTCCTGAACTTTCCACCCACACGACATATTAGGTCCAAGTTGAGTTTATTGATTTAAAAAAATTATAATAATTGAAGTAAATAAATACAGAAACATTTGTAATGGTGGGTTCATTTTTTTAACTAAATTTGAGGAAGAAAAAAAAAAACGCAGTTCCTCTGGCAGTGATTCACACACCCCTGTGAAAGTGGTTATATAGTCAAGACTATTATTATTATTATTATTATTTATTATTATTATTATTATTATTATCTAGTCAGTCATGAATGTGGATATGATGTTATAGCGCTGCTGTTGGGATGAATAGACATCAGCGTTCTTGCTGTAAATAAACAGAAATAAATGAAAGCCCTTTGTGGTTGATGGCAGAGTCGCTGGGCGCTGTGGGGAGCTCCGATGTGGTGCTGCTGCTTCATGGGTTTCCCACCTCGAGCTACGACTGGCACAAGGTAAGCACTACGTATAACGCTAACGTCCCTTTCTTCTGACTGGCCTTTTCTTATTATTCATATCATGTGATTAGCACAAAGAAAGAAAAAAGCTCTGTAGGACGTGTCTGGAGTATGGACTGTGTTTGTATGTTAGTGCTCAGAGCCAGGTGAAGTCAGAATCACCGGGAAACCGAAATGTTTGTATGAGCTGATAGACAAGATACTAGAGGTGTGTACACGGGACTCCATCTTTTACATCTCACTCTCATCTGTTCTAGCATGTGTTCTCTTCTGTTTGCAAAACATTACTCCAACCGCTCCCTCCGGGATTTTTTTTTTCCGGTCGCAGAATTGAACGCTAAAGCGAGCAAAACGATATGAAACGATATTCGGATTAGTTTGAGATTTATTTATTTTTTTAAATGGCCGCAGATTAACTGTTAGATGTTTTACTTTCTTCCTGGAACGATGTGAGGAGGCACAACGCTTGAAGAAGTGTGTGTGCTTTTATCTATTTTCTATCAGTATACATTGCCGTTCACTAATATTGGCACCCTCTGTAAATATGAGCAAAGAAAGCTGTGAAAAATGGTCTTTTTAGTGTTTAATGTTTTGTTTAAAAAAAAGAAATTCACATAAATACTCTGCTGTCATGGATATCAAACTCAACGCTTTTTTTTTTTTTTTTAATATATCTTTGTTAAATATAGGTGTGCAACAATTATTGGCACCCCTATGAAGTCATATGAGATCAATATGTTTGAAGTATTTTCCCATTGATATTTGACTTTTTTTTTTTTTAGCACACCTGGGTGAGTAGGAACAGGAAATTGTTCAATCATGACTTCCTGTTTCACAGGGGTATAAATATGAGGTAACACACAGGTTAAATTCCCTTAGTCATTCATAACGATGGGTAAGATTAAGGAATATAGCTGTGATGTGCGGCAAAAGGTTGTTGAGCTTCACAAAATGGGGCGTGGCTATAAGAAAATTGCACAAGCGTTGAAAATGCCCGTTTCCACCATCAGGACAATAATGAAGAAGTTCCAGTCAACTGGAAATGTTATGAACCGACCTGGAATTGGACGTGTGTTTATATCGTCTCAGCGCACTGTGAAGAGGACGGTTTGAGTGGACAGAACATCTCCAAGGATCACAGCTGGAGAATTGTAGAAGTTAGTTGTGTCTTGGGGTCAGAAAGTCTCCAGAACTACAATCTGAAGTCACCTACATCACCACAAGCTGTTTGGAAGGGTTTCAAGAAAAAAGCCTCTACTCTCGTCCAAAAACAAACTCGAGCGTCTTCAGATTTCAGACACTACTGGACCTTCAAATGGGATCGGGTTCTATGGTCAGATGAAACCAAAACAGAGCTTTTTGGAGATAAACACCAGAGGGGGTTTTGAGCTTTTGGGTTGATGTCATGTCTGACCGCTCGCTCCCACGAGTAAAAATGGCCAGTTTTCCAGTGCACACCTCTAGCATGCCCTGTATGTACAGAATAAATAGAATGCAGTGTAGAGAAAGTGTATTCTGTGGAAAGTGTTTCTGTGTGAAGGAGGCTGCAGTGTCACTCATTCTGTGCAGGTCAATGTCATCACCTGTTGTTTTGTAGATTTGGGAGCCTCTGAGTCAGCGGTTTAACAGAGTCATTGCACTCGACTTCCTCGGCTTCGGCTTCTCCGACAAACCCGTAAGCTCCCGTGTTATCATTCATATTTACTGACAATTTTATAATCGAGTCATGTAAAATGTAAGAGGTGTGAAGTTTAACTGCTGTATCTAAACATCAACCTGGAAGTTGAGGATGATTATAGTTTATAATTTAGTAATATCAAGACATAACCGAGACCTTGACCACCATGGTTACTGTAAACGAATGCACACCAACCTCAACAACATTAACTCTCTCCATTACTGTACTCTTTTCCTACTATAGACTTTTTCCTCACGCTCACGTTTATCTCATCTTTAGAACCGTCACGTGACTAGTCGATGGAAACACAGACATTTTGTTTTGCTGACTTTTTGGAAACGTTTGTGCGTTTCAGAGGCCGCACCGGTATTCGGTGTTCGAGCAGGCCGGTGTAGTGGAGGCTTTAATCTGGCATCTGGGCCTCTCTGAGCAGAAGATCAACCTGCTGTCACATGACTATGGAGACACTGTAGCACTCGAGCTCCTCTACAGGCGAGATGATGTCTTCTTACATCGCTTACTTACCTTCAGTGAAATAGATCAGCCGAGTTGGGAAAACTGCACTAGGCATGACTGCTTGTAGTATTTAATGAATTGAGGTTGTTTCAGAAGTGAAACTGAGAGGGAACAGAGCTGAGCCACTTTATTACACACAACTTTCTTGATGGACTTTAATGTGAATTCTTTATATTTCCGGACTGCTTGAGTTAATACTGAGGTCTGGTGAAAATTTCATGTGTATATAACCTCGTTGCGTTCAATACATATTTCCCCCACTGTGAATATAAACGTTGCAGGCTGTGAGCTACCAGAGTGAGAATTGGAGAGTGAGAATTGGAGAGTGAGAATTGGAGAGTGAGAATTGGAGAGTGAGAATTGGAGAGTGAGAATTGGAGAGTGAGAATTGGAGAGTGAGAATTGGAGAGTGAGAATTGGAGAGTGAGAATTAGAGAGTGAGAATTAGAGAGTGAGAATTGGAGAGTGAGAATTGGAGAGTGAGAATTGGAGAGTGAGAATTGGAGAGTGAGAATTGGAGAGTGAGAATTGGAGAGTGAGAATTGGAGAGTGAGAATTGGAGAGTGAGAATTGGAGAGTGAGAATTAGAGAGTGAGAATTAGAGAGTGAGAATTAGAGAGTGAGAATTAGAGAGTGAGAATTAGAGATTAGAGCTATTTAAGATCCACTGAAGATGTTACTGGTGTGTTTGTCCATGTGATCTTCAGCAATCTTACTTGCAGTGTTAACACACAGGAGTGACAACAATCGAACTGGACACGTGGCCATAAGCAGCCTCTGCCTTTCAAACGGAGGTATGTTTCTTTCACTGCCTTTCTCACGCTTCCTTTCTCACGTTTCCTTTCTCACGCTGCCTTTCTCTGGCTGCCTTTGTCTCGCTTCCTTGCTCTCGCTGCCTTTCTCTGGCTTTCTTTCTCTCGCTTCCTTTCTCTCGCTGCCTTTCTCTCACTTCCTTGCTCTCGCTGCCTTTCTCTGGCTTTCTTTCTCTCGCTTCCTTTCTCTCGCTGCCTTTCTCTCACTTCCTTGCTCTCGCTGCCTTTCTCTGGCTTTCTTTCTCTTGCTTCGTTTCTCTCGATTCCTTGCTCTCGCATCCTTGCTCTCGCTGCCTTTCTCTCGCTTCCTTTCTCTGGCTGCCTTTCTCTCGCTGCCTTTCTCTCGCTGCCTTTCTCTCGCTGCCTTTCTCTCGCTGCTTTGTTTCGCTGCCTTGCTCTCGCTGCCTTTCTCTCGCTGCCTTTCTCTCGCTTCCTTTCTCTGGCTGCCTTTCTCTAGCTTCCTTTCTCTAGCTGCCTTTCTCTGCCTTGCCTCACCGCCTTCTCCGCTGCCTTTCTCTCCTGCCTTTGCCTTGCTCGCCTTTCTTGGCGCCTTCTTAGCTGCCTTCTCCTCTGCCTTTCTCTGCTTCTTTTTCTTTCTCTTGCTGTTTCTCTCGATCCCTTGTTTCGATCCTTGCTCTCGCTGCCTTTCCTCGCCTCCTCTCTGGCTGCCTTTGCCTCCTCTAGCTGCCCTTTCTCTCGCTGCCTTTCCTCGCCTTTCTCGCTCTTGCTCTCGCTGCCTTGCTCTGCGCCCTTGCTCTCGCCGCCTTGCTCCTCGCCTTTCTCCTGCCTCTCGCTCCCTTTCCGCTCCTTTCTCTGGCTGCCTTTCTCTAGCTGCCTTTCTCCGCTCTGCTCCTGCCTCCCCAGCCTTCTCGCCTTTGCCCTTGCTCCGCCTCCCTCTCTGGCGCTTCTGCTGCCTTCTCGGCCTTTCTGGCTGCCTTTCTCTGGCTGCCTTTCTCTCACTTCCTTTCTCTCGCTTCCTTTCGCTGGCTGCCTTTCTCTGGCTGCCTTTCTCCCGCTGCTCTTCTCTGATGGTCTCAACAAGCAAGTGAAACCCCCACAAGACTACATCCAGACTGAACAGACCTTTACACTGTACTGACACTGGAGACTCCTTCCTTAATAATCCTCCTAACGATATGTTTACCATTGTTTTAATCCGTTTATTACTCACATTACTTCACATCATGTGAAGCGTCCACCCTTTCCACTGAACTGTTGCTATAGAAACGATAACGAACCTGTAAGAACGATCGTATTAATATAAACTTGTTACTACTGTCAGTTATATAAAATTAATCAACACCTTCTGACCAATCGGAATCCAGAATTCAACAGCACCATGATGCAACCATGATGGGGCGGCTGTGGCACAGTTGGTAGGGTGGGTTGTCCACTAATCGTAGGTTTGGCGTGACTCCACATGCCGAAGTGTCCTTGGGCAAGACACTGAACCCCAAGTTGCTCCCGATGGCAAGTTAGCGCCTTGCATGGCAGCTCTGCTACCATTGGTGTGTGAATGAGTGAATGAGATACAGTGTAAAGCGCTTTGGATAAAAGTGATATATAAGTGCGCATTTACCATTAATGATGTTTATTTCACATGATCGTTCCAGGTATATTCCCCGAGACTCATTACCCAAGATTTCTTCAAAAGGTGAGTCGACATTCACAGCACTTTTTATATAATGTTACAGGTTTTGTTTGTTGTTGTGTTTTTTTTTTTTTTTAATGAATAAGCAATTTGCCTACATTTATTGATGTTTGCAGGTCCTGAAGGATTCTGGTTTCATCTCCCCTCTGATTACCAGACTTATAAACTTCTACCTCTTCTCGAAAGGGTGAGTAGAATAGAAGACTTTCCCAAATACACACGTTAACAGTTTTATCATTTGCTCTACGTCGTAAATAAGAGTGTTTCTCTGCGTCTGGCAGGATCGGAGACGTCTTCGGTCCGTACACGCAGCCGACCGAAGCCGAGCTCTGGGACATGTGGACAGGAATCCGCTTTAACGACGGAAACTTGGTCATGGACAGGTGACAATCCGAGCTGCTATGAATCTCATGAGGCTCACAGGCTTGTAACTATTCCCGAAATCAGCCTACTGATGTACAAGTGAAAATAGAATCAGCGACAGTATGGTGTGATAAAGCTGATGATTTTCTACAGACGGCATGTGCTGAAGTTCCTCTTATACCACAGCACTCTGTCAACTCGGGACATCGAGACCTTTTCTCTAAATATCTTCTTTTATGTTCTGCAGAAGAAAGTCAGTCATACAGTTTTGGAACAATATGAAGATGAGTAAATGATGACAGAACTTTCATTTTTGGGTGAACCACCCCTTTAAAGAGCGAAATCTTTTATACTTTTTTTATAGTTCCATTTAATGTTGTGGAAACTGTACATCACAGCAGCTTAAAAACAAAAATCAAATGTTAGACACTAACACCTCGTTAGAGAAGATTTCATGTCAACGATTATACCGTTTATCTTTGTCACATAGCGACACGTTTATAACGTTATTAATCTGGCATGATGTCGAGCGTCTGCTACTCGAGTCCCAGCCTAACAGCGTCACTATAGAAACGATAACATATTAGAGCGAGCGCATGAATTTCGTCGTAAAACCCGTGATTTGCAGACGCGCTACCACCAGAGGTGCTGTGTTTGAGGAAATTAGCCAATCAGAATCCCGAATCCAGCAGCGCTGCGGCGTAGCTACTTATAAAACGATGGGATGTGTAAGTAGTTTTACGATGCCGTACGGTTTGTGTGTCTGAGTCGAATGAAGTTAATCAGAAAGTTCCGAAGGCTGTGGATCTTTTCGTAACGGCGTTTCGTCCTTTCCCCGTGTGTCTCCCGCAGCATCCTGCAGTATATTAATCAGAGACTGAAGCACAGAGAGAGATGGGTTGGAGCGCTCACCTCTACATTAACCCCATGTGAGTATGTTTAGAAATAAACAAACGCACTGCACACACGCGAGACAGGTGAGATGGGAAGTGGTTTTTATATGTGACGTATTTGATTACGGCCTTTTTGTCCTTTCCCTTAGCTCTGGGAATGCTGTGTGTGTGTGTGTGTGTGTGTGTGTGTCCACGAGGCAGAGGACAGGGTACATTCTCACACACATTTACACACTAAGGACACTTTAGAGATGCCACTCTCAGCGTTCGGCGCACGTCTTTGAACTGGGGGAGGAAACTCCCGAAGCACAGGGTGGAGGTGGGATTCGAACCCCCGAGCTCGGAGGTGCGAGGCTAACGTTACATGGAAATGTCCAGAACAAAATACAGATGCCTTGTAAAACACATTTTGTCCCATCATGCATCATGGAACAGAAGGGGCGGGGCTTGTGGTAGATAACTGACAAAACCAACATGGCCAGGAATAACCGCTTCTCCCTGACGCTTTCTAATCAGAATTTTTCGTTCCCACACCGCTTTACGGAAAAGGCCGACGAAGGACGTTCGTCTTTGGTTGTTAGCAGGTAGTTAAATGAAAGCTCGTACTTTTTCTAGAACAATTTCCACGCCAATAAAAGTACAATAGGAAGACGGGTGAAGTTCCAGTAGTCACGTGAGTTGTTCTTGTAGAATATATGCGGATTTATAGCTCGTACTCTGGAATGTGATCAAAGCGAGATGGTCCTAGTCATGATTTCTTGCTAAAACTCAGTAGAATATTATTAGACGTGAGACTGGTTACTGGACCAGTTTGGGATGTAATAACCAACGTTTATAAAAGTAGCATTAGTGTGGTTTTTGGAGAGTAATTCCTAGGTAATACATGTAGCGTGTTATCGCTGATAAATCCAAACAGACGTGCAGTAAAATGACCCAAGAGATGTATTCAATTTGCTAAACAAATTCCGCGAGGAGTAATGAACACGGTTTTTGCATTAACCCTGTCCCGTTATGGACTGTGGAACGGAAGGACATGGTACTACACGTAAAAAACCTAAGATATTCTCTATTAGCTGGATCTCACGGAGTTTAGGAGGAACTATTTCTTGCATCACCACACTTTTTATTTTATTTTTTAATAAGGAAAATATCCTTTGTCCTCTTTCAGTGCACATGATCTACGGACCGCTCGATCCGGTGAATCCGTCCCCCCTGTTTATTCATCTCTACCAGTAAGTAAACAAAAACACCGTTACTCAAAGGCACAACATTAGACTTGACACTAGATTAGCTTAAAATGTATTCCACAGCACTGTCGAATTCTCGAGTCCGATTGGTCAGAGATTGTTGATTTGAGTTTCTTTAACTGTGGCACAGCTGCAAATCACAGGTTTATATTAACGCGCTACTGTTTCTATAGTAACAGCTTATACGTAGACTTGTACGGCGGATGCTCCACCTACACTGATTACAAAAAAAAGATGTCTAATTTTCGATATGCTGACGTTTCCTGTAAGGGGACGTCTTAACACTTTATGGAAGGAGTCTCCAGTGTCATTTTCAGGACAGAGGAGTTTACGCTTTGTGGTTTCTCAGTCACATGACGTTAATAATGTTGAACAAACAAACAAAAAAAAGACGGAGGCTGAACTGTTAATAGCTGCTCTATCATAAGTGTTGACAGGAACTAGCTGGTCTCACATTCCACAATTACACCAAGTGTAGCTATAAACGGTTAAAAAGTATGTTAAATTAGTGGCATTACAAGAAGGAAAACACTTCAGGATGTGCTTTTATGGTGAAAAGTTATAACAGTACCCCAGCTACATGGATTATTTTTCTACAACAGCATGACCGTTTTATTCTTCTGCAGAAAACTGGTTCCAAGGTCGACTATAACGGTTCTGGACGAGCACATCAGCCATTACCCACAGCTCGAGGATCCCATGGGCTTCGCGAACGCCTACCTCAACTTCATCAACTCTTTCTGAACAGCGCACTCTGACGTCATGCCCTGCGCCGCTGGAGACGAGGCGAAGAGAAATCACGGCCCGGGGTCGTTATCGCAGTGTAATGGGTCTGAGCTATGAAGAAAGAGGACTGAAATACGTGCTCAGATCAGTTGCAGATTTCTTTTTCAGTAGTACTGGTCTGCAGGTTTTAAAATCATGATTCGAAACTATGATAAGGGCACTACACATTCTACAGCAGTAGGCTAAAACGTCTTAGTGGAAATTCTTATTAATTAGGAAAGATATAGGATTGATATCTTTACGGTGACTAAACTTAAACAACCGTGATGTTTCAGATTATAAACCGTTTTACGCCATTGTAGGCAGGCGTGCAAAAACCTTAACTCATTAACGTCAGAAACGATCAGGGTAGATAAAGATAACTGATTAAGTGTGGTTCAGTATATTACACGTCTGTCTCATTAAGAACAGGTCGGATGTTTGAAAACAGAGCTAATCCATCCACGTATCTAAATCTCAAACATAATCATCTTTCGATGAGAGAAAACACGGTGGTGTCTGAGACCGTCGTCTGGACAAACTAAACCCGGTGTTCCTGTTTCTGTGCTGACATTTTGCCACGCTGCATGGCTTTAAGGTTATACAAGCTAGCTGTGAATACTGTGACATGCAAATCATTAGCTGCTCCTCGGTTGGAACACACCAGTCGCATCTTCGCTGGTTTAATTGGTGCCACGGCTTCAGATCCAAGCAGTGTGCGTAGGTCAAGCGTCTCCGCTCTCTCTGCACTTGCTAATCATCACCCTAAGGCATAATCGGGACACTCTGAAAAGACTTCCTCGGTATCTGAACTGTTTTCTTAAATAAATGTTTCTTTGACTTTTGACAAGGATGCTTTTTGTCTCAGATCAGAGGTTCCCATCCCTGGTCCTGGAAAGCCGCCTGTCCTTCCGGAGTTGTAGTGGGTGTGCTAGGGCAGGGGAAAGCGTTCAAATGTGCAGGACAAGGGGTATTATTCCAGGACCAGGGCTGGGAACCTGTGTCTTGGATCAAGACGAACCACCTTCATGCCATTTAAGGAAAATGTATATATTTTAAAAACAAATCCTGACTCACACCAGCTTGAAGATGTATGCAACTTGAATATTTTTGACAGCGTATTTGTAACGAATCAATAAGAAAAAGACGTATTAGATGAGCAGCGGTAATAAAACAACAAAAAAAATGTGCATCCGTTTTTTGTTTCTTGTTTATTAATCACTGTGAAAGGCATTCTGGATTTAACAATGTTCCCCACGACGATCCATGAAATGAACGTGCTCGCTCGCTCACAGCTAATGCAATTAAATGTTGAGTCTTTTCGGCTGTAATATCACGTTTCACCACTGGGTAAACAAAGAAAGTCAAAAAAGAGAGAGAGAGAAATGTGCAAGGTATACAAACGTTATACATATGAACGGGTACAGCGTGGACCGAGTTTGATTGGCGTGTGACCTCATCACCAGGATTCTCTTAACCCACAGAGGCCAGGATGACGTCGACGACGTTCTCGTCTGCACTTCGCACCGTCACCTGCATGGTAACGCCGTCGGCGAGGGCGAGGCGCGCACGCACCAGCACGTCGTGACCTCCCCGGAACACGCCTGCGCAGAGCCACAACACGGAATTAATGTTTACTGCTGCGTGAACGTGACGGAGTTAAACGCGTTTGGAATTAAAGCGGAGTCGTGAGTTTCGCAAACCCTGGAGGAGAAAATAAATGACGCTATATAAGGAAATGAAGTCGTACCGGCGAGGAAGAGGATGTGAGAGTTCTTGTTTTCGGGGACCTTGTCCGAACGTTCACACGGCTGCATGCCCAGGAAGCTGATGATGTTGTTGATGGCCTCTGTGGAATCACGTACAGAAAAAAGAAAAGTGGGTGTGAAAATAATTCATCCGCTCGAACTAAAACTACAATACCAGCAGTGGAGCTTCTAAAATCGAAACAGTTTGAATTTTCAGAAAAGCAATATCCTCAAGCATCTTTTTTTATCCCCCCACTTTACCTTCAACCGGTCTAATCGTACGTTAGAGGGCAAGTGAGGAAAACAAAGATGGCAGACAATACTAGTTCTGATTAGATTTACTCTGAGATACTGATTATAATAATAAGGCTAATCTTGAGACCACGCTAGGCTAGTTACATAACCAAAAGTAGGTAGGATAAGAGTGTTGCTATGGTTACAGTGTTACATGCCGGGTTGTGTGTGATCGCAGGAGATTGACACGACGGCAATCAGTGTGGCAGCCGTCTCACGGAGTCGTTAACGGCGCCATGCCCCTAGAGGTTACCTTCCAGAGTCCGGACCGAAGCCAGCGCGAACGTCTCCTCCTTCTCAAAGTCGGCTCCGACCTCGTCCCACGCTGCGCCGAAATTCGGCTTCAGGACTTTCTGGATGTGGTCTGCTACGGTCACTTCTAGATCCTCTAACTAAAAGAAACGAGCGAGAAACAGCGAGTCAGGAATATAGATTGTGATCTGTATGGCATATGAACAGCTTTTCACACGAGTGTGAAGAAGAAGAAAAAAAAGATCCGTGAACTTGCCACGTATTCGTCGTCGTAACCGTCATCGTCAGGCTCGCCGGTGTTCGGATCGCAGTCACGCACCAGATATTTCAGCGTACAACTGAACGTGCAGGACACTGAGGCAACAAACACGGACTCAAATTCAGGAGAAAGCTTTGTAGAGGCCAGATTAGACTTTTCCCACCTAGCTCTCCTGTGATAAGGTAATATTCTCACACTTCAGCAAGCAAAAGTAAACTGTTTGGCAACATACTGGAACTAATTCCTTATAAAAGGACATTATCGGACTTTCTCGGACTAAAAACTAATCCGGTGCACGGTGACGTCACTGGACTGTGAGCTCACCTGCTGTGGGGTCGTCGTCTGGCAGGCGGACGAGTGTGTAGCAGGAGCTGGGCTGGTTGTAATGCAGGCTGGGAGCTGGGATGTGATGCACCACTTCGTAAGACTCGGACGGCTCCATCTGCACCAGGACGCGCTGCAGGAGCTGGTCGTTCAGTGTGTTGGTGCAATCGAACTGGAACACCATGTGACCAGCAAACGTGTGCTTGATGCAGCGGACCACGTATTCTGTCTCAGCCTCAGTCAGCTGCACCGGCTCTGATGACTTGAACAGAGGACCGAGACCCTGGAACTCGGGAATGGTGGACAGTTGCTCTGAGAAAGAGAGAGACGGCCATGACACATACAACAAATAAATATAAAAAATATATACACACACACACACACACCGCTCAAAAGTTTACACACACACATTGTTTTCCCCCATTTTATAATAATAATAATAATTATAATAATAATAGTTATCAAAACTCTGGAGTAACACAAATGGATCTATGGGATTTATGTTGTGAGAAAAAATACCAAAATAAATCAAAATAATTTAATATTCAAAGTAGACACACTTTTCACCTAGAATTTCCAGAAATGTATTCGTGGCGTTTTCTCGAGCGATTTCTTGAGGAATTTCCCCAGAGATGATTTTTAAACCGTATTAAAGGAGTTCACACCGACGCCGGACTCTCATCTCCTGCTTTTCAGAAAATTTCCCTCAGAGTCGTCCGTTTAAACAAGTATTTTTTTTGCAAATAAAATGTTCGTTTTCTAATGAAAGAAATGAACACGTCGGCACGATTATATTTTTCTCTACAACACCGATTTCATACATTTAATCATCACACCTTCAGATCAAAAGCTTTTTAACATCACGAGAAACATTTCAGTCGCGTGTCCACAAACTTTTGACCGGCAGTGTGAGTGTGTGTATATATGGGAACAGGGAACAGCAGGCTACTTTACTCACTATTGACTATCCCAAATAAAATTTTCCTTTTCCACTGGGATTACGACGTGCCTGCTTACCTTGGTAAATGTCCTGGCGTGAAGGTCCCAGTTTCTCGGGAGCTTTACTTGTAGCCACTGGTGCGATTTCTGACATTTAATAACAAACAAATAATAAAGTTGTAATTGTAAATGCATGTCGCGTTTTCCTGAAGAGACGAGTAGTTTGAAGGTCAAACAGAGGAGCAGAAGCGCACCTGTCTTCTGCTCTGTGATCGGTGCAGTAGCCAGAGGAACGCTCTTCATGTCGAACGGCTTCTCTGAAGGCTCCAGCGTGTACTGATGGAGCGATTTCTCCAGGCCAGGAACGGACACAGACAGACCTGAGACACGGTTTTTGTTTTTAAATAAGAACGTCTCAGGAGTAAGAGAACGAGTGGTGCATTTTTGTTGATTATTTACAAGTCTGTATAGCAGTGGGCCATACCATTAAAGATGTAAGCAGCGTTCAGAGCCTTCTGTTTCTGCTGCAGGACATTCATGTAGAATGTAGCTCTGTCCCTCACCTCATCATCGCTGTCCATCATGCACCTACACACACACAAAACAAACTCAGCTACTGTACATACACAGCTACAAGTACTGCTACAAGTACTGTTGTACATCATACATTATATACACATAGGCAAAAAAAAACCCATGGCTCAGGTATTATTAAAATAAAGGTGATAATTGCAGGTGTGTATACTGTCCTTATGCACCATGCAGCAGGGGTTACCTTTGCATCAGGACCAGCACGCTCGGCAGCAGGTCGTCGTTCTGTGCTCCAAACTTAGCCAGAGCGCTCACAGCAGCTTTATAACAGAAAAATGGATGGATTCAATATATATATATATATATATATATATATATATATATATATATATATATATATATATATATATATATATATATATATATATTTTTTTTTTTTTTTTTTAAAGTCAATTGTTGATCTGGTGAATTTTTATTAGCATTAACGTTTATGGAAGGAGTCTCTAGTGTCGGCATTGTGTAACAGACAGAGGTACAGCTGTCACAAATCCAGGACTGGGGAATTTACACTTTTGCGGATTCTCGTTAACACGACATGCTGCAAGACGTAGGCTAAATACTTGTGATTACAGCACGACATTTACTCAGCACACTTTTACCAAAAAGTCACTGCTAATTAAAGACTTCATTTTTATTCATCATTATTATTGAATAACAGAATTATCAACCAGAATTATTTTCCTCCTTTTTCAATTCTAGAAACTCTATGCATTTCAGTCATGTAGTCAGTCCATGAGCTTATACTGATGGTGGAAAACAGGTCGAGCTACTTACTTCAACCTTTTTTATTTATTTATTTTTAAAACCTCGTTAAGCTAGCCATGACACACTATTTAAAAATGGCTCACCTGCGCGCACCGCCTCGCTCTCCAGCACCACGCGGTTGAATATGAAGCGGATATATTTGGAAGGCGAGGGCGTGCGAGGGCCCTCTTTCCCCAGCAGGTGCAGGATCTTGGTGGCCAGAACCGTGTGCTCGCAGTCCTCAATAAACTCGCACAGGTGAGCCAGACCCGTCTCCTTACTCTCGGGATTCTCCTCGATGATGCTGATGATGCAGTCCACGATAGCGCGCTTGTACTCGAAGCCTCCCTGTAGGAAACGGACACGTGGACCAGTTAGCAGCTAATCTGAACTTTTACACTCATCTTATTTCATTAGGTGGTGCAAGTTAAATACATCTGGCTGGTTTGAAAGTAGCTGTTCAAATCAAATGACCACAAAGGGATACAATGGGATACAAATTGGGGGGGGGGTTTCAAGAATCCCAAAATGTTAAAAGCGTGTGTCTCTGTGTCTCAAATGATCCAGATGTAAAAACGTCCACTGATCCAGGGCTGCTAAAGCAAAAGTTTGCACGCCCCATGATTTTCGGGTCAGGTTTACTATTTAACTAGAAAAAGTGACTGCATTCTGTAACAAGACGATCCAAAAGGTATCGCATTTCTGTCGTATAAATATGTTATTGTACATAGCTTGACCCACCTGGTGACCTCTGATGGTAAGGCAACAGCCATGGAACACAAAGGGAGTACAAACTTTTGCATGCCAAACTGCTACTGAGTAACTACTAATAAAAACCTGGCCCATAATCCCCTGCATAACTTACATCATCTCTGAGCATGTTAGACAAGAAGTTCATCATCACACTGTGCTTCCTGGGGTACTTCTGGCACAGGGCACTTATAGCTTGGACCACCACCACCTGGAGAGAAGAGAAAAAAAAAAAAAACACCACACACACACACATATTACACACCTCATTAAGACCTAAAACATTGACAAGTGATTTGTGATTTCCGAAGTAATGAACCTTGAACTCGTCAGAGATCTCCGAGACGAAGGAGGAGATCTGTTTCATGAGCCGGTCCACGCTGCTCTCGCTGCCCGTCTTCAGCAGCGTGGTGATGGCCAGAGTAGCAATGCTGCGGTTCGAGTCCGTGATCAGGTTCTCCAGGTCCAGGTTACAAGCAGTCACTGCAGACGGGTGCTTCATCGCCACCTGGTGGACACCATGAGAGTGACAGTGGTCACAAAAACAGGGAAGGATGCTGATAACAAATCAGTCACGTCATAATATTTTCGTGAATAATTCTGAGATGGCGGCAGACAGCAACAAACATCTGCATCCTAAGTGGAAGCGGATATATATAAAAATCACCATATTTGAACATAAAAACATGCAGAGAAAATAAAAACTCTTTGTGAGTTTTGGATTCCGTTACATCAATACAGTATGTAAACATAAATAAAAATCAATAATGTCTAGACATTCAAGTTCGTCTGAAAACTATGAGACCAAACACTTCTGAAACTGATGATGATATTGTGAGAAATGATCACCACACAAACGTGAGGAAATATCAGACATGGAAACACTCACTTTATTGAGGGTTCTCACGGCTGCGTAGCGTAGTGCTGCTTTCGGTGAACTGCAGAAGAGCTGGAGCACTGGGAAGGACAAGCCAGCAAAAAGTATATCGATCAGGAAATGTCTTGAGAACAAACCACACACACAGAGATATGGAGATCATCAGAAACCAACCAGACACAGCAGGGGCGAGCTCTCGGGCGGTGCAGTTGGGCATGTGGACGATGGCCGAGGCCGCTTCGTACACCACCATCTCGTGCTTGTTCCTCAAACAGCTCTCGATGAAGTCGAACTGTGGGCTGTCGTGACTGCGAGAGAACGCGCAATCATGTCAGAGTCACGAACAGATATGGACGCCAGTAAAAACCTTGCACTTCTTCTTCCCTATGGTTCTTATCATTCTTTTAGAGTTAATTCATCAAAAAAAAACTCCATTTAAAAACTGGATGCAAGCTTAACCATTCCAAACCTTAACTTTATAAACATTTTTACTGGAACTGTGTATTAAAACGTATATAAAAACACATCACGTACCCTCCTTCGGTCTCCTCCAGCAGCTTGCTGGCGATGCGGATCAGCATGCAGTAGGCAAATGGAGACTTGAGGCCAGACTTAGTGAACTTATTCAGCATCTTGGTGACGGCGAGGCGGTCGTTCTTCCTCAGGTGATAGAGCAGGCCCAGGGCGTGGTACTGTACATCAAAGTAGACACTCAGAACACGTTTTTTTTTTTTAAACAACAGAAAAAGATTTATTAGTAACACCAACCTGAACCATGATGTTATCACTGGACGCTGCTTCCTGAGCTTCGTTAACCCAGCGCTTTACTACATCGTAGCTCATCTTCACCATGTGCTGAAGGAAATACAACACACACGACCACAGTGAGCACGACGCAAAGACATCGTAACGCTACCATAGTCCATGTTACATCAGTTTAACACATTCTTACCAGAGAAGAGACCAGAGCAGAGCTGGACACGCTGGGCACTTTGTCCACGATGGCCTGCTTCATGTATCGCTCGATGGCTTGCAGCATGGTCGTCTATAAGACAAAGGAATACAATAGAGAGTCATTGCTATGACACCATGCGGAGGAGCCACCCGATTTATCCCGCGTGACTTCCTGTTTCGGGGGAAACGTCATCAACACATCGAATAAGGCTAGGGGGTTTCAGTGCACTTCACAGGGACTTTAAAACCTAGCGTATTTCCAATGCTACTGCCTTGAATTTGTAGTTTGTTTCACAGAAACAAATACTTAAAACTTAAAAAGAGGGTCAGATGAAGCCAGAGATACGACTTGTAAACTCTAACAGTATGGTATTTTTACGTCACGCATTATTACACTCGGACATTAAGACTGAAGAATGTGAGAGAATTAACGCGTGATTAAAATGCACTGCACTCACATCAGTGATCCTGCAGAGGGCTCTGATGGCAGGGCCTCTGTACACGTCTTCTTTACCAGTCATGTCTTTGGTCAGACTAACACACACACATACACACACAAACAAAAAACATACAAACAAGCCTGATAAGCGTAAAGTGAATACACGTCATGTGACCAGGTGATGAGAGAAACCCGAGAGATCACCTGCTCGTAACGATGATGACGTCCTCAGAGATGTTGGCCATCTCCTTGATGGTTAGGTAACACATCCTCCGTAGTGTTTGCTATACACACAAAAACATTTTTATATTTTTTATGTGATTATTTTTATTTATTACATAATCGACTGAAGATTTAACGATGACAATACGGAGATCTTTACATCATTCGACTGGAAGAGCCTGGTCATGGCAAAGAAGGCTTCAGTAGCTTCTGTAGTTCCAAAGTGCTCACCCTGGAGAGAGAGAGAGAGAGAGAGAGAGGTTAGAGCACATAAATTATTATTATTAGTTTGTTTTAACAAGAGTGGAATAAAATGGACGAGGAGAAATTAGTGACCTGGTTGAGCAGGTAGATGATTTTTGTCAGGATGTGGAGGCATCTTCGTGGGTTGATGGGTGTCTCGTTGAAGATACGAGCCTTCAAAAGGGGGGGAAAAACAACACAAATTGATCTGCAACACTGTTCACAACTTTCAGAGCTCTGACTGACTCCCTACAAGCTTCTGTTGATAAGTTATGTGAAAAACCCCAGGCATGATGGCTTTTAGGGCGAGATGTGTCCCATGTCCAAGCAAGTGTGAGTCGGGATTAGACACACATTTATACATCACTATACTTATTAACAACATCAAATCATTTGGGTAATACAACAATATGTAAATATCTTAAAAGAAACCCGGTACCAATCCAGCGTTCTACTCCGAGATGCACAACACTGATTTATTATTATTTATTAATAACACTGTTATTACAACTCAAACATCCGTACAGTAAGTCACAGAACTGGACTCAACTCAAATACTCGATATAACACAATGACTAATCCAACAACTCAACCACACCAAAGCTCACAAGCCGAAAACACAAAGTCAACAACTTAAGACGCCGATCCAACAACTCACTCAGCATAACATAAAAGAACTCAATTCAAACAACGCCAAAGCTCACAATTTAAAAACCCGATTTAACTACTCAAAACTCCAACAGCTTATAAACACAAACTCACCACAGGAAAACTCATCCAACTCCTTCTACATCAAATCCAACAAGTAAAAATCCCAAATCTAACAATTCATAATACCCCAACAACGCAATAAATCTCCAAACCCAACAATGCAATAAATCTGATCCGACGAGTCAAACTGAAAAAGAAAAAAACTTGATGGAACAACTCAAACACCAAATGCAACAATCCCACACACAACCATCAACCATCAACCCGACAGCACTGGACTGGCTGAACATTAACAAACTCCTAAATTCTGTTGAAAACATCAGACCACTCTGCCACAAACTATCAGATCAGACAGAAGTGTCCGAGGTGAGTTTAGACATGCGCGTCACTTCCTCCACTCACCTCCTGCAGGACGGCGCTCTTCTCCAGATGCTGAAATGGGTTGGAGCCACTCCCTGTCAACACACACATGATCAATAAGAGTTAATCCTATACACCAGGGGGTGTCAAACTCATTTCAGTTCAGGGGCCACATACAGCCTAATTAGATGTCAAGTGGGCCGGGCCAGTAAAATCATAATTACCTATAAATAACAATAAGTCCATGTTTTCCCCCTTTGTTTTCATACAAAGCAGTGCAAGCACATTAGGAAAATCTTCATATTTAATGAAATATCATTTTACAAAACATATCATGAAGAACCTCAGCTTTCTTCGGACAAACATGTGCAATGTACTTCTGAAGCGCGCAAGACAGCTGCTCAGTGTAATAAACAGCAATGCTGCCATCTGCTGTTCGGTCTGAGTCATCTCGGTCCAGCTATTTCGACTCTTGACTAAAACAGTGCGCCCCTAGCGGATAAAATAGCTATGGAAGTTTATTTAAAAAATTCCAATTCGTCTTTTATGCGTTTTATCACTTTCAAAATTCATCCTAGCGGGCCGGATTGAACCCTCTAGCGGGCCTGACCTCTGACACCCCTGCGCTAGACTAACACAGACTTAAGACGAGGGTTTAATTCAAGTCAGAGTATATGACGAACAGATTAGCCAGCTGTGGCTATGCTAGCTAGCCGGACGCAAAACAAAGAATTGTAGAGCATTAATTTAGGCATACTGTTATATATAAAAGTGCGTCAAGCATTAATACAGTTTATATTTACAGCCTGGAACAAGTGTAATAGAATATAATAAAACATTAGGTATCTAGAGACATTAGTAATGGCGAGCTAAGCTAACATCCAGTACACATATTACAGTGTTTCAGTCAACAGCACGAAGTTCAATCCGTTACACGAAGGGAAATGAATTCTTACCCGCCTCCTCGTCCTTCTTGTCAAATTTCTTTATCATTTTTTAAAGGAATGTTTTCGGATAATAAAAGCGAGTACTCGGCTGCACTCTCTACCGCACACACATCCGAGTTTCAGCTCCACGTCAGCTGCTGCAGTGAAGGCAGTCGGAGGCTCAAAATGGCGGCCGGCAGATCCGCCTTCAAAATAAAAGTCTCAATAAAAGTTTCCTGGTTAAAATATGATTTAAAAAAAACAAAACAAAAAAACAAAAACAAAGATTCACTCGAAATACATTAGCCCAAAACACTAAAGTAGACATCCTTGCGGATTATACCACAGAATATACTGCTGAGTTCTCAGTTCTTTAATCATTTATTTATCCATATATTTAACCAGGAGGATCCCATTGAGTTATCAAAATCTCCTTTTCCAGGGAGACATGGTCGAGAAAACCAGCAGAGTTTCACACAGAGATCACCACAGTGAATAATACCCCTAGAAAACAGTTAATGAGAGTAAAACCAAGAAAAGCACCTTCAAGACTCCTTTGACACGGTTTGCAAAAGCGGTTTAAAAGTACTCAGAGGCGGCAATATCTCTGGTTTAACTGCAGTTCGCAGATCGTTTCAGGTCTAGGGAGCATAACAATTCTGAGTATACCTTTTGAATTTTTAACCGAATAAGCGAGTTCTGACTGGTTGATTAAGTTTCGATAACAGCAGATGCGAATAATAGGTTTATATGAATTGTGAGTGGTTAACTCAGTGGGTAGCACACAAGACTCTTTGTCTCGGAGTGATGGGTCTGAGCCCAAAGTTGGGCACCGAGCCCAGCCACTGGGGTTGCACAAGATCGCCCACCATACACCAGCTATTAGTGGAGAGGAGAGTGATGTAGACAATTCCGGGATGAACTTGTTACTTGTGATTACATGTTAAATTCTTGTTCGATACCAGTCACAGAACCAGAATGTGAACACTGCTCTGGCTGATTTGCTCTCGCCTGATACCAGGAAGAAGTCACACTGACACCATCGTTCAGAGAAAGCTTCTTAGTTTAATGATACAGAATGTATAGTATACATACACACCGAAATATTGATAAAGAATGATAAATGTCGATTGGAACAAGTCACAGATAAAATCAGAACATCTATTACGTAGGTGTGGTTGATATAAACATGGACACAGAGGGAGAGTAATGTGGCAGAAACCATTCATCGTTCTCAACATTAAGAAACCAAGAGAGAAATATCCAACAGAACATCCATAGCTTGTGGAGAACTGACATATTTTCAGGTGAATCCAAATTGAACTTGCACGGATCTGACGGTAGAGTGTTTGATGTAGAGAAAGCCAGGAGAAGAATTCCAGATAAACTACAGTACACTGAGGGTACTATAAAGCGCGAAACTGCCTGGGGTTGTTTTTCCATTAATGGTGTTGGTGAACTTGTGTTTATTGTTGGCATCATTACATTTACATTACATTTATAGCATTTGGCAGACGCCCTTATCCAGAGCGACTTACATACATCTTATTTATACAACTGAGCAGATTGTTAAGGGCCTTTCTCAAGGGCCCAACAGTGGTGGTGCTACGATTTGAACTCATGAACTCTTGAACTCTTTGCTTGTGTTTTTCTCATTTGTAAGTCGCTTTGGATAAAAGCGTCTGCTAAGTGAATAAATGTAAATGTAAATAAATGTAATGACCTTCTTGTAAGAAGTCCAGTGCCTTAACCACTGACATCCATCATGATCTCAGAAGTGTACAAAGGCATTTTAGATGCTTATACCACATCCAAATGATCCAATGAACCAAATCGTAACAGACACCCTTTTACAGAAAACTCTACTAAAAGGAAAATTAGCCACAGTGTGTCCATTCTGTGTTTTTCCATGTTAGGGCTGCAGCCTTACACTTTTTGCGTTGTCCCTTTTCAATTCATTAAAAGGTTTTCTAGCTGTAAAGCGTGAGCATTGATATGGAATGTATTGATTAACTTAAATCAACCGATTTCGTTGGTTTATGATCTTCATGGAGTACAAAAATATACTAGTTACTTACAATCTCAATAGTTAGACTTGGAAATTTATAAACTGTCATAAGGAAACGTAAAAACTCACACCTCTAAAGCATAGATTTGGCTTATTTATTGGGGAAATAACTGTGGAGATGTCCATAATGCAATCTAATGTAATGTACATGAAACGTGCATAAAGTTTTTTCACTGTGGAATCGGCTTTTTCTGTCATCAACCTCACCATTTTAGCTTTTCTTCTGCTCCAGGTCAGAGGGTGGAGGAGGACCCCCAGCCCATTCCACAATCAAAGCATTCCACATAACAATGATTGTCAAAATTAATACATCTGTAAAACAACTGCAATCACCTATTGCTTCCTTATAACCACTAAGTTACCACTAATTGTTTTGTGTATTTAGTAGGTATTAGTATAGTAGTACTAGTATGATTAATGTTTTACTATTAATAGTGTACTTAACATAGCATATGTTGTGTGTGTGTGTGGTATGTATGTGTTTATGGAATAATTTCCTGATAGATAAAATAAGAAAATTCAGATAGGATGCCATTATATGTACATGTTAGTATTTTGGACAAAGTTTAATCCACTTATCATGGAAAGGTGTGGAACCACCCATCCTCAGAGACAATGGACTGATTGAACATCATTGGAGGATGGCTTACACCATCATTTGGCTTACACCGTGCCCTAAGATAGAAGTTGGTTGGTAGCATTAGAGCATGGTTGGAAGCATTTCTGGCACTAGCCAGAAAAAGTTCAAATCCAATTCTATGCTCTCTCGGATCACTTAAATCAAGTCGTCTCACCTCGTTTGTGGCGGGAGTCTTCAATCAACATCTGCTTGGAGACCCAGCCTAGAGCTCCCTAGCTCGCCAAACATCTCTCATACTAGACACCTTTGCATTCAGCATTCCGGTTGGTCTTCCGAGACATCACTCAATCTCCGACCAGATGAACAAACAACCATTACAGGAATCCCCTCAAGACCACGACGTAACGAGGAAACCCCCTCAATAAGCAAGAGCAGTACCTCCAGACTGGTGCATATGATAGGCTACAATGGTGAGATCAGCTGTGTGCATGCAGCAGCTCAGTATAAAATCTTGTGTATGTTGGTTAGAGACATTAATCAGGTATTTATCTAAATCAGACAATACTCGGTTTAATCTCTTATTTTAAAAGTGTGACCCGAAATAAAGGTACCAAACTGTAGCCTAATTTTCCTTGTTGCTGGAGTGGAACCTCATAAGGGTAGCCTACATCTCTTGTAGCATTAGTATATTTAACCTGAAACGGGAATGTGGTACAGCTTTAAAATAATTTAAAGTACTTTAAGGACCGCTGATCTTCCTTTTTAGCTTTACTTTTAAATCTAATTAAATTTATATCACAGCAACATTTGAGAACTATTTCTGTGAGTCTAATGCCATCATCATCATCATCATCATCATCATGCATTTGATTATGTAAAGTGGGTTTAAATGACTAGTTGATAAGATAAACCTGTTATGAAATTAAATCCCAAATGTAGAGATTAATAGTTTTTGTAGCTGCTGTTATTTCAAAGCTTTTAAAAATATGTTCGTCATGACATTCCACACGATCAAGGTCTGTTTAAGGAAAAATAGAGAGAGAAAAAATATGACATGAAAAAGGTCTATTATGAAATACAAGAAAGTAATTTATTATAATAAATTCTGTGTTGTTTATTTATTAATTAAATGATTTAACATTCTGTAACTTGTACATATATTTATCGATGCATTTACTCATGTCATTATTTATGATCAAAGGCATATTTATTGAATTCATTAGAACTAAACATGTTTTAAATAAATGGATGTGATTTCTGCACAGCACAATGTAGGGAAAATGAGCTGTTTGGGTTAAATTGTTGTATTCTCTACCATTATTATCGAAAATGAGCTGCATTTCAAATTAACTCTGCTGTATTTATTTACATTTAAAAAACAACAACAACAACAAGAACAACAACAACAGTTCTCTTTCTTTTGAATCCTTTTAAATGAATGAAATCTTTTAACTTTGAGATCGTATACTGAGTACAATATTGCAGAATGACAATTACAGACATTCTCAGTGAATTACTGAACAATTTATATTCAATGTGAAGGAAAACATCCCCACCTAGTGGTTAAGTAAAAACATTAAAACTACACATTTGACAACATACCTGCACAATACACAACTCCACTCGCTAAATGCCATCACTCGCCTCATAGATGGCGCTGTTCCCAGTTGTGCAATAATTTAATCTATTTTTCCGTTACATAAGTGCAATTCAAATCAATATCACCTTTGCCATCACTCGCCTCATAGATGGCGCTGTTCCCAGTTGTGCAATAATTTAATCTATTTTTCCGTTACATAAGTGCAATTCAAATCAATATCACCTTTAAATTTTATAAAGTAATGTTTCACTGGGTAAATCCTAGGTATCATTTTAAATAATAACGCTCTGACTTTGTTTGTAATTAAATATTGATTAGATATAAGCCAAACCTTTTCCCAAACAATATTGTCTGTCTAACGATTCCGATCTGAGTAAATATAAATCAAAGACACTGCGTTTCTGTGAAATAACGCTCTTATGGATGGATCTGTGTAAGGGGAAAACAAATATGACCTACATAAGAACTGAGTATAGCAGCTGGGGACCGCTGTTGAATGTTAATTCTATTTTTATGTCTAAACAGCATGTAGACTTTAGGAGATATCGAACTAAAAACCTTTGCACAGTCCCCTGGTGTTACAGGAATCTTACAATGTGCGGAAAACTCATTAAAAGTGAAAAGAAAAGCATTTACATTAAATAACTGATACACCAAGATGATGTTATTGTTTTCAGCCCGTTGCTCAGAGCAACAGTCCGCGCTGACACCGTGACCACGTGACTCGCGGACACGCGCTCACATCCAGTGACGTCAAGGTTCGATAACCCAGAGAAAGATGAACAGGAAGATGTCGGGAGATACATCCAGGAGAACAACTCTGGTAAAATGGAGAAAGTTCAACCTTCCATTTGTAACAACAGAGAAACCTACTTGCAAGGGCAAATCCTTGCCAGGAATCTCTACTACCAAGAGGCCTTCAGATGTCCGGAGATCATCCGGCAGCTGAATAAGGATTTGGAATTAGCAGAGATAACAATCAACTCGTACGTCAGGTACTTTGAGTTTGGATCTATGTCTCTGATCGAGGCTCTCAGATCGTTCCTTGAAGTGCTCTGGGCAGAGGATAAACCTGACATTCAGCATCTACTGATAACTCACTTCTGTCGCTGGTACCTTCAGTGTACTGGACAGCCGCTCGATTTACAACCTGATTTATACTACATGAGCTGGGCCATAATCACACTGAATGCTGATCTTAATGGTGCCTACAAAGCGAGGAAAAGGACTTGTAAAGACTTTATAAGGTACCTGTGCAGTGTGGATTGCTTCTCACAGTATAATCTGAAACAATGGAAGAACGTTTATAAATCGATCAAAACAAAGCCTTCTAAAATGTTCAGAGTAATAGCTAGATGGGACACTGCATCCAAAAAGGAAATATCGAACACAGAGAATTCTGGCTGTGACTCATCATTTGGGACTAAAACCAACCCTACCACCACTATCTACAAAAAGGGTCTCTCATCCGCAAAGAGTTATGGATGAGAATGGGAGAAAACCCAAAATAGGCCAGAGAGCATGGAAACCGTTTACTGCAGTTCTACAAGGCATGGTTCTGCATCTACAAAAACACACATCTAAAATTTTGTAAGGCAGACAACGAGAATGCCATTAGACTGCATCATGCCGTGGCGTACCCTGTAGATTACAAAAGAGGCCTCATGCGGCGCGGCCTCAGGACCGCAGACCCGAGACTCTTCTACTTCCAGGCAGAGAGTGAAGTAGAGCAGACATCATGGGTTACGGTGATTAACTGCATCGCTACGTTACTCTGCTCCTCCACTCACTTCAGCTTCACACGACATGGAGGCAAATTACCCTCTGGTCCTACCTTCATTCCCCACCACTCTGACTCTAGAGGAGCAGCTCGAGTCCCACAAGGACCAGTTAAAGAGGGTTTCAGAACCTACAGATCCAACATTGTCTCTTAGGGATGGTACTTCTGATGATATGGGGCAGAACGTGAAGCGCTACACAACATATGTGAGAGCGTTACAGGAGCTTACTGCAGAGAAATGTTGGAGAAGTTGCATTAGGAGTGACGGAGCAGGAAGAAGTTGTATCAGGAGTAACAGAGCAGAAAGACGTTGCATCAGGAGCAACAGAACAGGGTGATTCTGTGACTGAATTAATAAAACAGGAAGAGATTATCAAACATTGTCTCTTAGGGTTGGTACTTCTGAAGCGCTACACAACATATGTGAGAGCGTTACAGGAGCTTGCTGCAGATAAACATGTTGGAGAAGTTGCATCAGGAGCAACGGAGCAGAAAGTCCTGACTCAGGAGTTGTACTGCCGAGTTCATTATTTTACAAAAATGACTTCATGTCTATTATTTTTTTTGTATTTTTTTGTATTTATTTTTTTTACATATTTTTTTTTTGTTCAAATAAATATGCCAAAATAATATTTATGTTTCTGTTTTATATTTTTATTCTAGTAAGTGGTGTTAAAATGGTCTAACCATCAATGAGCTGTGTGTTGTGATGGGGCGTGTTGTGGGGCCGGGTGTGGTGGTCCGCTCAGGGACAGAAAGTCCAGGGCCACTTTTTGGTCCCTGTCCACCTTTGATTATTGCTATTAATGCTAAATAACATATGCTGAAAATGTAAATATCGATGTTAAAACAATGAAATGAGTGTTTGCCTAGGGTCCCTTATTTTTTATTAGCAATAAAAGGATACAGATATTCTCAGAAACAGAGAATTACAAACATAATTATAAAATTATCCTTTAAGGATCCAGTAAAACATTTACAATTAACATTTTAGCAGTAAAACATGTATGTGATAATAATAATAATAATAATAATAATAATAATAATAATAATAATAATAATAATAATAAACAAATGCGCAATTTTATTATCAGATACGTTCCCTCAGACACCTGATGAGGTTTTCAGTTCATTCCTTTGAGATGTTCATGGTTAACCTATGAAATACAAAATGAGTTACTCAAAGCTGAAAAAAAGTCATCCTCAAAACACTGATTACTTTTGATATTACGTAGTCTAAATAAATATAAATAAATCCCTGATGTGTTCACCCTGTACAGAATGCTGCATCATGTTCAGTGAAGGAATGACTTTGGAGCCAGACACTCGTTTTCCTCAGACAGATCTACTGTGGCCTGGTGGAATGGGGAGAGAACACAGAATTTGCTCTATGACTTCATACTCCTGTGCATGAAGCGGAGTGACATCAGTTTTAAATGAGAAAGGGATGCCCCTACAGTTTGTCTTTCACCATGCAGGTGTTGAAGCATGTGAAAAGTGCTGTTCCAGTGTGTTTACACTTCATTGATCAGTTTAAGAACTGTTCTGTGCATCTCCTGCTGCATCTGGGTCAACATTTCACTGACAGAGGTGCTGCTTCGAAAACAGGTGACCACTTTATTCGCTTTGTTCCAGATGTCACAGAGAGCAGAATCCTGATCAAATGACCTTTTAACCATGGTGTTTATGGCATGTCTAATGCAAATTGAATGTCTCTCTTTCTAAATTATTGCACAAGCAATCATGTTTGCTGCTGCATCTGTGACAAGGTGCTTCACTTTGTCCTTGATTGTCCACTCCTCCATAGCATTCTTTTTCACCAAGGCCATATTTTCAGCTGTGTGTATTTGGGAACCTTTCAACCTCCAACAAGACCGTGTTCAGTTTATCATTGTCATCAATATAATGGCAGGTTATGGCAAGATATGCATCCATGTTAACTGAAGCCCACATATCTGATGTTAGAGATACATCTGTAGCGTGTTAATACACACCTGGCTGGTTGGGAGTATGTAGGAAGGGTTCAGGGCATGGATGAGTCCCCTGAATCTCTCATCCTCAACCACTGCAAATAGATGAGAGTCTTTTCTGAGCATTCTGATCAATGCCTCATCAACCTTACGAGAAATTATAAGGACATTTTAATATATATATATATATATATATATATATATATATATATATATATATATATATATATATATATAATATATATTTAATAACATATATTAATTGTAATAATGATTACGCATCCAAAATCATGAATAAACTTGTTATGGAAGTAACCGTCCTACTACCTTGCGTTCATGTAGGATTTTTCTGTTGCTGTGCATTCTCATGAAAAGCTCTGAAATGCCTGAGCATGGATGAAGTGTTGCTTCCATACACAAGCTCCTTGTCACACAGCAAGCTTCTCACCTCATGAATAAAGTTATATGAAATGAAGATATTAAATATAATAATGAGATGAATTAATGAAAACAAAGACATGGCAAAAATTGTGATATGTGAATATTTTTTTCTTTGAAAATACCATTCATACATTGGAAGTTGTAAGTTGAACATTTTCCAAAACAGTGGCGATGTTTTATTTTTTTGGCTGATGCCATTGATAAATACTGTACTTTAAGTACATAGTGAATGTTAGGCTTTTTGGGAAAGCTTAACATTCACCCCTTCATCAAACACCAAACACCACCCCCTAACCTCTACCCTTCCCCAAATTCCAACACCAAATTACCAAAACAAAACCAAAAGGGCAAAAATTCACCAAGAAAAACAAAACAACAGAAACAACAAATAATTAGTGATGATTTAAATGTAATGTATTGATTATCCACATTTCAAAGTACAGTACTCCTCACAAACCAACCAACCAGACTGAGACAACGAGGACTCGTAAAGTGAGATCTAGCGTTCGAACATTCCGGCGTGCAAAGTGGATCGTGCACTTGATTGGACAGAAAGTGAGGCTTTGTATGTCGTCGATCAGCTGACTCTGTGAAACCAATACACGCCCTGATACGGGGCTTCACTGGAGATTGTGCTGTGTGCTCGATGCATGCTTTGATGCTTCTGTGTCATATGTAACATCACTACAGTGTGTGTAGTCGTGTGCTCCACAGCCTTGCTCCTACTCTGACTGTTTGCTTTTTTCCAGCGGTTTTATTCATAGTTTGTTTTTCACCTTTTCCAATAAATCTGCACTGCACCCGCTGCCTCTTCATTTACACGGCAATTACCATCTGTCACATGCATGTGTTATTTATAGAAGTTTTAACCAGTGTTTGTTCAATCTTACACAGAATTGCTTTTTATTTGATATTACTCATTCAAATGTTACCTGCTTGTGTGCAGTTGCTTTTTTCTCTTGAAACAGAAATGAACTGAGACCAACATTCACTCTGAAGATATAAAGACATGTGAATATATTGTCCATAGTAGCTTAGGTAAAAGAACAAATATTTATGGTCAACTTCTAATTATTAATCTTACAAGTATCTACATTTACATGAATCATTCACCACCAAGGCTCCGATGTGACGCCATAAAACACATTCAATGCTGCATTTATTTTAATCAAAATGTACTTCATAGGTGACTTTACTCTTTATTACACATGATTTAATAAAAGGGATGAATAAGAAGACTTCAGTTATACTCTTCCTCTCTTCCACTTCTCCTGCATTGGTTCAGATTTATACCTCCTAATAAACTCACAGAACATAATCATATCAATTATAAAAGAAACAGTGGCCCTAAAAGTGAACCTTGTGGAACGTCATGTTTGTAGCCTGTAATCCAGCTGGAACCGAAAGGAACATTAGGTTGAGCGAGATATCATTTAAACCAATTAATAACTGTGTTTCTACAAGAGTTTATACATCCAGTCAGGTAGAATTTCATTAGTGCCTGTGTCTGTGTTATTATTAAGTAGGAATAAGGTACATGATATGGTTTATGAGAAGGTTATTTCCTGTAAGAGAGAGAGAGAGAGCAGTGAGGTGTAAGTGAGATTTGCATGAACAGGACTGAACAGTTTCATTTCTCCCAGAATAGAGCAGAAACTTCACCAGATGTTCAACTTCCTTCAGTCAAACTCACTGAAGCACAACACACAGCACTGAATCTACAGCTAATCCCACTCTCTCATCACACTGATCATCACTATTAACTCCAATAAAAGAACACACAACGTCCAAAACTCAGCTTTATTTCAGCAAAAAATTACAGGAAGAGCAACAGGACAGTGTAGAGAGTAAAGACAGAAATGTCAGCATTGTGTAGAATTAAAACTCTATTGTAGATGGATCATAAGCGGCTCTATGTTTTAACTCTATCTTGATCCACTAGCCTTCACACTGACTCTTTCTGAACGTGACCGGATGATCGACGTTGTTATGGGGAGACCCTACAGCTGAACTCCTCCCCCTTTTCCCCAGAGGTCTTTGCTGAGGGTCGGGGTGCTGCTGCGGCTGTAACGGCCGTTCTTCTCTTCTTCTGCGCTGGTCAGAACCTCATTCTTCACCTCTGAGCCGTCCACTGTCCAGCTCACCAGCGTCCCCTGTGGAGTAGTAGCCAGACAGCAGGCAGACAGCGTGGCCGATCCCTCAGACAGCTGCAGAGGGGACGGAGGGAGCAGAGACACAGAGGGAGCAGAGACACCCGCTGGAGAGGAGAAACACACACACACACACACACACACACACACAAACACACACAAAATTAGAAATGATTATGAAATATTTCTGTAACTTTGAGGAACTGTCTGATCTTACAGAGTGATTAAGTCTAATAAAGTCTGACTTCATGACTGAGTTTCATTGAGTACTTTATTATTTGACATCAGTTTCAGTGCAGAGAAAAAACAAACATGTTCACACTGTCATTTATCTGGGAAAAATCATTTTTATAACAAGTGTTATTCCTTTATAGTTCAAACCTTCAGCATATTTAACTGCAGCAAATACAAATGTAGCTGATTACAGAAATATTCATTGTTTAACACAAACACACACAGCAGCTTTCATCTGGATTTTACATCAGCACAAAGTCACTCTATTTATTAAATGTTTATTATAGAGGAACTGCAGAGTTATTGCACGTCGAATATATAGCAAGTGTGGAATTATTCCATATTTAACATCAATAATTGTAGATTTGTTGAATGTTCAAGAACATTGATATGGGATCTGTTCTGATACTGAAATGTGTTCCTCATCAGAGCTTAATAATACACAATAACATCAATTATGCAATTATAAACATAAATAATCTGTTTAGTTGAAGTTTATTTATTCATGTAATTAGTAATGAACTAAATGCATTTTGTGGTAAAAGAAGAAAACACACTTACTGTTCACCACGAGTTTGGAGCCTCCACCAAAAGTGTACCACAGTGATACATTCTAATGAAACCACTGCATAAAACCTCCATCACACTGCAGTGCACACACACACACACACACACACACACACACACACACACACACACACACACACACACATACACACACACACACACACACTTTGCATTGCCAGTCCATGCTTCAGTGCTCTGCGAGTGTTTATAGCCCTGTGACTTTAACACTTCATGACTGAGAGCTGCTGCTCAGCAACTTCACCCACAGCAACCATGACTTTGATCAGCGTCTTCATCTGCACACTGGCCCTCTGGACTCAAGGTGAGACTTTAACATCAACTCACAGCCTCACACACTTCATTTCATACTAATTCTACACCACTTTACAGCATAGAAACACAATCTATGTTTCTCTTCAGGATCCAGAGGTCAGGTGACTGTGACTCAGACTCCTTCAGTGCAAACTGTAGTTCCAGGAAACACAGTCACCTTCAACTGTAGAACCAGTAGCAGTGTGAATGGTGGTGACCGTCTCGCCTGGTACCTGCAGAAACCTGGAGAAGCTCCTAAACTCCTGATCTACTTGGCTACTAGCTTACAGTCAGGAACTCCAGCTCGTTTCAGTGGCAGTGGATCTAATACTGACTTCACTCTGACCATCAGAGGAGTCCAGCCTGAAGATGCAGGAGATTACTATTGTCAGAGTTTCCATGTGATCAGTAGTAACTATGTGTTCACACAGTGTTAGAGCGCCGTACAAAAACCTCGGTCAGTGAGAGTGCACAGAGAAGCACTGGGAGCGACTGCAGGTGCTGAGGGGGAGGATGTGATACAGCACAATGACACACACTGTGGACGAGAGAAAACACACCACACTAACTCACTAATGCACACACACATCTGTGAGAGGAGTCCACCTTTCTCAGCTGTGGACATACAAACTATTCCTCATCATTCTCATCCACTGCTTAGTAATTATCTTTATCCTCATTTAGAAAGTTAAAAAGTATTTATTATATTTATATTTTAGTTGCATTTATGATTTACCAGACAAGTTTTTTTTATTGTTAATATCAAGCAATAATATAGATTTTTATATTTTATTATGTAACATTTAATCTTCATTAAATAGAGCCACTTTATACAGTTGAGACTGACATTTAACTGAATATTTCTTTAATTATTAAAATACTGGCTCCAGGTTCCCCGTGAAGCTGAAAAGGAGTAAGCAGTAGAAGAAGGATGGGCGAAATGTTTCTGCAAATCTTAATTCTTCATATTTAGAGTGTGTTTTAAAATATATACATTAATTTCAGTTATGCAGCAAGGACACTGTGTTATACAGGAGTTTGTGTGACATTATTTGAATATTAAGTTTTTTTTTTATTTATTATTTTTTTATAACTAATTGCATGACATTATTTAGAAACTCTGAAAAGTTGAATTTTTTACATTAGTTAAATGTAAAATGTGAAATGTGTGAAATGTAAAAATCTCCAACATCAGCAGCTGGGTGAACAACCTGATCCCTTCAACAACCTGAGCCCTTTTTAACTACCATGCAGAATAATCCCATCTGCTCCTGATCAACCACTGACCAATCACGCCAACCCAGTCTCACAGAACAAACAATAACAGTAACAGACAGGTCTGAAAACCAGTCTAAACTTCCAGTTCAGGTGGGGGCGGGACATTTCTCCTGAAGGGGATCGCCAATGAGCGATAAAGGAATCACCGCGCTTTTGACGCTCACTGGTGCTTAATAATTGTGTGTTGAGTCAGGACCGCAAACTTTTCAATATTTTTATTGACACATATTCTATATTCTGAATCAATTATAGAAACATTCCTCATATGACATTCTTCAAATAAAGTAAGTAACTCTTGATTGAGAAATGTTTAGTGAAACAGACAGTTACTACAGCAACAAAGAGCCTATTGAGGAACGTGAACATGTCTCCGATTTTAAAACATACTTTAGAATGAGTGATATCTATCTATGTGAACAATTTTATTTAGCTGTTATCAGCTGCCTGAGAGTAAAATGCAAAATGAAGCATTTTGGGTCGGAACAAACTACTCTGACGTTCATTAAAAGGTGTATTGTGCCCTTTATTATATTATTATCAGACCCTGGCTCCATATAGTGCTAAAAGCAAAATACATATTTAGTCTGTATGTTATATAGACAAATGACTAACGTACCTCTTCTCTCGAACAAAGATTATGCCCTACTACTTTTAGAGTAGCAGTGCCACTCCTAGGGCTACCACGTGACTTGCAAAGCTGATTGTATTTGCAGAGAAGAGATGTTAGGCCAGGGGTTCCTGAGGTTCATGACCCTTTTTTAGCAAATGACCCCAAATTACCTTTTTATGACCTTTCTGTGACCCCAAGCCTTTACCACCTATATTTTTTTACATTCCAGAGTTATAATTTAGGACTACAGTAAAACTTGAACATATAATTATGTCAGTAACACATGGGTAACATAAGTAACTAAAAACCAAAGGAATATTCCCTGCACTGGTTTACCGGTCAAGTGGGAGGAGTGAACTTGCATTTTTATAAAATCAGGAGGTGTGTTTGAAAGGGTGTATTCTTTCCACTGTCAAGTTCAAGTGGCTTTATTGTAATTTCAATCATATACAGCCATTACAGTACACAAGAACTAATAATCTTTCTGCAGGATTGTGGTTCAATTTTGCGCGCATTCCTCTCAGCATATAATCCTCAATTCTCCAAGGTTATGTGGGTCCCTCTGATCATCTCACAATTTTAATATCCCCCATACATTTTCACAGGATTCAAGTCAGTAGATTTGCCAGGCCAGTTAGGCCATTCAGTTATTTTGTTTGTATGTTTGGAGAAAATCAGGATGAAATAAAATGTGAATAAAACCAGAAAGCACAAAAGAACCAAAGACAACATGCTAAAGCTATAATTACACCCAATCCCAGTGTAGACTCTGGCCAATGTACCGCTGTTGAAAAGTCGATTCTCTTAAATGATTCTTTGAGGTGAATCTGCATGTTGGAGACATTTGGAGTCTCAGGCTTGTTGATAAAGCCGTTACTCGTGCAGTGTAATGAAGGACTTCCGGATTGATCGGAAGTGATTAGAGCTGAGCGATTCAATGAGCGCTGTCAGACCGGCTTTTTACACTCGCTTCTTGTAAGATCTTCTGCGGATTACTGTTAATGATGTCGGTCACATTGTGAGTTTGGCATCTGTCACTCCGTCTAGTAAGAAGGAGGACGGCTTTAAATGCTATGTTTCCACTTATATCCACAACTCTCATCCACAAAACTCATTTTCTATCTAGTTAACTTGTTTTAGATGTTCTGCTCTATAGTTTAACTAATGTTGTGATGTTAATACAATATGTATGATTGTGTAGGAGTATAAATGTCAGTAATAGAGTGGTGTAGGAATGAGTCCTAACACTGTCCAATGAGTCCTAAAATCAAAAACAAACCCTCTTATCATTGTAGTGAATGTGATGGTCTGTTTACCCCTCATACATTTTAATAATGGAACATAATTCCAAACAAAGTCTCTCTTAAATATGGAGAAATAAGGGTGTTGCCTTGTTTTAACATTTACCCAGAACCAACATTACATTAATGACAAATTCAGACTTTTTGTCATCCAACAACATTCCAAATATAATACAATATGGTTTGTAGAAAAAGTAGGCTGTGATTGGAGCTTTGTTTCCAACCAGCTGACAGATCTTCGAAAAAAAATATTTGAGTGCAATGTAGGTGCTTTTTGAGGTATGTTTCAGGTCATTGTCCTGCTGAAACACCCATGACCTCTGACGCGAAGCCAGCTTTCTGACACTAGGCCCTACATTATGGGCCAAAATCCTTTGATAGTCTCCAGATTTCATGATTCTTTGCACACAGTCAATGCACCCAGTGCCAGAGGCAGCAAAACAACCCCAAAACATCCTTGAACCTCCACTATGTTTGACTGTAGGTACTGTGTTCTTTTCTTTGTAGGCCTCTTTCCGTTTTCTGTAAACAGTAGAATGACATTCTTTGCCAAAAATCTCTACCTTAGTCTCATCTGTCCACAAAACGTTCTCCCAGAAGGATTGAGGCTTACTCAGGTACATTTTTGCAAACTGCATTCTGGCTTTTTTATGCTTCTGGATCAGAAGTGGGGTTGTCCTCGGTCTCCTGCCATAGCGCTTCTTCTCATTCAGATGACGACGTATGGTTCGAGCTGACACTGATGCACCCTGAGTCTGCAGGACAGCCTGAATTTGCGTGGAAGTTGACTGAGGTTGTTTATCCACCATTCAAACTATCCTGAGTTGCATTCTTTCATCAAAATAAGGGTTTTGCCTTGTTTTAACATTTACCCAGAACCAACATTACATTAATGACAAATTCAGACTTTTTGTCATCTAACAACATTCCAAATATAATACAATATGGTTTGTAGAAAAAGTAGGCTGTGATTGGAGCTTTGTTTCCAACCAGCTGACAGATCTTTAAAAAAAATATTTGAGTGCATACAGTGGAAAAAAAAGGATGATCGGTTGGCTCTACGCAAAAAAAATAAAAATAAAATAAAATGTTTTGATCAAATTGAAATCGGAGTCTTAAAAATTCTCTTGGAGGATAAATGCCATTGAATGTTTTAAAATGAGTTTTCTTTGCTTTAGGAGCCACCAGTAAGTTCATAAATTGGAATTGAAATGGATTTCATTTTTGTCTCAGGGCTAATTTATGATGTATAATTAAGGTTAGTCTAGTTTACCTACTTCAGTCATGCTTACCTGCTTTAGTAAACATAAAGCAGGCTAAGATGATGATACGAATGAAAACAGACAGATAACCAGCTTGAAATATTTACAGATACAATGCTGAAGTGAGAATTCACAAAGTATTAATAAGAGTCCAGATTATTTAAAGGGAGTAGTGTGAGTACAGACAGCTGAGGGTCAATAGTAATCAGGTGATGTACATGAGGACAGAAGTTTGACTAGGGGTTGTAGGCTGAGGATCATGGGATGTTGATGTGACAGTGGAGGGGGCGTTTCATTTGGAGAGGATTTGTGCCATTTGTAGATCATTTTTACCATCTGTAAATCCATTTATATATCTTTTTACCTGTGATTGCTACCTTTTTCCTCTGAATATATTGCCCATAGTAGCTTGGGTAAGAAAGAACAAATACTGTAGTTATGGTCAACTCCTATTTATTAAGCTTGCAAGTGTCTACATTTACACGAGTCATTCACCACCAGGGTTGCACTTTTTTGGTGTAATTTCACAAAGTTAGGAATATTCTGTATCTGTGGGATTGACTTCCTGTACTGATACTCCTATGTCTCAGACGAAATAAAGTGTAAATCCATCTGACAGGTTTTTCTGTAGTAGTGTTGATAACCTGGCCAGTGCTCCAGTTTTAAAACAATGTGATGAATTATGCTTGAAGTGAAGGATTTCTTTAAATAAACTCTACGTGTTTTGGAGAAGTGTGGCGTCTCGTGCGTTTTGGAGATGTTGTTGTCTTTCCGATCCTGCAACATCTGCATCTCTGTTTTGTCCTGAATCCGAGTCCAGTAAACTCAGTCCAGTGTAACACTCTCTCTATATGTGTACCATCTCTACCATACATCTATATATACACACACACACACACATCTCTACCATACATCTATATATACACACACACCACAAATCTCTACCATGCATCTACAGTGGTGTGAAAAAGTGTTTGCCCCCTTCCTCATTTCCTGTTCCTTTGCATGTTTGTCACACTTAAGTGTTTCGGAACATCAAACCAATTTAAACAATAGTCAAGGACAACACAAGTGAACACAAAATGCAATTTGTAAATGAAGGTGTTTATTATTAAAGGTGAAAAAAAATCCAAACCATCATGGCCCTGTGTGAAAAAGTGATTGCCCCCCTTGTTAAAACATACTATAACTGTGGTTGTCCACACCTGAGTTCAATTTCTCTAGCCACACCCAGGCCTGATTATTGCCACACCTGTTCACAATCAAGGCATCACTTAAATAGGAGCTGCTTGACACAGTAAGGTCCACCAGAAGATCCTTAAAAGCTACACATCATGCCGAGACCCAAAGAAATTCAGGAACAATTGAGAAAGAACGTAATTGAGATCTATCAGTCTGAAAAAAGGGTTATAAAGCCATTTCCAAAGCTTTGGGAATCCAGCGAACCACAGTGAGAGCCATTATCCACAAATGGCGAAGACATGGAACAGTGGTGAACCTTCCAGGAGTGGCCGGCCCAAAATTACCCCAAGGGCGCAGCGACGACTCATCCAAAGAGGTCACAAAAGACCCCACAACAACGTCCAAAGAACTGCAGGCCTCACTTGCCTCAGTTAAGGTCAGCGTTCATGCCTCCACCATCAGGAAAAGACTGGGCAAAAATGGCCTGCATGGCAGAGTTCCAAGGAGAAAACCACTGCTGAGCAAAAAGAACATCAAAGCTCATCTCAATTTCTCCACAACACATCTTGATGATCCCAGAAGATTTTTGGGACAACATTCTGTGGACCGATTAGACAAAAGTGGAACTCTTTGGAAGGTGTGTGTCCAAGTATATCTGGCGTAGAAGGAACACTGCGTTTCAAAAAAAGAACATTATACCAACAGTAAAATATGGTGGTGGTAGTGTGATGGTCTGGGGCTGTTTTGCTGCTTCAGGACCTGGAAGACTTGCCGTGATAAAAGGAACTATGAATTCTGCTGTCTACCAAGAGATCCTGAAGGAGAATGTCCGACCATCTGTTCGTGTACTCAAGCTGAAACGAACTTGGGTTCTGCAGCAGGACAATGATCCTAAACACCACCACCGAATGGCTGAAGAAAAACAAAATGAAGACTTTGGAGTGGCCTAGCCAAAGTCCTGATCTGAATCCTATTGAGATGTTGTGGTATGACCTTAAAAATGCCGTTCATGCTCAAAAACCCTCTAATGTAACTGAATTAGGACAATTCTGCAAAGATGAGTGGGCCAAAATTCCTCCAGGACGCTGTAAAAGCCTCATTGCACATTATCGCAAACGCTTGGTTGCAGTTGTTGCTGCTAAGTGTGGCCCAACCAGTTATTAGGTTTAGGGGGCAATCACTTTTTCACACAGGGCCATGATGGTTTGGATTTTTTTTCACCTTTAATAATAAAAACCTTCATTTACAAATTGCATTTTGTGTTTACTTGTGTTGTCCTTGACTATTGTTTAAATTGGTTTGATGTTCCGAAACACTTAAGTGTGACAAACATGCAAAGGAACAGGAAATGAGGAAGGGGGCAAACACTTTTTCACACCACTGTATATATACACACACACACCACACATCTCTACCATTTGTGGATGTGTACTGTATGTAGGAATGTGGCTCGTTTAGCTCGATTAAGACCAACTATGCCACCCCAAATAAACGGAGAAAAATAACCCAAATAAAGACACACAAGTACGTTCCACTTAGAATAGGCTAAAAACTGTTACAATACCGTTGAGTTAAAGAAAACTGATCTCAGCGACCGTAACCAACACAAAACAAAAACCAAATCAAAACAAAAAGTAGCAAAAATCAGCCCCAAAGCAGCAGAACCAAGCAGTCAAGCAGCAGAGCAGAACCAAACAGCTGTTTTGGTTCTATACCGAAATGACCACATCTCACTCAGCCCGCCTTAACGCATGCCAAATCAAGGACCCGTGATGCGATGACATGATAACCACGATGGTACAAACGAAAGTCATGACAACGTCTTTAATAGTTGTGATGACAACAGCTGGCGCTCCGACCGGAGTTAAGTTAAATTACCATGCTACACAGTTGGGAGCCTTGACGGCACAGCACACTGATTATGAGCAGCATATCACACCCACACAGTCTCAGTAGCCCAACGTTACACTCTGTAGTCCACAGCAACAAAAAGGAATGGGCGGGTTTTCGACCATGACGCCTTCTAAGAGGCCTTAACGACCATTTATATACTGTGGTAGGGAGAGATCCCATTGGCCATGTAGTTAATAAGGGTGACGTTTTGACCACGACACACACCCCACTACATGTAGATATTGTTTTATTACTCAGATATATGGCATGCAGTGTTTCCTACTCATCAGTGAGATTATCAAATGATCATCCCAAGACTGATGCCCCAATATTACATGTTCATATTAAAAGTAAAATTACTGTCATTTTTTCAGTATAACTTTTATAATCATTCTATATACATTTTCATTTACGTAGCACCTTTTATTAAACCCAATGTTGCTTTACATGAGGATGATAAACACGAGGTGTGAGGTGTAAGTGAGATTTGCATGAACAGGACTGAACAGTTTCATTTCTCCCAGAATAGAGCAGAAACTTCACCAGATGTTCAACTTCCTTCAGTCAAACTCACTGAAGCACAACACACAGCACTGAATCTACAGCTAATCCCACTCTCTCATCACACTGATCATCACTATTAACTCCAATAAAAGAACACACAACGTCCAAAACTCAGCTTTATTTCAGCAGAAACTACAGGAAGAGCAACAGGACAGTGAAGAGAGTAAAGACAGAAATGTCAGCATTGTGTCGAATTGAAACTCTATTGTAGATGGATCATAAGCAGCTCTATGTTAAACTCTATCTTGGATCCACTAGCCTTCACACTGACTCTTTCTGAACGTGACCGGATGATCGACGTTGTTATGGGAGACCCTACAGCTGAACTCCTCCCCCTTTTCCCAGAGGTCTTTGCTGAGGGTCAGGGTGCTGCTGCGGCTGTAACGCCCGTTCTTCTCTTCTTCTGCGCTGGTCAGAACCTCGTTCTTCACCTCTGAGCCGTCCACTGTCCAGCTCACCAGCGCACCCTGTGGAGAGTAGCCAGACAGCAGGCAGAGCAGCGAGGCCGATCCCTCACACAGCTGCATAGGGGACGGAGGGAGCAGAGACACGGAGGGAGCAGAGTCACCCGCTGGAGAGGAAAACACACACACACACACACACACACACACACACACACACACACACACACACAAAATTAGAAATGATTATGAAATATTTCTGTAACTTTGTGGAACTGTCTGATCTTACAGAGTGATTAAGTCTAATAAAGTCTTATCAAGTGTTATTCCTTTATAGTTCAAACCTTCAGCATATTTAACTGCAGCAAATACAAATGTAGCTGATTACAGAAATATTCATTGTTTAACACAAACACACACAGCAGCTTTCATCTGGATTTTACATCAGCACAAAGTCACTCTATTTATTAAATGTTTATTATAGAGGAACTGCAGAGTTATTGCATGTCGAATAAATAGCAAGTGTGGAATTATTCCATATTTAACATCAATAATTGTAGATTTGTTGAATGTTCAAGAATATTGATATGGGATCTGTTCTGATACTGAAATGTGTTCCTCATCAGAGCTTAATAATACACAATAACATCAATCACGCAATTATAAACATAAATAATCTGTTTAGTTGAAGTTTATTTATTCATGTAATTAGTAATGAACTAAATGGATTTTGTAAGTTAAAAAAAAAAAACACACATTACTGTTCACCACGAGTTTGGAGCCTCCACCAAAAGGCCACCACAATGATACATTCTAATGAAACCATCGTACAAAAACCTCCATCACACTGCAGTGCACACACACACACACACACACACACACACACACACACACACACACACACACACACACACCACACACACACACACACACACACACACACACACACACACACACACACACACACACACACACACACACACACACACACTTTGCATTGCCAGTCCATGCTTCAGTGCTCTGCGAGTGTTTATAGCCCTGTAACTTTAACACTTCATGACTGAGAGCTGCTGCTCAGCAACTTCACCCACAGCAACCATGACTTTGATCAGAGTCTTCATCTGCACACTGGCCCTCTGGACTCAAGGTGAGAGTTTAACATCAACTCACAGCCTCACACACTTCATTTCATACTAATTCTACACCACTTTACAGCATAGAAACACAATCTATGTTTCTCTTCAGGATCCAGAGGTCAGGTGACTGTGACTCAGACTCCTTCAGTGCAAACTGTAGTTCCAGGAAACACAGTCACCTTCAACTGTAGAACCAGTAGCAGTGTGTATAATGGTAACTATCTACACTGGTACCTGCAGAAACCTGGAGAAGCTCCTAAACTCCTGATCTACTTGGCTACTAGCTTACAGTCAGGAACTCCAGCTCGTTTCAGTGGCAGTGGATCTAATACTGACTTCACTCTGACCATCAGAGGAGTCCAGACTGAAGATGCAGGAGATTACTACTGTCACAGTGAACATAGTGGTGGAGCGTTCACACAGTGTTAGAGCGCTGTACAAAAACCTCGGTCAGTGAGAGTGCACAGAGAAGCACTGCTGCAGCTGGGAGCGACTGCAGGTGCTGAGGGGGAGGATGTGATACAGCACAATGACACACACTGTGGACGAGAGAAAACACACCACACTAACTCACTAATGCACACACACATCTGTGAGAGGAGTCCACCTTTCTCAGCTGTGGACATACAAACTGTTCCTCATCATTCTCATCCACTGCTTACTAATTATCTTTATCCTCATTTAGAAAGTTAAGAAAGAATTTATTACATTTATATTTTGCTCCACATAAAATTTAACAAAAGAGTTCATCCATCCATCTTCTACCGCTTACCCCTTCTTCAGGGTCACGGGGAACCCGGAGGGGAAAATGTATTTTCCTTTTAATCTTGTCTCTCTGTTTTTTACTGTGATGCAAAGAGACACTGATCTTGGATAAGACAGCATATTATAGAAACTTTAGCAGCTTACCTGCCCCAAACTGGGTGAAGGTTCCTGGAGGGACAAGCAACATTCCCAGTCATCCAGCCACGAGGTTAAGATCTAATCTGAAAATTAATATGCAGTTTCCTGTATATCGTACTCTGGCCCACTTTAGGAAAAAATATTCTGCACAGGAATATCTCGGACAGCGTGTCCCTCATTTGTTACATCCTCCATATCTTGCTTAGCTTAGCTGCATTGTGTCATCAAGGTCATTGATATCATCCACGAGCACACAGAAATCTTTTGATATGTTAAACAGGACTACACATGCAACGACTATTCTTCCTGTTCTTGTTGGTTCCAGACGTATCTCACCATGAAGACAGTGAAATCTCATTTTAAGCGGGCCAATTCATCCTTTCAATGATTACTCTAGTTTTTGTGAGTGCAGTGTTGTATCGTTCCTGCAATATGAAAAAGATAAATGATAGCTATCAAATTGTCCTTACCACATCTCTAATTTCATTGATTTATTCGTCTATTTAAATAAATGTCTTACTTGTGCAGGTCCTGCTGGGTTCCTAAAAGGTGTCATCAGCCATGAATGACAGGGATAATCACTGTCCTCCAAAAGTTAGCCCCTGTGTGTTCCATCCTCAAAATTGCGATGATTGTTGCTCTCAGAAAACACTTGAGGGTTATGGGTACTCCCGGAGCACTCAGCAGTCGCATTTGTAATTTTGCTGTTTGGGTCACATATCAGCTGGACATTTATAGAATGGAGGTTTGAGGCATTGATAAATTGATCTTCATATTGGTGGGTGGGTTTGACTTCGCACATGTGATCCATCTATTACTCCCCAAAAGCCTTGGAATCCAGCAACTGTCAAAAAAAAAACCCACGCTCCGCTAATACAACCTAATAATACAATTTATAATGGTACTACTTGGTTACTAATGGATTACTACTGTCAGAGTGAACATTATATCAGTAGTAGCTGGGTGTTCACACAGTGTTAGAGCGCCGTACAAAAACCTCGGTCAGTGAGAGTGCACAGAGAAGCACTGCTGCAGCTGGGAGCGACTGCAGGTGCTGAGGGGGAGGATGTGATACAGCACAATGACACACACTGTGGACGAGAGAAAACACACCACACTAACTCACTAATGCACACACACCGTGTGAGGAGTCCACCTTTCTCTTTATTCTGCTCTGCATGATTATGTCACAGTCACACTGATGGACACATAATGCAGTCAGATAAAACCATAAAGTACGGACTCTACTGGTGAGACCCTGAGACTCCTCTCTCATTCTCCAGAGTCTCTGTGTGTTTCTCCAGAAGAGACTGTTATTATCAGCTGCAGGACCGGTGTTGTCTGAACCTTCAGAAACCTGGAGAAGCTCCTAAACTCCTGAAACACCAGGTATATGAGCATCAGTGTGGGATCCCACCTGGTTTCAGCCGTAGGGGATTATGGGACAGAATTTGTAAAACTCGCTTGAATATGCAGAAGATCAGTTCTGTCAGACACAACTCATGCTGGTGTGGTCAACAGCTGCTCATAGCAGAGTCGCTGATCTTCATTTGATCATTTATTCCATAATCACTCTTTTTGTTCATTTTGATCCCAAACTTTCTATAAGAAAGATATAAATTCTGTATCTATTACAGTTAGGGTTAGGATTACACTGACATCCAATAACGGCTTGTATTTCTTTTAGACTCCTCACCATTACATCAAACACAATAATGGATTGAGCCTGGTTTACCTTTGTGCACTTCTCCAGTCCTACTGACCATTCCATTCTCTTACAGCGTTTTCAGACCTGTAGATCTGGGTTTTTTATGAAACGGGGACATAAATTGTTCAAACGTATCATTTTGTCCTTGGCCCGGTTTGCTTTCACAAGGCAATTTAAAAGCGTCCCAAAATGTGTTCATGCGAGTCAGGTGTGAGTAACTGAATTGTAAACGAATACAGATTGTTTTGGTGCGGCTCCGAGCAAGATTGCAGTGTTCATATATGTCCAAATGAACTGAACCAAGGGAGAAAACACACCAGGTTCTGATATAAACACTACATGATAGTTTGCAGTAATTCCACAGGAATGTCTCACGCAGGGTCAACTGATCCACAACTGAGCACAGACTCAGAATCAACTCCCTGGTGAGCATTAAGGTGTCTGCTTGACTTTGTTGCAGAAAGATACACGCCGCACATCCCAAGAAAAAGCGGTAGTGGATTATGGGACAGAATTTGTAAAACTCACTTGAATATGCAGGAGATCAGTACTGTCAGACACAACTCATGCTGGTGTGGACAAAAGCTGTTCATAGCAGGGAAGTGGTCTGGGTTAATATGCAATAAATTCTTTAGGGATAGTTCCCTCTGGTGAGCTTTCTATGTTCTATACATTACACTTTACATAATCAAATGGATGATGATGATGATGATGATGATGATGATGATGATGATGATGATGATGATGGCATTAGACTCACAGAAATAGTTATCATATCAATAGTTATAATGTTGCTGTGATGTAAATTTAATTAGATTTGAAAGTAAAGATAAAAAGGAAGATCAGCGGTCCTTAAAGTACTTTAAATTATTTTAAAGCTGTACCACATTCCTGTTTCAGGTTAAATATACTAAAGCTACAAGAGATGAAGGCTACCCTTATTAGGTTCCACTCCAGCAACAAGGAAAATTAGGCTACAGTTTGGTACCTTTATTTGATTTATGCCATCAGTGCTGAAAATGGTTGGACAAACCCAGAGAAAGATGAACAGGAAGATGCCGGGAGATACATCCAGGAGAACAACTCTGGTGAAATGCAGAAAGTTCAACCTTCCATTTGTAACAACAGAGAAACCTACTTGCAAGGGCAAATACTTGTCAGGAATCTCTACTATCAAGACTCGTACGCCACTACTCATACGTCAGGAGCAGAAAGACATTAAAAATGGGTCTAACCATCAATGAGCCGGTGTGTTGTGATGGGGCGTGTTGTGGGCCGGGTGTGGTGGTCCGCTCAGGTCCAGAAAGTCCAGGGTCACTTTTTGGTCCCTGTCCACCTTTGATTATTGCTATTATATGCTGAAAGTTTAATTCTTACATTTTGCCTAGGGTCCCCAAATCACTAAATCCACCCGTGTCTTTAAGTACTAATAATTCACCGTCATTGAGAAAATGAAACAAAATCAGCAAATACAAATCAAATAGTGAGACACTGGCAGTAAGTCTGCTTTCTATATTTTTTATTAGCAATAAAAGGATACAGATATACACCGAAACAGAGAATTACAAACATAAATATAAGATTATCCTTTAAGGATCCAGTAAAACATTTACAGTTAACATTTTAGCAGTAAAATATGTTTGTAATAATATTAATAATAATAATAATAATAATAATAATAATAATAATAATAATAAACAAAGGCGCACAGTGACTTAGTGGTTAGCACGTTTGCCTCACACTTCCAGGTTCGGGGGTTCGATTCCCACTGTGGTTCTGTGTGTGTGGAGTTTGCATGTTCTCCCCGTGCTGTGGGGGTTTCCTTCGGGTACTCTGGTTTCCTACAAAGACATCCATGGTAGGCTGATTGGCATGTCTATAGTTTCCGTAGTGTATGAATGTGTGTGTGTGTGAATGTGCCCTGCGATGGACTGGCACCCTGTCCAGGCTATACACCGCCTTGTGCCCGGTGCTCCTTTGGATATGCTTCAGGTTCCCTGTAACCTTGAAAAGGAGTAAGCGGTAGAAGATGGGTGGATGGAAACCCAGGGTTTTAAACTTTGGATCCATCAGAGTTTCCATGGTCATTATCCTGAGTGACTCCATGTTTCAGATATGTTCCCTCAGACACCTGATGAGGTTTTCAGTTCATTCCTTTGAGATCTTCATGGTTAACCTATGAAATACAAAATGAGTTACTCAAAGCTGAAAAAAAGTCATCCTCAAAACACTGATTACTTTTGATATTACGTAGTCTAAATAAATATAAATAAATCCCTGATGTGTTCACCCTGTACAGAATGCTGCATCATTTTCAGAGAAGGAATGACTTTGGAGCCAGACACTCGTTTCTTCTCAGACAGATCTACTGTGGCCTGGTGGAATGGGGAGAGAACACAGAATTTGCTCTATGACTTCATACTCCTGTGCATGAAGCGGAGTGACATCAGTTTTAAATGAGAAAGGGATGCCCCTACAGTTTGTCTTTCACCATGCAGGTGTTGAAGCATGTGAAAAGTGCTGTTCCAGTGTGTGTCCACTTCATTGATCAGTTTAAGAACTGCTCTGTGCATCTCCTGCTGCATCTGGGTCAACATTTCACTGACAGAAGTGCTGCTTCGAAAACAGGTGACCACTTTATTCGCATTGTTCCAGATGTCACAGAGAGCAGAAACCTGATCAAATGACCTTTTAACCATGGTGTTTAGGGCATGTCTAATGCAAATTGAATGACTCTCTTTCTAAATTATTGCACAAGCAATCATGTTTGCTGCTGCATCTGTGACAAGGTGCTTCACTTTGTCCTTGATTGTCCACTCCTCCATAGCATTCTTTTTCACCAAGGCCATATTTTCAGCTGTGTGTATTTGGGAACCTTTCAATCTCCAACAAGACCGTGGTCAGTTTATCATTGTCATCAATATAATGGCAGGTTATGGCAAGATATGCATCCATGTTAACTGAAGCCCACATATCTGATGTTAGAGACACATCCGTAGCGTGTTAATACACACCTGGCTGAAGAAAAGCACTCACAAGACTCCTTTGACACCGTTTGCAAAAGCGGTTTAAAAGTACTCAGAGGCGGCAATATCTCTGGTTTAACTGCAGTTCGCAGATCATTCCAGGTCTAGGGAGCATAACAATTCTGAGTATACCTTTTGGACTTTTAACCGAATAAGCGAGTTCTGACTGGTTGATTAAGTTTCGATAACAGCAGATGCGAATAACAGGTTTATATGAAATGTGAGTGGTTAACTCAGTGGGTAGCCCACCATACACCAGCTATTAGTGGAGAGGAGAGTGATGTAGACAATTCCGGGATGAAGATTATTAGGGGGCCATGATAGAGAAGGGCCCATGGGGGAATTTCGTTTACTCGTTTTTTACGTAACATGTAATTGTGAAAGGTATAATTGTCTGTTGATCATAAGTTGATTAGTGTCCTGGGATTTTTAATGACCACAGAGAGTCAGGACCTCAGTTTAACGTCTCATCCAAAAGACAGTGCTGTTTTTACTGTATAGTGTCCCCGTCACTATACTGGGGCATTAAGCTCCAGACAGACCACAGGGTGAGCACCCCCTGCTCACCTTAGTTTAGTTTTCCCCAGGAGGTCTCCCATCCAGGTACTGGTCAGACTCAACCCTGCTTACCTTCAGTGGGGACCCAGGCAAGAACTGCAGGGAGATATGATTCTGGCAAGATACCCAGTCCCAAGCCTGGATAAAAATGGGAGGGTTGTGTGAAGAAGGGCATCCAGCATGAAAAAAAAACCTTTCAAATCAAATAGGTGGATCATGAAACCAGATTTCCATAATAGACACGGATGGTCCAGTGTGGAGACCCCTAACGGGAGCAGCTGAAAGAGGACGCAGAAGATTAATTCACTCATTCTAACGTTATCATTTCTATAGTAACAGCATTAACAGGGACTTGTATGGACTTGTACTGATGCTCCACAAGTCTAAAAATAAACAGAAATTAAATTGCATGAAAAAGGTGTGTAAACATTTATGGAAGGAGTCTCCAGTGTCAAGTTTTTTTTTTAACAGTCAGTAATGTTGCGTTTGAGGCGAACTTGTTACTTGTGATTACATGTTAAATTCTTGTTCGATACCAGTCACAGAACCAGAATGTGAACACTGCTCTGGCTGATTTGCTCTCGCCTGATACCAGGAAGAAGTCACACTGACACCATCGTTCAGAGAAAGCTTCTTAGTTTAATGATACAGAATGTATAGTATACATACACACCGAAATATTGATAAAGAATGATAAATGTCGATTGGAACAAGTCACAGATAAAATCAGAACATCTATTACGTAGGTGTGGTTGATATAAACATGGGCACAGAGGGAGAGTAATGTGGCAGAAACCATTCATCGTTCTCAACATTAAGAAACCAAGAGAGAAATATCCAACAGAACATCCATAGCTTGTGGAGAACTGACATATTTTCAGGTGAATCCAAATTGAACTTGCACGGATCTGACGGTAGAGTGTTTGATGTAGAGAAAGCCAGGAGAAGAATTCCAGATAAACTACAGTACACTGAGGGTACTATAAAGCTCGAAACTGCCTGGGGTTGTTTTTCCAATAATGGTGTTGGTGAACTTGTGTTTATTGTTGGCATCATTACATTTAAATTACATTTATAGCATTTGGCAGACGCCCTTATCCAGAGCGACTTACATACATCTTATTTATACAACTGAGCAGATTGTTAAGGGCCTTGCTCAAGAGCCCATCAGTGGTGGTGCTGGGATTTGAACTCATGAACTCTTGAACTCTTTGCTTGTGTTTTTCTCATTTGTAAGTCGCTTTGGATAAAAGCGTCTGCTAAGTGAATAAATGTAAATGTAAATAAATGTAATGACCTTCTGGTAAGAAGTCCAGTGCCTTAACCACTGACATCCATCATGATCTCAGAAGTGTACAAAGGCATTTTAGATGCTTATAATACCACATCCAAATGATCCAATGATCCAAATCGTAACAGACACCCTTTTACAGAAAACTCTACTAAAAGGAAAATAAGCCACAGTGTGTCCATTCTGTGTTTTTCCATGTTAGGGCTGCAGCCTTACACTTTTTGCGTTGTCCCTTTTCAATTCATTAAAAGGTTTTCTAGCTGTAAAGTGTGAGCATTGATATGGAATGTATTGATTAACTTAAATCAACCGATTTCGTTGGTTTATGATCTTCATGGAGTACAACAATGTACTAGTTACTTACAATCTCAATAGTTAGACTTGGAAATTTATAAACTGTCATAAGGAAACGTAAAAACTCACACCTCTAAAGCATAGATTTGGCTTATTTATTGGGGAAATAACTGTGGAGATGTCCATAATGCAATCTAATGTAATGTACATGAAACGTGCATAAAGTTTTTTCACTGTGGAGTCGGCTTTTTTTTCTGTCATCAACCTCACCATTTTAGCTTTTCTTCTGCTCCAGGTCAGAGGGTGGAGGAGGACCCCCGACCCCCCCACCCCCACCCCCCACCCGTTAAATCAGCCCATTCCACAATCAGAGCACTCCACATAACAACGATTGTCAAAATTAATACATCTGTAAAACAACTGCAATCACCTATTGCTTCCTTATAACCACTAAGTTACCACTAATTGTTTTGTGTATTTAGCAGGTATTAGTATAGTAGTACTAGTATGATTAATGTTTAATGTACTTAACATAGCCTATGTTGTGTGTGTGTGTGGTATGTATGTGTTTATGGAATAATTTCCTGATAGATAAAATAAGAAAATTCAGATAGGATGCCATTATATGTACATGTTAGTATTTTGGACAAAGTTTAATCCACTTATCATGGAAAGGTGTGGAACCACCCATCCGCAGAGACAATGGACTGATTGAACATCATTGGAGGATGGCTTACACCATCATTTGGCTTACACCGTGCCCTAAGATAGAAGTTGGTTGGTAGCATTAGAGCATGGTTGGAAGCATTTATGGCACTAGCCAGAAAAAGTTCAAATCCAATTCTATGCTCTCTCGGATCACTTAAATCAAGTCGTCTCACCTCGTTTGTGGCGGGAGTCTTCAATCAACATCTGCTTGGAGACCCAGCCTAGAGCTCCCCAGCTCGCCAAACATCTCTCATACTAGACACCTTTGCATTCAGCATTCCGGTTGGTCTTCCGAGACATCACTCAATCTCCGACCAGATGAACAAACAACCATTACAGGAATCCCCTCAAGACCACGACGTAACGAGGAAACCCCCTCAACAAGCAAGAGCAGTACCTCCAGACTGGTGCATATGATAGGCTACAATGGTGAGATCAGCTGTGTGCATGCAGCAGCTCAGTATAAAATCTTGTGTATGTCAGTTAGAGACATTAATCAGGTATTTATCTAAATCAGACAATACTTGGTTTAATCTCTTATTTTAAAAGTGTGACCCGAAATAAAGGTACCAAACTGTAGCCTAATTTTCCTTGTTGCTGGAGTGGAACCTCATAAGGGTAGCCTACATCTCTTGTAGCATTAGTATATTTAACCTGAAACGGGAATGTGGTACAGCTTTAAAATAATTTAAAGTACTTTAAGGACCGCTGATCTTCCTTTTTAGCTTTACTTTTAAATCTAATTAAATTTATATCACAGCAACATTTGATAACTATTTCTGTGAGTCTAATGCCATCATCATCATCATCATCATCATCATGCATTTGATTATGTAAAGTGGGTTTAAATGACTAGTTGATAAGATAAACCTGTTATGAAATTAAATCCCAAATGTAGAGATTAATAGTTTTTGTAGCTGCTGTTATTTCAAAGCTTTTAAAAATATGTTCGTCATGACATTCCACACGATCAAGGTCTGTTTAAGGAAAAATAGAGAGAGAAAAAATATGACATGAAAAAGGTCTATTATGAAATACAAGAAAGTAATTTATTATAATAAATTCTGTGTTGTTTATTTATTAATTAAATGATTTAACATTCTGTGACTTGTACATATATTTATCGATGCATTTACTCATGTCATTATTTATGATCAAAGGCATATTTATTGAATTCATTAGAACTAAACATGTTTTAAATAAATGGATGTGATTTCTGCACAGCACAATGTAGGGAAAATGAGCTGTTTGGGTTAAATTGTTGTATTCTCTACCATTATTATCGAAAATGAGCTGCATTTCAAATTAACTCTGCTGTATTTATTTACATTTAAAAAACAACAACAACAACAACAACAACAACAACAGTTCTCTTTCTTTTGAATCCTTTTAAATGAATGAAATCTTTTAACTTTGAGATCGTATACTGAGTACAATATTGCAGAATGACAATTACAGACATTCTCAGTGAATTACTGAACAATTTATATTCAATGTGAAGGAAAACATCCCCACCTAGTGGTTAAGTAAAAACATTAAAACTACACATTTGACAACATACCTGCACAATACACAACTCCACTCGCTAAATGCCATCACTCGCCTCATAGATGGCGCTGTTCCCAGTTGTGCAATAATTTAATCTATTTTTCCGTTACATAAGTGCAATTCAAATCAATATCACCTTTAAATTTTATAAAGTAATGTTTCACTGGGTAAATCCTAGGTATCATTTTAAATAATAACGCTCTGACTTTGTTTGTAATTAAATATTGATTAGATATAAGCCAAACCTTTTCCCAAACAATATTGTCTGTCTAACGATTCCGATCTGAGTAAATATAAATCAAAGACACGGCGTTTCTGTGAAATAACGCTCTTATGGATGGATCTGTGTTGTGAGTTAAGGGGAAAACAAATATTACCTACATAAGAACTGAGTATAGCAGCTGGGGACCGCTGTTGAATGTTAATTCTATTTTTATGTCTAAACAGCATGTAGACTTTAGGAGATATCGAACCAAAAACCTTTGCACAGTCCCCTGGTGTTACAGGAATCTTACAATGTGCGGAAAACTCATTAAAAGTGAAAAGAAAAGCATTTACATTAAATAACTGATACACCAAGATGATGTTATTGTTTTCAGCCCGTTGCTCAGAGCAACAGTCCGCGCTGACACCGTGACCACGTGACTCGCGGACACGCGCTCACATCCAGTGACGTCAAGGTTCGATATTCGATGTTCGATTTTTCAAGGACCGTCTCTGGCGTCATTTGATCAAGCTTATATAAACGGCTGCACACAGCAAGCAAGATCTTTTTACTAAACTCTTGTTCTCGAACTTGTGATTAAAACACGATAACTATGTCCAATAAATGTATGCCATCAGTGCTGAAAAATGGTTGGACAAACCCAGAGAAAGATGAACAGGAAGATGTCGGGAGATACATCCAGGAGAACAACTCTGGTAAAATGGAGAAAGTTCAACCTTCTATTTGTAACAACAGAGAAACCTACTTGCAAGGGCAAATCCTTGCCAGGAATCTCTACTACCAAGAGGCCTTCAGATGTCCGGAGATCATCCGGCAGCTGAATAAGGATTTGGAATTAGCAGAGATAACAATCAACTCGTACGTCAGGTACTTTGAGTTTGGATCTATGTCTCTGATCGAGGCTCTCAGATCGTTCCTTGAAGTGCTCTGGGCAGAGGATAAACCTGACATTCAGCATCTACTGATAACTCACTTCTGTCGCTGGTACCTTCAGTGTACTGGACAGCCGCTCGATTTACAACCTGATTTGTACTACATGAGCTGGGCCATAATCACACTGAATGCTGATCTTAATGGTGCTCATAAAGCGAGGAAAAGGACTTGTAAAGACTTTATAAGGTACCTGTGCAGTGTGGATTGCTTCTCACAGTATAATCTGAAACAATGGAAGAACGTTTATAAATCGATCAAAACAAAGCCTCTAAAAATGTTCAGAGTAATAGCTAGATGGGACACTGCATCCAAAAAGGAAATATCGAACGCAGAGGATTCTGGCTGTGACTCATCGTTTGGGACTAAAACCAACCCTACCACCACTATCTACAAAAAAGGGTCTCTCATCCGCAAAAGAGTTATGGATGAGAAAGGGAGAAAACCCAAAATAGGCCAGAGAGCATGGAAACCGTTTACTGCAGTTCTACAAGGCATGGTTCTGCATCTACAAAAACACACATCTACATTTTGTAAGGCAGACAACGAGAATGCCATTAGACTGCATCATGCCGTGGCGTACCCTGTAGATTACAAAAAGAGGCCTCATGCGCTGTGCCTCAGGACCGCAGACTCCAGAATCTTCTACTTCCAGGCAGAGAGTGAAGTAGAGCAGACATCATGGGTTACGGTGATTAACCACATCGCTGCACGTTACTCTGCTCCTCCACTCACTTCAGCTTCACACGACATGGAGGCAAATTACCCTCTGGTCCTACCTTCATTCCCCACCACTCTGACTCTAGAGGAGCAGCTCGAGTCCCACAAGGACCAGTTAAAGAGGGTTTCAGAACCTACAGATCCAACATTGTCTCTTAGGGATGGTACTTCTGATGATATGGGGCAGAACGTGAAGCGCTACACAACATATGTGAGAGCGTTACAGGAGCTTACTGCAGAGAAATGTTGGAGAAGTTGCATTAGGAGTGACGGAGCAGGAAGAAGTTGTATCAGGAGTAACAGAGCAGAAAGACGTTGCATCAGGAGCAACAGAACAGGGTGATTCTGTGACTGATTTAATAAAACAGGAAGAGATTATCAAACATTGTCTCTTAGGGTTGGTACGTCTGAAGCGCTACACAACATATGTGAGAGCGTTACAGGAGCTTGCTGCAGATAAACATGTTGGAGAAGTTGCATCAGGAGCAACGGGGCAGAAAGTCCTGATTCAGCAGTTGTACTGCCGAGTTGATTATTTAAAAAAAAATGACTTCATGTCTATTATTTTTTTTGTATTTTTTTGTATTTATTTTTTTACATATTTTTTTTTGTTCAAATAAATATGCCAAAATAATATTTATGTTTCTGTTTTATATTTTATTCTAGTAAGTGGTGTTAAAATGGTCTAACCATCAATGAGCTGTGTGTTGTGATGGGGCGTGTAGTGGGCCGGGTGTGGTGGTCCACTCAGGGACAGAAAGTCCAGGGCCACTTTTTGGTCCCTGTCCACCTTTGATTATTGCTATTAATGCTAAATAACATATGCTGAAAATGTAAATATCGATGTTAAAACAATGAAATGAGTGTTTGCCTAGGGTCCCTTATTTTTTATTAGCAATAAAAGGATACAGATATTCTCAGAAACAGAGAATTACAAACATAATTATAAGATTATCCTTTAAGGATCCAGTAAAACATTTACAATTAACATTTTAGCAGTAAAACATGTATGTGATAATAATAATAATAATAATAATAATAATAATAATAATAATAATAATAAACAAAGGCGCAATTTTATTATCAGATACGTTCCCTCAGACACCTGATGAGGTTTTCAGTTCATTCCTTTGAGATCTTCATGGTTAACCTATGAAATACAAAATGAGTTACTCAAAGCTGAAAAAAAGTCATCCTCAAAACACTGATTACTTTTGATATTACGTAGTCTAAATAAATATAAATAAATCCCTGATGTGTTCACCCTGTACAGAATGCTGCATCATGTTCAGTGAAGGAATGACTTTGGAGCCAGACACTCGTTTTCCTCAGACAGATCTACTGTGGCCTGGTGGAATGGGGAGAGAACACAGAATTTGCTCTATGACTTCATACTCCTGTGCATGAAGCGGAGTGACATCAGTTTTAAATGAGAAAGGGATGCCCCTACAGTTTGTCTTTCACCATGCAGGTGTTGAAGCATGTGAAAAGTGCTGTTCCAGTGTGTTTACACTTCATTGATCAGTTTAAGAACTGCTCTGTGCATCTCCTGCTGCATCTGGGTCAACATTTCACTGACAGAGGTGCTGCTTCGAAAACAGGTGACCACTTTATTCGCTTTGTTGATGTCACAGAGATCAGAAACCTGATCAAATGTCCTTTTAACCATGGTGTTTAGGGCATGTCTAATGCAAATTGAATGTCTCTCTTTCTAAATTATTGCACAAGCAATCATGTTTGCTGCTGCATCTGTGACAAGGTGCTTCACTTTGTCCTTGATTGTCCACTCCTCCATAGCATTCTTTTTCACCAAGGCCATATTTTCAGCTGTGTGTATTTGGGAACCTTTCAATCTCCAACAAGACCGTGTTCAGTTTATCATTGTCATCAATATAATGGCAGGTTATGGCAAGATATGCATCCATGTTAACTGAAGCCCACATATCTGATGTTAGAGACACATCTGTAGCGTGTTAATACACACCTGGCTGGTTGGGAGTATGTAGGACGGGTTCAGGGCAAGGATGAGTCCCCTGAATCCCTCATCCTCAACCACTGCAAATAGATGAGGGTCTTTTCTGAGCATTCTGATCAATGCCTCATCAACCATCTGCTTACGAGAAGCTATAAGGACAATATTTTTATAATATATATAATTTACTAACATATATTAATTGTAATAATGATTACGCATCCAAAATCATGAATAAACTTGTTATGGAAGTAACCGTCCTACTACCTTGCGTGCATGTAGGATCTTTCTGTTGCTGTGCATTCTCATGAAAAGTTCTGAAATGCCTGAGCATGGATGAAGTGTTGCTTCCATACACAAGCTCCTTGTCACACAGCAAGCTTCTCACCTCATGAATAAAGTTATATGAAATGAAGATATTAAATATAATAATGAGATGAATTAATGAAAGCAAAGACATGGCAAAAATTGTTATATGTAAGCATTTTTTTTCTTTGAAAATACCATTCATACATTGGAAGTTGTAAGCTGAAAATTTTCCAAAACAG
>CM022766.1:22395109-22402609 GCA_012411365.1 Ameiurus melas | reverse complement strand
GTCTACCTTCCACTGCACACACACACACACACACACACACACAGCTCTAGTTCATGAGCACTAACTCTATTAATGTCACTGCTCATAATATTTGGATCAAGACACACTTCTTTACACGACAGTTAGTGTATGTGGTGATGTCATAACTGATTTAGTCTGTAGCTACGCCCACATCCTCAGGTTCCACCCATGACACCCATTCCAGCTCCCCAAGTTCTGATCTTCTTACCTGTTACCAGTTCATCTCATTTACTATAGTGTGTGTACCGCTCTGTTAGTTACTCTCATTGCTAAGTCTTATAATGTGTATTATCCTTGCTCTGGTTTTGAGTGTCTTGCTCTCTTTTTTTCTTTCAAGCAGCCTAGAAGCAGCCTTTATTTTGTTACATATACATTAAATGATACATTCTTTTATTCACGTATCCCAGCTTGTTAGGAAGTTGGGGTCAGAGCGCAGGGTCAGCCATGATACAGCGCCCCTGGATGAGAGAGCGTTAGGGGCCTTGCTCAAGGGACCAACAATGACAGCTTGGTGGTTGGGGCTTGAACCCCTGACCATCTGATTCATAACAGTAAACCAAATATAAAATCTTTAAACTCATTGCTAGACACTATTACTTGTTTCAAACTTGTATGAAAGCTTGAGAGAGAGCGAGAGAGAGAGAGAGAGAGAGAGAGAGAGAGAGATCGAGCGCTACTCAATGAGGTCCTCTTGATGGAAGAATCCAGCAGATCAGGCTTTTCACACCCAGAACATTTCACCACTGCCCATATTCTCAAACACTCTGGTCCTACATAGCCTCTCATTGTTCAAGTAGACGTAGCTGCATTAGGAGTAGATGCTGTAATGTCTCAAATTCACTTCCGGTAACAATCAACAAGAAAAGAGCTCTTGTTTCCTTTCCTGGGATGTAATTGTACAGGAGAGTATAATTAATTCTTCCCAGCACTGAATCTCACCATCTTTTCATGTCTCTTTATTAAAACACATCAAACTAACTTGCTCTGTGAGGTGATTTCTGACGACGAGCCCAAGCATTGAGGACTGCAGCTTGTGCCATGCGGGCCCTCGTGTACTCAACAAGACAGAAAGGAAAGCTGTAATGACATGTGAAATGGAAGGGGTATGGTCCCAAGGAGAGAAACTACGTATTAGTTAAGGTTACTCATTGACCCTTCTTTCCTCCAGGAAAGCCTGCTCCTCAGCCTCAAAGCCCTCCTCACTACTCCACTAGTTCCATTACATTATTATTATTATTATTATTATTATTATTATTATTATTATTATTATTATTATTATGAGGCCACGTTACACCGCCTGTAGCCAGCAGAGGGCAGCAGCAGTGCAGAGTGAGAGAAACTCAGTCCAGTGAACTCAGTTACCCAGAATCCTCCAGGATGATTAACCTGGATTACCTGCAACTGCTAGGCAGGATATTTAAGGCCAAACTATGATGCTGTTCTTCGTCACATCTTTGTAAAGAAGGGACTGCTATGGTAAAATCTTTGCTTGATAATAAAAATAAAAATGAAAAAGAAGAGAAGTTGAAAAGTGGGGGTAAAACAGAAAGAAGAAATGAGGGATACGTTTGAATTAAATATAAGACCGCTCTTATATAATGTTTATAAAAGAGATAAACAAGTAATTTTGTTCATTTCAGCAGAATATAATTAAAGTGTGTGTGTAAACAGAAATGATAAGTTCACCTCCAAAGTCTTCCGGTTGGAACCAGTTCAACAACTAATCATTTCGGTTTCTCGTACAAAACCTATGGAGATGTTGCTGCGCATGCGCAGTCATAACGAAACGTACGAATCAATTTCTGAGTCAACTCTTTATTCCCGAGTCATATTAAAGATTTGTTCAAAAAGAACGAATCGTTCATGAACATCACTACTCCCTGAAGAGTTCCAAGTTTCAGAAGACTATTCCCCTTTTGATATTTTAAATATTATTGCAGAAAATAAACTCTGTGACCAACAAAAGTTTATGATTCTTATGTGTTTCGAACATTAAGCTAAGATTCGTAAGATTTTGAAGCCTATACACTCGCCAGAAGTAAAAAGCTAATGTTGGGCTATAAACGATCAACACCACGGTGGCATGACTTCAGCGTCACCACCGCTACGCTTCCAGCAACTCTTTCAATCTTTATTTAAAAAAACAATACAATCGGGAAATACTATAAATTGATCAATTTACAAGTTGGGAAGTTTGAGTGGCAACAGTACGAGTGTAAACACATCGATGATGTAGAATAGTTTTCCTGTTCAGCGTGATGACGTTTAATTCCCCCGACAACCTCTGTAGTCTCATTTAGCCACGTGTTAGCAACCGTCTTTCTCAAGACACGTAAAAGCTTTTTAAAATTTCATGAGTGTGGTGTTACTGATGTACTTTGTATTGAGCTTGTGTTAACAACAAACCTTATTTCAGGCATTTAACCAAAAAACCCCATTGACCTCGGGACGATGGATGTCCAGTACACAGGGAAATGAAGTTGTGATCACGAGAAAACAACAGAAAAAAGTAATAATGCATGGCCGCTTAGGACTTCTGTACTTTATGGAATGTTGCAGTGTTTATTATAAATGATTTATCTGTTCACATATACTTCTCATTTTCAGCAGCAGGACCAGAGACAGACTCCACAGCAGCAACAACATGGAGACAGTGATGATGGGACAGTTATGTCTTTTGAATAATAAGGCTTTTAATTTTTTTTTAAAATGTATTTATTTATTGAAAGATATCATTTGAGATGATGGGTCAAATAGAAATTGTACAACAAGTACCATTATAATTTCATTGTTTTAATTGCTTCCATCAAAAACGAAGCCGTTTCCATTAAAAACATTTGAATTTGAAGACAGGGAATGAAAGTCAGTTCTATATGGGTTTCAAAGTAAACAAATCCGCTTGCTGTCCATAAAGGAATGGCTCGAGAATCACATATCCACCCCTGACCAAATGTGTGAGATATGTTAGAAAAAAAGGTGGACTTGAGGTTAACGAATTGTCACGGGACACAGGTAAGCACCTGTTCATATATTCTTGAGTTGTGATTGAAAGGATTAAATAATCAGACTCCTGGCCATGGTCATCCGGACGTACTCGCTACGTTCCAGCAACATACTATAAACTATAACGGTGCCATGACGAATATGGGAATGGTTATGTGACTGGAACATTATTTGGTATGTCGCTGTGACTACTATGGTCTGATCTGGTTACTTATTTATAACATACTAGTTTAGTAGTATATATACATACTCACATACTCCCGTACATACTCACCACGTTTCCACCACGTTCCAACAATATACAACTATAACGTTGCCATGACGAATACAGGAACCACAATCTTATGTCGCTGGAGCGTAAATTGGTTACATCGTTGCGACAGATATGGTCCCATCATGTCTTAACAAAGTAACTTGCCAGCCTTGGCCAGAAAAGCTTGAAAGTTCAAAAATGTTGTACGTTTTATTTACTTTTACACACATGTTAAGACACTTCTGAGGACCAAATTAAATTCTGGGGATATGTACAACACACACACTTTGGGTGAACAAGTCATCAATCATGCAAAAAGTCTGACATTTCCTGTGGACAGGTGTAAAGGACAGACGGTCTCTACAGAGTGTATTGTTAGATATTCCACTTAACTGTAATCCAGTACAACTAATCTAATGCCTAATAGCTAATTTCTAGCTGGTAAATGAATATGATTGAGGTTTGAGGAGTACCTCAGGGTTCCTGTCCATCTGCGTGTCCTTGTATCCATCAGAAGATTGCAGAAAGCCTGAAGAGACAATCTGCACTGGGTCTAAATGGGGACATTTCTCCTAAAGGGGATCTCCTATGATTGATAAAGGGATCACCGCACGTTGGTGCTCACTAACGTGTGTAAACGTGTGTTGAGTCAGTATAGCTAACGTTTCAATATTTCAAGTGACATATGCACATATTCTGTATTCTGAATCGATTGCAGGGACATTCCTCAAATCACATCATTCAAATAAAGTAAGTAAGACTCACTGGAAAAATCTTTAGCAAAACAAACAGTGATAAACAGCCTATCACAGAACATGAACATGTCTTCGATTTTTAAAACATATTTTAGAGTTAGTGTTATCTGACTTTGTGAACTATTTTGTTGTGAGGTGTGGGGTCGAAAAAAACTACGCTGATGTTCATTAAAAGGTGTGTTGTGCCCTGTTATTGTATTATAATCAGACCCTGGCTCCATAGCAATAAATAGAGTTAGTCTGTATGTTTTTTATAGACAAATTACAGATGTACCTCTTCTTCTATCGGACAAAAATTTGCCCCACCACTTTTAGAGTAGTGGTGCCACCCCTGCATTTAGTATACACTAATAAAAAAAAATGCACTCATTCTAGAAGATACGTTGGCGTTCCTGGCAAAAAAAACATTGTGTTGAGTTTTCATCACATGTGAACTGTAAACGTGGTCCTCCCCATTATGTAAATGTTATTACATAATGATCAAGTTAACTGAACTCCTCAGCAGCCCACTCACAATAACTGTTGTATATTTTTTGGTTTGCTTTTCAAGGAGATTAACTGTGGAACCCGAGAACCTTTCTGCAAAGCGTGCAAAAACAAACACCTAATGACACAAGACCCAGTGTGTTTTAATGAGTGATCGTGTTGACCATGGTTACCTGTTAGCTGGGCTTTTCTGAAGATTGAGGACACAACAGAGGTGAAGGGAGGAGTTTATAATCATTTAATGCACAAAGTAATTGGAAATTTCAGAGTTTTTAATATTTTGTTTGTGTTTTTGTGTTGTTGTTTGCCGAGGTGCATTATGGATGTCCTCCAATGTTCCACTGAATCATATACGTGTCTCTTAGTTCAGTGCTTTGTGTGTTATGGATTTCTCAAGCTGAAGAGCAGAAAATCAGGTTGAAATAAAATGTGAATAAAAGCGAGAAAGCACAAAAGAACCAAAGACAACATGCTAAAGCTATAATTACACCCAATCCCAGAGTAGACTCCAATGTACCGTTGTTGAAAGAGTCGATTCTCTTAAACGATTCTTTGAGGTGAATCTGCATGTTGGAGCCATTTGGAGTCTCAGGCATGTAGATAAAGCCGTTACTCGCGCAGTGTAATGAAGGACTTCCGCATTGATCTGAATGGCCACCGCGATCGGAAGTGATTAGAGCTGAGCGATTCAATGAGCGCTGTCAGCCCGGCTTTTTACACTCGCTGCTTGTAAGATCTTCTGCGGATTATTGTTAACGATGTCGGTCGCATTGTGAGGTTGGCATCTGTCACTCCGTCTAGTAAGAAGAAGAACGGCTTTAAATGCTATGTTTCCACTTATATCCACAACTCTCATCCACAACACTCATTTTCTATCTAGTTAACTTGTTTTAGATATTCTGCTCTACAGTTTAACTAATGTTGTGATGTTAATACAATATGTATGATTGTGTAGGAGTATAAATGTCAGTAATAGAGTGGTGTAGGAATGAGTCCTAACACTGTCCAATGAGCCCTACAATCAAAAACAAACCCTCTTATCACTGTAGTGAATGTGATCGTCTGTTTACCCCTCATACATTTTAATAATGGAACAAAATTCCAAACAAAATCTCTCTTAAATATGGAGAACTAAGGGTTTTGCCTTGTTTTAACATTTACCCAGAACCAACATTACATTACTGACAAATTCAGACTTTTTGTCATCTAACAACATTCCAAATATAATACAATATGGTTTGTAGAAAAAGTAGACTGTGATTGGAGCTTTGTTTCCAACCAGCTGACAGATCATCAAAAAAATATATTTGAGTGCATACAGTGGGGGAAAAAAAAGGATGATCGTTTGGCTCTACGTAAAAAAATAATAAAATAAAATGTTTTTATCAAATTGAAATTATAGTCTTCAAAATTTTCTTGGCGGATAAATGCCATTGAATGTTTTAAAATTAGTTTTCTTTGCTTTAGGAGTCACCAGTAAGTTCATATATTGGATTTGGATTGGATTTAATTTTTGTCTCAGGCCTAATTTGTGATGTATACTTAAGGTTAGTCTAGTTTACCTACTTCAGTCATGCTTACCTGCTTTAGTAAACATAAAGCAGGCTAAGATGATGATACGAATGAAAACAGACAGATAACCAGCTTGAAATATTTACAGATACAATGCTGAAGTGAGACTTCACAAAGTATTAATAAGAGTCCAGATTATTTAAAGGGAGTAGTGTGAGTACAGACAGCTGAGGGTCAATAGTAATCAGGTGATGTACATGGGGACAGAAGTTTGACTAGGGGTTGCAGGCTGAGGATCATGGGATGCTGATGTGACAGTGGAGGGGGCGTTTCATTTGGAGAGGATTTGTGCCGTTTGTAGATCATTTTTACCATCTGTAAATCCATTTATAGATCTTTTTACCTGTGATTGCTACCTTTTTTCTCTGAATATATTGCCCATAGTAGCTTGGGTAAGAAAGAACAAATACTGTAGTTATGGTCAACTCCTATTTATTAAGCTTGCAAGTGTCTACATTTACACGAGTCATTCACCACCAGGGTTGCACTTTTTTGGTGTAATTTCACAAAGTTAGGAATATTCTGTATCTGTGGGATTGTCCTCCTGTACTGATACTCCTATGTCTCAGACGAAATAAAGTGTAAATCCATCTGACAGGTTTTTTCTGTAGTAGTGTTGAAGACCTGGTCAGTGCTCCAGTTTTAAAACAATGTGATGAATTATGCTTGAAGTGAAGGATTTCTTTAAATAAACTCTATGTGTTTTGGAGAAGTGTGGCGTCTCGTGCGTTTTGGAGATGTTGTTGTCTTTCCAATCCTGCAACATCTGCATCTCTGTTTTGGCCTGAATCCGAGTCCAGTAAACTCAGTCCAGTGTAACACTCTCTCTATATGTGTACCATCTCTACCATACATCTATATATACACACACACACACCACACATCTCTACCATACATCTATATATACACACACACATACCACACATCTCTACCATACATCTTTATATACACCACACATCTCTACCATTTGTGGATGTGTACTGTAGATATTGTTTTATTACTCAGATGTATTGCATGCAGTGTTTCCTATTCATCAATGAGATTATCAAATGATCATCCCAAGACTGATGTCCCAATATTACATGTTCATATTAAAAGTAAAAATACTGTAATTTTTTTCAGTATAACTTTTATAATCAATTTATATACATTTTCATTTACATAGCACCTTTTATTAAACCCAATGTTGCTTTACATGAAGATGATAAACACGAGGTGTGAGGTGTAAGTGAGATTTGCATGAACAGGACTGAATAGTTTCATTTCTCCCAGAATAGAGCAGAAACTTCACCAGATGTTCAACTTCCTTCAGTCAAACTCACTGAAGCACAACACACAGCACTGAATCTACAGCTAATCCCACTCTCTCATCACACTGATCATCACTATTAACTCCAATAAAAGAACACA
>CM022766.1:22382609-22392609 GCA_012411365.1 Ameiurus melas | reverse complement strand
CAGTCACACTGATGGACAAATAATGCAGTCAGATAAAACCATAAAGTACGGACTCTACTGCTGAGACACTGAGACTCCTCTCTCATTCTCCAGAGTCTCTGTGTGTTTCTCCAGAAGAGACACTTATTATCAGCTGCAGGACCGGTGTTGTCTGAACCTTCAGAAACCTGGAGAAGCTCCTAAACTCCTGAAACACCAGGTATATGAGCATCAGTGTGGGATCCCACCTGGTTTCAGCCGTAGGGGATTATGGGACAGAACTTGTAAAACTCGCTTGAATATGCAGAAGATCAGTTCTGTCAGACACAACTCATGCTGGTGTGGTCAACAGCTGCTCATAGCAGAGTCGCTGATCTTCATTTGATCATTTATTCCATAATCACTCTTTTTGTTCATTTTGATCCCAAACTTTCTATAAGAAAGATATAAATTCTGTATCTAATACAGTTAGGGTTAGGATTACACTGACATCCAATAACGACTTGTATTTTTTTAGACTCCTCACCATTACATCAAACACAATAATGGACTGAGCCTGGTTTACCTTTGTGCACTTCTCCAGTCCTACGGACCATTCCACTCTCTTACAGCGTTTTCAGATCTGTAGATCTGGGTTTTTATGAAACGGGGACATAAATTGTTTAAACGTATCATTTTGTCCTTGGCTCAGTTTGCTTTCACAAGGCAATTTAAAAGCGTCCCAAAATGTGTTTATGCGAGTCAGGTGTGAGTAACTGAATCGTAAATGAATACAGATTGTTTTGGTGCGGCTCCGAGCAAGATTGCAGTGTTCATATATGTCCAAATGAACTGAACCAAGGGAGAAAACACACCAGGTTCTGATACAAATGCTCCAAATGAGCAAGGTGTGAAAATGTCCTTAGATCTGCTGACTCAGGTCTACCTTCCACTGCACACACACACACACACACACACACACGCACGCGCACACACACAAACACACACACACACACACACAGCTCTAGTTCATGAGCACTAACTCTATTAATATCACTGCTCATAATATTTGGATCAAGACACACTTCTTTACACGACGCTGCAATACACACACTCAAAATTAGTAGTTACTGTATGTGGTGATGTCATAACTGATTTAGTCTGTAGCTACGCCCACATCCTCAGGTTCCACCCATGACACCCATTCCAGCTCCCCAAGTTCTGATCTTCTTACCTGTTACCAGTTCATCTCATTTACTATAGTGTGTGTACCGCTCTGTTAGTTACTCTCATTGCGAAGTCTTATAATGTGTATTATCCTTGCTCTGGTTTTGAGTGTCTTGCTCTCTTTGTTTCTTTCAAGCAGCCTAGAAGCAGCCTTTATTTTGTTACATATACATTAAATGATACATTCTTTTATTCACATATCCCAGCTTGTTAGGAAGTTGGGGTCAGAGCGCAGGGTCAGCCATGATACAGTGCCCCTGGATGAGAGAGCGTTAGGGGCCTTGCTCAAGGGGCCAAGAATGACAGCTCGATGGTTGGGGCTTGAACCCCTGACCATCTGATTCATAACAGTAAACCAAATATAAAACCATTAAACCCATTGCTAGACACTATTACTTGTTTCCAACTTGCATGAAAGCTTGAGAGAGAGAGAGAGAGAGAGAGAGAGAGAGAGAGAGAGAGATCGAGCGCTACTCAATGAGGTCCTCTTGATGGAAGAACCAGATCAGGCTTTTCACCCCATTAGAGAACATTTCACCACTGCCCATATTCTCAAACACTCTGGTCCTACATAGCCTCTCATTGTTCATGTTGTAATGTCTCAAATTCACTTCCGGTCACAATCAACAAGAAAAGAGCTCTTGTTTCCTTTCCTGGGATGTAATTGTACAGGAGAGTATAATTAATTCTTCCCAGCACTGAATCTCACCATCTTTTCATGTCTCTTTATTAAAACACATCAAACTAACTTGCTCTCTGAGGTGATTTCTGATGACGAGCCCAAGCATTGAGGACTGCAGCTTGTGCCATGTGGGCGCTCGTGTACTCAACAAGACAGAAAGGAAAGCTGTAATGACATGTGAAATGGAAGGGGTATGGTCCCAAGGAGAGAAACTACGTATTAGTTAAGGTTACTCATTGACCCTTCTTTCCTCCAGGAAAGCCTGCTCCTCAGCCTCAAAGCCCTCCTCACTACTCCACTAGTTCCATTACATTATTATTATTATTATTATTATTATTATTATTATTATTATTATTATTATTATTATTATTATTATTATTATTATTATTATTATTATTATTATTATTATTATTAGGCCACGTTACACCGCCAGTAGCCAGCAGAGGGCAGCAGCGGTGCACAGTGAGAGAAACTCAGTCCAGTGAACTCAGATACCCAGAATCCTCCAGGATGATTAACCTGGATTACCTGCAGCTGCTAGGCAGGATATTTAAGGCCAAACTATGATGCTGTTCTTCGTCACACCTTTGTAAAGAAGGGACTGCTGTGGTAAATCTTTGCTTGATTTTAAAAATAAAAATGAAAAAGAAATGTAGCAGTCGATGAGAAGAAGGGTAAAACAGAAAGAAGAAATGAGGGATACGTTTGAATTAAATATAAGACCGCTCTTATATACTTTTTATAAAAGAGATAAACAAGTAATTTTGTTCATTTCAGCAGAATATAATTAAAGTGTGTGTGTAAACAGAAATGATAAGTTCACCTCCAAAGTCTTCCGGTTGGAACTAATTCAACATCTAATCATTTCGGTTTCTCGTACAAAACCTATGGAGATGTTGCTGCGCATGCGCAGTCATAACCAAATGTACGAATCAATTTCTGAGTCAACTCTTTATTCCCGACTCATATTAAACATTTGTTCAAAAAGAATCGTTCATGAACATCACTACTCCCTGAAGAGTTCCAAGTTTCAGAAGACTATTTGATATTTTATATATTATTGCAGAAAATAAACTCTGTGACCAACAAAAGTTTATGATTCTTACGTGTTTCGAACATTAAGATCAAATTTGTAAGATTTTGAAGCCTATACACTCGCCAGAAGTAAAAAGCTAATGTTGGGCTTTAAACGATCAACACCACGGTCGCATGACTTCAACGTCACCACCGCTACGCTTCCGACAACTCTTTCAATCTTTATTTAACAAATAATACAATCGGGAAATACTATAAATTGATCAATTTACAAGTTGGGAAGTTTGAGTGGCAACACATCGATGATGTAGAATAGTTTTCCTGTTCAGCGTGATTGTCACAGCTCTGTCAGATCAGAACTCCAGATCCCAGAATGCTACACGCGCTTCACGTGCACGCATGCGCTCAGCATCCCCAGAGTTCTGATCTGAAGCAGCTGTCACCAATCATACTCTCATCCTTAGTATATAGAGAAGCACTCTCTTAGAGTTCGTTGCAAAGTATATGCTCTGATAACTTGTTTACCTGCGTTACCAAGCCGTTCCTATTTTGACTTCTCATTTGTTTACCTCGACCCTGCTTTCGGTTTATTCGTCACGTCTATTGCCTTCTCTAGTTAGTCCTGTTTGCCCGATCGTCCGACCTTTGCTTAGTTAACTCTACGTTTGCATTCTGCCGTCTTCTCCTGCTTCTGTGCCGATCACGAAAACAGTGATGATGTTTAATTCCCCGACAATCTCTGTAGTGCCATTTAGCCACGTGTTACCAATCGTCTTTCTCAAAACACGTAAAAGCTTTTTAAAATTTCATGAGTGTGGTGTTACTGATGTACTTTATGGCGTAGTATAATTCGTGAACATGTACTGAGCTTGTGTTAACCACAAACCTTATTTCAGGCATTTAACCAAAAAAACACATTGACCTCGGGACGATGGATGTCCAGTACACAGGGAAATGAAGTTGTGTTCACGAGAAAACAACAGAAAAAAGTAATAATGCATGGCCGCTTAGGACTTCTGTACTTTATGGAATGTTGCAGTGTTTATTATAAATGATTTATCTGTTCACATATACTTCTCATTTTCAGCAGCAGGACCAGAGACAGACTCCACAGCAGCAACAACATGGAGACAGTGATGATGGGACAGTTCTGTCTTTTGAAGAATAAGACCTTTAATTTTTTGTTAAATGTATTTATTTATTTATTTAAAGATATCATTTGAGATGATGGGTCAAATAGAAATTGTACAACAAGTACCATTATAATTTCATTGTTTTAATTGCTTCCATCAAAAACAAAGCTGTTTCCATTAAAAACATTTGAATTTGAAGACAGGGAATGAAAGTCAGTTCTATATGGGTCTCAAAGTAAACAAATCCGCTTGCTGTCCATAAAGGAATGGCTCGAGAATCGCATATCCACCCCTGACCAAATGTGTGAGATATGTTAGAAATAAAGGTGGACTTGAGGTTGACAAATTGTCACGGGACACAGGTAAGCACCTGTTCATATATTCTTGAGTTGTGATTGAAAGGATTAAATAATCAGACTCTCGGCGATGGTCATTCGAACGTAACTGCTACACATTCCAGCAACATACTATAAGCTATAACGTTGCCATGACGAATATGGGAATGGTTATGTGACTGGAACATTATTTGGTATGTCGCTGTGACTACTATGGTCTGATCTGGTTACTTATTTATAACATACCAGTTTAGTAGTATATATACATGCTCACATACTCCCGTACATACTCACCACGTTTCCACCACATTCCAACAATGTACAACTATAACGCGTTGACGTGAATACGGGAACCACAGTCTTATGTTGCTGGAGCCCAAATTGGTTACATCGTTGTACGGATATGGTCCCATCACGTCTTAACAAAGTAACTTGCCAGCCTTGGCTAGACACCCTTGAAAGTTTCAAAAAATGTTGTACGTTTTATTTACTTTTACACACATGTTAAGACACTTCTGAGGACCAAATTAAATTTTGGGGATATGTACAACACACGCACTTTGGGTGAACAAGTCATCAATCATGCAAAAAGCCTGACATTTCCTGTGGACAAGTGTAAAGGACAGACGGTCTCTACAGAGTGTACTTTTAGATATTACACTTAACTGTAATCCAGTACAACTAATCTAATGCCTAATAGCTCATTTCTATCTGGTAAATGAATGTGATTGAGGTTTGAGGGGTACCTCAGGGTTCCTGTCCATCTGCGTGTCCTTGTATCCATCAGGAGAATGCAGAAAGCCTGAAGAGACAATCAGCACTGGGTCTAAATGGGGACATTTCTCCTAATGGGGATCTCCTATGATTGATAAAGGGATCACCGCACGTTGGTGCTCACTAACGTGTGTAAACGTGTGTTGAGTCAGTATAGCTTCAATATTTCAAGTGACATATGCACATATTCTGTTTTCTGAATCGATTACAGGGACATTCCTCAAATCACATCCTTCAAATAAAGTAAGTAAGGCTCGCTGGAAAAATGTTTAGTGAAACAAACAGTGATAAACAGCCTATCACAGAACATGAACATGTCTTCGATTTTTAAAACATATTTTAGAGTTAGTGTTATCTGACTTTGTGAACTATTTTGTTGTGAGGTGTGGGATCGAAAAAAACTACGCTGATGTTCATTAAAAGGTGTGTTGTGCCCTGTTATTGTATTATAATCAGACCCTGGCTCCATAGCAATAAATAGAGTTAGTCTGTATGTTTTTTTTTATAGACAAATAACAGATGTACCTCTTCTTCTATCGGACAAAAATTTGCCCCACCACTTTTAGAGTAGTGGTGCCACCCCTGCATTTAATATACACTAATCAAAAAAATGCACTCATTCTAGAAGATACGTTGGCATTCCTGGCAAAAAAAAAATTGTGTTGAGTTTTCATCACATGTGAACTGTAAACGTGGTCCTCCCCATTATGTAAATGTTATTACGTAATGATCAAGTTAACTGAACTCCTCAGCAGCCCACTCACAATAACTGTTGTATATTTTTTGGTTTGCTTTTCAAGGAGATTAACTGTGGAACCCGAGAACCTTTCTGCAAAGCGTGCAAAAACAAACACCTAATGACACAAGACCCAGTGTGTTTTAATGAGTGATCGTGTTGACCATGGTTACCTGTTAGCTGGGATTTTCTGAAGATTGAGGACAAAACAGAGGTGAAGGGAGGAGTTTATAATCATTTAATGCAAAAAGTAATTGGAAATTTCAGAGTTTTTAATATTTTGTTTTTGTTGTTTGCTGAGGTGCATTATGGATGTACTCCAACGTTCCACTGAATCATATACGTGTCTCTTAGTTCAGTGCTTTGTTTTTTACATGGATTTCTCAAGCTGAAGAGCAGAAAATCAGGTTGAAATAAAATGTGAATAAAAGCGAGAAAGCACAAAAGAACCAAAGACAACATGCTAAAGCTATAATTACACCCAATTCAAGAGTAGACTCCAATGTACCGTTGTTGAAAGAGTCGATTCTCTTAAACGATTCTTTGAGGTGAATCTGCATGTTGGAGCCATTTGGAGTCTCAGGCATGTAGATAAAGCGCGTTACTCGCGCAGTGTAATGAAGGACTTCCGCATTGATCTGAATGGCCACCGCGATTGGAAGTGATTAGAGCTGAGCGATTCAATGAGCGCTGTCAGACCGGCTTTTTACACTCGCTGCTTTTAAGATCTTCTGCGGATTACTGTTAACGATGTCGGTCACATTGTGAGGTTGGCATCTGTCACTCCGTCTAGTAAGAAGGAGAACGGCTTTAAATGCTATGTTTCCACTTATATCCACAACTCTCATCCACAAAACTCATTTTCTATCTAGTTAACTTGTTTTAGATATTCTGCTCTATAGTTTAACTAATGTTGTGATGTTAATACAATATGTATGATTGTGTAGGAGTATAAATGTCAGTAATAGAGTGGTGTAGGAATGAGTCCTAACACCCAAAGGTCTACAATCCAGGCACAACAAAAACAAACCCTCTTATCATTGTAGTGAATGTGATGGTCTGTTTTACCCTCATACATTTTAATAATGGAACATAATTCCAAACAAAGTCTTTTTAATTTTGGGGGGTTGGGGTTTTTTTTTTTTTTTTTATTTAAACCCACCCAACATTGCATTAATAACAAATTCAGACTTTTGTCATCTAACAACATTCCAAATATAATACAATATGGTTTGTAGAAAAAGTAGACTGTGATTGGAGCTTTGTTTCCAACCAGCTGACAGATCTTCAAAAAAATATATTTGAGTGCATACAGTGGGGAAAAAAAAGGATGATCGGTTGGCTCTACGCAAAAAAATAATAAAATAAAATGTTTTTATCAAATTGAAATTATAGTCTTAAAAATTCTCTTGGAGGATAAATGCCATTGAATGTTTTAAAATGAGTTTTCTTTGCTTTAGGAGCCACCAGTAAGTTCATATATTGGATTTGGATTGGATTTTTGTCTCAGGACTAATTTGTGATGTATACTTAAGGTTTGTCTAGTTTACCTACTTCAGTCATGCTTACCTGCTTTAGTAAACATAAAGCAGGCTAAGATGATGATACGAATGAAAACAGACAGATAACCAGCTTGAAATATTTACAGATACAATGCTGAAGTGAGACTTCACAAAGTATTAATAAGAGTCCAGATTATTTAAAGGGAGTAGTGTGAGTACAGACAGCTGAGGGTCAATAGTAATCAGGTGACTGTACATGAGGACAGAAGTTTGACTAGGGGTTGCTGGCTGAGGATCATGGGATGGTGATGTGACAGTGGAGGGGGCGTTTCATTTGGAGAGGATTTGTGCCGTTTGTAAATCATTTTTACCATCTGTAAATCCATTTATAGATCTTTTTACCTGTGATTGCTACCTTTTTTCTCTGAATATATTGCCCATAGTAGCTTGGGTAAGAAAGAACAAATACTGTAGTTATGGTCAACTCCTATTTATTAAGCTTGCAAGTGTCTACATTTACACGAGTCATTCACCACCAGGGTTGCACTATTTTGGTGTAATTTCACAAAGTTAGGAATATTCTGTATCTGTGGGATTGTCCTCCTGTACTGATACTCCTATGTCTCAGACGAAATAAAGTGTAAATCCATCTGACAGGTTTTTCTGTAGTAGTGTTGAAGACCTGGCCAGTGCTCCAGTTTTAAAACAATGTGATGAATTATGCTTGAAGTGAAGGATTTCTTTAAATAAACTCTACGTGTTTTGGAGAAGTGTGGCGTCTCGTGCGTTTTGGAGATGTCGTTGTCTTTCCGATCCTGCAACATCTGCATCTCTGTTTTATCCTGAATCCGAGTCCAGTAAACTCAGTCCAGTGTAACACTCTCTCTATATGTGTACCATCTCTACCATACATCTATATATACACACACACACACCACACATCTCTACCATGCATCTATATATACACACACACATACCACACATCTCTACCATACATCTATATATACACACACACACACCACACATCTCTACCATGCATCTATATATACACACACACACCACACATCTCTACCATACATCTATATATACACACACACACCACACATCTCTACCATACATCTATATATACACACATACCACACATCTCTACCATTTGTGGATGTGTACTGTATGTAGGAATGTGGCTCGTTTAGCTCGATTAAGACCAACTACACCACCCCAAATAAACGGGAAAAATAACCCATATAAGGACACACAAGTACGTTCCACTTAGAATAGGCTAAAAACTGTTACAATACCGTTGAGTTAAAGAAAACTGATCTCAGCGACCGTAACCAACACAAAACAAAAACCAAATCAAAATATAAAGTAGCAAAAATCAGCCGCAAAGCAGCAGAACCAAGCAGTCAAGCAGCAGAGTAGAACCAAGCAGCTGTTTTGGTTCTATACCGAAATGACCACATCTCACTCAGCCCACCTTAACGCATGCCAAATCAAGGACCCGTGATCCGATGACATGATAACCACGATGGTACAAACGAAAGTCATGACAACGTCTTTAATAGTTGTGATGACAACAGCTGGCGCTCCGACCGGAGTTAAGTTAAATTACCATGCTACACAGTTGGGAGCCTTGACGGCACATCACACTGATTATGAGCAGCATATCACACCCACACAGTCTCAGTAGCCCAACGTTACACTCTGTAGTCCACAGCAACAAAAAGGAATGGGCGGGTTTTCGACCATGACGCCTTCTAAGAGGCCTTAACGACCATTTATATACTGTGGTAGGGAGAGAGCCCATTGGCCATGTAGTTAATAAGGGTGACGTTTTGACCACGACACACACCCCACTACATGTAGATATTGTTTTATTACTCAGATATATGGCATGCAGTGTTTCCTACTCATAAATGATAAATTATCATCCCAAGACTGATGTCCCAATATTACATGTTCATATTAAAAGTAAAATTACTGTCAATTTTTTCAGTATAACTTTTATACTCATTCTATATAAATTTTAATTTACGTAGCACCTTTTATTAAACCCAATGTTGCTTTACATGAAGATGATAAACACGAGGTGTGAGGTGTAAGTGAGATTTGCATGAACAGGACTGAATAGTTTCATTTCTCCCAGAATAGAGCAGAAACTTCACCAGATGTTCAACTTCCTTCAGTCAAAGTCACTGAAGCACAACACACAGCACTGAATCTACAGCTAATCCCACTCTCTCATCACACTGATCATCACTATTAACTCCAATAAAAGAACACACAACGTCCAAAACTCAGCTTTATTTCAGCAGAAACTACAGGAAGAGCAACAGGACAGTGAAGAGAGTAAAGACAGAAATGTCAGCATTGTGTAGAATTGAAACTCTATTGTAGATGGATCATAAGCAGCTCTATGTTAAACTCTATCTTGGATCCACTAGCCTTCACACTGACTCTTTCTGAACGTGACCGGATGATCGACGTTGTTATGGGAGACCCTACAGCTGAACTCCTCCCCCTTTTCCCAGAGGTCTTTGCTGAGGGTCAGGGTGCTGCTGCGGCTGTAACGGCCGTTCTTCTCTTCTTCTGCGCTGGTCAGAACCTCGTTCTTCACC
>CM022766.1:22292609-22380109 GCA_012411365.1 Ameiurus melas | reverse complement strand
AAAGATAAATGATAGCTATCAAATTGTCCTTACCACATCTCTAATTTCATTGATTTATTCGTCTATTTAAATAAATGTCTTACTTGTGCAGCTCCTGCTGGGTTCCTAAAAGGTGTCATCAGCCATGAATGACAGGGATAATCACTGTCCTCCAAAAGTTAGCCCCTGTGTGTTCCATCCTCAAAATTGCGATGATTGTTGCCCAGAAAACACGTGAGGGTTATGGGTACTCCCGGAGCACTCAGCAGTCACATTTGTAATTTTGCTGTTTGGGTCGCATATATCAGCTGGACATTTATAGAATGGAGGTTTGAGGCATTGACAAATTGATCTTCATATTGGTGGGTGGGTTTGACTTGCACATGTGATCCATCTATTACTCCCCAAAAGCCTTGGAATCCAGCAACTGTCAAAAAAAAACCACGCTCGCGAATACAACCTAATAATACCATTTATAATGGTACTACTTGGTTACTAATGGATTACTACTGTCAGAGTGCACATTATATCAGTAGTATCTGGGTGTTCAGACAGTGTTAGAGCGCCGGACAAAAACCTCGATAAGTGAGAGTGCACAGAGAAGCACTGCTGCAGCTGGGAGCGACTGCAGGTGCTGAGGGGGGGAATATGATACAGCACAATGACACACATCTTCATTTGATCATTTATTCCATATTCACTTTTTGTTCATTTTGATCCCAAACTTTCTATAAGAAAGATATAAATTCTGTATCTAATACAGTTAGGGTTAGGATACCACGACATCCAATAACGGCTTGTATTTCTTTTAGACTCCTCACCATTACATCAAACACAATAATGGATTGAGCCGGGTTTACCTTTGTGCACTTTCGCTCCTACCACCATTCCACTCTCTTACAGTGCGTTTTCAGACCTGTAGATCTGGGTTTTTATGAAACGGGGACATAAATTGTTCAACGTATCATTTTGTCCTTGGCCCCGCGTTTGCTTTCACAAGGCAATTTAAAAGCGTCCCAAAATGTGTTCATGCGAGTCAGGTGTGAGTAACTGAATTGTAAACGAATACAGATTGTTTTGGTGCAGATCCGAGCAAGATTGCAGTGTTCATATATGTCCAAATGAACTGAACCAAGGGAGAAAACACACCAGGTTCTGATATAAACACTACATGATAGTTTGCAGTAATTCCAGGAATGTCTCCGGCGCAGGGTCAACAGCTCGACACGCACAGACTCAGAATAAACTCCCTGTGTGAGCATTAAGGTGTCTGCTTGACTTTGTTGCAGAAAGATACACGCACGCACATCCCAAGAAAAAGCGGTAGTGGATTATGGGACAGAATTTGTAAAACTCACTTGAATATGCAGGAGATCAGTACTGTCAGACACAACTCATGCTGGTGTGGACAAAAGTGCTGCTCAGCAGGAAGTGGTCTGGGTATAATATGCAATAAATTCTTTAGGGATAGTTCCTCTGGTGAGCTTTCTATGTTCTATACATTACACTTTACATAATCAAATGGATGATGATGATGATGATGATGATATGATGGCATTGCTCACAGAAATAGTTATCATATCAATAGTTATAATGTTGCTGTGATGTAAATTTAATTAGATTTGAAAGTAAAGATAAAAGGAAGATCAGCGGTCGTTAAAGTACTTTAAATTATTTTAAAGCTGTACCACATTCCTGTTTCAGGTTAAATATACTAAAGCTACAAGAGATGTATGTACGCTACCTTGAGGTTCCACTCCATCAACAAGGACAATTAGGCTACAGTTTGGTACCTTTATTTGATTTATGCCATCAGTGCTGAAAATGGTTGGACAAACCCAGAGAAAGATGAACAGGAAGATGCCGGAGATACATCCAGGAGAACAACTCTGGTGAAATGCAGAAAGTTCAACCTTCCATTTGTAACAACAGAGAAAGGGCAAATCCTTGTCAGGAATCTCTACTATCAAGACCGATGTACTACTCCGCCATGTCAGGAGCAGAAAGGACATTAAAATGGGTCTAACCCATCAATGAGCCGGTGTGTTGTGGGGTTTGCGGGCGAAGGTGTGGTGCGGCTCAGGTCCAGAAAGTCCAGGGTCACTTTTTGGTCCCTGTCCACGCCGTTATTGCATTATATGCTGAAAGTTTAATTCTTACATTTTGCCTCGGGTTCCCCAAATCACTAAATCCACCCGTGTCTTTAAGTACTAATACCGTCATTGAGAAAATGAAACAAAATCAGCAAATACAAATCAAATAGTGAGACACTGGCGGTAAGTCTGCTTTCTATAATTTTTATTAGCAGTAAAAGGATACAGATATACACCGAAACAGAGAATTACAAACATAAATATAAGATTATCCTTTAAGGATCCAGTAAAACATTTACAGTTAACATTTTAGCAGTAAAATATGTTTGTAATAATAATAATAATAATAATAATAATAATAATAATAAACAAAGCGCAGCGGTTGACTTAGTGGTTAGCACTTTGCCCTCACTTCCAGGTTCGGGGGTTTCGGTACACTGTGGTCCTGTGTGTGTGGAGTTTGCATGTTCTCCCGTGCTGTGGGGGGTTTCCTCGGGTACTCTGGTTTCCTACAAAGACATCCATGGTAGGCTGATTGGCATGTCTATAGTTTCCGTAGTGTATGAATGTGTGTGTGTGTGTGAATGTGCCTACGATGGACTGGCACCCTGTCCAGGCTATACACAGCCTTGTGCCCGGTGCTCCCTCGATATGCTTCGGGTTCCCTGTAACCCTGAAAAGGAGTAAGCGGTAGAAGATGGGTGGATGGAACCAGGGTTTTAAACTTTGGATCCATCAGAGTTTCCGCGTTCATTATCCTGAGCGACTCCATGTTTCAGATATGTTCCCTCAGACACCTGATGAAGGTTTTCAGTTCATTCCTTTGAGTTGTTCATGGTTAACCTATGAAATGCAAAATGAGTTACTCAAAGCTGAAAAAAGTCATCCTCAAAACACTGATTACTTTTGATATTACGTAGTCTAAATAAATATAAATAAATCCCTGATGTGTTCACCCTGTACAGAATGCTGCATCATTTTCAGAGAAGGAATGACTTTGGAGCCGGTCACTCGTTTTCCTCAGACAGATCTACTGTGGCCTGGTGGAATGGGGAGAGAACACAGAATTTGCTCTATGACTTCATACTCCTGTGCATGAAGCGGAGTGACATCAGTTTTAAATGAGAAAAAGGGATGCCCCTACAGTTTTCGTTTTCACCATGCAGGTGTTGAAGCATGTGAAAAGTGCTGTTCCAGTGTGTTTACACTTCATTGATCAGTTTAAGAACTGCTCTGTGCATCTCCTGCTGCATCTGGGTCAACATTTCACTGACAGAGGTGCTGCCTTCGAAAACAGGTGACCACTTTATTCGCTTTGTTCCAGATGTCACAGAGAGCAGAAACCTGATCAAATGACCTTTTAACCATGGTGTTTAGGGCATGTCTAATGCAAATTGAATGTCTCTCTTTCTAAATTATTGCACAAGCAATCATGTTTGCTGCTGCATCTGTGACAAGGTGCTTCACTTTGTCCTTGATTGTCCACTCCTCCATAGCATTCTTTTTCACCAAGGCCATATTTTCAGCTGTGTGTATTTGGGAACCTTTCAATCTCCAACAAGACCGTGGTAAGTTTATCATTGTCATCAATATAATGGCAGGTTATGGCAAGATAATGCATCCATGTTAACTGAAGCCCACATATCTGTATGTTAGAGACACATCTGTAGCGTGTTAATGCACACCTGGCTGAAGAAAAGCACTCACAAGACTCCTTTGACACCGTTTGCAAAAGCGGTTTAAAAGTACTCAGAGGCTGCAATATCTCTGGTTTAACTGCAGTTCGCAGATCATTCCAGGTCTAGGGAGCATAACAATTTGAGTATACCTTTTGGACTTTTAACCGAATAAGCGAGTTCTGACTGGTTGATTAAGTTTCGTACAACAGCAGATGCGAATAACAGGTTTATATAGTTGTGAGTGGTTAACTCAGTGGGTAGCGCACAAGACTCTTTGTCTCGAGTGATGGGTCTGAGCCCAAAGTTGGGCACCGAGGCCAGCCACTGGGGTTGCACAAGATCGCCCACCATACACCAGCTATTAGTGGAGAAGAGAAATGTAGACAATTCAGGGATGAAGATTATTAGGGGGCCATGATAGAGAAGGGCCGATGGGGAATTTCGTTTACTCGTTTTTACGTAACTTTAATGGTTAAAGGTATAATTGTCTGTTGATCATAAGTTGATTAGTGTCCTGGGTTTTTATAACGACCACAGAGAGTCAGGACCTCAGTTTAACGTCTCATCCGAAAGACAGTGCTGTTTTTTACTGTATAGTGTCCCCGTCACTATACTGGGGCATTAAGCTCCAGACAGACCACAGGGTGAGCACCCCTGCTCACCTTAGTTTAGTTTTCCCAGGAGGTCTCCCATCCAGGTACTGGTCAGACTCAACCCTGCTTACCTTCAGTGGGGACCCAGGCAAGAACTGCAGGGAGATATGATTCTGGCAAGATACCCAGTCCCAAGCCTGGATAAAAATGGGAGGGTTGTGTGAAGAAGGGCATCCAGCATAAAAAAAAAACCTTTCAAATCATTTAGGTGGATCATGAAACCAGATTTCCATAATAGACACGGATGGTCCAGTGTGGAGACCCCAATGGGAGCAGCTGAAAGAGGCCGAAAGATTAATTCACTCATTCTAACGTTATCATTTCTATAGTAACAGCATTAACAGGGACTTGTATGGACTTGTACTGATGCTCCACAAGTCTAAAAATAAACAGAAATTAAATTGCATGAAAAAGGTGTGTAAACATTTATGGAAGGAGTCTCCAGTGTCAAGTTTTTTTTTAACAGTCAGTAATGTTGCGTTGAGGCGAACTTGTTACTTGTGATTACATGTTAAATTCTTGTTCGATACCAGTCACAGAACCAGAATGTGAACACTGCTCTGGTGATTTGCTCTCGCCCGATACCAGGAAGAAGTCACACTGACACCATCGTTCAGAGAAAGCTTCTTAGTTTAATGATACAGAATGTATAGTATACATACACACCGAAATATTGATAAAGAATGATAAATGTCGATTGGAACAAGTCACAGATAAAATCAGAACATCTATTACGTAGGTGTGGTTGATATAAACATGGGCACAGAGGGAGAGTAATGTGGCAGAAACCATTCATCGTTCTCAACATTAAGAAACCAAGAGAGAAATATCCAACAGAACATCCATAGCTTGTGGAGAACTGACATATTTTCAGGTGAATCCAAATTGAACTTGCACGGATCTGACGGTAGAGTGTTTGATGTAGAGAAAGCCAGGAGAAGAATTCCAGATAAACTACAGTACACTGAGGGTACTATAAAGCTCGAAACTGCCTGGGGTTGTTTTTCCAATAATGGTGTTGGTGAACTTGTGTTTATTGTTGGCATCATTACATTTAAATTACATTTATAGCATTTGGCAGACGCCCTTATCCAGAGCGACTTACATACATCTTATTTATACAACTGAGCAGATTGTTAAGGGCCTTGCTCAAGAGCCCATCAGTGGTGGTGCTGGGATTTGAACTCATGAACTCTTGAACTCTTTGCTTGTGTTTTTCCATTTGTAAGTCGCTTTGGATAAAAGCGTCTGCTAAGTGAATAAATGTAAATGTAAATAAATGTAATGACCTTCTGGTAAGAAGTCCAGTGCCTTAACCACTGACATCCATCATGATCTCAGAAGTGTACAACGACATTTTAGATGCTTATAATACCACATCCAAATGATCCAATGATCCAAATCGTAACAGACACCCTTTTACAGAAAAACTCTATTAAAAGGAAAATAAGCCACAGTGTGTCCATTCTGTGTTTTTCCATGTTAGGGCTGCAGCCCTACACTTTTTGCGTTGTCCTTTTTCAATTCATTAAAAGGTTTTCTAGCTGTAAAGCGTGAGCATTGATATGGAATGTATTGATTAACTTAAATCAACCGATTTCGTTGGTTTATGATCTTCATGGAGTACAAAAATATACTAGTTACTTACAATCTCAATAGTTAGACTTGGAAATTTATAAACTGTCATAAGGAAACGTAAAAACTCACACCTCTAAAGCATAGATTTGGCTTATTTATTGGGGTAATAACTGTGGAGATGTCCATAATGCAATCTAATTTAATGTACATGAAATGTGCATAAAGTTTTTTCACTGTGGAATCGGCTTTTTTCTGTCATCAACCTCACCATTTTAGCTTTTCTTCTGCTCCAGGTCAGAGGGTGAGGAGGACCCCGACCCCCACCCCACCCCCACCTGTTTAAATCAGCCCATTCCACAATCAGAGCACTCCACATAACAATGATTGTCAAAATTAATACATCTGTAAAACAACTGCAATCACCTATTGCTTCCTTATAACCACCAAGTTACCACTAATTGTTTTGTGTATTTAGTAGGTATTAGTATAGTAGTACTAGTATGATTAATGTTTAATGTACTTAACATAGCATATGTTGTGTGTGTGTGTGTGGTATGTATGTGTTTATGGAATAATTTCCTGATAGATAAAATAAGAAAATTCAGATAGGATGCCATTATATGTACATGTTAGTATTTTGGACAAAGTTTAATCCACTTATCATGGAAAGGTGTGGAACCACCCATCCGCAGAGACAATGGACTGATTGAACATCATTGGAGGATGGCTTACACCATCATTTGGCTTACACCATGCCCTAAGATAGAAGTTGGTTGCTAGCATTAGAGCATGGTTGGAAGCATTTATGGCACTAGCCAGAAAAGTTCAAATCCAATCTATGCTCTCTCGGATCACTTAAATCAAGTCGTCTCACCTCGTTTGTGGCAGGAGTCTTCAATCAACATCTGCTTGGAGACCCAGCCTAGAGCTCCCCAGACTCGCCAAACATCTCTCATACTAGACACCTTTGCATTCAGCATTCCGGTTGGTCTTCCGAGACATCACTCAATCTCCGACCAGACGAACAAACAACCATTACAGGAATCCCCTCAAGACCACGACGTAATGAGGAAACCCCTCAACAAGCAAGAGCAGTACCTCCAGACTGGTGCATATGATAGGCTACAATGGTGAGATCAGCTGTGTGCATGCAGCAGCTCAGTATAAAATCTTGTGTATTGGTTAGAGACATTAATCAGGTATTTATCTAAATCAGACAATACTTGTTTAATCTCTTATTTTAAAAATGTGACCCGAAATAAAGGTACCAAACTGTAGCCTAATTTTCCTTGTTGCTGGAGTGGAACCTCATAAGGGTAGCCTACATCTCTTGTAGCATTAGTATATTTAACCTGAAACAGGAATGTGGTACAGCTTTAAAATAATTTAAAGTACTTTAAGGACCGCTGATCTTCCTTTTAGCTTTACTTTTAAATCTAATTAAATTTATACCACAGCAACATTTGATAACTATTTCTGTGAGTCTAATGCCATCATCATCATCATCATCATCATCATCCATTTAATTATGTAAAGTGGGTTTAAATGACTAGTTGATAAGATAAACCTGTTATGAAATTAAATCCCAAATGTAGAGATTAATAGTTTTTGTAGCTGCTGTTATTTCAAAGCTTTTAAAAATATGTTCGTCATGACATTCCACACGATCAAGGTCTGTTTAAGGAAAAATAGAGAGAGAAAAAATATGACATGAAAAAGGTCTATTAGGAAATACAAGAAAGTAATTTATTATAATAAATTCTGTGTTGTTTATTTATTAATTAAATGATTTAACATTCTGTAACTTGTACATGTATTTATCGATGCATTTACTCAAGTCATTATGATCATAGGCATATTTATTGAATTCATTAGAACTAAACATGTTTTAAATAAATGGATGTGATTTCTGCACAGCACAATGTAGGGAAAATGAGCTGTTTGGGTTAAATTGTTGTATTCTCTACCATTATTATCGAAAATGAGCTGCATTTCAAATTAACTCTGCTGTATTTATTTACATTTAAAAACAACAACAACAACAACAACAACAGTTCTCTTTCTTTTGAATCCTTTTAAATGAATGAAATCTTTTAACTTTGAGATCGTATACTGAGTACAATATTGCAGAATGACAATTACAGACATTCTCAGTGAATTACTGAACAATTTATATTCAATGTGAAGGAAAACATCCCACCTAGTGGTTAAGTAAAAACATTAAAAACACATTTGACAACATACCTGCACAATACACACCCCACTCGCTAAATGCCATCACTCGCCTCATAGATGGCGCTGTTCCCAGTTGTGCAATAATTTAATCTATTTTTCCGTTACATAAGTGCAATTCAAATCAATATCACCTTTAAATTTTATAAAGTAATATTTCACTGGGTAAATCCTAGGTATCATTTTAAATAATAACGCTCTGACTTTGTTTGTAATTAAATATTGATTAGATATAAGCCAAACCTTTTCCCAAACAATATTGTCTGTCTAACGATTCCGATCTGAGTAAATATAAATCAAAGACACGGCGTTTCTGTGAAATAACGCTCTTATGGATGGATCTGTGTTGTGAGTTAAGGGGAAAACAAATATTACCTACATAAGAACTGAGTATAGCAGCTGGGGACCGCTGTTGAATGTTAATTCTATTTTATGTCTAAACAGCATGTAGACTTTAGGAGATATCGAACCAAAAACCTTTTGCACAGTCCCCTGGTGTTACAGGAATCTTACAATGTGCGGAAAACTCATTAAAAGTGAAAAGAAAAGCATTTACATTAAATAACTGATACACCAAGATGATGTTATTGTTTTCAGCCCGTTGCTCAGAGCAACAGTCCGCGCTGACACCGTGACCACGTGACTCGCGGACACGCGCTCACATCCAGTGACGTCAAGGTTCGATATTCGATGTTCGATTTTTCAAGGACCGTCTCTGGCGTCATTTGATCAAGCTTATATAAACGGCTGCACACAGCAAGCAAGATCTTTTTACTAAACTCTTGTTCTCGAACTTGTGATTAAAACACGATAACTATGTCCAATAAATGTATGCCATCAGTGCTGAAAAATGGTTGGACAAACCCAGAGAAAGATGAACAGGAAGATGTCGGGAGATACATCCAGGAGAACAACTCTGGTAAAATGGAGAAAGTTCAACCTTCCATTTGTAACAACAGAGAAAACCTACTTGCAAGGGCAAATCCTTGCCAGGAATCTCTACTACCAAGAGCGTTCAAGATCTCGAGACGTCCGAACCCCGGCAACCGATATAAGGAATTGGAATTAGCAGAGATAACAATCACCTCGTACGTCAGGTACTTTGAGTTTGGATCTATGTCTCTGATCGAGGCTCTCAGATCGTTCCTTGAAGTGCTCTGGGCAGAGGATAAACCTGACATTCAGCATCTACTGATAACTCACTTCTGTCGCTGGTACCTTCAGTGTACTGGACAGCCGCCGATTACAACCTGATTTGTACTACATGAGCTGGGCCATAATCACACTGAATGCTGATCTTAATGGTGCTCACAAAGCGAGGAAAAGGACTTGTAAAGACTTTTAAGCCGTACCTGTGCGTGTTAATTGCTTCTCACAGTATAATCTGAAACAATGGAAGAACGTTTATAAATCAATCAAAACAAAGCCTCTAAAAATGTTCAGAGTAATAGCTAGATGGGACACTGCATCCAAAAAGGAAATATCGACGCATGAGGGATTCGGGCTGTGACTCATCATTTGGGACTAAAACCAACCCTACCACCACTATCTACAAAAAGGTCTCTCATCCGCAAAAGAGTTATGGATGAGAATGGGAGAAAACCCAAAATAGGCCAGAGAGCATGGAAACCGTTTACTGCAGTTCTACAAGGCATGGTTCTGCATCTACAAAAACACACATCTACATTTTGTAAGGCAGACAACGAGAATGCCATTAGACTGCATCATGCCGTGGCGTGCACCCTGTAGATTACAAAAGAGGCCTCATGCGCTGTGCCTCAGGACCGCAAACTCAGACTCTTCTACTTCCAGGCAGAGAGTGAAGTAGAGCAGACATCATGGGTTACGGTGATTAACCGCATCGCTGCACGTTACTCTGCTCCTCCACTCACTTCAGCTTCACCGACATGGAGGCAAATTACCCTCTGGTCTACCTTCATTCCCCACTACTCTGACTCTAGAGGAGCAGCTCGAGTCCCACAAGGACCAGTTAAAGAGGTTTCAGAACCTACAGATCCAACATTGTCTCTTAGGGATGGTACTTTATTATATGGGGCAGGAACGTGAAGCGCTACACAACATATGTGAGAGCGTTACAGGAGCTTACTGCAGAGAAATGTTGGAGAAGTTGCATTAGGAGTAACGGCAGCAGGAAGAAGTTGTATCAGGAGTAACAGAGCAGAAAGACGTTGCATCAGGAGCAACAGAACAGGGTGATTCTGTGACTGAATTAATAAAAACAGGAAGAGATTATCAAACATTGTCTCTTAGGGTTGGTACGTCTGAAGCGCTACACAACATATGTGAGAGCGTTACAGGAGCTGCTGCAGATAAACATGTTGGAGAAGTTGCATCAGGAGCACGGAGCGAAAGTCCTGACTCAGCAGTTGTACTGCCGAGTTCATTATTTAACAAAAATGACTTCATGTCTATTATTTTTTTGTATTTTTTTATTTATTTTTTTACATATTTTTTTTTGTTCAAATAAATATGCCAAAATAATATTTATGTTTCTGTTTTATATTTTATTCTAGTAAGTGGTGTTAAAATGGTCTAACCATCAATGAGCTGTGTGTTGTGATGGGGCGTGTAGTGGGCCGGGTGTGGTGGTCCACTCAGGGACAGAAAGTCCAGGGCCACTTTTTGGTCCCTGTCCACCTTTGATTATTGCTATTAATGCTAAATAACATATGCTGAAAAGTAAATATCGATGTTAAAACAATGAAATGAGTGTTTGCCTAGGGTCCCTTTTTTTTTATTAGCAATAAAAGGATACAGATATTCTCAGAAACAGAGAATTACAAACATAATTATAAGATTATCCTTTAAGGATCCAGTAAAACATTTACAATTAACATTTTAGCAGTAAAAATGTATGTGATAATAATAATAATAATAATAATAATAATAATAATAATAATAATAATAATAATAATAAACAAAGGAATTTTATCTATCAGATACGTTCCCTCAGACACCTGATGAGGTTTTCAGTTCATTCCTTTGAGATCTTCATGGTTAACCTATGAAATGCAAAATGAGTTACTCAAAGCTGAAAAAAGTCATCCTCAAAACACTGATTACTTTTGATATTACGTAGTCTAAATAAATATAAAATAAATCCCTGATGTGTTCACCCTGTACAGAATGCTGCATCATGTTCAGTGAAGGAATGACTTTGGAGCCAGACACTCGTTTTCCTCAGACAGATCTACTGTGGCCTGGTGGAATGGGGAGAGAACACAGAATTTGCTCTATGACTTCATACTCCTGTGCATGAAGCGGAGTGACATCAGTTTTAAATGAGAAAGGGATGCCCCTACAGTTTGTCTTTCACCATGCAGGTGTTGAAGCATGTGAAAAGTGCTGTTCCAGTGTGTTTACACTTCATTGATCAGTTTAAGAACTGCTCTGTGCATCTCCTGCTGCATCTGGGTCAACATTTCACTGACAGAGGTGCTGCTTCAAAAACAGGTGACCACTTTATTCGCGTTGTTCCAGATGTCACAGAGAGCAGAATCGTGATCAAATGAATTTATCATGTTTGCTGCTGCATCTGTGACAAGGTGCTTCAGTTTGTCCTTGATTGTCCACTCCTCCATAGCATTCTTTTTCACCAAGGCCATATTTTCAGCTGTGTGTATTTGGGAACCTTTCAATCTCCAACAAGACCATAGTCAGTTTATCATTGTCATCAATATAATGGCAGGTTATGGCAAGATATGCATCCATGTTAACTGAAGCCCACATATCTGATGTTAGAGACACATCTGTAGCGTGTTAATACACACCTGGCTGGTTGGGAGTATGTAGGACGGGTTCAGGGCAAGGATGAGTCCCCTGAATCTCTCATCCTCAACCACTGCAAATAGATGAGAGTCTTTTCTGAGCATTCTGATTAATGCCTCATCAACCTTACGAGAAATTATAACGACAACATTTTAATATATATATATATTTTAATAACATATATTAATAATGATGATTACGCACCCAAAATCATGAATAAACTTGTTATGGAAGTAACCGTCCTACTACCTTGCGTAGTATGGATCTTTCTGTTGCGTGCATTCTCATGAAAAGCTCTGAAATGCCTGAGCATGGATGAAGTGTTGCTTCCATACACAAGCTCCTTGTCACACAGCAAGCGCTTCTACCTCATGAATAAAGTTATATGAAATGAAGATATTAAATATAATATGAGATGAATTAATGAAAGCAAAGACATGGCCAAAATTGTGATATGTAAGCATTTTTTTTTTCTTTGAAAATACCAGTCATACATTGGAAGTTGTAAGCTGAAAATTTTCCAAAACAGGTGAAATTTGTATATATTTTGCCTGATGCCATTGATAAATACTGTACTGTAAGTACATAGTGAATGTTAGGATTTTGGGAAAGCTGAACAGTCACCCCTTCATCAAACACCAAACACCATCCCTAACCTCTACCCTTCCCCAAATTCCAACACCAAATTACCAAAACAAAACCAAAAAGGGCAAAAATTCACCAAGGAAAACAAAACAACAGAAACAACAAATAATTAGTGATGATTTAAATGTAATGTATTGATTATCCACATTTCAAAGTACAGTACTCCTCATAAACCAACCAACCAGACTGAGACAACGAGGACTCGTAAGTGAGATCTAGCGTTCGAACATTCCGCGTGCAAAGTGGATCGTGTACTATTGGACAGAAAGTGAGGCTTTGTATGTCGTCGATCAGCTGACTCTGTGAAACCAATACACGCCCTGATACGGGGCTTCACTGGAGATTGTGCTGTGCTCGATGCATGCTTTGATGCTTCTGTGTCATATGTAACATCACTACAGTGTGTGTAGTCGTGTCTCCACAGCCTTGCTCCTACTCTGACTGTTTGCTTTTTTTCCAGCGGTTTTATTCATAGTTTGTTTTTCACCTTTTCCAATAAATCTGCACTCCACCCTGCCTCTTCATTTACACGGCAATTACCATCTGTCACATGCATGTGTTATTTATAGAAGTTTTAACCAGTGTTTGTTCAATCTTACACAGAATTGCTTTTTAATTGATATTACTCATTCAAATGTTACCTGCTTGTGTGCAGTTGCTTTTTTCTTGAAACAGAAATGAACTGAGACCAACATTCACTCTGAAGATATAAAGACATGTGAATATATTGTCCATAGTAGCTTAGGTAAAAGAACAAATATTTATGGTCAACTCCTAATTATTAATCTTACAAGTATCTACATTTACATGAATCATTCACCACCAAGCTCCGATGTACGCCATAAACACTTCAATGCTCATTTATTTTAATCAAATGTACTTCATAGGTGACTTTACTCTTTATTACACATGATTTAATAAAGGGATGATATGAGACTTCAGTTATACTCTTCTCTTTTTTCTGTTGGTTCAGATTTATACTCCTAATAAACTAACATAATATATCAATTATAAAGAAACGTGGAGTGAACTTGTTATGTTTGTAGTGTATCCTGGCCGAAAGGAACATTAGGTTGAGCGAGATATCATTTAAACCAATTAATAACTGTGTTTCTACAAGAGTTTATACATCCAGTCAGGTAGAATTTCATTAGTGCCTGTGTGTGTTATTATTAAGTAGGAATAAGGTACATGATATGGTTTATGAGAAGGGTTATTTCCTGTAAGAGAGAGAGAGAGCAGTGAGGTGTAAGTGAGATTTGCATGAACAGGACTGAATAGTTTCATTTCTCCCAGAATAGAGCAGAAACTTCACCAGATGTTCAACTTCCTTCAGTCAAACTCACTGAAGCACAACACACAGCACTGAATCTACAGCTAATCCCCTCTCTCATCACACTGATCATCATATAAACTCCAATAAAAGAACACACAACGTCCAAAACTCAGCTTTATTTCAGCAAAAACTACAGGAAGAGCAACAGGACAGTGAAGAGAGTAAAGACAGAAATGTCAGCATTGTGTAGAATTGAAACTCTATTGTAGATGGATCATAAGCAGCTCTATGTTAAACTCTATCTTGATCCACTAGCCTTCACACTGACTCTTTCTGAACGTGACCGGATGATCGACGTTGTTATGGGAGACCCTACAGCTGAACTCCTCCCCTTTTCCCAGAGGTCTTTGCTGAGGGTCAGGGTGCTGCTGCGGCTGTAACGACCGTTCTTCTCTTCTTCTGCGCTGGTCAGAACCTCGTTCTTCACCTCTGAGCCGTCCACTGTCCAGCTCACCAGCGTCCCCTGGAGAGTAGCCAGACAGCAGGCAGTGCGAGCCGATCCCTCAGACAGCTGCAGAGGGAACGGAGGGAGCAGAGACACGGAGGGAGCAGAGACACCCGCTGGAGAGAAAAACACACACACACACAAACACAAACACACACACACAAAAACACACACACACACACACACCCCACACACACACACACACACACACAACACACACAATTAGAAATGATTATGAAATATTTCTGTAACTTTGAGGAACTGTCTGATCTTACAGAGTAATTAAGTCTAATAAAGTCTGACTTCATGCCTGAGTTTCATTGAGTACTTTATTATTTGACATCAGTTTCAGTGCAGAGAAAAAACAAACATGTTCACACTGTCATTTATCTGGGAAAAATCATTTTTATAACAAGTGTTATTCCTTTATAGTTCAAACCTTCAGCATATTTAACTGCAGCAAATACAAATGTAGCTGATTACAGAAATATTCATTGTTTAACACAAACACACACAGCAGCTTTCATCTGGATTTTACATCAGCACAAAGTCACTCTATTTATTAAATGTTTATTATAGAGGAACTGCAGAGTTATTGAATGTCGAATATATAGCAAGTGTGGAATTATTACAGATTTAACATCAATAATTGTAGATTTGTTGAATGTTCAAGAACATTGATATGGGATCTGTTCTGATACTGAAATGTGTTCCTCATCAGAGCTTAATAATACACAATAACATCAATTATGCAATTATAAACATAAATAATCTGTTTAGTTGAAGTTAATTTATTCATGTAATTAGTAATGAACTAAATGGATTTTGTGTTAAAAGAAGAAAACACACTTACTGTTCACCACGAGTTTGGAGCCTCCACCAAAAGTACCCACAGTGATACATTCTAATGAAACCATCGTACAAAACCTCCATCACACTGCAGTGCACACACAACACACACACACACACACACACACACACACACACACACACACACACACACACACACACACACACACACACACACACACACACTTTGCATTGCCAGTCCATGCTTCAGTGCTCTGCAGTGTTTATAGCCCTGTGACTTTAACACTTCATGACTGAGAGCTGCTGCTCAGCAACTTCACCCACAGCAACCGCAACTTTGATCAGCGTCTTCATCTGCACACTGGCCCTCTGGACTCAAGGTGAGACTTTAACATCAACTCACAGCCTCACACACTTCATTTCATACTAATTCTACACCACTTTACAGCATAGAAACACAATCTATGTTTCTCTTCAGGATCCAGAGGTCAGGTGACTGTGACTCAGACTCCTTCAGTGCAAACTGTAGTTCCAGGAAACACAGTCACCTTCAACTGTAGAACCAGTAGCAGTGTGCATGGTGGTAACTATCTACACTGGTACCTGCAGAAACGTAGAAACTCCTAAACTCCTGATCTACTATGCTACTACCTACAGTCAGGAACTCCAGCTCGTTTCAGTGGCAGTGGATCTAATACTGACTTCACTCTGACCATCAGAGGAGTCCAGACTGAAGATGCAGGAGATTACTACTGTCAGAGTTTCCATGTGATCAGTAGCTACGTGTTCACACAGTGTTAGAGCGCCGTACAAAAACCTCGGTCAGTGAGAGTGCACAGAGAAGCACTGCTGCAGCTGGGAGCGACTGCAGGTGCTGAGGGGGAGGATGTGATACAGCACAATGACACACACTGTGGACGAGAGAAAACACACCACACTAACTCACTAATGCACACACACATCTGTGAGAGGAGTCCACCTTTCTCAGCTGTGGACATACAAACTATTCCTCATCATTCTCATCCACTGCTTACTAATTATCTTTATCCTCATTTAGAAAGTTAAAGAAGTATTTATTATATTTATATTTTGTTGCATTTATGATTTACCAAAAGAGTTCTTTATAGTTAATATCAAGCACTATTATAGAGTTAATATTTTTATCTGAATGTGTCTTTAATTATTAACAAACCATTGGATATGATTAATTCAGTCTAGCATTCTCACCTCAGTATAAACACGAGAATTATTTAAAAAATAGCAATTAATTTTTAAATAAATATATTAAACAAATGTAAATATTTATGCAGAAATTCACATGTAAATCTTTCTGTACCTTAATCCTCCATATTTAAAGAGTGTTTTTTAATTAAATACATTAATTTCAGTAATGCAGCAAGGACACTGAGTGATACAGGAGTTTGTGTGAAACGTGTCGATATGATGCGTTATTTGTAATTAATTGGATGACATTAATTAGAAACTCTAAGCACTTGGTTGTATTTTTACATTAATTATTAACCCCAGTGTTTTACAGTTTCATGACTTTACTGCAGTGTGAAATGTAAAACTTTCTCTGGTTTTCTGTACAGATTCTTCAAAAACATTGCAACATCAGCAGCACCAACAACAACCTGAGACCAACAACAACCACACAGAAAGTCTGACCAGTCCTGCTCCGGGCCAATCCCAATCTGCTCCTGCTGAGACTATCTCCAATCTCACTCATTTCTGCAGAATGTCTGATCATTCCCACCCACTCCCACATAAAATTTAACCATTCCCACCCACTCCCACATAAAGTTTAACCATTCCCACTCACTCCTACATAAAGTTTAAACATTCCCACCCACTCCCACATAAAGTTTAACCATTCCCACCCACTTCTACATAAAGTTTAAATATTCCCACCCACTCCCACATAAAGTTTAAACATTCCCACCATCTCCTGCTGAAATCTGATCAATCTTACTTGCTCCTGCAGAATAATTGACCAGTTCTTTCAACTTACAATAAGCAGAAAGTTTAAGAAACTCCACCAACTCCTGCAAAAAGATTGACCAATCCCACCCTCACTTGAAGAAAATTTGAACAATCCCACCTGCTTGTGCAGAATAATGGAAAAGTCTGATTACTTTGCCACTGACAAAATGCTCTGATTTATTATTATTATTATTATTATTATTACAGATAATAGGGAGAGAATGATCAAATAAAAACCCTGCCTGTGGTCCTCCACCTCTAGATTATACATTGGCTGAAGAATTGACCCTTTAATGGAGGACCATAGCTCTGAAATCCCTCTTCTGTCCCAGGTGTCTCCAGCATATCAAAGTCTGGCCTGGCAGCACTACACATGATGTGATTATTGTTTTCTGAACACAAGTGACTTTAGTGTGTTCAATACATTAATTCTAGCCAAATTTGAACATAATCCTGATGTACAGATGATCTCTGTGTGCTCTGAGAGCTCTCTGGGAGGAACCTCACTCAGTTTCTGCTTTCCTATGAAATTAGCACAATGATCTACACAAAGTCTTGTACATTCAAATTTATCTACTAGCAATATTTTTCCTGCTTAATCCACAGGGGAAAAAGCCTTCCTCCCAACCTAGGACCTCCATCTATAGCTGTACCAGTGTGACCTCAGAGGTACATCAGTATTAAAAATATGAATTATCTCACAGGGCGTTTCTCCTTCCTAATCATGCTTACACTGTGCAGCACCATTATCTTTACAGTCTTAAACAATTGAAGTGTGACTTGAGAATCCCAAAGGTCATTTCTCTCCTGATCCGAGTTTTTACAGGATCTACTTAAATTGACCCTGAGGTCCAGGCAGTGGCAATGGATATGGAGTGATCAGGTACTTCTTACAGGCGTACCCTCTCAGGTGTCTCCAGGTAGTCCATTCAATTAATCTATGATGCAGAATGGACAGGAAAATTTTAAGAAAAACACTTTAAAGCAAATCCATATACAGTAAGGTCATCATCATTCATACCAAGCTGCACATGGTGATATAGTCATGGCATATGGTCATGAACTGACCCAGGCTGTTAATGCTGGTGGTCAGGGACTGAACACAGCTCATATAAACAGGGGAACATGGTTTAATGAGGTCTATATTCATGTTCTTTTTAAGCCCAGTTACTACTAGATATTTCAGCAATTCTGAAAATGAATTTTCTACCTGAACACTGATGCTAAACAGCTGGAAATTCCATGTGAAATAGAGTTCATGATTCCAGCTGGATCCTGGATTTGTTTGGACTATTTTGGTATAATTTCACAAAGTTAGGAATACTCTGTACCTGTGGGATTGTCCTCCTAGTGCTGATGCTCCTGTCTCAGACTGAATAAAGTGAATAAAGTGTAAATCCGTCTGTCTATAAAGTTTCAGACAGTTTTTCTGTAGTAGTGTTGAAGACCTGGTCAGTGTTCCTCATTTAAAGAAGGTGATGAATTATGCTTAATTTCATGACTGCGTCACTTCTGTGTCATACAGAGTTGAAATGTCAAGAGTCATGAAGGAGCTCAAACTTGAATTTTGGTTAAATGAAGCAAACAAAATACAACAGACACTTAGTTTCATAGAAAAAGACTGATTTAGTAAAAAAAAAAAAAAGTCCCCAGAGAGAGAGAGAGAGAGAGAGATAGAGAGAGAGAGAGAGAGAGAGAGAGAGAGCAGTGAGGTGTAACTGAGATTTGCATTAACAGGACTGAATAATTTCATTTCTCCCAAAATAGCAATTGCCAGTCCATGCTTCAGTGCTCTGCGAGTGTTTATAGCCCTGTGACTTTAATACTTCATGACTGAGAGCTGCTGCTCAGCAACTTCACCCACAGCAACCATGACTTTGATCAGCGTCTTCATCTGCACACTGGCCCTCTGGACTCAAGGTGAGACTTTAACATCAACTCACAGCCTCACACACTTCATTTCATACTAATTCTACACCACTTTACAGCATAGAAACACAATCTATGTTTCTCTTCAGGATCCAGAGGTCAGGTGACTGTGACTCAGACTCCTTCAGTGCAAACTGTAGTTCCAGGAAACACAGTCACCTTCAACTGTAGAACCAGTAGCAGTGTGCATGGTGGTAGCTATCTACACTGGTACCTGCAGAAACCTGGAGAAGCTCCTAAACTCCTGATCTACTTGGCTACTAGCTTACAGTCAGGAACTCCAGCTCGTTTCAGTGGCAGTGGATCTAATACTGACTTCACTCTGACCATCAGAGGAGTCCAGACTGAAGATGCAGGAGATTACTACTGTCAGAGTGAACATTATATCAGTAGTAGCTATGTGTTCACACAGTGTTAGAGCGCCGTACAAAAACCTCGGTCAGTGAGAGTGCACAGAGAAGCACTGCTGCAGCTGGGAGCGACTGCAGGTGCTGAGGGGGAGGATGTGATACAGCACAATGACACACACTGTGGACGAGAGAAAACACACCACACTAACTCACTAATGCACACACACATCTGTGAGAGGAGTCCACCTTTCTCAGCTGTGGACATACAAACTATTCCTCATCATTCTCATCCACTGCTTACTAATTAGCTTTATCCTCATTTAGATAGTATTTATCCTCAAGAAGTATTTATTATATTTATATTTTGTTGCATATATGATTTACCAAAAGAGTTCTTTATGGTTAATGTCAAACACTATTAAAGAGTTTATGTTTTATTATATTATTTTATTCACATTAGAGCTATTTATAGAGTTATAATGTAATAATAATACTAATATTAATAATAAACAAAGGCGCACAGTGACTTAGTGGTTAGCACATTCGCCTCACACCTCCAGGTTCGGGGGTTCGATTCCCACTGTGGTCCTGTGTGTGTGGAGTAATGCATGTTCTCCCCGTGCTGTGGGGGTTTCCTTTGGGTACTCTGGTTTCCTCCAAAGACATCCATGGTAGGCTGATTGGCATGTCTATAGTGTCCGTAGTGTATGAATGTGTGTGTGTGAATGTACCCTGCGATGGACTGGCTCCCTGTCCAGGGTGTTCCCCCCTTGTGCCCAATGCTCCTTTGGATATGCTTCAGTTTTCCCGTGACACGAAAAGGTGTAAGCGGTAGAAGATGGATGTTTGATGTAAAAGCCAGAAAAAGAGAAGAGGCCGGCGAATCCAGATAAACTACAGTACACTGAGGGTACTATAAAGCGCAAAACTGCCTGGGTTGTTTTTCCAATAATGGTGTTGGTGAACTTGTGTTTATTGTTGGCATCATTACATTTACATTACATTTATAGCATCTGGCGGACGCTTTATCCAGAGCGACTTACATACATCTTATTTATACAACTGAGCAGATTGTTAGAGGGCCTTTTTCAAGAGCCCATCAGTGGTGGTGCTGGGATTTGAACTCATGAACTCTTGAACTCTTTGCTTGATTTTTCTCATTTGTAAGTCGCTTTGGATAAAAGCGTCTGCTAAGTGAATAAATGTAAATGTAAATAAATGTAATGACCTTCTGGTAAGAAGTCCAGTGCCTTACACCACTGACATCCATCTTGATCTCAGAAGTGTACAAAGGCATTTTAGATGCTTATACCACATCCAAATGATCCAACCATTCAAATCATAACAGACACCTTTTACAGAAAACTCTACTAAAAGGAAAATTAGCCACAGTGTGTCCATTCTGTGTTTTTCCATGTTAGGGGCTGCAGCCCACTTTTGCCGTTGTCCCTTTTCAATTCATTAAAAGGTTTTCTAGCTGTAAAGCGTGAGCATTGATATGGAATGTATTGATTAACTTAAATCAACCGATTTCGTTGGTTTATGATCTACATGGAGTACAACAATGTACTAGTTACTTACAATCTCAATAGTTAGACTTGGAAATTTATAAACTGTCATAAGGAAACGTAAAAACTCACACCTCTAAAGCATAGATTTGGCTTATTTATTGGGGCAATAACTGTGGAGATGTCCATAATGCAATCTAATGTAATGTACATGAAATGTGCATAAAGTTTTTTCACTGTGGAATCGGCTTTTTCTGTCATCAACCTCACCATTTTAGCTTTTCTTCTGCTCCAGGTCAGAGGGTGGAGGAGGACCCCCAGCCCATTCCACAATCAAAGCATTCCACAATCAAAGCATTCCACATAACAATGATTGTCAAAATTAATACATCTGTAAAACAACTGCAATCACCTATTGCTTCCTTATAACCACCAAGTTACCACTAATTGTTTTGTGTATTTAGCAGGTATTAGTATAGTAGTACTAGTATGATTAATGTTTTACTATTAATAGTGTACTTAACATAGCATATGTTGTGTGTGTGTGTGTGGTATGTATGTGTTTATGGAATAATTTCCTGATAGATAAAATAAGAAAATTCAGATAGGATGCCATTATATGTACATGTTAGTATTTTGGACAAAGTTTAATCCACTTATCATGGAAAGGTGTGGAACCACCCATCCATGAGACAATGGACTGATTGAACATCGTTGGAGGATGGCTTACACCATCATTTGGCTTACACCGTGCCCTAAGATAGAAGTTGGTTGGAAGCATTAGAGCATGGTTGGAAGCATTTATGGCACTAGCCAGAAAAGTTCAAATCCAATTCTATGCTCTCTCGGATCACTTAAACTCAAGTCGTCTCACCTCGTTTGTGGCGGAGTCTTCAATCAACATCTGCTTGGAGCCCAGCCTAGAGCTCCCAGCTCGCCAAACATCTCTCATACTAGACACCTTTGCATTCGCATTCCGGTTGGTCTTCGAGACATCACTCAATCTCCGACCAGACCAACAAACAACCATTACAGGAATCCCCTCAAGACCACGACGTAACGAGGAAACCCCCTCAACAAGCAAGAGCAGTACCTCCAGACTGGTGCATATGATAGGCTACAATGGTGAGATCAGCTGTGTGCATGCAGCAGCTCAGTATAAAATCTTGTGTATGTCAGTTAGAGACATTAATCAGGTATTTATCTAAATCAGACAATACTCGGTTTAATCTCTTATTTTAAAAGTGTGACCCGAAATAAAGGTACCAAACTGTAGCCTAATTTTCCTTGTTGCTGAGTGGAACCTCATAAGGGTAGCCTACATCTCTTGTGCTTTAGTATATTTAACCTGAAACGGAATGTGGTACAGCTTTAAAATAATTTAAAGTACTTTAAGGACCGCTGATCTTCCTTTTTAGCTTTACTTTTAAATCTAATTAAATTTATATCACCAGCAACATTTGATAACTATTTCTGTGAGTCTAATGCCATCATCATCATCATCATCATCATGCATTTGATTATGTAAAGTGGGTTTAAATGACTAGTTGATAAGATAAACCTGTTATGAAATTAAATCCCAAATGTAGAGATTAATAGTTTTTGTAGCTGCTGTTATTTCAAAGCTTTTAAAAATATGTTCGTCATGACATTCCACACGATCAAGGTCTGTTTAAGGAAAAATAGAGAGAGAAAAAATATGACATGAAAAAGGTCTATTATGAAATACAAGAAAGTAGTTTATTATAATAAATTCTGTGTTGTTTATTTATTAATTAAATGATTTAACATTCTGTGACTTGTACATATATTTATCGATGCATTTACTCATGTCATTATTTATGATCAAAGGCATGTTTATTGAATTCATTTGAACTAAACATGTTTTAAATAAATGGATGTGATTTCTGCACAGCACAATGTAGGGAAAATTAGCTGTTTGGGTTAAATTGTTGTATTCTCTACCATTATTATCGAAAATGAGCTGCATTTCAAATTAACTCTGCTGTATTTATTTACATTTAAAAAACAACAACAACAACAACAACAACAGTTCTCTTTCTTTTGAATCCTTTTAAATGAATGAAATATTTTAACTTTGAGATCGTATACTGAGTACAATATTGCAGAATGACAATTACAGACATTTTCAGTGAATTACTGAACAATTCATATTCAATGTGAAAGAAAACATCCCCACCTAGTGGTTAAGTAAAAACATTAAAACTATACATTTGACAACATACCTGCACAATACACAACCACACTCGCTAAATGCCATCACTCGCCTCATAGATGGCGCTGTTCCCAGTTGTGCAATAATTTAATCTATTTTTCCGTTACATAAGTGCAATTCAAATCAATATCACCTTTAAATTTTATAAAGTAATGTTTCACTGGGTAAATCCTAGGTATCATTTTAAATAATAACGCTCTGACTTTGTTTGTAATTAAATATTGATTAGATATAAGCCAAACCTTTTCCCAAACAATATTGTCTGTCTAACGATTCCGATCTGAGTAAATATAAATCAAAGACACGGCGTTTCTGTGAAATAACGCTCTTATGGATGGATCTGTGTTGTGAGTTAAGGGGAAAACAAATATGACCTACATAAGAACTGAGTATAGCAGCTGGGGACCGCTGTTGAATGTTAATTCTATTTTTGTGTCTAAACAGCATGAACTAGACTTAGATATCGAACCAAAAACTTTTGCACAGTCCCCTGGTGTTACAGGAATCTTACAATGTGTGGAAAACTCATTAAAAGTGAAAAGAAAAGCATTTACATGAAATAACTGATACACCAAGATGATGTTATTGTTTTCAGCCCGTTGCTCAGAGCAACAGTCCGCGCTGACACCGTGACCACGTGACTCGCGGACACGCGCCTCACATCCAGTGACGTCAAGGTTCGATATTCGATGTTCGATTTTTCAAGGACCGTCTCTGGCGTCATTTGATCAAGCTTATATAAACGGCTGCACACAGCCAGCAAGATCTTTTTACTAAACTCTTGTTCTCGAACTTGTGATTAAAAACACAATAACTATGTCCAATAAATGTATCGCCATCAGTGCTGAAAAATGGTTGGACAAACCCAGAGAAAGATGAACAGGAAGATGTCAAGAGATACATCCAGGAGAACAACTCTGGTAAAATGGAGAAAGTTCAACCTTCCATTTGTAACAACAGAGAAACCTACTTGCAAGGGCAAATCCTTGCCAGGAATCTCTACTACCAAGAGGCCTTCAGATGTCCGGAGATCATCCGGCAGCTGAATAAGGATTTGGAATTAGCAGAGATAACAATCAACTCGTACGTCAGGTACTTTGAGTTTGGATCTATGTCTCTGATCGAGGCTCTCAGATCGTTCCTTGAAGTGCTCTGGGCAGAGGATAAACCTGACATTCAGCATCTACTGATAACTCACTTCTGTCGTTGTTACCTTCAGTGTACTGGACAGCCGCTCGATTTACAACCTGATTTGTACTACATGAGCTGGGCCATAATCACACTGAATGCTGATCTTAATGGTGCTCACAAAGCGAGGAAAAGGACTTGTAAAGACTTTATAAGGTACCTGTGCAGTGTGGATTGCTTCTCACAGTATAATCTGAAACAATGGAAGAACGTTTATAAATCAATCAAAACAAAGCCTCTAAAAATGTTCAGAGTAATAGCTAGATGGGACACGGCATCCAAAAAGGAAATATCGAACACAGAGGATTCTGGCTGTGACTCATCATTTGGGACTAAAACCAACCCTACCACCACTATCTACAAAAAAGGGTCTCTCATCCGCAAAAGAGTTATGGATGAGAATGGGAGAAAACCCAAAATAGCCCAGAGAGCATGGAAACCGTTTACTGCAGTTCTACAAGGCATGGTTCTGCATCTACAAAAACACACATCTACATTTTGTAAGGCAGACAACGAGAATGCCATTAGACTGCATCATGCCGCGGGAACCTGTAGCATTACGATAAAAGAGGCCTCATGCGCTGTGCCTCAGGACCGCAGACTCCAGAATCTTCTACTTCCAGGCAGAGAGTGAAGTAGAGCAGACATCATGGGTTACGGTGATTAACCGCATCGCTGCACGTTACTCTGCTCCTCCACTCACTTCAGCTTCACACGACATGGAGGCAAATTACCCTCTGGTCCTACCTTCATTCCCCACCACTCTGACTCTAGAGGAGCAGCTCGAGTCCCACAAGGACCAGTTAAGGAGGGTGTCAGAACCTACAGATCCAACATTGTCTCTTAGGGATGGTACTTCTGATGATATGGGGCAGAACGTGAAGCGCTACACAACATATGTGAGGGTGTTACAGGAGCTTACTGCAGAGAAATGTTGGAGAAGTTGCATTAGGAGTAATGGAGCAGTAAGAAGTTGTATCAGGAGTAACAGAGCAGAAAGACATTGCATCAGGAGCAACAGAACAGGGTGATTCTGTGACTGAGTTAATAAAACAGGAAGAGATTATCAAACATTGTCTCTTAGGGTTGGTACTTCTGAAGCGCTACACAACATATGTGAGAGCGTTACAGGAGCTTGCTGCAGATAAACATGTTGGAGAAGTTGCATCAGCAACGGAGCAGAAAGTCCTGACTCAGGAGTTGTACTGCCGAGTTCATTATTTTACAAAAATGACTTCATGTCTATTATTTTTTTTGTATTTTTTTGTAAATATTTTTTTTACATATTTTTTTTTGTTCAAATAAATATGCCAAAATAATATGTATGTTTCTGTTTTATATTTTTATTCTAGTAAGTGGTGTTAAAATGGTCTAACCATCAATGAGCCGGTATGTTGTGATGGGGCGTGTTGTGGGCCGGGAGTGGGCCAGAAAGTCCAGGGCCACTTTTTGGTCCCTTTCCACCTTTGATTATTGCTATTAATGCTAAATAACATATGCTGAAAATTTAAATATCGATGTTAAAACAATGAAACGAGTGTTTGCCTAGGGTCCCTTATTTTTTATTAGCAATAAAAGGATACAGATATTCTCCGAAACAAAGAATTACAAACATAATTATAAGATTATCCTTTAAGGATCCAGTAAAACATTTACAATTAACATTTTAGCAGTAAAACATGTATGTGATAATAATAATAATAATAATATTAATAATAATAATAATAATAATAATAATAATAATAATAATAAACAAAGGCGCACGGTGACACCTTATTTTAAACTTTGGATCCATCAAAGTTTCCATGGTCATTATCCTGAGCGACTCCATGTTTCAGATATGTTCCCTCAGACACCTGATGAGGTTTTCAGTTCATTCCTTTGAGATCTTCATGGTTAACCTATGAAATGCAAAATGAGTTACTCAAAGCTGAAAAAAAGTCATCCTCAAAACACTGATTACTTTTGATATTACGTAGTCTAAATAAATATAAATAAATCCCTGATGTGTTCACCCTGTACAGAATGCTGCATCATTTTCAGTGAAGGAATGACTTTGGAGCCAGACACTCGTTTTCCTCAGACAGATCTACTGTGGCCTGGTGGAATGGGGAGAGAACACAGAATTTGCTCTATGACTTCATACTCCTGTGCATGAAGCGGAGTGACATCAGTTTTAAATGAGAAAGGGATGCCCCTACAGTTTGTCTTTCACCATGCAGGTGTTGAAGCATGTGAAAAGTGCTGTTCCAGTGTGTTTCCACTTCATTGATCAGTTTAAGAACTGCTCTGTGCATCTCCTGCTGCATCTGGGTCAACATTTCACTGACAGAGGTGCTGCTTCGAAAACAGGTGACCACTTTATTCGCTTTGTTCCAGATGTCACAGAGAGCAGAATCGTGATCAAATGAATTTATCATGTTTGCTGCTGCATCTGTGACAAGGTGTTTCACTTTGTCCTTGATTGTCCACTCCTCCATAGCATTCTTTTTCACCAAGGCCATATTTTCAGCTGTGTGTATTTGGGAACCTTTCAACCTCCAACAAGACCGTGTTCAGTTTATCATTGTCATCAATATAATGGCAGGTTATGGCAAGATATGCATCCATGTTAACTGAAGCCCACATATCTGATGTTAGAGACACATCTGTAGCGTGTTAATACACACCTGGCTGGTTGGGAGTATGTAGGAAGGGTTCAGGGCAAGGATGAGTCCCCTGAATCCCTCATCCTCAACCACTGCAAATAGATGAGAGTCTTTTCTGAGCATTCTGATCAATGCCTCATCAACCTTACGAGAAATTATAAGGACATTTTAATATATATATATATATATACAACATTTTAATATATATATATATATATATATATATATATATATATATATATATATTTAATAACATATATTAATTGTAATAATGATTACGCATCCAAAATCATGAATAAACTTGTTATGGAAGTAACCGTCCTACTACCTTGCGTGCATGTAGGATCTTTCTGTTGCTGTGCATTCTCATGAAAAGGTCTGAAATGCCTGAGCATGGATGAAGTGTTGTTTCCATACACAAGCTCCTTGTCACACAGCAAGCTTCTCACCTCATGAATAAAGTTATATGAAATGAAGATATTAAATATAATAATGAGATGAATTAATGAAAGCAAAGACATGGCAAAAATTGTGATATGTGAATATTTTTTTCTTTGAAAATACCATTCATACATTGGAGTTGTAAGGTGAACATTTTCCAAAACAGTGGTGCGATGTTTTATTTTTTGGCTGATGCCATTGATAAATACTGTACTGTAAGTACATAGTGAATGTTAGCTTTTTGGGGAAAGCTTAACAGTCACCCCTTCATCAAACACCAAACACCACCCCTAACCTCTACCCTTCCCCAAATTCCAACACCAAATTACCAAAACAAAACCAAAAGGGCAAAAATTCACCAAGAAAAACAAAACAACAGAAACAACAAATAATTAGTGATGATTTAAATGTAATGTATTGATTATCCACATTTCAAAGTACAGTACTCCTCACAAACCAACCAACCAGACTGAGACAACGAGGACTCGTAAAGTGAGATCTAGCGTTCGAACATTCCGGCGTGCAAAGTGGATCGTGCACTTGATTGGACAGAAAGTGAGGCTTTGTATGTCGTCGATCAGCTGACTCTGTGAAACCAATACACGCCCTGATACGGGGCTTCACTGGAGATTGTGCTGTGTGCTCGATGCATGCTTTGATGCTTCTGTGTCATATGTAACATCACTACAGTGTGTGTAGTCGTGTGCTCCACAGCCTTGCTCCTACTCTGACTGTTTGCTTTTTTCCAGCGGTTTTATTCATAGTTTGTTTTTCACCTTTTCCAATAAATCTGCACTCCACCCGCTGCCTCTTCATTTACATAAACACATTCAATGCTGCATTTATTTTAATCAAAATGTACTTCATAGGTGACTTTACTCTTTATTACACATGATTTAATAAAAGGGATGAATAAGAAGACTTCAGTTACACTCTTCCTCTCTTCCACTTCTCCTGCATTGGTTCAGATTTATACCTCCTAATAAACTGACAGAACATAATCATATCAATTATAAAAGAAACAGTGGCCCTAAAAGTGAACCTTGTGGAACGTCATGTTTGTAGCCTGTAATCCAGCTGGAACCGAAAGGAACATTAGGTTGAGCGAGATATCATTTAAACCAATTAATAACTGTGTTTCTACAAGAGTTTATACATCCAGTCAGGTAGAATTTCATTAGTGCCTGTGTCTGTGTTATTATTAAGTAGGAACAAGGTACATGATATGGTTTATGAGAAGGTTATTTCCTGTAAGAGAGAGAGAGCAGTGAGGTGTAAGTGAGATTTGCATGAACAGGACTGAATAGTTTCATTTCTCCCAGAATAGAGCAGAAACTTCACCAGATGTTCAACTTCCTTCAGTCAAACTCACTGAAGCACAACACACAGCACTGAATCTACAGCTAATCCCACTCTCTCATCACACTGATCATCACTATTAACTCCAATAAAAGAACACACAACGTCCAAAACTCAGCTTTATTTCAGCAAAAACTACAGGAAGAGCAACAGGACAGTGAAGAGAGTAAAGACAGAAATGTCAGCATTGTGTAGAATTGAAACTCTATTGTAGATGGATCATAAGCAGCTCTATGTTAAACTCTATCTTGATCCACTAGCCTTCACACTGACTCTTTCTGAACGTGGCGGGATGATCGACGTTGTTATGGGAGACCCTACAGCTGAACTCCTCCCCCTTTTCCCAGAGGTCTTTGCTGAGGGTCAGGGTGCTGCTGCGGCTGTAACGGCCGTTCTTCTCTTCTTCTGCGCTGGTCAGAACCTCATTCTTCACCTCTGAGCCGTCCACTGTCCAGCTCACCAGCGTCCCCTGTGGAGAGTAGCCAGACAGCAGGCAGAGCAGCGTGGCCGATCCCTCAGACAGCTGCAGAGGGGACGGAGGGAGCAGAGACACAGAGGGAGCAGAGACACCCGCTGGAGAGGAGAAACACACACACACACACACACACACACACACACACACACACACACACACACACACACACACACACACAAAATTAGAAATGATTATGAAATATTTCTGTAACTTTGAGGAACTGTCTGATCTTACAGAGTAATTAAGTCTAATAAAGTCTGACTTCATGCCTGAGTTTCATTGAGTACTTTATTATTTGACATCAGTTTCAGTGCAGAGGCAAAAAAACATGTTCACACTGTCATTTATCTGGGAAAAATCATTTTTATAACAAATGTTATTCCTTTATAGTTCAAACCTTCCAGCATATTTAACTGCAGCAAATACAAATGTAGCTGATTACAGAAATATTCATTGTTTAACACAAACACACACAGCAGCTTTCATCTGGATTTTTACATCAGCACAAAGTAACTCTATTTATTAAATGTTTATCATAGAGGAACTGCAGAGTTATTGTCATGTCGAATATATAGCAAGTGTGGAATTATTCCATATTTAACATCAATAATTGTAGATTTGTTGAATGTTCAAGAACATTGATATGGGATCTGTTCTGATACTGAAATGTGTTCCTCATCAGAGCTTAATAATACACAATAACATCAATTACGCAATTATAAACATAAATAATCTGTTTAGTTGAAGTTTATTTATTCATGTAATTAGTAATGAACTAAATGGATTTTGTGTTAAAAGAAGAAAACACACTTACTGTTCACCACGAGTTTGGAGCCTCCACCAAAAGTGTACCACAGTGATACATTCTAAGAACCAACATACAAAAACCTCCATCACACTGCAGTGCACCACACACACACACACACACACACACACACACACACACACACACACACACACACTTTGCATTGCCAGTCCATGCTTCAGTGCTCTGCGAGTGTTTATAGCCCTGTGACTTTAACACTTCATGACTGAGAGCTGCTGCTCAGCAACTTCACCCACAGCAACCATGACTTTGATCAGCGTCTTCATCTGCACACTGGCCCTCTGGACTCAAGGTGAGACTTTAACATCAACTCACAGCCTCACACACTTCATTTCATACTAATTCTACACCACTTTACAGCATAGAAACACAATCTATGTTTCTCTTCAGGATCCAGAGGTCAGGTGACTGTGACTCAGACTCCTTCAGTGCAAACTGTAGTTCCAGGAAACACAGTCACCTTCAACTGTAGAACCAGTAGCAGTGTGCATGGTGGTAGCTATCTACACTGGTACCTGCAGAAACCTGGAGAAGCTCCTAAACTCCTGATCTACTATGCTACTAGCTTACAGTCAGGAACTCCAGCTCGTTTCAGTGGCAGTGGATCTAATACTGACTTCACTCTGACCATCAGAGGAGTCCAGACTGAAGATGCAGGAGATTACTACTGTCAGAGTGCACATTATATCAGTAGTAGCTGGGTGTTCACACAGTGTTAGAGCGCCGTACAAAAACCTCGGTCAGTGAGAGTGCACAGAGAAGCACTGCTGCAGCTGGGAGCGACTGCAGGTGCTGAGGGGGAGGATGTGATACAGCACAATGACACACACTGTGGACGAGAGAAAACACACCACACTAACTCACTAATGCACACACACATCTGTGAGAGGAGTCCACCTTTCTCAGCTGTGGACATACAAACTATTCCTCATCATTCTCATCCACTGCTTACTAATTATATAACTCCTATTATAACATTAATTCCTCATTTAAATCATTAAATGTAAAATGTAATGCAGAAATTCATATGTAAGTGTCGATATGATGCTTTAATTGTAATTAATTGGATGACATTAATTAGAAACTCCGTAAGCACTTGGTTGTATTTTTACATTAATTATTAACCCCAGTGTTTTACAGTTTCATGACTTTATTGCAGTGTGAAATGTAAAACTTTCTCTGGTTTTCTGTACAGATTCTTCAAAAACACTGCAACATCAGCAGCACCATCAACAACCTGAGACCAACAACAACCACACAGAAAGTCTGACCAGTCCTGCTCCTGACCAATCCCAATCTGCTCCTGCTCAGACTCTCCAATCTCACCCATTTCTGCAGAATGTCTGATCATTCCCACCCACTCCCACATAAAATTTAACCATTCCCACCCACTCCCACATAAAGTTTAACCATTCCCACCCACTCCCACATAAAGTTTAACCATTCCCACACACTCCTACATAAAGTTTAACCATTCCCACCATCTCCTGCTGAAATCTGATCAATCTTACTTGCTCCTGCAGAATAATTGACCAGTTCATTCAACTTAGAATAAGCAGAAAGTTTAAGAAACTCCACCAACTCCTGCAAAAAGTTTGACCAATCCCACCCTCACTTGAAGAACATCTGAACAATCCCACCTGCTTGTGCAGAATAATGGAAAAGTCTGATTACTTTGCCTCTGACAAAGTGCTCTGATTTTATTATTTTTATTTTATTTAACTTTTTACAGATAATAGGAGAAACAATGATCAAATAAAAACCCTGCCTCCACCTCTAGATTATACACTGGCTGAAGAATTGGCCCTTTAATGGAGGACCATAGCTCTGAAATCCCTCTTCTGACTCAGGTGTCTCCAGCATATCAAAGTCTGGCCTGGCAGCACTACACATAATGTGATTATTGTTTTCTGAACACAAGTGACTTTAGTGTGTTCAAGACATTAATTCTAGCCAAATTTGAACATAATCCTGATATACAGATGATCTCTGTGCTGGTAACTCTCTGGGAGGAAACTCACTCAGTTTCTGCTTTCCTATGAAATTAGCACAATGATCTACACAAAGTCTTGTACATTCAAATTTATCTACTAGCAATATATTTCCTGCTTAATCCACAGGGGAAAAAGCCTTCCTCCCAACCTAGGACCTCCATCTATAGCTGTACCAGTGTGACCTCAGAGGTACATCAGTATTAAAAATGTGAATTATCTCACAGGGCGTTTCTCCTTCCTAATCATGCTTACACTGTGCAGCACCATTATCTTTACAGTCTTAAACAATTGAAGTGTGACTTGAGAATCCCAAAGGTCATTTCTCTCCAGATCCGAGTTTTTCCAGGATCTACTTAAATTGACCCTGAGGTCCAGGCAGTGGCAATGGATATGGAGTGATCAGGTACTTCTTACAGGCGTGTACCCTCTCAGGTGTCTCCAGGTAGTCCATTCAATTAATCTATGATGCAGAATGGACAGGGAAATTTAAGAAAAACACTTTAAAGCAAATCCATATACAGTAAGGTCGTCATCATTCATACCAAGCTGTACATGGTGATATAGCGTACACTCCTGGAATACGGACATGAACTGACCCAGGCTGTTAATGCTGGTTGTCAGGGTAGAACACTGGTCATATAAACAGGGAGAAAATGGTTTAATGAGGTCTATATTCATGTTCTGTTTAAGCCCAGTTACTACTAGATATTCCAGCAATTCTGAAAATGAATATTCTACCTGAACACTGATGCTAAACAGCTGGAAATTCCATGTGAAATAGAGTTCATGATTCCAGCTGGATCCTGGATTTGTTTGGACTATTTTGGTATAATTTCACAAAGTTAGGAATACTCTGTACCTGTGGGATTGTCCTCCTAGTGCTGATGCTCCTGTCTCAGACTGAATAAAGTAAATAAAGTGTAAATCCGTCTGTTTATAAATTTTCAGACAGTTTTTCTGTAGTGGTGTTGAAGATCTGGTCAGTGTTCCTCATTTAAAAGAAGGTGATGAATTATGCTTAATTTCATGACTGTCATCACTGTCTGTGTCATACAGAGTTGAAGTGTCAAGAGTCATGAAGGAGCTCAAACTTGAATTTTGGTCAAATGAAGAAATCAAAGTACAACAGACACTTAGCTTCATAGAAACAGACTGATTTAGTGTTGAGAGAACGAGAGAGAGAGAGAGAGAGAGAGAGAGAGAGAGAGAGAGAGAGAGAGAGAGAGAGAGAGCGCAGTGAGGTGTAACTGAGATTTGCATTAACAGGACTGAATAATTTCATTTCTCCCAAAATAGCAATTGCCAGTCCATGCTTCAGTGCTCTGCGAGTGTTTATAGCCCTGTGACTTTAACACTTCATGACTGAGAGCTGCTGCTCAGCAACTTCACCCACAGCAACCATGACTTTGATCAGCGTCTTCATCTGCACACTGGCCCTCTGGACTCAAGGTGAGACTTTAACATCAACTCACAGCCTCACACACTTCATTTCATACTAATTCTACACCACTTTACAGCATAGAAACACAATCTATGTTTCTCTTCAGGATCCAGAGGTCAGGTGACTGTGACTCAGACTCCTTCAGTGCAAACTGTAGTTCCAGGAAACACAGTCACCTTCAACTGTAGAACCAGTAGCAGTGTGCGTAATGGTAACCATCTCGCCTGGTACCTGCAGAAACCTGGAGAAGCTCCTAAACTCCTGATCTACTTGGCTACTAGCTCATACACAGGAACTCCAGCTCGTTTCAGTGGCAGTGGATCTAATACTGACTTCACTCTGACCATCAGAGGAGTCCAGACTGAAGATGCAGGAGATTACTACTGTCAGAGTGAACATTATATCAGTAGTAGCTATGTGTTCACACAGTGTTAGAGCGCCGTACAAAAACCTCGGTCAGTGAGAGTGCACAGAGAAGCACTGCTGCAGCTGGGAGCGACTGCAGGTGCTGAGGGGGAGGATGTGATACAGCACAATGACACACACTGTGGACGAGAGAAAACACACCACACTAACTCACTAATGCACACACACATCTGTGAGAGGAGTCCACCTTTCTCAGCTGTGGACATACAAACTATTCCTCATTATTCTCATCCACTGCTTACTAATTAGCTTTATCCTCATTTAGAAAGTTAAAAAGTATTTATTATATTTATATTTTAGTTGCATTCATGATTTACCAAACGAGTTATTTATTGTTAATATCAAGCAATAATATAGATTTTTATATTTTATTATGTAACATTTAATCTTCATTAAATAGAGCCACTTTATACAGTTGAAACTGACATTTAACTGAATATTTCTTTAATTATTAAAATACTGGCTCCAGGTTCCCCGTGAAGCTGAAAAGGAGTAAGCAGTAGAAGAAGGATGGATGGCAAATGTTTCTGCAAATCTTAATCCTCCATATTTAGAGTGTTTTTAAAATATATACATTCATTTCAGTTATGCAGCAAGGGCACTGTGTTATACAGGAGTTTGTGTGACATTATTTGAATATTATGTTTTTTTTTGTTTTTTTTTTTGTTTTTTTTTTTTTATAACTAATTGCATGACATTAATTAGAAACTCTGAAAAGTTGAACTTTTTTACATTAGTTATTTATACCAGTTATTGGCAGTTTCATGACTTTATTGCAGTGTGAAATGTAAAAATCTCCAACATCAGCAGCTGGGTGAACAACCTGATCCCTTCAACAACCTGAGCCCTTTAACTACCATGCAGAATAATCCCATCTGCTCCTGATCAACCGCTGACCAATCACACCCAACCCAGTCTCACAGAACAAACAATAACAGTAACAGACAGGTCTGAAAACCAGTCGAAACTTGCAGTTCAGCTGGGGGGCGGGACATTTCTCCTAAAGGCGATCGCCAATGAGCGATAAAGGAATCACCGCGCTTTGACGCTCACTGGTGCTTAATAATTGTGTGTTGAGTCAGGACCGCAAACTTTTCAATATTTTTATTGACATATGCACATATTCTATATTCGGAATCAATTATAGAAACATTCCTCATATGACATTCTTCAAATAAAGTAAGTAACTCTTGATTGAGAAATGTTTAGTGAAACAGACAGTTACTACAGCAACAAAGAGCCTATTGAGGAACGTGAACATGTCTCCGATTTCTAAAACATACTTTAGAATGAGTGATATCTATCTATGTGAACAATTTTATTTAGCTGTTATCATCTGCCTGAAGAGTAAAATGCAAAATGAAGCATTTTGGGTCGAAACAAACTACTCTGACGTTCTGAAGGTGTATTGTGCCCTTTATTATATTATTATCAGACCCTGGCTCCATATAGTGCTAAAAGCAAAATACATATTTAGTCTGTATGTTATATAGACAAATGACTAACGTACCTCTTCTCTCAGACAAAGATTATGCCCTACTACTTTTAGAGTAGCAGTGCCACTCCTGACGCTACCACGTGACTTGCAAAGCTGATTGTATTTGCAGAGAAGAGATGTTAGGCCAGGGGTTCCTGAGGTTCATGAACCTTTTAGCAAATGACCCCAAATTACCTTTGTGACCTTTCTGTGACCCCAAGCCTTTACCACCTACTGTATATTTTTTTAAATTCCAGAGTTATAATTTAGGACTACAGTAAAACTTGAACATATAATTATGTCAGTAACACATGGGTAACATAAGTAACTAAAAACCAAAGGAATATTCCCTGCACTGGTTTACCGGTCAAGTGGGAGGAGTGAACTTGCATTTTTATAAAATCAGGAGGTGTGTTTGAAAGGGTGTATTCTTTCCACTGTCAAGTTCAAGTGGCTTTATTGTAATTTCAATCATATACAGCCATTACAGTACACAAGAACTAATAATCTTTCTGCAGTATTGTGGTTCAATTTTGCGCCATTCCTCTCAGCATATAATCCTCAATTCTCCAAGGTTATGTGGGTCCCTCTGATCTCTCACAATTTTAATATCCCCCTACATTTTCACAGGATTCAAGTCAGTAGATTTGCCAGGCCAGTTAGGCCATTCAGTTATTTTGGTTGTATGTTTGGAGAAAATCAGGATGAAATAAAATGTGAATATAAACCAGAAAGCACAAAAGAACCAAAGACAACATGCTAAAGCTATAATTACACCCAGTCCCAGTGTAGACTCTGGCCAATGTACCGCTGTTGAAAGAGTCGATTCTCTTAAACGATTCTTTGAGGTGAATCTGCATGTTGGTGACATTTGGAGTCTCAGGCTTGTTGATAAAGCCGGTACTGCACAGTGTACTGAAGGACTTCCGCATTGATCGGAAGTGATTAGAGCTGAGCGATTCAATGAGCGCTGTCAGACCGGCTTTTTACACTCGCTTCTTGTAAGATCTTCTGCGGATTACTGTTAATGATGTCGGTCACATTGTGAGGTTGGCATCTGTCACTCCGTCTAGTAAGAAGGAGGACGGCTTTAAATGCTATGTTTCCACTTATATCCACAACTCTCATCCACAAAACTCATTTTCTATCTAGTTAACTTGTTTTAGATATTCTGCTCTACAGTTTAACTAATGTTGTGATGTTAATACAATATGTATGATTGTGTAGGAGTATAAATGTCAGTAATAGAGTGGTGTATGAATGAGTCCTAACACTGTCCAATGAGTCCTAAAATCAAAAACAAACTTAAGTCTCTTATCATTGTAGTGAACGTGATGGTCTATTTACCCCTCATACATTTTAATAATGGAACATAATTCCAAACAAAGTCTCTCTTAAATATGGAGAACTAAGGGTTTTGCCTTGTTTTAACATTTACCCAGAACCAACATTACATTAATGACAAATTCAGACTTTTTGTCATCTAACAACATTCCAAATATAATACAATATGGTTTGTAGAAAAAGTAGGCCGTGATTGGAGCTTTGTTTCCAACCAGCTGACAGATCTTAAAAAAAAATTTAGTGCATACAGTGGGGGAAAAAAAAGATGATTGGTTGGCTCTACATAAAAAAAAAATGTTTTGATCAAATTGAAATCGGAGTCTTAAAAATTCTCTTGGAGGATAAATGCCATTGAATGTTTTAAAATGAGTTTTCTTTGCTTTAGGAGCCACCAGTAAGTTCATATATTGGATTTGGATTGGATTTCATTTCTGTCTCAGGACTAATTTATGATGTATAATTAAGGTTAGTCTAGTTTACCTACTTCAGTCATGCTTACCTGCTTCAGTAAACATAAAGCAGGCTAAGATGATGATACGAATGAAAACAGACAGATAACCAGCTTGAAATATTTACAGATACAATGCTGAAGTGAGAATTCACAAAGTATTAATAAGAGTCCAGATTATTTAAAGGGAGTAGTGTGAGTACAGACAGCTGAGGGTCAATAGTAATCAGGTGATGTACATGGGGACAGAAGTTTGACTAGGGGTTGCAGGCTGAGGATCATGGGATGCTGATGTGACAGTGGAGGGGGCGTTTCATTTGGAGAGCATTTGTGCCGTTTGTAGATCATTTTTACCATCTGTAAATCCATTTATAGATCTTTTTACCTGTGATTGCTACCTTTTTTCTCTGAATATATTGCCCATAGTAGATTAGGTAAAAAGAACAAATACTGTAGTTATGGTCAACTCCTATTTATTAAGCTTGCAAGTGTCTACATTTACACGAGTCATTCACCACCAGGGTTGCACTATTTTGGTGTAATTTCACAAAGTTAGGAATATTCTGTATCTGTGGGATTGTCCTCCTGTACTGATACTCCTATGTCTCAGACGAAATAAAGTGTAAATCCATCTGACAGGTTTTTTCTGTAGTAGTGTTGAAGACCTGGTCAGTGCTCCAGTTTTAAAACAATGTGAGGAATTATGCTTGAAGGATTTCTTTAAATAAACTCTATGTGTTTTGGAGAAGTGTGGCGTCTCGTGCGTTTTGGAGATGTTGTTGTCTTTCCAATCCTGCAACATCTGCATCTCTGATTTGGCCTGAATCCGAGTCCAGTAAACTCAGTACATTGTAACACTCTCTCTATATGTGTACCATCTCTACCATACATCTATATATACACACACACACACACCACACATCTCTACCATACATCTTTATATACACCACACATCTCTACCATTTGTGTATGTGTACTGTAGATATTGTTTAATTACTCAGATGTATTGCATGCAGTGTTTCCTACTCATCAATGAGATTATCAAATGATCATCCCAAGACTGATGTCCCAATATTACATGTTCCTATTAAAAGTAAAATTACTGTAATTTTTTTCAGTATAACTTTTATAATCATTTTATATACATTTTCATTTACATAACAGATTTTATTAAACCCAATGTTGCTTTACATGAAGATGATAAACACGAGGTGTGAGGTGTAAGTGAGATTTGCATGAACAGGACTGAATAGTTTCATTTCTCCCAGAATAGAGCAGAAACTTCACCAGATGTTCAACTTCCTTCAGTCAAACTCACTGAAGCACAACACACAGCACTGAATCTACAGCTAATCCCACTCTCTCATCACACTGATCATCACTATTAACTCCAATAAAAGAACACACAACGTCCAAAACTCAGCTTTATTTCAGCAAAAACTACAGGAAGAGCAACAGGACAGTGAAGAGAGTAAAGACAGAAATGTCAGCATTGTGTAGAATTGAAACTCTATTGTAGATGGATCATAAGCAGCTCTATGTTAAACTCTATCTTGGATCCACTAGCCTTCACACTGACTCTTTCTGAACGTGACCGGATGATCGACGTTGTTATGGGAGACCCTACAGCTGAACTCCTCCCCCTTTTCCCAGAGGTCTTTGCTGAGGGTCAGGGTGCTGCTGCGGCTGTAACGGCCGTTCTTCTCTTCTTCTGCGCTGGTCAGAACCTCGTTCTTCACCTCTGAGCCGTCCACTGTCCAGCTCACCAGCGTCCCCTGTGGAGAGTAGCCTGACAGCAGGCAGTGCAGTGTGGCCGATCCCTCAGACAGCTGCAGAGGAGACGGAGGGAACAGAGACACGGAGGGAGCAGAGACACCCGCTGGAGAGGAGAAACACACACACACACACACACACACAAAATTAGAAATGATTATGAAATATTTCTGTAACTTTGAGGAACTGTCTGATCTTACAGAGTAATTAAGTCTAATAAAGTCTGACTTCATGACTGAGTTTCATTGAGTACTTTATTATTTGACATCAGTTTCAGTGCAGAGACAAAACAAACATGTTCACACTGTCATTTATCTGGGAAAAATCATTTTTATAACAAGTGTTATTCCTTTATAGTTCAAACCTTCAGCATATTTAACTGCAGCAAATACAAATGTAGCTGATTACAGAAATATTCATTGTTTAACACAAACACACACAGCAGCTTTCATCTGGATCTTACATCAGCACAAAGTAACTCTATTTATTAAATGTTTATTATAGAGGAACTGCAGAGTTATTGCATGTCGAATATATAGCAAGTGTGGAATTATTACATATTTAACATCAATAATTGTAGATTTGTTGAATGTTCAAGAACATTGATATGGGATCTGTTCTGATACTGAAATGTGTTCCTCATCAGAGCTTAATAATACACAATAACATCAATTACGCAATTATAAACATAAATAATCTGTTTAGTTGAAGTTTATTTATTCATGTAATTAGTAATGAACTAAATGGATTTTGTGTTAAAAGAAGAAAACACACTTACTGTTCACCACGAGTTTGGAGCCTCCACCAAAAGGCCACCACAGTGATACATTCTAATGAAACCATCGTACAAAAACCTCCATCACACTGCAGTGCACACACACACACACACACTTTGCATTGCCAGTCCATGCTTCAGTGCTCTGTGAGTGTTTATAGCCCTGTGACTTTAACACTTCATGACTGAGAGCTGCTGCTCAGCAACTTCACCCACAGCAACCATGACTTTGATCAGCGTCTTCATCTGCACACTGGCCCTCTGGACTCAAGGTGAGACTTTAACATCAACTCACAGCCTCACACACTTCATTTCATACTAATTCTACACCACTTTACAGCATAGAAACACAATCTATGTTTCTCTTCAGGATCCAGAGGTCAGGTGACTGTGACTCAGACTCCTTCAGTGCAAACTGTAGTTCCAGGAAACACAGTCACCTTCAACTGTAGAACCAGTAGCAGTGTGCATGGTGGTAACCATCTCGCCTGGTACCTGCAGAAACCTGGAGAAGCTCCTAAACTCCTGATCTACTATGCTACTAGCTCATACACAGGAACTCCAGCTCGTTTCAGTGGCAGTGGATCTAATACTGACTTCACTCTGACCATCAGAGGAGTCCAGACTGAAGATGCAGGAGATTACTACTGTCAGAGTGCACATTATATCAGTAGTAGCTACGTGTTCACACAGTGTTAGAGCGCCGTACAAAAACCTCGGTCAGTGAGAGTGCACAGAGAAGCACTGCTGCAGCTGGGAGCGACTGCAGGTGCTGAGGGGGAGGATGTGATACAGCACAATGACACACACTGTGGACGAGAGAAAACACACCACACTAACTCACTAATGCACACACACATCTGTGAGAGGAGTCCACCTTTCTCAGCTGTGGACATACAAACTATTCCTCATCATTCTCATCCACTGCTTACTAATTATATAACTCCTATTATAACATTAATTCCTCATTTAAATCATTAAATGTAAAATGTAATGCAGAAATTCATATGTAAGTGTCGATATGATGCTTTAATTGTAATTAATTGGATGACATTAATTAGAAACTCCGTAAGCACTCGGTTGTATTTTTACATTAATTATTAACCCCAGTGTTTTACAGTTTCATGACTTTACTGCAGTGTGAAATGTAAAACTTTCTCTGGTTTTCTGTACAGATTCTTCAAAAACACTGCAACATCAGCAGCACCATCAACAACCTGAGACCAACAACAACCACACAGAAAGTCTGACCAGTCCTGCTCCTGACCAATCCCAATCTACTCCTGCTGAGACTATCTCCAATCTCACTCATTTCTGCAGAATGTCTGATCATTCCCACCCACTCCCACATAAAATTTAACCATTCCCACCCACTCCCACATAAAGTTTAATCATTCCCACCCACTTCTACATAAAGTTTAAACATTCCCACCATCTACTGCTGAAATCTGATCAATCTTACTTGATCCTGCAGAATAATTGACCAGTTCGTTCAACTTACAATAAGCAGAAAGTTTAAGAAACTCCACCAACTCCTGCAAAAAGTTTGACCAATCCCACCCTCACTTGAAGAACATCTGAACAATCCCACCTGCTTGTGCAGAATAATGGAAAAGTCTGATTACTTTGCCTCTGACAAAGTGCTCTGATTTTATTATTTTTATTTTATTTAACTTTTTACAGATAATAGGAGCAAGAATGATCAAATAAAAACCCTGCCTGTGGTCCTCCACCTCCAGATTATACACTGGCTGAAGAATTGACCCTTTAATGGAGGACCATAGCTCTGAAATCCCTCTTCTGTCCCAGGTGTCTCCAGCATATCAAAGTCTGGCCTGGCAGTACTACACATGATGTGATTATTGTTTTCTGAACACAAGTGACTTTAGTGTGTTCAATACATTAATTCTAGCCAAATTTGAACATAATCCTGATGTACAGATGATCTCTGTGTGCTCTGAGAGCTCTCTGGGAGGAACCTCACTCAGTCTCTGCTTTCCTATGAAATTAGCACAATGATCTACACAAAGTCTTGTACATTCAAATTTATCTACTAGCAATATTTTTCCTGCTTAATCCACAGGGGAAAAAGCCTTCCTCCCAACCTAGGACCTCCATCTATAGCTGTACCAGTGTGACCTCAGAGGTACATCAGTATTAAAAATGTGAATTATCTCACAGGGCGTTTCTCCTTCCTAATCATGCTTACACTGTGCAGCACCATTATCTTTACAGTCTTAAACAATTGAAGTGCGACTTGAGAATCCCAAAGGTCATTTCTCTCCTAATCCGAGTTTTTGCAGGATCTACTTAAATTGACCCTGAGGTCCAGGCAGTGGCAATGGATATGGAGTGATCAGGTACTTCTTACAGGCGTACCCTATCAGGTGTCTCCAGGTAGTCCATTCAATTAATCTATGATGCAGAATGGACAGGAAAATTTTAAGAAAAACACTTTAAAGCAAATCCATATACAGTAAGATCGTCATCATTCATACCAAGCTGTACATGGTGATATAGCGTACACTCCCTGAGAATACGAGTCATGAACTGACCCAGGCTGTTAATGCTGGTGGTCAGGGACTGAACACAGGTCATATAAACAGGAGAAAATGGTTTAATGAGGTCTATATTCATGTTCTGTTTAAGCCCAGTTACTACTAGATATTCCAGCAATTCTGAAAATGAATATTCTACCTGAACACTGATGCTATGCACTGACTGTAGAACTGCAGCTGTTTCTTATTTATAAACACAGTCAGTGCTGAAATCAGACAGTTCCTAAACAGCAGGAAATTCCATGTGAAATAGAGTTCATGATTCCAGCTGGATCCTGGATTTGTTTGGACTATTTTGGTATAATTTCACAAAGTTAGGAATACTCTGTACCTGTGGGATTGTCCTCCTAGTGCTGATGCTCCTGTCTCAGACTGAATAAAGTGAATAAAGTGTAAATCCGTCTGTTTATAAAGTTTCAGACAGTTTTTGTGTAGTAGTGTTGAAGACCTGGTCAGTGTTCCTCATTTAAAAGAAGGTGATGAATTATGCTTAATTTCATGACTGCCATCACTGTCTGTGTCATACAGAGTTGAAGAGTCAAGAGTCATGAAGGAGCTCAAACTTGAATTTTGGTTAAATGAAGCAATCAAAGTACAACAGACACTTAGCTTCATAGAAACAGACTGATTTAGTGTTTAACCAGAGAGAGAGAGAGAGAGAGAGAAGAGAGAGAGAGAGAGAGAGAGAGAGAGAGCACAGTGAGGTGTAACTGAGATTTGCATTAACAGGACTGAATAATTTCATTTCTCCCAAAATAGCAATTGCCAGTCCATGCTTCAGTGCTCTGCGAGTGTTTATAGCCCTGTGACTTTAATACTTCATGACTGAGAGCTGCTGCTCAGCAACTTCACCCACAGCAACCATGACTTTGATCATCGTCTTCATCTGCACACTGGCCCTCTGGACTCAAGGTGAGACTTTAACATCAACTCACAGCCTCACACACTTCATTTCATACTAATTCTACACCACTTTACAGCATAGAAACACAATCTATGTTTCTCTTCAGGATCCAGAGGTCAGGTGACTGTGACTCAGATTCCTTCAGTGCAAACTGTAGTTCCAGGAAACACAGTCACCTTCAACTGTAGAACCAGTAGCAGTGTGCATGGTGGTAGCTATCTACACTGGTACCTGCAGAAACCTGGAGAAGCTCCTAAACTCCTGATCTACTATGCTACTAGCTTACAGTCAGGAACTCCAGCTCGTTTCAGTGGCAGTGGATCTAATACTGACTTCACTCTGACCATCAGAGGAGTCCAGACTGAAGATGCAGGAGATTACTATTGTCAGAGTTTCCATGTGATCAGTAGCTGGGTGTTCACACAGTGTTAGAGCGCCGTACAAAAACCTCGGTCAGTGAGAGTGCACAGAGAAGCACTGCTGCAGCTGGGAGCGACTGCAGGTGCTGAGGGGGAGGATGTGATACAGCACAATGACACACACTGTGGACGAGAGAAAACACACCACACTAACTCACTAATGCACACACACATCTGTGAGAGGAGTCCACCTTTCTCAGCTGTGGACATACAAACTCTTCCTCATCATTCTCATCCACTGCTTACTAATTAGCTTTATCCTCATTTAGATAGTATTTATCCTCAAGAAGTATTTATTATATTTATATTTTGTTGCATATATGATTTACCAAAAGAGTTCTTTATGGTTAATGTCAAACACTATTAAAGAGTTTATGTTTTATTATATTATTTTAATGTTCATTAAATAGAGCTTATTTATAGAGTTATAATAATAATAATAATACTAATATTAATAATAAACAAAGGCGCACAGTGACTTAGTGGTTAGCACATTCGCCTCACACCTCCAGGTTCGGGGGTTCGATTCCCACTGTGGTCCTGTGTGTGTGGAGTTTGCGTGTTCTCCCCGTGCTGTGGGGGTTTCCTTTGGGTACTCTGGTTTCCTCCAAAGACATCCATGGTAGGCTGATTGGCATGTCTATAGTGTCCGTAGTGTATGAATGTGTGTGTGTGAATGTGCCCTGCGATGGACTGGCTCCCTGTCCAGGGTGTTCCCCGCCTTGTGCCCAATGCTCCTTTGGATATGCTTCAGTTTCCCCGTGACACTGAAAAGGTGTAAGCGGTAGAAGATGGATGTTTGATGTAGAGAAAGCCAGGAGAAGAATTCCAGATAAACTACAGTACACTGAGGGTACTATAAAGCGCGAAACTGCCTGGGGTTGTTTTTCCAATAATGGTGTTGGTGAACTTGTGTTTATTGTTGGCATCATTACATTTACATTACATTTATAGCATCTGGCAGACGCCCTTATCCAGAGCGACTTACATACATCTTATTTATACAACTGAGCAGATTGTTAAGGGCCTTTCTCAAGGGCCCAACAGTGGTGGTGCTGCGATTTGAACTCATGAACTCTTGAACTCTTTGCTTGTGTTTTTCTCATTTGTAAGTCGCTTTGGATAAAAGCGTCTGCTAAGTGAATAAATGTAAATGTAAATAAATGTAATGACCTTCTGGTAAGAAGTCCAGTGTCTTAACCACTGACATCCATCATGATCTCAGAAGTGTACAAAGGCATTTTAGATGCTTATAATACCACATCCAAATGATCCAATGAACCAAATCGTAACAGACACCCTTTTACAGAAAACTCTACTAAAAGGAAAATTAGCCACAGTGTGTCCATTCTGTGTTTTTCCATGTTAGGGCTGCAGCCTTACACTTTTTGCGTTGTCCCTTTTCAATTCATTAAAAGGTTTTCTAGCTGTAAAGCGTGAGCATTGATATGGAATGTATTGATTAACTTAAATCAACCGATTTCGTTGGTTTATGATCTACATGGAGTACAACAATGTACTAGTTACTTACAATCTCAATAGTTAGACTTGGAAATTTATAAACTGTCATAAGGAAACGTAAAAACTCACACCTCTAAAGCATAGATTTGGCTTATTTATTGGGGAAATAACTGTGGAGATGTCCCTAATGCAATCTAATGTAATGTACATGAAATGTGCATAAAGTTTTTTCACTGTGGAATCGGCTTTTTCTGTCATCAACCTCACCATTTTAGCTTTTCTTCTGCTCCAGGTCAGAGGGTGGAGAAGACACCCCCCGTTAAATCAGCCCATTCCACAATCAGAGCACTCCACATAACAATGATTGTCAAAATTAATACATCTGTAAAACAACTATTTTTTGCCATGCTTCCTTATAACCACCAAGTTACCACTAATTGTTTTGTGTATTTAGCAGGTATTAGTATAGTAGTACTAGTATGATTAATGTTTAATGTACTTAACATAGCATATGTTGTGTGTGTGTGTGTGGTATGTATGTGTTTATGGAATAATTTCCTGATAAAAGTAAGAAAATTCAGATAGGATGCCATTATATGTACATGTTAGTATTTTGGACAAAGTTTAATCCACTTAACATGGAAAGGTGTGGAACCACCCATCCTCAGAAACAATGGACTGATTGAACATCGTTGGAGGATGGCTTACACCATCATTTGGCTTACACCGTGCCCTAAGATAGAAGTTGGTTGGAAGCATTTATGACACTAGCCATAAAAAGTTCAAATCAATTCTATGCTCTCTCGGGATCACTTAAATCAAGTGCGTCTCACCTGTTTGTGGCGGGAGTCTTCAATCAACATCTGCTTGGAGACCCAGCCTAGAGCTCCCCAGCTCGCCAAACATCTCTCATACTAGACACCTTTGCATTCAGCATTCCGGTTGGTCTTCCGAGACATCACTCAATCTCCGACCAGACCAACAAACAACCATTACAGGAATCCCCTCAAGACCACGACGTAACGAGGAAACCCCCTCAACAAGCAAGAGCAGTACCTCCAGACTGGTGCATATGATAGGCTACAATGGTGAGATCAGCTGTGTGCATGCAGCAGCTCAGTATAAAATCTTGTGTATGTTGGTTAGAGACATTAATCAGGTATTTATCTAAATCAGACAATACTCGGTTTAATCTCTTATTTTAAAAGTGTGACCCGAAATAAAGGTACCAAACTGTAGCCTAATTTTCCTTGTTGCTGGAGTGGAACCTCATAAGGGTAGCCTACATCTCTTGTAGCTTTAGTATATTTAACCTGAAACAGGAATGTGGTACAGCTTTAAAATAATTTAAAGTACTTTAAGGACCGCTGATCTTCCTTTTTAGCTTTACTTTTAAATCTAATTAAATTTATATCACAGCAACATTTGATAACTATTTCTGTGAGTCTAATGCCATCATCATCATCATCATCATCATCATCATCCATTTGATTATGTAAAGTGGGTTTAAATGACTAGTTGATAAGATAAACCTGTTATGAAATTAAATCCCAAATGTAGAGATTAATAGTTTTTGTAGCTGCTGTTATTTCAAAGCTTTTAAAAATATGTTCGTCATGACATTCCACATGTTCAAGGTCTGTTTAAGGAAAAATAGAGAGAGAGAAAATATGACATGAAAAAGGTCTATTATGAAATACAAGAAAGTAGTTTATTATAAAAATTCTGTGTTGTTTATTTATTAATTAAATGATTTAACATTCTGTGACTTGTACATATATTTATCGATGCATTTACTCATGTCATTATGATCATAGGCATATTTATTGTATTCATTTGAACTAAACATGTTTTAAATAAATGGATGTGATTTCTGCACAGCACAATGTAGGGAAAATGAGCTGTTTGGGTTAAATTGTTGTATTCTCTACCATTATTATCGAAAATGAGCTGCATTTCACATTAACTCTGCTGTATTTATTTACATTTAAAAAACAACAACAACAACAGTTCTCTTTCTTTTGAATCCTTTTAAATGAATGAAATATTTTAACTTTGAGATCGTATACTGAGTACAATATTGCAGAATGACAATTACAGACATTCTCAGTGAATTACTGAACAATTTATATTCAATGTGAAGGAAAACATCCCCACCTAGTGGTTAAGTAAAAACATTAAAACAACACATTTGACAACATACCTGCACAATACACAACCCCACTCGCTAAATCCCATCACTCGCCTCATAGATGGCGCTGTTCCCAGTTGTGCAATAATTTAATCTATTTTTCCGTTACATAAGTGCAATTCAAATCAATATCACCTTTAAATTTTATAAAGTAATATTTCACTGGGTAAATCCTAGGTATCATTTTAAATAATAACGCTCTGACTTTGTTTGTAATTAAATATTGATTAGATATAAGCCAAACCTTTTCCCAAACAATATTGTCTGTCTAACGATTCCGATCTGAGTAAATATAAATCAAAGACACGGCGTTTCTGTGAAATAACGCTCTTATGGATGGATCTGTGTTGTGAGTTAAGGGGAAAACAAATATTACCTACATAAGAACTGAGTATAGCAGCTGGGGACCGCTGTTGAATGTTAATTCTATTTTTATGTCTAAACAGCATGTAGACTTTAGGAAACATCGAACCAAAAACTTTTGCACAGTCCCCTGGTGTTACAGGAATCTTACAATGTGCGGAAAACTCATTAAAAGTGAAAAGAAAAGCATTTACATGAAATAACTGATACGCCAAGATGATGTTATTGTTTTCAGCCCGTTGCTCAGAGCAACAGTCCGCGCTGACACCGTGACCACGTGACTCGCGGACACGCGCTCACATCCAGTGACGTCAAGGTTCGATATTCGATGTTCGATTTTTCAAGGACCGTCTCTGGCGTCATTTGATCAAGCTTATATAAACGGCTGCACACAGCAAGCAAGATCTTTTTACTAAACTCTTGTTCTCGAACTTGTGATTAAAACACGATAACTATGTCCAATAAATGTATACCATCAGTGCTGAAAAATGGTTGGACAAACCCAGAGAAAGATGAACAGAAAGATGTCAGGAGATACATCCAGGAGAACAACTCTGGTAAAATGGAGAAAGTTCAACCTTCCATTTGTAACAACAGAGAAACCTACTTGCAAGGGCAAATCCTTGCCAGGAATCTCTACTACCAAGAGGCCTTCAGATGTCCGGAGATCATCCGGCAGCTGAATAAGGATTTGGAATTAGCAGAGATAACAATCAACTCGTACGTCAGGTACTTTGAGTTTGGATCTATGTCTCTGATCGAGGCTCTCAGATCGTTCCTTGAAGTGCTCTGGGCAGAGGATAAACCTGACATTCAGCATCTACTGATAACTCACTTCTGTCGCTGGTACCTTCAGTGTACTGGACAGCCGCTCGATTTACAACCTGATTTGTACTACATGAGCTGGGCCATAATCACACTGAATGCTGATCTTAATGGTGCTCACAAAGCGAGGAAAAGGACTTGTAAAGACTTTATAAGGTACCTGTGCAGTGTGGATTGCTTCTCACAGTATAATCTGAAACAATGGAAGAACGTTTATAAATCGATCAAAACAAAGCCTCTAAAAATGTTCAGAGTAATAGCTAGATGGGACACGGCATCCAAAAAGGAAATATCGAACGCAGAGGATTCTGGCTGTGACTCATCATTTGGGACTAAAACCAACCCTACCACCACTATCTACAAAAAAGGGTCTCTCATCCGCAAAAGAGTTATGGATGAGAATGGGAGAAAACCCAAAATAGGCCAGAGAGCATGGAAACCGTTTACTGCAGTTCTACAAGGCATGGTTCTGCATCTACAAAAACACACATCTAAATTTTGTAAGGCAGACAACGAGAATGCCATTAGACTGCATCATGCCGTGGCGTACCCTGTAGATTACAAAAAGAGGCCTCATGCGCTGTGCCTCAGGACCGCAGACTCCAGACTCTTCTACTTCCAGGCAGAGAGTGAAGTAGAGCAGACATCATGGGTTACGGTGATTAACTGCATCGCTGCACGTTACTCTGCTCCTCCACTCACTTCAGCTTCACACGACATGGAGGCAAATTACCCTCTGGTCCTACCTTCATTCCCCACCACTCTGACTCTAGAGGAACAGCTTGAGTCCCACAAGGACCAGTTAAAGAGGGTGTCAGAACCTACAGATCCAACATTGTCTCTTAGGGATGGTACTTCTAATGATATGGGGCAGAACGTGAAGCGCTACACAACATATGTGAGAGTGTTACAGGAGCTTACTGCAGAGAAATGTTGGAGAAGTTGCATTAGGAGTAACGGAGCAGGAAGAAGTTGTATCAGGAGTAACAGAGCAGAAAGACGTTGCATCAGGAGCAACAGAACAGGGTGATTCTGTGACTGAATTAATAAAACAGGAAGAGATTATCAAACATTGTCTCTTAGGGTTGGTACGTCTGAAGCGCTACACAACATATGTGAGAGCGTTACAGGAGCTTGCTGCAGATAAACATGTTGGAGAAGTTGCATCAGGAGCAACGGAGCAGAAAGTCCTGATTCAGCAGTTGTACTGCCGAGTTCATTATTTTACAAAAATGACTTCATGTCTATTATTTTTTTTGTATTTTTTTGTATTTATTTTTTTTACATATTTTTTTTTTGTTCAAATAAATATGCCAAAATAATATTTATGTTTCTGTTTTATATTTTTATTCTAGTAAGTGGTGTTAAAATGGTCTAACCATCAATGAGCTGTGTGTTGTGATGGGGCGTGTAGTGGGCCGGGTGTGGTGGTCCGCTCAGGGACAGAAAGTCCAGGGCCACTTTTTGGTCCCTGTCCACCTTTGATTATTGCTATTAATGCTAAATAACATATGCTGAAAATGTAAATATCGATGTTAAAACAATGAAATGAGTGTTTGCCTAGGGTCCCTTATTTTTTATTAGCAATAAAAGGATACAGATATTCTCAGAAACAGAGAATTACAAACATAATTATAAGATTATCCTTTAAGGATCCAGTAAAACATTTACAATTAACATTTTAGCAGTAAAACATGTATGTGATAATAATAATAATAATAATAATAATAATAATAATAATAATAATAATAATAATAATAATAATAATAATAATAATAATAAACAAATGCGCAATTTTATTATCAGATACGTTCCCTCAGACACCTGATGAGGTTTTCAGTTCATTCCTTTGAGATGTTCATGGTTAACCTATGAAATACAAAATGAGTTACTCAAAGCTGAAAAAAAGTCATCCTCAAAACACTGATTACTTTTGATATTACGTAGTCTAAATAAATATAAATAAATCCCTGATGTGTTCACCCTGTACAGAATGCTGCATCATGTTCAGTGAAGGAATGACTTTGGAGCCAGACACTCGTTTTCCTCAGACAGATCTACTGTGGCCTGGTGGAATGGGGAGAGAACACAGAATTTGCTCTATGACTTCATACTCCTGTGCATGAAGCGGAGTGACATCAGTTTTAAATGAGAAAGGGATGCCCCTACAGTTTGTCTTTCACCATGCAGGTGTTGAAGCATGTGAAAAGTGCTGTTCCAGTTTGTTTACACTTCATTGATCAGTTTAAGAACTGCTCTGTGCATCTCCTGCTGCATCTGGGTCAACATTTCACTGACAGAGGTGCTGCTTCGAAAACAGGTGACCACTTTATTCGCTTTGTTCCAGATGTCACAGAGAGCAGAAACCTGATCAAATGTCCTTTTAACCATGGTGTTTAGGGCATGTCTAATGCAAATTGAATGTCTCTCTTTCTAAATTATTGCACAAGCAATCATGTTTGCTGCTGCATCTGTGACAAGGTGCTTCACTTTGTCCTTGATTGTCCACTCCTCCATAGCATTCTTTTTCACCAAGGCCATATTTTCAGCTGTGTGTATTTGGGAACCTTTCAATCTCCAACAAGACCGTGTTCAGTTTATCATTGTCATCAATATAATGGCAGGTTATGGCAAGATATGCATCCATGTTAACTGAAGCCCACATATCTGATGTTAGAGACACATCTGTAGCGTGTTAATACACACCTGGCTGGTTGGGAGTATGTAGGACGGGTTCAGGGCAAGGATGAGTCCCCTGAATCCCTCATCCTCAACCACTGCAAATAGATGAGGGTCTTTTCTGAGCATTCTGATCAATGCCTCATCAACCATCGCTTACGAGAAGCTATAAGGACATTTATATATATATATATATATATATATATATATATATATATATATATATATATATATATTTTTATATATATATATATTTTTAATAACATATATTAATAATGATGATTACGCACCCAAAATCATGAATAAACTTGTTATGGAAGTAACCGTCCTACTACCTTGCGTGCATGTAGGATCTTTCTGTTGCTGTGCATTCTCATGAAAAGCTCTGAAATGCCTGAGCATGGATGAAGTGTTGCTTCCATACACAAGCTCCTTGTCACACAGCAAGCTTCTCACCTCATGAATAAAGTTATATGAAATGAAGATATTAAATATAATAATGAGATGAATTAATGAAAGCAAAGACATGGCAAAAATTGTGATATGTAAGCATTTTTTTTTTCTTTGAAAATACCAGTCATACATTGGAAGTTGTAAGTTGAAAATTTTCCAAAACAGTGGAAATTTTTATATATTTTGCCTGATGCCATTGATAAATACTGTACTTTAAGTACATAGTGAATGTTAGGATTTTTGGGAAAGCTGAACAGTCACCCCTTCATCAAACACCAAACACCATCCCCTAACCTCTACCCTTCCCCAAATTCCAACACCAAATTACCAAAACAAAACCAAAAGGGCAAAAATTCACCAAGAAAAACAAAACAACAGAAACAACAAATAATTAGTGATGATTTAAATGTAATGTATTGATTATCCACATTTCAAAGTACAGTACTCCTCATAAACCAACCAACCAGACTGAGACAACGAGGACTCGTAAAGTGAGATCTAGCGTTCGAACATTCCGGCGTACAAAGTGGATCGTGCACTTGATTGGACAGAAAGTGAGGCTTTGTATGTCGTCGATCAGCTGACTCTGTGAAACCAATACACGCCCTGATACGGGGCTTCACTGGAGATTGTGCTGTGTGCTCGATGCATGCTTTGATGCTTCTGTGTCATATGTAACATCACTACAGTGTGTGTAGTCGTGTGCTCCACAGCCTTGCTCCTACTCTGACTGTTTGCTTTTTTCCAGCGGTTTTATTCATAGTTTGTTTTTCACCTTTTCCAATAAATCTGCACTCCACCCGCTGCCTCTTCATTTACACGGCAATTACCATCTGTCACATGCATGTGTTATTTATAGAAGTTTTAACCAGTGTTTGTTCAATCTTACACAGAATTGCTTTTTATTTGATATTACTCATTCAAATGTTACCTGCTTGTGTGCAGTTGCTTTTTTCTCTTGAAACAGAAATGAACTGAGACCAACATTCACTCTGAAGATATAAAGACATGTGAATATATTGTCCATAGTAGCTTAGGTAAAAGAACAAATATTTATGGTCAACTCCTAATTATTAATCTTACAAGTATCTACATTTACATGAATCATTCACCACCAAGCTCCGATGTGACGCCATAAACACATTCAATGCTGCATTTATTTTAATCAAAATGTACTTCATAGGTGACTTTACTCTTTATTACACATGATTTAATAAAAGGGATGAATAAGAAGACTTCAGTTATACTCTTCCTCTCTTCCACTTCTCCTGCATTGGTTCAGATTTATACCTCCTAATAAACTCACAGAACATAATCATATCAATTATAAAAGAAACAGTGGCCCTAAAAGTGAACCTTGTGGAACGTCATGTTTGTAGCCTGTAATCCAGCTGGAACCGAAAGGAACATTAGGTTGAGCGAGATATCATTTAAACCAATTAATAACTGTGTTTCTACAAGAGTTTATACATCCAGTCAGGTAGAATTTCATTAGTGCCTGTGTCTGTGTTATTATTAAGTAGGAATAAGGTACATGATATGGTTTATGAGAAGGTTATTTCCTGTAAGAGAGAGAGAGAGAGCAGTGAGGTGTAAGTGAGATTTGCATGAACAGGACTGAACAGTTTCATTTCTCCCAGAATAGAGCAGAAACTTCACCAGATGTTCAACTTCCTTCAGTCAAACTCACTGAAGCACAACACACAGCACTGAATCTACAGCTAATCCCACTCTCTCATCACACTGATCATCACTATTAACTCCAATAAAAGAACACACAACGTCCAAAACTCAGCTTTATTTCAGCAAAAACTACAGGAAGAGCAACAGGACAGTGAAGAGAGTAAAGACAGAAATGTCAGCATTGTGTCGAATTGAAACTCTATTGTAGATGGATCATAAGCAGCTCTATGTTAAACTCTATCTTGGATCCACTAGCCTTCACACTGACTCTTTCTAAACGTGACCGGATGAGCGACGTTGTTATGGGAGACCCTACAGCTGAACTCCTCCCCCTTTTCCCAGAGGGCTTTGCTGAGGGTCAGGGTGCTGCTGCGGCTGTAACGGCCGTTCTTCTCTGTTTCTGCGCTGGTCAGAACCTCGTTCTTCACCTCTGAGCCGTCCACTGTCCAGCTCACCAGCGCCCCCTGTGGAGAGTAGCCAGACAGCAGGCAGAGCAGCGTGGCCGATCCCTCAGACAGCTGCAGAGGGGACGGAGGGAGCAGAGACACAGAGGGAGCAGAGACACCCGCTGGAGAGGAGAAACACACACACACACACACACACACACACACACACACACACACACAATTAGAAATGATTATGAAATATTTCTGTAACTTTGAGGAACTGTCTGATCTTACAGAGTGATTAAGTCTAATAAAGTCTGACTTCATGACTGAGTTTCATTGAGTACTTTATTATTTGACATCAGTTTCAGTGCAGAGACAAAACAAACATGTTCACACTGTCATTTATCTGGGAAAAATCATTTTTATAACAAGTGTTATTCCTTTATAGTTCAAACCTTCAGCATATTTAACTGCAGCAAATACAAATGTAGCTGATTACAGAAATATTCATTGTTTAACACAAACACACACAGCAGCTTTCATCTGATTTTTACATCAGCACAAAGTCACTCTTATTTATTAATAATAATTATTGTAGTTGTTAATTTCCAAGAATTATTTTTTTTTTTTTTTTTTTTTTTTTTTTTTTTTTTTTTTTTTTTAAATTTTATGGGTTGTTTTGATATGTGATCAGTCTATACAAATGTGTTCCTCATCAGAGCTTAATAATACACAATAACATCAATTATGCAATTATAAACATAAATAATCTGTTTAGTTGAAGTTTATTTATTCATGTAATTAGTAATGAACTAAATGGATTTTGTGGTAAAAGAAGAAAACACACTTACTGTTCACCACGAGTTTGGAGCCTCCACCAAAAGTGTACCACAGTGATACATTCTAATGAAACCATCGTACAAAAACCTCCATCACACTGCAGTGCACACACACACACACACACACAAACACACACACACACACACACACACACACACATACACACACACACACACACACTTTGCATTGCCAGTCCATGCTTCAGTGCTCTGCGAGTGTTTATAGCCCTGTGACTTTAACACTTCATGACTGAGAGCTGCTGCTCAGCAACTTCACCCACAGCAACCATGACTTTGATCAGCGTCTTCATCTGCACACTGGCCCTCTGGACTCAAGGTGAGACTTTAACATCAACTCACAGCCTCACACACTTCATTTCATACTAATTCTACACCACTTTACAGCATAGAAACACAATCTATGTTTCTCTTCAGGATCCAGAGGTCAGGTGACTGTGACTCAGACTCCTTCAGTGCAAACTGTAGTTCCAGGAAACACAGTCACCTTCAACTGTAGAACCAGTAGCAGTGTGAATGGTGGTGAAGGGGTTCTCGCCTGGTACCTGCAGAAACCTGGAGAAGCTCCTAAACTCCTGATCTACTATGCTACTAGCTTACAGTCAGGAACTCCAGCTCGATTCAGTGGCAGTGGATCTAATACTGACTTCACTCTGACCATCAGAGGAGTCCAGACTGAAGATGCAGGAGATTACTACTGTCAGAGTTTACATCAGATCAGTGGTAGCTGGGTGTTCACACAGTGTTAGAGCGCCGTACAAAAACCTCGGTCAGTGAGAGTGCACAGAGAAGCACTGGGAGCGACTGCAGGTGCTGAGGGGGAGGATGTGATACAGCACAATGACACACACTGTGGACGAGAGAAAACACACCACACTAACTCACTAATGCACACACACATCTGTGAGAGGAGTCCACCTTTCTCAGCTGTGGACATACAAACTATTCCTCATCATTCTCATCCACTGCTTAGTAATTATCTTTATCCTCATTTAGAAAGTTAAAAAGTATTTATTATATTTATATTTTAGTTGCATTTATGATTTACCAGACAAGTTTTTTTTATTGTTAATATCAAGCAATAATATAGATTTTTATATTTTATTATGTAACATTTAATCTTCATTAAATAGAGCCACTTTATACAGTTGAGACTGACATTTAACTGAATATTTCTTTAATTATTAAAATACTGGCTCCAGGTTCCCCGTGAAGCTGAAAAGGAGTAAGCAGTAGAAGAAGGATGGATGGCAAATGTTTCTGCAAATCTTAATCCTCCATATTTAGAGTGTTTTTAAAATATATACATTAATTTCAGTTATGCAGCAAGGACACTGTGTTATACAGGAGTTTGTGTGACATTATTTGAATATTAAGTTTTTTTTTTATTATTTATTATTTTTTTTATAACTAATTGCATGACATTAATTAGAAACTCTGAAAAGTTGAATTTTTTACATTAGTTAAATGTAAAAATGTGAAATGTGTGAAATGTAAAAATCTCCAACATCAGCAGCTGGGTGAACAACCTGATCCCTTCAACAACCTGAGCGCCTTTAACTACCATGCAGAATAATCCCATCTGCTCCTGATCAACCACTGACCAATCACGCCCAACCCAGTCTCACAGAACAAACAATAACAGTAACAGACAGGTCTGAAAACCAGTCGAAACTTCCAGTTCAGGTGGGGGGCGGGACATTTCTCCTGAAGGGGATCGCCAATGAGCGATAAAGGAATCACCGCGCTTTGACGCTCACTGGTGCTTAATAATTGTGTGTTGAGTCAGGACCGCAAACTTTTCAATATTTTTATTGACACATATTCTATATTCTGAATCAATTATAGAAACATTCCTCATATGACATTCTTCAAATAAAGTAAGTAACTCTTGATTGAGAAATGTTTAGTGAAACAGACAGTTACTACAGCAACAAAGAGCCTATTGAGGAACGTGAACATGTCTCCGATTTCTAAAACATACTTTAGAATGAGTGATATCTATCTATGTGAACAATTTTATTTAGCTGTTATCAGCTGCCTGGAGAGTAAAATGCAAAATGAAGCATTTTGGGTCGAAACAAACTACTCTGACGTTCATTAAAAGGTGTATTGTGCCCTTTATTATATTATTATCAGACCCTGGCTCCATATAGTGCTAAAAGCAAAATACATATTTAGTCTGTATGTTATATAGACAAATGACTAACGTACCTCTTCTCTCAGACAAAGATTATGCCCTACTACTTTTAGAGTAGCAGTGCCACTCCTGACGCTACCACGTGACTTGCAAAGCTGATTGTATTTGCAGAGAAGAGATGTTAGGCCAGGGGTTCCTGAGGTTCATGACCCTTTTAGCAAATGACCCCAAATTACCTTTATGACCTTTCTGTGACCCCAAGCCTTTACCACCTATATTTTTTTACATTCCAGAGTTATAATTTAGGACTACAGTAAAACTTGAACATATAATTATGTCAGTAACACATGGGTAACATAAGTAACTAAAAACCAAAGGAATATTCCCTGCACTGGTTTACCGGTCAAGTGGGAGGAGTGAACTTGCATTTTTATAAAATCAGGAGGTGTGTTTGAAAGGGTGTATTCTTTCCACTGTCAAGTTCAAGTGGCTTTATTGTAATTTCAATCATATACAGCCATTACAGTACACAAGAACTAATAATCTTTCTGCAGGATTGTGGTTCAATTTTGCGCCATTCCTCTCAGCATATAATCCTCAATTCTCCAAGGTTATGTGGGTCCCTCTGATCATCTCACAATTTTAATATCCCCCATACATTTTCACAGGATTCAAGTCAGTAGATTTGCCAGGCCAGTTAGGCCATTCAGTTATTTTGGTTGTATGTTTGGAGAAAATCAGGATGAAATAAAATGTGAATAAAAACCAGAAAGCACAAAAGAACCAAAGACAACATGCTAAAGCTATAATTACACCCAATCCCAGTGTAGACTCTGGCCAATGTACCGCTGTTGAAAAAGTCGATTCTCTTAAATGATTCTTTGAGGTGAATCTGCATGTTGGAGACATTTGGAGTCTCAGGCTTGTTGATAAAGCCGCGCATCGCGCAGTGTAATGAAGGACTTCGGATTGATCGGAAGTGATTAGAGCTGAGCGATTCAATGAGCGCTGTCAGACCGGCTTTTTACACTCGCTTCTTGTAAGATCTTCTGCGGATTACTGTTAATGATGTCGGTCACATTGTGAGTTTGGCATCTGTCACTCCGTCTAGTAAGAAGGAGGACGGCTTTAAATGCTATGTTTCCACTTATATCCACAACTCTCATCCACAAAACTCATTTTCTATCTAGTTAACTTGTTTTAGATGTTCTGCTCTATAGTTTAACTAATGTTGTGATGTTAATACAATATGTATGATTGTGTAGGAGTATAAATGTCAGTAATAGAGTGGTGTAGGAATGAGTCCTAACACTGTCCAATGAGTCCTAAAATCAAAAACAAACCCTCTTATCATTGTAGTGAATGTGATGGTCTGTTTACCCCTCATACATTTTAATAATGGAACATAATTCCAAACAAAATCTCTCTTAAATATGGAGAAATAAGGGTGTTGCCTTGTTTTAACATTTACCCAGAACCAACATTACATTAATGACAAATTCAGACTTTTTGTCATCCAACAACATTCCAAATATAATACAATATGGTTTGTAGAAAAAGTAGGCTGTGATTGGAGCTTTGTTTCCAACCAGCTGACAGATCTTCGAAAAAAAATATTTGAGTGCAATGTAGGTGCTTTTTGAGGTATGTTTCAGGTCATTGTCCTGCTGAAACACCCATGACCTCTGACGCAGAGCCAGCTTTCTGACACTAGGCCCTACATTATGGGCCAAAATCCTTTGATAGTCTCCAGATTTCATGATTCTTTGCACACAGTCAATGCACCCAGTGCCAGAGGCAGCAAAACAACCCCAAAACATCCTTGAACCTCCACTATGTTTGACTGTAGGTACTGTGTTCTTTTCTTTGTAGGCCTCTTTCCGTTTTCTGTAAACAGTAGAATGACATTCTTTGCCAAAAATCTCTACCTTAGTCTCATCTGTCCACAAAACGTTCTCCCAGAAGGATTGAGGCTTACTCAGGTACATTTTTGCAAACTGCATTCTGGCTTTTTTATGCTTCTGGATCAGAAGTGGGGTTGTCCTCGGTCTCCTGCCATAGCGCTTCTTCTCATTCAGATGACGACGTATGGTTCGAGCTGACACTGATGCACCCTGAGTCTGCAGGACAGCCTGAATTTGCGTGGAAGTTGACTGAGGTTGTTTATCCACCATTCAAACTATCCTGAGTTGCATTCTTTCATCAAAATAAGGGTTTTGCCTTGTTTTAACATTTACCCAGAACCAACATTACATTAATGACAAATTCAGACTTTTTGTCATCTAACAACATTCCAAATATAATACAATATGGTTTGTAGAAAAAGTAGGCTGTGATTGGAGCTTTGTTTCCAACCAGCTGACAGATCTTTAAAAAAAATATTTGAGTGCATACAGTGGAAAAAAAAGGATGATCGGTTGGCTCTACGCAAAAAAAATAAAAATAAAATAAAATGTTTTGATCAAATTGAAATCGGAGTCTTAAAAATTCTCTTGGAGGATAAATGCCATTGAATGTTTTAAAATGAGTTTTCTTTGCTTTAGGAGCCACCAGTAAGTTCATAAATTGGAATTGAAATGGATTTCATTTTTGTCTCAGGGCTAATTTATGATGTATAATTAAGGTTAGTCTAGTTTACCTACTTCAGTCATGCTTACCTGCTTTAGTAAACATAAAGCAGGCTAAGATGATGATACGAATGAAAACAGACAGATAACCAGCTTGAAATATTTACAGATACAATGCTGAAGTGAGAATTCACAAAGTATTAATAAGAGTCCAGATTATTTAAAGGGAGTAGTGTGAGTACAGACAGCTGAGGGTCAATAGTAATCAGGTGATGTACATGAGGACAGAAGTTTGACTAGGGGTTGTAGGCTGAGGATCATGGGATGTTGATGTGACAGTGGAGGGGGCGTTTCATTTGGAGAGGATTTGTGCCATTTGTAGATCATTTTTACCATCTGTAAATCCATTTATATATCTTTTTACCTGTGATTGCTACCTTTTTCCTCTGAATATATTGCCCATAGTAGCTTGGGTAAGAAAGAACAAATACTGTAGTTATGGTCAACTCCTATTTATTAAGCTTGCAAGTGTCTACATTTACACGAGTCATTCACCACCAGGGTTGCACTTTTTTGGTGTAATTTCACAAAGTTAGGAATATTCTGTATCTGTGGGATTGACTTCGTACAACTCCTCTGTACTCTTGTCGCAAAAAAATAAAGTGTAAATCCATCTGACAGGTTTTTCTGTAGTAGTGTTGATAACCTGGCCAGTGCTCCAGTTTTAAAACAATGTGATGAATTATGCTTGAAGTGAAGGATTTCTTTAAATAAACTCTACGTGTTTTGGAGAAGTGTGGCGTCTCGTGCGTTTTGGAGATGTTGTTGTCTTTCCGATCCTGCAACATCTGCATCTCTGTTTTGTCCTGAATCCGAGTCCAGTAAACTCAGTCCAGTGTAACACTCTCTCTATATGTGTACCATCTCTACCATACATCTATATATACACACACACACACACATCTCTACCATACATCTATATATACACACACACCACAAATCTCTACCATGCATCTACAGTGGTGTGAAAAAGTGTTTGCCCCCTTCCTCATTTCCTGTTCCTTTGCATGTTTGTCACACTTAAGTGTTTCGGAACATCAAACCAATTTAAACAATAGTCAAGGACAACACAAGTGAACACAAAATGCAATTTGTAAATGAAGGTGTTTATTATTAAAGGTGAAAAAAAATCCAAACCATCATGGCCCTGTGTGAAAAAGTGATTGCCCCCCTTGTTAAAACATACTATAACTGTGGTTGTCCACACCTGAGTTCAATTTCTCTAGCCACACCCAGGCCTGATTATTGCCACACCTGTTCACAATCAAGGCATCACTTAAATAGGAGCTGCTTGACACAGTAAGGTCCACCAGAAGATCCTTAAAAGCTACACATCATGCCGAGACCCAAAGAAATTCAGGAACAATTGAGAAAGAACGTAATTGAGATCTATCAGTCTGGAAAGGGTTATAAAGCCATTTCCAAAGCTTTGGGAATCCAGCGAACCACAGTGAGAGCCATTATCCACAAATGGCGAAGACATGGAACAGTGGTGAACCTTCCCAGGAGTGGCCGGCCGCCCAAAATTACCCCAAGAGCGCAGCGACGACTCATCCAAGAGGTCACAAAAGACCCCACAACAACGTCCAAAGAACTGCAGGCCTCACTTGCCTCAGTTAAGGTCAGCGTTCATGCCTCCACCATCAGGAAAAGACTGGGCAAAAAATGGCCTGCATGGCAGAGTTCCAAGGAGAAAACCACTGCTGAGCAAAAAGAACATCAAAGCTCATCTCAATTTCTCCACAACACATCTTGATGATCCCCAAGACTTTTGGGACAACATTCTGTGGACCGATTAGACAAAAGTGGAACTCTTTGGGAAGGTGTGTGTCCAAGTATATCTGGCGTAAGAAGGAAGCACTGCGTTTCAAAAAAAGAACATTATACCAACAGTAAAATATGGTGGTGGTAGTGTGATGGTCTGGGGCTGTTTTGCTGCTTCAGGACCTGGAAGACTTGCCGTGATAAAAGGAACTATGAATTCTGCTGTCTACCAAGAGATCCTGAAGGAGAATGTCCGACCATCTGTTCGTGTACTCAAGCTGAAACGAACTTGGGTTCTGCAGCAGGACAATGATCCTAAACACCACCACCGAATGGCTGAAGAAAAACAAAATGAAGACTTTGGAGTGGCCTAGCCAAAGTCCTGATCTGAATCCTATTGAGATGTTGTGGTATGACCTTAAAAATGCCGTTCATGCTCAAAAACCCTCTAATGTAACTGAATTAGGACAATTCTGCAAAGATAAGTGGGCCAAAATTCCTCCAGGACGCTGTAAAAGCCTCATTGCACATTACGCATACGGCTTGGTTGCAGTTGTTGCTGCTAAGTGTGGCCCAACCAGTTATTAGGTTTAGGGGGCAATCACTTTTTCACACAGGGCCATGATGGTTTGGATTTTTTTTCACCTTTAATAATAAAAACCTTCATTTACAAATTGCATTTTGTGTTTACTTGTGTTGTCCTTGACTATTGTTTAAATTGGTTTGATGTTCCGAAACACTTAAGTGTGACAAACATGCAAAGGAACAGGAAATGAGGAAGGGGGCAAACACTTTTTCACACCACTGTATATATACACACACACACCACACATCTCTACCATTTGTGGATGTGTACTGTATGTAGGAATGTGGCTCGTTTAGCTCGATTAAGACCAACTATGCCACCCCAAATAAACGGAGAAAAATAACCCAAATAAAGACACACAAGTACGTTCCACTTAGAATAGGCTAAAAACTGTTACAATACCGTTGAGTTAAAGAAAACTGATCTCAGCGACCGTAACCAACACAAAACAAAAACCAAATCAAAACAAAAAGTAGCAAAAATCAGCCCCAAAGCAGCAGAACCAAGCAGTCAAGCAGCAGAGCAGAACCAAACAGCTGTTTTGGTTCTATACCGAAATGACCACATCTCACTCAGCCCGCCTTAACGCATGCCAAATCAAGGACCCGTGATGCGATGACATGATAACCACGATGGTACAAACGAAAGTCATGACAACGTCTTTAATAGTTGTGATGACAACAGCTGGCGCTCCGACCGGAGTTAAGTTAAATTACCATGCTACACAGTTGGGAGCCTTGACGGCACATCACACTGATTATGAGCAGCATATCACACCCACACAGTCTCAGTAGCCCAACGTTACACTCTGTAGTCCACAGCAACAAAAAGGAATGGGCGGGTTTTCGACCATGACGCCTTCTAAGAGGCCTTAACGACCATTTATATACTGTGGTAGGGAGAGATCCCATTGGCCATGTAGTTAATAAGGGTGACGTTTTGACCACGACACACACCCCACTACATGTAGATATTGTTTTATTACTCAGATATATGGCATGCAGTGTTTCCTACTCATCAGTGAGATTATCAAATGATCATCCCAAGACTGATGCCCCAATATTACATGTTCATATTAAAAGTAAAATTACTGTCATTTTTTCAGTATAACTTTTATAATCATTCTATATACATTTTCATTTACGTAGCACCTTTTATTAAACCCAATGTTGCTTTACATGAGGATGATAAACACGAGGTGTGAGGTGTAAGTGAGATTTGCATGAACAGGACTGAACAGTTTCATTTCTCCCAGAATAGAGCAGAAACTTCACCAGATGTTCAACTTCCTTCAGTCAAACTCACTGAAGCACAACACACAGCACTGAATCTACAGCTAATCCCACTCTCTCATCACACTGATCATCACTATTAACTCCAATAAAAGAACACACAACGTCCAAAACTCAGCTTTATTTCAGCAGAAACTACAGGAAGAGCAACAGGACAGTGAAGAGAGTAAAGACAGAAATGTCAGCATTGTGTAGAATTGAAACTCTATTGTAGATGGATCATAAGCAGCTCTATGTTAAACTCTATCTTGGATCCACTAGCCTTCACACTGACTCTTTCTGAACGTGACCGGATGATCGACGTTGTTATGGGAGACCCTACAGCTGAACTCCTCCCCCTTTTCCCAGAGGTCTTTGCTGAGGGTCAGGGTGCTGCTGCGGCTGTAACGCCCGTTCTTCTCTTCTTCTGCGCTGGTCAGAACCTCGTTCTTCACCTCTGAGCCGTCCACTGTCCAGCTCACCAGCGCACCCTGTGGAGAGTAGCCAGACAGCAGGCAGAGCAGCGAGGCCGATCCCTCACACAGCTGCATAGGGGACGGAGGGAGCAGAGACACGGAGGGAGCAGAGTCACCCGCTGGAGAGGAAAAACACACACACACACACACACACACACACACACACACACACACACACACACACAAAATTAGAAATGATTATGAAATATTTCTGTAACTTTGTGGAACTGTCTGATCTTACAGAGTAATAAGTCTAATAAAGTCTAAAAATTTTTGAAAAATTTTTATCAAGTGTTATTCCTTTATAGTTCAAACCTTCAGCATATTTAACTGCAGCAAATACAAATGTAGCTGATTACAGAAATATTCATTGTTTAACACAAACACACACAGCAGCTTTCATCTGGATTTTACATCAGCACAAAGTCACTCTATTTATTAAATGTTTATTATAGAGGAACTGCAGAGTTATTGCATGTCGAATAAATAGCAAGTGTGGAATTATTCCATATTTAACATCAATAATTGTAGATTTGTTGAATGTTCAAGAATATTGATATGGGATCTGTTCTGATACTGAAATGTGTTCCTCATCAGAGCTTAATAATACACAATAACATCAATCACGCAATTATAAACATAAATAATCTGTTTAGTTGAAGTTTATTTATTCATGTAATTAGTAATGAACTAAATGGATTTTGTGTTAAAAGAAGAAAACACACTTACTGTTCACCACGAGTTTGGAGCCTCCACCAAAAGGCCACCACAATGATACATTCTAATGAAACCATCGTACAAAAACCTCCATCACACTGCAGTGCACACACACACACACACACACATACACACACACACACACACACACACACACACACTCACACACACACACACACACACACACACACACACACACACACACACACACACACACACACACAAAATTTGCATTGCCAGTCCATGCTTCAGTGCTCTGCCGAGTGTTTATAGCCCTGTAACTTTAACACTTCATGACTGAGAGCTGCTGCTCAGCAACTTCACCCACAGCAACCATGACTTTGATCAGAGTCTTCATCTGCACACTGGCCCTCTGGACTCAAGGTGAGAGTTTAACATCAACTCACAGCCTCACACACTTCATTTCATACTAATTCTACACCACTTTACAGCATAGAAACACAATCTATGTTTCTCTTCAGGATCCAGAGGTCAGGTGACTGTGACTCAGACTCCTTCAGTGCAAACTGTAGTTCCAGGAAACACAGTCACCTTCAACTGTAGAACCAGTAGCAGTGTGTATAATGGTAACTATCTACACTGGTACCTGCAGAAACCTGGAGAAGCTCCTAAACTCCTGATCTACTTGGCTACTAGCTTACGTACAGGAACTCCAGCTCGTTTCAGTGGCAGTGGATCTAATACTGACTTCACTCTGACCATCAGAGGAGTCCAGACTGAAGATGCAGGAGATTACTACTGTCACAGTGAACATAGTGGTGGAGCGTTCACACAGTGTTAGAGCGCTGTACAAAAACCTCGGTCAGTGAGAGTGCACAGAGAAGCACTGCTGCAGCTGGGAGCGACTGCAGGTGCTGAGGGGGAGGATGTGATACAGCACAATGACACACACTGTGGACGAGAGAAAACACACCACACTAACTCACTAATGCACACACACATCTGTGAGAGAGTCCACCTTTCTCAGCTGTGGACATACAAACTGTTCCTCATCATTCTCATCCACTGCTTACTAATTATCTTTATCCTCATTTAGAAAGTTAAGAAAGAATTTATTACATTTATATTTTGCTCCACATAAAAATTTAACAAAAGAGTTCATCCATCCATCTTCTCACAACACCCCTTCTTCAGGGTCACGGGGAACCCGGAGGGAAAATGTATTTTCCTTTTAATCTTGTCTCTCTGTTTTTTACTGTGATGCAAAGAGACACTGATCTTGGATAAGACAGCATATTATAGAAACTTTAGCAGCTTACCTGCCCCAAACTGGGTGAAGGTTCCTGGAGGGGACAAGCAACATTCCCAGTCATCCAGCCACGAGGTTAAGATCTAATCTGAAAATTAATATGCAGTTTCCTGTATATCGTACTCTGGCCCACTTTAGGAAAAAAATATTCTGCACAGGAATATCTCGGACAGCGTGTCCCTCATTTGTTACATCCTCCATATCTTGCTTAGCTTAGCTGCATTGTGTCATCAAGGTCATTGATATCATCCACGAGCACACAGAAATCTTTTTGATATGTTAAACAGGACTACACATGCAACGACTATTCTTCCTGTTCTTGTTGGTTCCAGACGTATCTCACCATGAAGACAGTGAAATCTCATTTTAAGCGGGCCAATTCATCCTTTCAATGATTACTCTAGTTTTTGTGGAGTGCAGTGTTGTATCGTTCCTGCAATATGAAAAAAGATAAATGATAGCTATCAAATTGTCCTTACCACATCTCTAATTTCATTGATTTATTCGTCTATTTAAATAAATGTCTTACTTGTGCAGGTCCTGCTGGGTTCCTAAAGGTGTCATCAGCCATGAATGACAGGGATAATCACTGTCCTCCAAAAGTTAGCCCCTGTGTGTTCCATCCTCAAAATTGCGATGATTGTTGCTCTCAGAAAACACTTGAGGGTTATGGGTACTCCGGAGCACTCAGCAGTCGCATTTGTAATTTTGCTGTTTGGGTCACATATCAGCTGGACATTTATAGAATGGAGGTTTGAGGCATTGATAAATTGATCTTCATATTGGTGGGTGGGTTTGACTTCGCACATGTGATCCATCTATTACTCCCCAAAAGCCTTGGAATCCAGCAACTGTCAAAAAAAAAACCCACGCTCCGCTAATACAACCTAATAATACAATTTATAATGGTACTACTTGGTTACTAATGGATTACTACTGTCAGAGTGAACATTATATCAGTAGTAGCTGGGTGTTCACACAGTGTTAGAGCGCCGTACAAAAACCTCGGTCAGTGAGAGTGCACAGAGAAGCACTGCTGCAGCTGGGAGCGACTGCAGGTGCTGAGGGGGAGGATGTGATACAGCACAATGACACACACTGTGGACGAGAGAAAACACACCACACTAACTCACTAATGCACACACACATCTGTGAGAGGAGTCCACCTTTCTCTTTATTCTGCTCTGCATGATTATGTCACAGTCACACTGATGGACACATAATGCAGTCAGATAAAACCATAAAGTACGGACTCTACTGGTGAGACCCTGAGACTCCTCTCTCATTCTCCAGAGTCTCTGTGTGTTTCTCCAGAAGAGACTGTTATTATCAGCTGCAGGACCGGTGTTGTCTGAACCTTCAGAAACCTGGAGAAGCTCCTAAACTCCTGAAACACCAGGTATATGAGCATCAGTGTGGGATCCCACCTGGTTTCAGCCGTAGGGGATTATGGGACAGAATTTGTAAAACTCGCTTGAATATGCAGAAGATCAGTTCTGTCAGACACAACTCATGCTGGTGTGGTCAACAGCTGCTCATAGCAGAGTCGCTGATCTTCATTTGATCATTTATTCCATAATCACTCTTTTTGTTCATTTTGATCCCAAACTTTCTATAAGAAAGATATAAATTCTGTATCTATTACAGTTAGGGTTAGGATTACACTGACATCCAATAACGGCTTGTATTTTTTAGACTCCTCACCATTACATCAAACACAATAATGGATTGAGCCTGGTTTACCTTTGTGCACTTCTCCAGTCCTACGGACCATTCCACTCTCTTACAGCGTTTTCAGACCTGTAGATCTGGGTTTTTATGAAACGGGGACATAAATTGTTTAAACGTATCATTTTGTCCTTGGCTCGGTTTGCTTTCACAAGGCAATTTAAAAGCGTCCCAAAATGTGTTTATGCAGTCAGGTGTGAGTAACTGAATTGTAAACGAATACAGATTGTTTTGGTGCGGCTCCGAGCAAGATTGCAGTGTTCATATATGTCCAAATGAACTGAACCAAGGGAGAAAACACACCAGGTTCTGATACAAATGCTCCAAATGAGCAAGGTGTGAAAATGCCCTTAGATCTGCTGACTCAGGTCTACCTTCCACTGCACACACACACACACACACACACACACGCACGCGCACACACACAAACACACACACACACACAACACAGCTCTAGTTCGTGAGCACTAACTCTATTAATATCACTGCTCATAATATTTGGATCAAGACACACTTCTTTACACGACGCTGCAATACACACACTCAAAATTAGTAGTTACTGTATGTGGTGATGTCATAACTGATTTAGTCTGTAGCTACGCCCACATCCTCAGGTTCCACCCATGACACCCATTCCAGCTCCCCAAGTTCTGATCTTCTTACCTGTTACCAGTTCATCTCATTTACTATAGTGTGTGTACCGCTCTGTTAGTTACTCTCATTGCGAAGTCTTATAATGTGTATTATCCTTGCTCTGGTTTTGAGTGTCTTGCTCTCTTTGTTTCTTTCAAGCAGCCTCTTATTTTGTTACATATACATTAAATGATACATTCTTTTATTCACATATCCCAGCTTGTTAGGAAGTTGTGGGCGTAGCGCAGGGTCAGCCATGATACAGTGCCCCTGGATGAGAGAGCGTTAGGGGCCTTGCTCAAGGGGCCAAGAATGACAGCTCGATGGTTGGGGCTTGAACCCTTGACCATCTGATTCATAACAGTAAACCAAATATAAAACCATTAAACCCATTGCTAGACACTATTACTTGTTTCCAACTTGCATGAAAGCTTGAGAGAGAGAGAGAGAGAGAGAGAGAGAGAGAGAGAGAGATCGAGCGCTACTCAATGAGGTCCTCTTGATGGAAGAACCAGATCAGGCTTTTCACCCCATTAGGGAACATTTCACCACTGCCCATATTCTCAAACACTCTGGTCCTACATAGCCTCTCATTGTTCAAGTAGACGTAGCTGCATTAGGAGTAGATGCTGTAATGTCTCAAATTCACTTCCGGTCACAATCAACAAGAAAAGAGCTCTTGTTTCCTTTCCTGGGATGTAATTGTACAGGAGAGTATAATTAATTCTTCCCAGCACTGAATCTCACCATCTTTTCATGTCTCTTTATTAAAACACATCAAACTAACTTGCTCTCTGAGGTGATTTCTGATGACGAGCCCAAGCATTGAGGACTGCAGCTTGTGCCATGTGGGCGCTCGTGTACTCAACAAGACAGAAAGGAAAGCTGTAATGACATGTGAAATGGAAGGGGTATGGTCCCAAGGAGAGAAACTACGTATTAGTTAAGGTTACTCATTGACCCTTCTTTCCTCCAGGAAAGCCTGCTCCTCAGCCTCAAAGCCCTCCTCACTACTCCACTAGTTCCATTACATTATTATTATTATTATTATTATTATTATTATTATTATTATTATTATTATTATTATTATTATTATTATTATTATTATTATTATTATTATTAGGCCACGTTACACCGCCAGTAGCCAGCAGAGGGCAGCAGCGGTGCACAGTGAGAGAAACTCAGTCCAGTGAACTCAGATACCCAGAGAATCCTCCAGGATGATTAACCTGGATTACCTGCAGCTGCTAGGCAGGATATTTAAGGCCAAACTATGATGCTGTTCTTCGTCACACCTTTGTAAAGAAGGGACTGCTGTGGTAAATCTTTGCTTGATTTTAAAAATAAAATGAAAAAGAAATGTAGCAGTCGATAGAAGAAGGGTAAAACAGAAAGAAGAAATGAGGGATACGTTTGAATTAAATATAAGACCGCTCTTATATACTTTTTATAAAAAGAGATAAACAAGTAATTTTGTTCATTTCAGCAGAATATAATTAAAGTGTGTGTTGTAAACAGAAATGATAAGTTCACCTCCAAAGTCTTCCGTTGGAACTAATTCAACATCTAATCATTTCGGTTTCTCGCACAAACCTATGGAGATGTTGCTGCGCATGCGCAGTCATAACCAAATGTACGAATCAATTTCTGAGTCAACTCTTTATTCCCGACTCATATTAAACATTTGTTCAAAAAGAATCGTTCATGAACATCACTACTCCCTGAAGAGTTCCAAGTTTCAGAAGACTATTTGATATTTTATATATTATTGCAGAAAATAAACTCTGTGACCAACAAAAGTTTATGATTCTTACGTGTTTCGAACATTAAGATCAAATTTGTAAGATTTTGAAGCCTATACACTCGCCAGAAGTAAAAAGCTAATGTTGGGCTTTAAACGATCCCAACACCACGTGCGCATGACTTCAACGTCACCACCGCTACGCTTCCGACAACTCTTTCAATCTTTATTTAACAAATAATACAATCGGGAAATACTATAAATTGATCAATTTACAAGTTGGGAAGTTTGGTGGCAACACATCGATGATGTAGAATAGTTTTCCTGTTAGCGTGGTGATTGTCACAGCTCTGTCAGATCAGAACTCCAGATCCCAGAATGCTACACGCGGCCACGCGCACGCATGCGCTCAGCATCCCCAGAGTTCTGATCCTGAAGCAGCTGTCACCAATCATACTCTCATCCTTAGTATATAGAGAAGCACTCTCTTAGAGTTCGTTGCAAAGTATATGCTCTGATAACTTGTTTACCTGTGTTACCAAGCCGTTCCTATTTTGACTTCTCATTTGTTTACCTCGACCCTGCTTCCGGTTTATTCGTCACGTCTATTGCCTTCTCTAGTTAGTCCTGTTTGCCCGATCGTCCGACCTTTGCTTAGTTAACTCTACGTTTGCATTCTGCCGTCTTCTCCTGCTTCTGTGCCGATTCGCAAAACAGTGATGATGTTTAATTCCCCCGACAATCTCTGTAGTGCCATTTAGCCACGTGTTACCAATCGTCTTTCTCAAAACACGTAAAAGCTTTTTAAAATTTCATGAGTGTGGTGTTACTGATGTACTTTATGGCGTAGTATAATTCGTGAACATGTACTGAGCTTGTGTTAACCACAAACCTTATTTCAGGCATTTAACCAAAAAACACATTGACCTCGGGAGCGATGGATGTCCAGTACACGGGAAATGAAGTTGTGTTCACGAAAACAACAGAAAAAAGTAATAATGCATGGCCGCTTAGGACTTCTGTACTTTATGGAATGTTGCAGTGTTTATTATAAATGATTTATCTGTTCACATATACTTCTCATTTTCAGCAGCAGGACCAGAGACAGACTCCACAGCAGCAACAACATGGAGACAGTGATGATGGGACAGTTCTGTCTTTTGAAGAATAAGACCTTTAATTTTTTGTTAAATGTATTTATTTATTTATTTAAAGATATCATTTGAGATGATGGGTCAAATAGAAATTGTACAACAAGTACCATTATAATTTCATTGTTTTAATTGCTTCCATCAAAAACAAAGCTGTTTCCATTAAAAACATTTGAATTTGAAGACAGGGAATGAAAGTCAGTTCTATATGGGTCTCAAAGTAAACAAATCCGCTTGCTGTCCATAAAGGAATGGCTCGAGAATCGCATATCCACCCCTGACCAAATGTGTGAGATATGTTAGAAATAAAGGTGGACTTGAGGTTGACAAATTGTCACGGGACACAGGTAAGCACCTGTTCATATATTCTTGAGTTGTGATTGAAAGGATTAAATAATCAGACTCTCGGCGATGGTCATTCGAACGTACTCGCTACATTCCAGCAACATACTATAAGCTATAACGTTGCCATGACGAATATGGGAATGGTTATGTGACTGGAACATTATTTGGTATGTCGCTGTGACTACTATGGTCTGATCTGGTTACTTATTTATAACATACCAGTTTAGTAGTATATATACATGCTCACATACTCCCGTACATACTCACCACGTTTCCACCACATTCCAACAATGTACAACTATAACGTTGCCATGACGAATACGGGAACCACAGTCTTATGTTGCTGGAGCCTAAATTGGTTACATCGTTGCGACGGATATGGTCCCATCACGTCTTAACAAAGTAACTTGCCAGCCTTGGCTAGACACCCTTGAAAGTTCAAAAATGTTGTACGTTTTATTTACTTTTACACACATGTTAAGACACTTCTGAGGACCAAATTAAATTTTGGGGATATGTACAACACACGCACTTTGGGTGAACAAGTCATCAATCATGCAAAAAGCCTGACATTTCCTGTGGACAAGTGTAAAGGACAGACGGTCTCTACAGAGTGTACTTTTAGATATTACACTTAACTGTAATCCAGTACAACTAATCTAATGCCTAATAGCTCATTTCTATCTGGTAAATGAATGTGATTGAGGTTTGAGGAGTACCTCAGGGTTCCTGTCCATCTGCGTGTCCTTGTATCCATCAGGAGAATGCAGAAAGCCTGAAGAGACAATCAGCACTGGGTCTAAATGGGGACATTTCTCCTAATGGGGATCTCCTATGATTGATAAAGGGATCACCGCAGGTGCGGTTCACTAACGCGTGTAAAACGTATGTTGAGTCAGTATAGCTTCAATATTTCAAGTGACATATGCACATATTCTGTTTTCTGAATCGATTACAGGGACATTCCTCAAATCACATCCTTCAAATAAAGTAAGTAAGGCTCGCTGGAAAATGTTTAGTGAAACAAACAGTGATAAACAGCCTATCACAGAACATGAACATGTCTTCGATTTTTAAAACATATTTTAGAGTTAGTGTTATCTGACTTTGTGAACTATTTTGTTGTGAGGTGTGGGATCGAAAAAACTACGCTGATGTTCATTAAAAGGTGTGTTGTGCCCTGTTATTGTATTATAATCAGACCCTGGCTCCATAGCAATAAATAGAGTTAGTCTGTATGTTTTTTTTTATAGACAAATAACAGATGTACCTCTTCTTCTATCGGACAAAAATTTGCCCCACCACTTTTTAGAGTAGTGGTGCCACCCCTGCATTTAATATACACTAATCAAAAAAATGCACTCATTCTAGAAGATACGTTGGCATTCCTGGCAAAAAAAAATTGTGTTGAGTTTTCATCACATGTGAACTGTAAACGTGGTCCTCCCCATTATGTAAATGTTATTACGTAATGATCAAGTTAACTGAACTCCTCAGCAGCCCACTCACAATAACTGTTGTATATTTTTTGGTTTGCTTTTCAAGGAGATTAACTGTGGAACCCGAGAACCTTTCTGCAAAGCGTGCAAAAACAAACACCTAATGACACAAGACCCAGTGTGTTTTAATGAGTGATCGTGTTGACCATGGTTACCTGTTAGCTGGGATTTTCTGAAGATTGAGGACAAAACAGAGGTGAAGGGAGGAGTTTATAATCATTTAATGCAAAAGTAATTGGAAATTTCAGAGTTTTTAATATTTTGTTTTTGTTGTTTGCTGAGGTGCATTATGGATGTACTCCAACGTTCCACTGAATCATATACGTGTCTCTTAGTTCAGTGCTTTGTTTTTTACATGGATTTCTCAAGCTGAAGAGCAGAAAATCAGGTTGAAATAAAATGTGAATAAAAGCGAGAAAGCACAAAAGAACCAAAGACAACATGCTAAAGCTATAATTACACCCAATTCAAGAGTAGACTCCAATGTACCGTTGTTGAAAGAGTCGATTCTCTTAAACGATTCTTTGAGGTGAATCTGCATGTTGGAGCCATTTGGAGTCTCAGGCATGTAGATAAAGCCGTTACTCGCGCAGTGTAATGAAGGACTTCCGCATTGATCTGAATGGCCACCGCGATTGGAAGTGATTAGAGCTGAGCGATTCAATGAGCGCTGTCAGACCGGCTTTTTACACTCGCTGCTTTTAAGATCTTCTGCGGATTACTGTTAACGATGTCGGTCACATTGTGAGGTTGGCATCTGTCACTCCGTCTAGTAAGAAGGAGAACGGCTTTAAATGCTATGTTTCCACTTATATCCACAACTCTCATCCACAAAACTCATTTTCTATCTAGTTAACTTGTTTTAGATATTCTGCTCTATAGTTTAACTAATGTTGTGATGTTAATACAATATGTATGATTGTGTAGGAGTATAAATGTCAGTAATAGAGTGGTGTAGGAATGAGTCCTAACACTGTCCAATGAGTCCTACAATCAAAAACAAACCCTCTTATCATTGTAGTGAATGTGATGGTCTGTTTACCCCTCATACATTTTAATAATGGAACATAATTCCAAACAAAGTCTCTCTTAAATATGGAGAACTAAGGGTTTTGCCTTGTTTTAACATTTACCCAAAACCAACATTGCATTAATAACAAATTCAGACTTTTTGTCATCTAACAACATTCCAAATATAATACAATATGGTTTGTAGAAAAAGTAGACTGTGATTGGAGCTTTGTTTCCAACCAGCTGACAGATCTTCAAAAAAATATATTTGAGTGCATACAGTGGGGAAAAAAAAGGATGATCGGTTGGCTCTACGCAAAAAAATAATAAAATAAAATGTTTTTATCAAATTGAAATTATAGTCTTAAAAATTCTCTTGGAGGATAAATGCCATTGAATGTTTTAAAATGAGTTTTCTTTGCTTTAGGAGCCACCAGTAAGTTCATATATTGGATTTGGATTGGATTTTTGTCTCAGGACTAATTTGTGATGTATACTTAAGGTTTGTCTAGTTTACCTACTTCAGTCATGCTTACCTGCTTTAGTAAACATAAAGCAGGCTAAGATGATGATACGAATGAAAACAGACAGATAACCAGCTTGAAATATTTACAGATACAATGCTGAAGTGAGACTTCACAAAGTATTAATAAGAGTCCAGATTATTTAAAGGGAGTAGTGTGAGTACAGACAGCTGAGGGTCAATAGTAATCAGGTGACTGTACATGAGGACAGAAGTTTGACTAGGGGTTGCTGGCTGAGGATCATGGGATGGTGATGTGACAGTGGAGGGGGCGTTTCATTTGGAGAGGATTTGTGCCGTTTGTAAATCATTTTTACCATCTGTAAATCCATTTATAGATCTTTTTACCTGTGATTGCTACCTTTTTTCTCTGAATATATTGCCCATAGTAGCTTGGGTAAGAAAGAACAAATACTGTAGTTATGGTCAACTCCTATTTATTAAGCTTGCAAGTGTCTACATTTACACGAGTCATTCACCACCAGGGTTGCACTATTTTGGTGTAATTTCACAAAGTTAGGAATATTCTGTATCTGTGGGATTGTCCTCCTGTACTGATACTCCTATGTCTCAGACGAAATAAAGTGTAAATCCATCTGACAGGTTTTTCTGTAGTAGTGTTGAAGACCTGGCCAGTGCTCCAGTTTTAAAACAATGTGATGAATTATGCTTGAAGTGAAGGATTTCTTTAAATAAACTCTACGTGTTTTGGAAGTGTGTGTGGCGTCACGTGCGTTTTGGAGATGTCGTTTGTCTTTCCGATCCTGCAACATCTGCATCTCTGTTTTATCCTGAATCCGAGTCCAGTAAACTCAGTCCAGTGTAACACTCTCTCTATATGTGTACCATCTCTACCATACATCTATATATACACACACACACACCACACATCTCTACCATGCATCTATATATACACACACACATACCACACATCTCTACCATACATCTATATATACACACACACACACCACACATCTCTACCATGCATCTATATATACACACACACACCACACATCTCTACCATACATCTATATATACACACACACACCACACATCTCTACCATACATCTATATATACACACATACCACACATCTCTACCATTTGTGGATGTGTACTGTATGTAGGAATGTGGCTCGTTTAGCTCGATTAAGACCAACTACACCACCCCAAATAAACGGGAAAAATAACCCATATAAGGACACACAAGTACGTTCCACTTAGAATAGGCTAAAAACTGTTACAATACCGTTGAGTTAAAGAAAACTGATCTCAGCGACCGTAACCAACACAAAACAAAAACCAAATCAAAATATAAAGTAGCAAAAATCAGCCGCAAAGCAGCAGAACCAAGCAGTCAAGCAGCAGAGTAGAACCAAGCAGCTGTTTTGGTTCTATACCGAAATGACCACATCTCACTCAGCCCACCTTAACGCATGCCAAATCAAGGACCCGTGATCCGATGACATGATAACCACGATGGTACAAACGAAAGTCATGACAACGTCTTTAATAGTTGTGATGACAACAGCTGGCGCTCCGACCGGAGTTAAGTTAAATTACCATGCTACACAGTTGGGAGCCTTGACGGCACATCACACTGATTATGAGCAGCATATCACACCCACACAGTCTCAGTAGCCCAACGTTACACTCTGTAGTCCACAGCAACAAAAAGGGAATGGGCGGGTTTTCGACCATGACGCCTTCTAAGAGGCCTTAACGACCATTTATATACTGTGGTAGGGAGAGAGCCCATTGGCCATGTAGTTAATAAGGGTGACGTTTTGACCACGACACACACCACCCCCACTACATGTAGATATTGTTTTATTACTCAGATATATGGCATGCAGTGTTTCCTACTCATAAATGATAAATTATCATCCCAAGACTGATGTCCCAATATTACATGTTCATATTAAAAGTAAAATTACTGTCAATTTTTTCAGTATAACTTTTATACTCATTCTATATAAATTTTAATTTACGTAGCACCTTTTATTAAACCCAATGTTGCTTTACATGAAGATGATAAACACGAGGTGTGAGGTGTAAGTGAGATTTGCATGAACAGGACTGAATAGTTTCATTTCTCCCAGAATAGAGCAGAAACTTCACCAGATGTTCAACTTCCTTCAGTCAAAGTCACTGAAGCACAACACACAGCACTGAATCTACAGCTAATCCCACTCTCTCATCACACTGATCATCACTATTAACTCCAATAAAAGAACACACAACGTCCAAAACTCAGCTTTATTTCAGCAGAAACTACAGGAAGAGCAACAGGACAGTGAAGAGTAGAAGACAGAAATGTCAGCATTGTGTAGAATTGAAACTCTATTGTAGATGGATCATAAGCAGCTCTATGTTAAACTCTATCTTGGATCCACTAGCCTTCACACTGACTCTTTCTGAACGTGACCGGATGATCGACGTTGTTATGGGAGACCCTACAGCTGAACTCCTCCCCCTTTTCCCAGAGGTCTTTGCTGAGGGTCAGGGTGCTGCTGCGGCTGTAACGGCCGTTCTTCTCTTCTTCTGCGCTGGTCAGAACCTCGTTCTTCACCTCTGAGCCGTCCACTGTCCAGCTCACCAGCGTCCCCTGTGGAGAGTAGCCAGACAGCAGGCAGTGCAGCGTGGCCGATCCCTCAGACAGCTGCAGAGGGGACGGAGGGAACAGAGACACGGAGGGAGCAGAGACACGGAGGGAGCAGAGACACCCGCTGGAGAGGAAAACACACACACACACACACACACACACACACACACACACACACCACACACAAAATTAGAAATGATTATGAAATATTTCTGTAACTTTGAGGAACTGTCTGATCAAGTGATTAAGTCTAATAAAGTCTGACTTCATGACTGAGTTTCATTGAGTACTTTATTATTTGACATCAGTTTCAGTGCAGAGAAAAAACAAACATGTTCACACTGTCATTTATCTGGGAAAAATCATTTTTATAACAAGTGTTATTCCTTTATAGTTCAAACCTTCAGCATATTTAACTGCAGCAAATACAAATGTAGCTGATTACAGAAATATTCATTGTTTAACACAAACACACACAGCAGCTTTCATCTGGATTTTACATCAGCACAAAGTCACTCTATTTATTAAATGTTTATTATAGAGGAACTGCAGGGATAGTGCATGTCGAATAAATAGCAAGTGTGGAATTATTACATATTTAACATCAATAATTGTAGATTTGTTGAATGTTCAAGAACATTGATATGGGATCTGTTCTGATACTGAAATGTGTTCCTCATCACAGCTTAATAATACACAATAACATCAATCACGCAATTATAAACATAAATAATCTGTTTAGTTGAAGTTTATTTATTCATGTAATTAGTAATGAACTAAATGGATTTTGTGTTAAAAGAAGAAAACACACTTACTGTTCACCACGAGTTTGGAGCCTCCACCAAAAGGCCACCACAATGATACATTCTAATGAAACCATCGTACAAAAACCTCCATCACACTGCAGTGCACACACACACACACACACACACACACACACACACACACACACACACACACACACACACACACACACACACACACACTTTGCATTGCCAGTCCATGCTTCAGTGCTCTGCGAGTGTTTATAGCCCTGTAACTTTAACACTTCATGACTGAGAGCTGCTGCTCAGCAACTTCACCCACAGCAACCATGACTTTGATCAGAGTCTTCATCTGCACACTGGCCCTCTGGACTCAAGGTGAGAGTTTAACATCAACTCACAGCCTCACACACTTCATTTCATACTAATTCTACACCACTTTACAGCATAGAAACACAATCTATGTTTCTCTTCAGGATCAGAGGTCAGGTGACTGTGACTCAGACTCCTTCAGTGCAAACTGTAGTTCCAGGAAACACAGTCACCTTCAACTGTAGAACCAGTAGCAGTGTGTATAATGGTAACTATCTACACTGGTACCTGCAGAAACCTGGAGAAGCTCCTAAACTCCTGATCTACTTGGCTACTAGCTTACAGTCAGGAACTCCAGCTCGTTTCAGTGGCAGTGGATCTAATACTGACTTCACTCTGACCATCAGAGGAGTCCAGACTGAAGATGCAGGAGATTACTACTGTCACAGTGAACATAGTGGTGGAAGCGTTCACACAGTGTTAGACGCCTGTACAAAAACCCCTCGGTCAGTGAGAGTGCACAGAGAAGCACTGCTGCAGCTGGGAGCGACTGCAGGTGCTGAGGGGGAGGATGTGATACAGCACAATGACACACACTGTGGACGAGAGAAAACACACCACACTAACTCACTAATGCACACACACATCTGTGAGAGGAGTCCACCTTTCTCAGCTGTGGACATACAAACTGTTCCTCATCATTCTCATCCACTGCTTACTAATTATCTTTATCCTCATTTAGAAAGTTAAGAAAGAATTTATTACATTTATATTTTGCTCCACATAAAATTTAACAAAAGAGTTCATCCATCCATCCATCTTCTACCGCTTACCCCTTCTTCAGGGTCACGGGGAACCCGGAAGGGAAAATGTATTTTCCTTTTAATCTTGTCTCTCTGTTTTTTACTGTGATGCAAAGAGACACTGGTCTTGGATAAGACAGCATGTTATAGAAACTTTAGCAGCTTACCTGCCCCAAACTGGGTGAAGGTTCCTGGAGGGACAAGCCCCATTCCCAGTCATCCAGCCACGAGGTTAACATCTAATCTGAAAATTAATATGCAGTTTCCTGTATATCGTACTCTGGCCCACTTTAGGAAAAAATATTCTGCACAGGCATATCTCAGACAGCATGTCCCTCGTTTGTTACATCCTCCATATCTTGCTTAGCTTAGCTGCATTGTGTCATCAAGGTCATTGATATCATCCATGAGCACACAGAAATCTTTTGATATGTTAAACAGGACTACACATGCAACGACTATTCTTCCTGTTCTTGTTGGTTCCAGACGTATCTCACCATGAAGACAGTGAAATCTCCTTTTAAGCGGGCCAATTCATCCTTTCAATGATTACTCTAGTTTTGTGAGTGCAGTGTTGTATCGTTCCTGCAATATGAAAAAGATAAATGATAGCTATCAAATTGTCCTTACCACATCTCTAATTTCATTGATTTATTCGTCTATTTAAATAAATGTCTTACTTGTGCAGCTCCTGCTGGGTTCCTAAAAGGTGTCATCAGCCATGAATGACAGGGATAATCACTGTCCTCCAAAAGTTAGCCCCTGTGTGTTCCATCCTCAAAATTGCGATGATTGTTGCTCTCAGAAAACACGTGAGGGTTATGGGTACTCCCGGAGCACTCAGCAGTCACATTTGTAATTTTGCTGTTTGGGTCACATATCAGCTGGACATTTATAGAATGGAGGTTTGAGGCATTGACAAATTGATCTTCATATTGGTGGGTGGGTTTGACTTCGCACATGTGATCCATCTATTACTCCCCAAAAGCCTTGGAATCCAGCAACTGTCAAAAAAAAAAAACCACGCTCCGCTAATACAACCTAATAATACCATTTATAATGGTACTACTTGGTTACTAATGGATTACTACTGTCAGAGTGCACATTATATCAGTAGTATCTGGGTGTTCAGACAGTGTTAGAGCGCCGTACAAAAACCTCGATCAGTGAGAGTGCACAGAGAAGCACTGCTGCAGCTGGGAGCGACTGCAGGTGCTGAGGGGGAGGATGTGATACAGCACAATGACACACATCTTCATTTGATCATTTATTCCATATTCACTTTTTGTTCATTTTGATCCCAAACTTTCTATAAGAAAGATATAAATTCTGTATCTAATACAGTTAGGGTTAGGATTACACTGACATCCAATAACGGCTTGTATTTCTTTTAGACTCCTCACCATTACATCAAACACAATAATGGATTGAGCCTGGTTTACCTTTGTGCACTTCTCCAGTCCTACGGACCATTCCACTCTCTTACAGTGTTTTCAGACCTGTAGATCTGGGTTTTTTATGAAACGGGGACATAAATTGTTCAAACGTATCATTTTGTCCTTGGCCCGGTTTGCTTTCACAAGGCAATTTAAAAGCGTCCCAAAATGTGTTCATGCGAGTCAGGTGTGAGTAACTGAATTGTAAACGAATACAGATTGTTTTGGTGCAGATCCGAGCAAGATTGCAGTGTTCATATATGTCCAAATGAACTGAACCAAGGGAGAAAACACACCAGGTTCTGATATAAACACTACATGATAGTTTGCAGTAATTCCATAGGAATGTCTCACGCAGGGTCAACTGATCCACAGCTGAGCACAGACTCAGAATAAACTCCCTGGTGAGCATTAAGGTGTCTGCTTGACTTTGTTGCAGAAAGATACACGCCGCACATCCCAAGAAAAAGCGGTAGTGGATTATGGGACAGAATTTGTAAAACTCACTTGAATATGCAGGAGATCAGTACTGTCAGACACAACTCATGCTGGTGTGGACAAAAGCTGCTCATAGCAGGGAAGTGGTCTGGGTTAATATGCAATAAATTCTTTAGGGATAGTTCCCTCTGGTGAGCTTTCTATGTTCTATACATTACACTTTACATAATCAAATGGATGATGATGATGATGATGATGATGATGATGGCATTAGACTCACAGAAATAGTTATCATATCAATAGTTATAATGTTGCTGTGATGTAAATTTAATTAGATTTGAAAGTAAAGATAAAAAGGAAGATCAGCGGTCCTTAAAGTACTTTAAATTATTTTAAAGCTGTACCACATTCCTGTTTCAGGTTAAATATACTAAAGCTACAAGAGATGTAGGCTACCCTTATGAGGTTCCACTCCATCAACAAGGACAATTAGGCTACAGTTTGGTACCTTTATTTGATTTATGCCATCAGTGCTGAAAATGGTTGGACAAACCCAGAGAAAGATGAACAGGAAGATGCCGGGAGATACATCCAGGAGAACAACTCTGGTGAAATGCAGAAAGTTCAACCTTCCATTTGTAACAACAGAGAAAGGGCAAATCCTTGTCAGGAATCTCTACTATCAAGACTCGTATGCCACTACTCATACGTCAGGAGCAGAAAGACATTAAAAATGGGTCTAACCATCAATGAGCCGGTGTGTTGTGATGGGGCGTGTTGTGGGCCGGGTGTGGTGGTCCGCTCAGGTCCAGAAAGTCCAGGGTCACTTTTTGGTCCCTGTCCACCTTTGATTATTGCTATTATATGCTGAAAGTTTAATTCTTACATTTTGCCTAGGGTCCCCAAATCACTAAATCCACCCGTGTCTTTAAGTACTAATAATTCACCGTCATTGAGAAAATGAAACAAAATCAGCAAATACAAATCAAATAGTGAGACACTGGCAGTAAGTCTGCTTTCTATATTTTTTATTAGCAGTAAAAGGATACAGATATACACCGAAACAGAGAATTACAAACATAAATATAAGATTATCCTTTAAGGATCCAGTAAAACATTTACAGTTAACATTTTAGCAGTAAAATATGTTTGTAATAATAATAATAATAATAATAATAATAATAATAATAATAAACAAAGGCGCACGGTGACTTAGTGGTTAGCACGTTTGCCTCACACTTCCAGGTTCGGGGGTTCGATTCGCACTGTGGTCCTGTGTGTGTGGAGTTTGCATGTTCTCCCCGTGCTGTGGGGGTTTCCTTCGGGTACTCTGGTTTCCTACAAAGACATCCATGGTAGGCTGATTGGCATGTCTATAGTTTCCGTAGTGTATGAATGTGTGTGTGTGTGTGAATGTGCCCTGCGATGGACTGGCACCCTGTCCAGGCTATACACCGCCTTGTGCCCGGTGCTCCTTTGGATATGCTTCAGGTTCCCTGTGACCCTGAAAAGGAGTAAGCGGTAGAAGATGGGTGGATGGAAACCCAGGGTTTTAAACTTTGGATCCATCAGAGTTTCCATGGTCATTATCCTGAGCGACTCCATGTTTCAGATATGTTCCCTCAGACACCTGATGAGGTTTTCAGTTCATTCCTTTGAGATGTTCATGGTTAACCTATGAAATGCAAAATGAGTTACTCAAAGCTGAAAAAAAGTCATCCTCAAAACACTGATTACTTTTGATATTACGTAGTCTAAATAAATATAAATAAATCCCTGATGTGTTCACCCTGTACAGAATGCTGCATCATTTTCAGAGAAGGAATGACTTTGGAGCCAGACACTCGTTTTCCTCAGACAGATCTACTGTGGCCTGGTGGAATGGGGAGAGAACACAGAATTTGCTCTATGACTTCATACTCCTGTGCATGAAGCGGAGTGACATCAGTTTTAAATGAGAAAGGGATGCCCCTACAGTTTTTCTTTCACCATGCAGGTGTTGAAGCATGTGAAAAGTGCTGTTCCAGTGTGTTTACACTTCATTGATCAGTTTAAGAACTGCTCTGTGCATCTCCTGCTGCATCTGGGTCAACATTTCACTGACAGAGGTGCTGCTTCGAAAACAGGTGACCACTTTATTCGCTTTGTTCCAGATGTCACAGAGAGCAGAAACCTGATCAAATGTCCTTTTAACCATGGTGTTTAGGGCATGTCTAATGCAAATTGAATGTCTCTCTTTCTAAATTATTGCACAAGCAATCATGTTTGCTGCTGCATCTGTGACAAGGTGCTTCACTTTGTCCTTGATTGTCCACTCCTCCATAGCATTCTTTTTCACCAAGGCCATATTTTCAGCTGTGTGTATTTGGGAACCTTTCAATCTCCAACAAGACCGTGGTAAGTTTATCATTGTCATCAATATAATGGCAGGTTATGGCAAGATATGCATCCATGTTAACTGAAGCCCACATATCTGATGTTAGAGACACATCTGTAGCGTGTTAATGCACACCTGGCTGAAGAAAAGCACTCACAAGACTCCTTTGACACCGTTTGCAAAAGCGGTTTAAAAGTACTCAGAGGCTGCAATATCTCTGGTTTAACTGCAGTTCGCAGATCATTCCAGGTCTAGGGAGCATAACAATTCTGAGTATACCTTTTGGACTTTTAACCGAATAAGCGAGTTCTGACTGGTTGATTAAGTTTCGATAACAGCAGATGCGAATAACAGGTTTATATGAATTGTGAGTGGTTAACTCAGTGGGTAGCGCACAAGACTCTTTGTCTCGGAGTGATGGGTCTGAGCCCAAAGTTGGGCACCGAGGCCAGCCACTGGGGTTGCACAAGATCGCCCACCATACACCAGCTATTAGTGGAGAGGAGAGTGATGTAGACAATTCAGGGATGAAGATTATTAGGGGGCCATGATAGAGAAGGGCCGATGGGGGAATTTCGTTTACTCGTTTTTTACGTAACTTGTAATTGTGAAAGGTATAATTGTCTGTTGATCATAAGTTGATTAGTGTCCTGGGATTTTTAATGACCACAGAGAGTCAGGACCTCAGTTTAACGTCTCATCCGAAAGACAGTGCTGTTTTTACTGTATAGTGTCCCCGTCACTATACTGGGGCATTAAGCTCCAGACAGACCACAGGGTGAGCACCCCCTGCTCACCTTAGTTTAGTTTTCCCCAGGAGGTCTCCCATCCAGGTACTGGTCAGACTCAACCCTGCTTACCTTCAGTGGGGACCCAGGCAAGAACTGCAGGGAGATATGATTCTGGCAAGATACCCAGTCCCAAGCCTGGATAAAAATGGGAGGGTTGTGTGAAGAAGGGCATCCAGCATGAAAAAAAAACCTTTCAAATCATTTAGGTGGATCATGAAACCAGATTTCCATAATAGACACGGATGGTCCAGTGTGGGGAGACCCTAATGGGAGCAGCTGAAAGAGGAGCAAGAAGATTAATTCACTCATTCTAACGTTATCATTTCTATAGTAACAGCATTAACAGGGACTTGTATGGACTTGTACTGATGCTCCACAAGTCTAAAATAAACAGAAATTAAATTGCATGAAAAAGGTGTGTAAACATTTATGGAAGGAGTCTCCAGTGTCAAGTTTTTTTTTTAACAGTCAGTAATGTTGCGTTTGAGGCGAACTTGTTACTTGTGATTACATGTTAAATTCTTGTTCGATACCAGTCACAGAACCAGAATGTGAACACTGCTCTGGCTGATTTGCTCTCGCCTGATACCAGGAAGAAGTCACACTGACACCATCGTTCAGAGAAAGCTTCTTAGTTTAATGATACAGAATGTATAGTATACATACACACCGAAATATTGATAAAGAATGATAAATGTCGATTGGAACAAGTCACAGATAAAATCAGAACATCTATTACGTAGGTGTGGTTGATATAAACATGGACACAGAGGAGAGTAATGTGGCAGAAAACCATTCATCGTTCTCAACATTAAGAAACCAAGAGAGAAAATATCCAACAGAACATCCATAGCTTGTGGAGAACTGACATATTTTCAGGTGAATCCAAATTGAACTTGCACGGATCTGACGGTAGAGTGTTTGATGTAGAGAAAGCCAGGAGAAGAATTCCAGATAAACTACAGTACACTGAGGGTACTATAAAGCTCGAAACTGCCTGGGGTTGTTTTTCCAATAATGGTGTTGGTGAACTTGTGTTTATTGTTGGCATCATTACATTTAAATTACATTTATAGCATTTGGCAGACGCCCTTATCCAGAGCGACTTACATACATCTTATTTATACAACTGAGCAGATTGTTAAGGGCCTTTTGCTCAAGAGCCCATCAGTGGTGGTGCTGGGATTTGAACTCATGAACTCTTGAACTCTTTGCTTGTATTTTTCTCATTTGTAAGTCGCTTTGGATAAAAGCGTCTGCTAAGTGAATGAATGTAAATGTAAATAAATGTAATGACCTTCTGGTAAGAAGTCCAGTGCCTTAACCACTGACATCCATCATGATCTCAGAAGTGTACAAAGGCATTTTAGATGCTTATAATACCACATCCAAATGATCCAATGATCCAAATCATAACAGACACCCTTTTACAGAAAACTCTATTAAAAGGAAAATAAGCCACAGTGTGTCCATTCTGTGTTTTTCCATGTTAGGGCTGCAGCCTTACACTTTTTGCGTTGTCCCTTTTCAATTCATTAAAAGGTTTTCTAGCTGTAAAGCGTGAGCATTGATATGGAATGTATTGATTAACTTAAATCAACCGATTTCGTTGGTTTATGATCTTCATGGAGTACAAAAATATACTAGTTACTTACAATCTCAATAGTTAGACTTGGAAATTTATAAACTGTCATAAGGAAACGTAAAACTCACACCTCTAAAGCATAGATTTGGCTTATTTATTGGGGTAATAACTGTGGAGATGTCCATAATGCAATCTAATTTAATGTACATGAAATGTGCATAAAGTTTTTCACTGTGGGAATCGGCTTTTTTCTGTCATCAACCTAACCATTTTAGCTTTTCTTCTCGCTCAGGTCAGAGGGTGGAGAAGACACCCCCTTGTTAAATCAGCCCATTCCACAATCAGAGCACTCCACATAACAATGATTGTCAAAATTAATACATCTGTAAAACAACTGCAATCACCTATTGCTTCCTTATAACCACCAAGTTACCACTAATTGTTTTGTGTATTTAGTAGGTATTAGTATAGTAGTACTAGTATGATTAATGTTTAATGTACTTAACATAGCATATGTTGTGTGTGTGTGTGTGGTATGTATGTGTTTATGGAATAATTTCCTGATAGATAAAATAAGAAAATTCAGATAGGATGCCATTATATGTACATGTTAGTATTTTGGACAAAGTTTAATCCACTTATCATGGAAAGGTGTGGAACCACCCATCCGCAGAGACAATGGACTGATTGAACATCGTTGGAGGATGGCTTACACCATCATTTGGCTTACACCATGCCCTAAGATAGAAGTTGGTTGCAAGCATTAGAGCATGGTTGGAAGCATTTATGGCACTAGCCAGAAAAAGTTCAAATCCAATTCTATGCTCTCTCGGATCACTTAAATCAAGTCGTCTCACCTCGTTTGTGGCAGGAGTCTTCAATCAACATCTGCTTGGAGACCCAGCCTAGAGCTCCCCAGCTCGCCAAACATCTCTCATACTAGACACCTTTGCATTCAGCATTCCGGTTGGTCTTCCGAGACATCACTCAATCTCCGACCAGACCAACAAACAACCATTACAGGAATCCCCTCAAGACCACGACGTAATGAGGAAACCCCCTCAACAAGCAAGAGCAGTACCTCCAGACTGGTGCATATGATAGGCTACAATGGTGAGATCAGCTGTGTGCATGCAGCAGCTCAGTATAAAATCTTGTGTATGTTGGTTAGAGACATTAATCAGGTATTTATCTAAATCAGACAATACTCGGTTTAATCTCTTATTTTAAAAATGTGACCCGAAATAAAGGTACCAAACTGTAGCCTAATTTTCCTTGTTGCTGGAGTGGAACCTCATAAGGGTAGCCTACATCTCTTGTAGCATTAGTATATTTAACCTGAAACAGGAATGTGGTACAGCTTTAAAATAATTTAAAGTACTTTAAGGACCGCTGATCTTCCTTTTTAGCTTTACTTTTAAATCTAATTAAATTTACACCACAGCAACATTTGATAACTATTTCTGTGAGTCTAATGCCATCATCATCATCATCATCATCATCATCCATTTAATTATGTAAAGTGGGTTTAAATGACTAGTTGATAAGATAAACCTGTTATGAAATTAAATCCCAAATGTAGAGATTAATAGTTTTTGTAGCTGCTGTTATTTCAAAGCTTTTAAAAATATGTTCGTCATGACATTCCACACGATCAAGGTCTGTTTAAGGAAAAATAGAGAGAGAAAAAATATGACATGAAAAAGGTCTATTAGGAAATACAAGAAAGTAATTTATTATAATAAATTCTGTGTTGTTTATTTATTAATTAAATGATTTAACATTCTGTAACTTGTACATGTATTTATCGATGCATTTACTCAAGTCATTATGATCATAGGCATATTTATTGAATTCATTAGAACTAAACATGTTTTTAAATAAATGGATGTGATTTCTGCACAGCACAATGTAGGGAAAATGAGCTGTTTGGGTTAAATTGTTGTATTCTCTACCATTATTATCGAAAATGAGCTGCATTTCAAATTAACTCTGCTGTATTTATTTACATTTAAAAACAACAACAACAACAACAACAACAACAACAGTTCTCTTTCTTTTGAATCCTTTTAAATGAATGAAATCTTTTAACTTTGAGATCGTATACTGAGTACAATATTGCAGAATGACAATTACAGACATTCTCAGTGAATTACTGAACAATTTATATTCAATGTGAAGGAAAACATCCCCACCTAGTGGTTAAGTAAAACATTAAAACTACACATTTGACAACATACCTGCACAATACACAACTCCACTCGCTA
>CM022766.1:22206723-22292418 GCA_012411365.1 Ameiurus melas | reverse complement strand
GCGCATATTTCAGGAGCTCATGATGAGAATTGCTCACTGTCTGCACCCGCCTGTCCCATTAATGCAACTCTTCTGTCCGTTACTCCTGATGCAACTTCTTTCTGCCACGTTATCTCTGATGCAACTCTCTTCGCGCTCCTACTCCTGATGCAACTCTTTCTGCTGCGTTGTTCCGTTACTCTCTGATGCAACTTCTTCTGTCTACATCTCGATGTGCAACTTCTTCTCCGTCTACACCTGATGCAACTTCTTTCTGCTCCGTTGTCCTCCACCCCTGATGCAACTTCTTCTCTCCGCTTACTCCCGATGCAACTTCTTTCTGCTCATATTCCTGATGCAACCTCTTTCTGTTTCTTGTCCTATACCTGATGCAACGTCTTTCTGTTCGTATTCTGATGCAACTTCTTTCTGCACCGTTACTGCTGATGCAACTTCTTTCTGCTTCACATCCTGATGCAACTTGTTTCTGCAACTGCTACTGCTGATGCAACTTCTTCGTTCACATCCTGATGCAACTTGTTTCTGCTTCCGTTGTCCCTACATCCTGATGCAACTTCTTTCTGCAACGTTACGGTGACGCAACTTGTTTTCGTCTGCTACAATCCGATGCAACTTCTTCTGCTCCTTTGTCTCTCATGCTCTGATGCAAATTCTTCCAGTCTGCTATTCCTGATGCAACTTCTCCTTCTACTCCCTAATGCAACTTCTTTCTGTCCATTACTGCTGATGCAACTCTTCCCCATTAATCCTGATGCAACTCTTCTGCTCTGTTGTTCCGTTACTCCTGATGCAACTTCTTTCTGTCTGCCATCCTGATGCAACTCTTTTCTGCTCCATACTCTGATGCAACTACTTTCTGCTGTCCTGTTACCCTGATGCAACTTTTCTGCTCGTTGTCCCTTGTCTCCTGATGCAACATCTTTCTTCTGTTACTCCTGATGCAACCTTTTTGGTTCATGCTCTGATGCCACTTCTTCGTTCACATTCTGATGCAACTTCTTCTCTGCTTTCTCCTGATGCAACTCTTTTCTGTCTCTGTTACTTCCTGATGCAACTTCTTTCTGCGCCTGCTACTCCTTATGCAACTTTTTCTCTGTTGTATCATTACTCCTGATGTAACTCTTTCTGCTCCATTGTTCCGCACTCCTGATGTAACTTCTTTCTGTCTACATTTCCTCGATGCAACTTCTTTCTGTCCGCTAGTCCTGATGCAACTTTCTGTCTGCTACTCCTGATGCAACTTCTTTCTGCCACATCTCTTATGCAACTTATTCTTCCGCATTCTGATGCAACTTCTTTCTGCTCCATTGTCCCTACATTCTGATGACATCTTTTCTGCTCCTTGTATCATTACTCATGATGCAACTACTTTCGCTCTGTCCGTTACTCCGGATGCAACTTCTTCTGCTCTTACTCCTGATGCAACTACTTTCTGCTCCGTTGTTCCGTTACATCTGATGCAACTTCTTCTGCTCCATTACCCTGATGCAACTTCTTTCTCTTCGTTACTCTGATGAACTTTATCTGCTCTGTTACCCATGATGCAACTACTTTCTGCTACATCCTGATGAACCTTTCTTCTCCTTACTCTCATGCAACTTCTTTCTGTTCATATCCTGAAACTTTCCCTGAAGCGTAACTCTGCTCTGGTTACATCTCGATGCAACTCCTTTCACCGCTTGTTCACATCCTGATGCAACTTTTCTGTTCATACTCCTGATGCAACTTTTCTGTCTAACATTTGATGCAAACTCTTTCTGCCTACTACTCTGCACTCCACCAACCTCCATTGTCCCATACCTGACATTATCTGTTCTTCCATTGTCCACATCCTCGATGCAACCTTCTGTCCACATCCCGATGCAACTTCTTTCTGCTCTGTCACCCCGATGCAACTTCTTCTGCCCATTGTCCCATTACCCTGATGCAACTTCTTTCTGCTCCATTACCCTGATGCAACTTCTTTCTGTCCGTTACTCCTGATGCAACTTCTTTCTGTTCACATTCTCGATGCAACTTCTTTCTGTCCGTAATCCTGATGCAACTTTTCGTTCACATCCCGATGCAACTTCTTTCGTCTACATCCTGATGCAACTTCTTTCTGTTTCATGCCTCATACCTGATGCAACTTCTTCTGTCGCTTGTCCCTTGCTCTGATGCAACTTCTTTTGTCCGCTGTTCTGATGCCACTTCTGTCTGTCTATACATTCCTGATGCAACTTCTTTCTGCTCCGTTTCTCCTGATGCAACCTCTTTCTGCTCTGTTACTCCTGATGCAACTTATTTCCTGCCATTCTTATGCAACTTTTTTTCTGTTCATATCATTACTCCTGATGCAACTTCTTCTGCTCCATTGTTCACATCTTGATGCAACTTTCTGTCTGCTAGTCCTGATGCAACTTCTTTCTTCATACAACCCCGGATGCAACTCTTTCTGCACTGTTATCCTTATGCAACTTTATCTTCTCCGTTACTCCTGATGCAACTTCTTCTGCTCCATTGTCCCGTTATCTCTGATGCATCTTTTCTGTCTACTTTCCTACCCGGATGCAACTTCTTTCTCTCCATTGTTCACATTCTCCATGCAACCCTCTTTCTCGTCTACATCCCCGATGTAACTTTTCTGTCCACATTCTATGTAACTTCTTTCTGCTCCATTGCCCATTACTCCTGATGCAACTTCTTTCTGCTCCATTACCCCTGATGCAACTTCTTTCTGCTCCATCTCCTGATGCAAACTTCTTTCGTCTACACACCCTGATGCAACTTCTTTCTGCTCTACATCCCATGCAACTTCTTTCTGCCCGTAATCCTGATGCAACTCTTCGTCTACGTCATCTGATGGAACTTCTTTCTGCCATCTCCCGATGCAACTTCTTCGTTTCGCTGTCCCGCGATGCAACTTCATGCACCTTACTCCTGATGCATCTTCTTTCGCTTACATTCTGATGCAACTTCTTTCTGCTCCATTACCCTGATGCAACTTCATTCACCCATTAATCCCGATGCAACTTCTTTCTGTCTACATTCCTGATGCAACTCCTTTCGTCTGCTATCCTGATGCAACTTTCTGCTCCATTACTCTCGATGCAACTTCTTCTCTGCTAGTCCTGATGCAACTTCTTTCTGCCCTTACTCCTGATGCAACTTCTTCATGCCTTTACCCTGATGCAACTTCTTTCTGCTCTGTTCCACATTCTGATGCAACTTCGTTCTGCTCCATTACTCCCTATGCAACTTTTTCTTTTCATGCTACATTACTCCTGATGCAACTTCTTTCTGTTCATACTCCTGATGCAACTTCTTTCTGCTCTGTTGTTCCACATCCTGATGCAACTTTTCTGTCTGCTACTTCTAATGCAACTCTTTCGTCCGTTATTCCTGATGCAACTTCTTTCTGCTCCATTACCCCTGATGCAACTTCTTTCATCTCCATTAATCCTGATGCAACTCTTTCTGTCTCACACTCTGATGCAACTTCTTTCTGCTCCATTACCCTGATGCAACTTCTTTATTCCATTAATCCCGATGCAACTTCTTCTGCTCCGTTACTCCTGATGCAACTTTTCTGTCTGCATCTCTAATGTAAACTCTTTCTGTCCGTATTCCTGATGCAACTCTTTCTTGCCCATTACTCCTGATGCAACTTCTTTCATCTCCATTAACTCCGATGCAACTCTTTCTGCTCTGTTATCCTGATGCAACTCCTTTCTGTTCTTGCTCCTGATGTAACTCTTTCTGTCTACAATCCCGATGCAACTTTTCTGTCTGCCTACCTCGATGTAACTTCTTTCGTCCGTTGTTCACATTCCTGATGCAACTTCTTTCTGTCTTACCCTAATGCAATTTTCTGCTCCGTTAATCCTGATGCAACTGTTCTGTCTGCTATCTAGATGCAACTTTTCTTTCATGTCTCGATGCAACTTCTTTCTTTTCGTTCACATTCTGATGCAACTCTTTCTGTTTGTTGTTCCATACTCTGATGCAACTCTTTCTGCTCTGTTGTTCCATATTCTGATGCAACTTTCTGCTCTACATTCTGATGCAACCTCTTTCGTCTGCTATCTCTGATGCAACTTCTTTCTGTCCGTTACTCCTGATGCAACTTCTTTTGCTCCTACATCCTCATGCAACTTCTTTCTGCTCCTTTACTCTCGATGCAAGTTCTTTCTGCCCTTACTCCTGATGCAACTTATCTCTGCTCCATTAATCCTGAAGCAACTTCTTCATGCCCTTACTCCTGATGCAACTTCTTTCTCCCGTTACTCCTGATGCAACTTCTTCTGCTCCATTACTCCTGATGCAACTTCTTTCAGCTCCATTAATCCCGATGCAACTTTCTGTTCCGTTACTCCTGATGCAACTTCTTTCTGCTCTACATCCTGATGTAACTTTTCTTTCATGCTCCGATGCAACTTTTTCTTTTCATGCTCACATTCTAATGCAACTCTTTCTGTCCGTTACATCCTGATGCAACTTCTTTCTGCCTGTTGTTCACATTCCTGATGCAACTTCTTTCTGCCTCCCATTGTTCCGTTACTCCTGATGGAACTTCGTTCTGCTCCATTAATCCTGATGCAACTTCTTCCTGCTTCGTGGTCCTGATGCAACCTTCATGTGCCACATTCCCGATGCAACCTTTTCTGCTCCGTTGTCTCATGTACTCCTGATGCAAATTCTTCCTGTTCATATTCCTGATGCAACTTGTTTCTCCGTTACTCCTAATGCAACTTCTTCTGTCCGTTAATCCTGATGCAACTTCTTTCTGCTCCATTAATCCTGATGCAACTTCTTTCTGTCCGTTACTCCTGATGCAACCTTTCTGTTCATACTCCTGATGCAACTTCTTTCTGCTCTGTTACTCCTGATGCAACTTCTTCGTCTACATCCGATGCAACTTCTTTCTGCCCGTTACTCTGATGCAACTCTTTCTGCCCGTTGTCCCATTACCCCTACAACCTTTTCTACCCATTGTCATTGCCATTCGATGCAACCTCTTCCTGTTCACATTCGATGCAACTTCTTCTGTCTACATTCTGATGCAACCTTCTCTGCTCCATATTCCTGATGCAACCTTTATGCACCTTTACTCCTGATGCAACTCTTTCTGTTCACATCCTGATGCAACTTCTTTCTGCTCCATTACTCCTGATGCAACTTCTTCAGCTCCATTAATCCCGATGCAACTTCTTTCTGTTCACATCCTGATGCAACTTCTTCATGCTCCTTTACTCCTGATGCAAACTTCTTTCTGCTCCATTACCTCGATGCAACTCTTTCTGTCCGTTATCCTGATGCAACTTCTTTCTGTCTACATTCTGATGCAACTTCTTCTGCTCCTTTACTCCTGATGCAACTTCTTTCTGCTCCATTACCCCTGATGCAACTTCTTTCTGCTCCGTTAGTCCTGATGCAACTTCTTTCTGCCGTCTACATCCTGATGCAACCTTCATGCTCCTTTACTCCTGATGCAACTCTTTCTGCTCCATTAACCCGATGCAACTTCCTTCTGCTCCATATCCCGATGCAACTCTTTCAGCTCCATTAATCTGATGCAACTTATTTCTGTCCTTTACTCTCGATGAACTTCTGGTTCTCCGGTTACGATTCTCTGATGCAACTTCGTTCTGCTCCATTACTCCCTATGCAACTTCTTTCTTTTCATGCTACGTTACTCCTGATGCAACTTCTTTCTGCTCCGTTACTCCTGATGCAACTTCTTTCTGCTCTGTTGTTCCGTTACTCCTGATGCAACTTCTTTCTGCTCCGTTACTCCTAATGCAACTTCTTTCTGCTCCGTTATTCCTGATGCAACTTCTTTCTGCTCCATTACTCCTGATGCAACTTCTTTCATCTCCATTAATCCCGATGCAACTTCTTTCTGCTCCGTTACTCCTGATGCAACTTCTTTCTGCTCCGTTACTCCTGATGCAACTTCTTTCTGCTCCGTTAGTCCTGATGCAACTTCTTTCTGCTCCGTTACTCCTGATGCAACTTCTTTCTGCTCCGTTACTCCCGATGCAACTTCTTTCTGCTCCATTACTCCCGATGCAACTTCTTTCTGCTCCGTTGTTCCGTTACTCCTGATGCAACTTCTTTCTGCTCCGTTACTCCCAATGCAACTTCTTTCTGCTCCGTTACTCCTGATGCAACTTCGTTCTGCTCCGTTACTCCAGATGCAACTTCTTTCTTTTCATGCTCCGATGCAACTTATTTCTTTTCATGCTCCGTTACTCCTGATGCAACTTCTTTCTGCTCTGTTGTTCCGTTACTCCTGATGCAACTTCTTTCTGCTCCGTTACTCCTGATGCAACTTCTTTCTGCTCCGTTACTCCTGATGCAACTTCTTTCTGCTCCGTTACTCCTGATGCAACTTCTTTCTGCTCCTTTACTCCCGATGCAACTTCTTTCTGCTCCTTTACTCCTGATGCAACTTCTTTCTGCTCCGTTACTCCTGATGCAACTTCTTTCTGCTCCGTTACTCCTGATGCAACTTCTTTCTGCTCCGTTACTTCCGATGCAACTTCTTTCTGCTCCGTTACTTCTGATGCAACTTCTTTCTGCTCCGTTGTCCCATTACTCCTGCTGCAACCTTTTTCTACTCCATTGTCACGTTACTCCTGATGCAACTTCTTCCTGCTCCGTTACTCCTGATGCAACTTCTTTCTGCTCCGTTACTCCTGATGCAACTTCTTTCTGCTCCATTACTCCTGATGCAACTTCTTTCTGCTCCATTACTCCTGATGCAACTTCTTTCTGCTCCGTTACTCCTGATGCAACTTCTTCATGCTCCTTTACTCCTGATGCAACTTCTTTCTGCTCCATTACTCCTGATGCAACTTCTTTCTGCTCCGTTACTCCTGATGCAACTTCTTTCTGCTCCGTTACTCCTGATGCAACTTCTTCATGCACCTTTACTCCTGATGCAACTTCTTTCTGCTCCGTTACTCCTGATGCAACTTCTTTCTGCTCCATTACTCCTGATGCAACTTCTTTCAGCTCCATTAATCCCGATGCAACTTCTTTCTGCTCCGTTACTCCTGATGCAACTTCTTCATGCTCCTTTACTCCTGATGCAACTTCTTTCTGCTCCATTACTCCCGATGCAACTTCTTTCTGCTCCGTTAGTCCTGATGCAACTTCTTTCTGCTCCGTTACTCCTGATGCAACTTCTTCATGCTCCTTTACTCCTGATGCAACTTCTTTCAGCTCCATTACTCCCGATGCAACTTCTTTCTGCTCCGTTACTCCCGATGCAACTTCTTTCAGCTCCATTAATCCTGATGCAACTTATTTCTGCTCCTTTACTCCCGATGCAACTTCTTTCTGCTCCGTTGTTCCGTTACTCCTGATGCAACTTCGTTCTGCTCCATTACTCCCTATGCAACTTCTTTCTTTTCATGCTACGTTACTCCTGATGCAACTTCTTTCTGCTCCGTTACTCCTGATGCAACTTCTTTCTGCTCTGTTGTTCCGTTACTCCTGATGCAACTTCTTTCTGCTCCGTTACTCCTAATGCAACTTCTTTCTGCTCCGTTATTCCTGATGCAACTTCTTTCTGCTCCATTACTCCTGATGCAACTTCTTTCATCTCCATTACTCCCGATGCAACTTCTTTCTGCTCCGTTACTCCTGATGCAACTTCTTTCTGCTCCGTTACTCCTGATGCAACTTCTTTCTGCTCCGTTAGTCCTGATGCAACTTCTTTCTGCTCCGTTGCTCCTGATGCAACTTCTTTCTGCTCCGTTACTCCCGATGCAACTTCTTTCTGCTCCATTACTCCCGATGCAACTTCTTTCTGCTCCGTTGTTCCGTTACTCCTGATGCAAATTCTTTCTGCTCCGTTACTCCCAATGCAACTTCTTTCTGCTCCGTTACTCCTGATGCAACTTCGTTCTGCTCCGTTACTCCAGATGCAACTTCTTTCTTTTCATGCTCCGATGCAACTTATTTCTTTTCATGCTCCGTTACTCCTGATGCAACTTCTTTCTGCTCTGTTGTTCCGTTACTCCTGATGCAACTTCTTTCTGCTCCGTTACTCCTGATGCAACTTCTTTCTGCTCCGTTACTCCTGATGCAACTTCTTTCTGCTCCGTTACTCCTGATGCAACTTCTTTCTGCTCCTTTACTCCCGATGCAAGTTCTTTCTGCTCCTTTACTCCTGATGCAACTTCATTCTGCTCCATTAATCCTGAAGCAACTTCTTCATGCTCCTTTACTCCTGATGCAACTTCTTTCTCCTCCGTTACTCCTGATCCAACTTCTTTCTGCTCCATTACTCCTGATGCAACTTCTTTCAGCTCCATTAATCCCGATGCAACTTCTTTCTGCTCTGTTGTTCCGTTACTCCCGATGCAACTTTGTTCTGCTCCGTTACTCCCGATGCAACTTCTTTCTTTTCATGCTCCGATGCAACTTCTTTCTTTTCATGCTCCGTTACTCCTAATGCAACCTCTTTCTGCTCTGTTACTCCTGATGCAACTTCTTTCTGCTCCGTTGTTCCGTTACTCCTGATGGAACTTCGTTCTGCTCCATTAATCCTGATGCAACTTCTTCCTGCTTCGTTAGTCCTGATGCAACTTCTTCATGTGCCGTTACTCCCGATGCAACCTTTTTCTGCTCCGTTGTCTCGTTACTCCTGATGCAAATTCTTCCTGCTCCGTTATTCCTGATGCAACTTGTTTCTGCTCCGTTACTCCTAATGCAACTTCTTTCTGCTCCGTTAATCCTGATGCAACTTCTTTCTGCTCCATTAATCCTGATGCAACTTCTTTCTGCTCCGTTACTCCTGATGCAACTTCTTTCTGCTCCGTTACTCCTGATGCAACTTCTTTCTGTATCGTTACTCCTGATGCAACTTCTTTCTGCTCCGTTGTCCCATTACTCCTGCTGCAACCTTTTTCTACTCCATTGTCACGTTACTCCTGATGCAACTTCTTCCTGCTCCGTTACTCCTGATGCAACTTCTTTCTGCTCCGTTACTCCTGATGTAACTTCTTTCTGCTCCGTTGTCCCTTTGCTCCTGATGCAACTTCTTTCTGCTCTGTTGCTCCTGATGCAACTTCTTTCTGTGCTGTTGCTCCTGATGCAACTTCTCCAACATTTATCTGCAGTAAGCTCCTGTAACACCCTCACATATGTTGTGTAGCGCTTCCGTCCTGCACCATACAATGTTGGAGACAATGTTGGATCTGTAGGTTCTGAAACCCTCTTTAACTGGTCCTTGTGGGACTCAAGCTGCTCCTCTAGAGTCAGAGTAGTGGGGAATGAAGGTAGGACCAGAGGGTAATTTGCCTCCATGTCGTGTGAAGCTGAAGTGAGTGGAGGAGCAGAGTAACGTGCAGCGATGCGATTAATCACCGTAACCCATGATGTCTGCTCTACTTCACTCTCGGCCTGGAAGTAGAAGATTCTGGAGTCTGCGGTCCTGAGGCACAGCGCATGAGGCCTTTTTGTAATCTACAGGGTACGCCACGGCATGATGCAGTCTAATGGCATTCTCGTTGTCTGCCTTACAAAATGTAGATGTGTGTTTTTGTAGATGCAGAACCATGCCTTGTAGAACTGCAGTAAACGGTTTCCATGCTCTCTGGCCTATTTTGGGTTTTCTCCCATTCTCATCCATAACTCTTTTGCGGATGAGAGACCCTTTTTTGTAGATAGTGGTGGTAGGGTTGGTTTTACTCCCAAATGATGAGTCACAGCCAGAATCCTCTGGGTTCGATATTTCCTTTTTGGATGCAGTGTCCCATCTACATTTACATTTACATTTATTCACTTGGCAGACGCTTTTATCCAAAGCGACTTACAAATAAGCAAAGCGATATATCAAGCAGGGAACAATACAAGTAGTACAAATACATCTAGCTATTACTCTGAACATTTTTAGAGGCTTTGTTTTGATTGATTTATAAACGTTCTTCCATTGTTTCAGATTATACTGTGAGAAGCAATCCACACTGCACAGGTACCTTATAAAGTCTTTACAAGTCCTTTTCCTCGCTTTGTGATCAGCATTAAGATCAGCATTCAGTGTGATTATGGCCCAGCTCATGTAGTACAAATTAGGTTGTAAATCGAGCGGCTGTCCAGTACACTGAAGGTACCAGCGACAGAAGTGAGTTATCAGTAGATGCTGAATGTCAGGTGTCAAGAGCACTTCAAGGAACGATCTGAGAGCCTCGATCAGAGACATAGATCCAAAATCAAAGTACCTGACGTACGAGTTGACTGTTATCTCTGCTAATTCCAAATCCTTATTCAGCTGCCGGATGATCTCCGGACATCTGAAGTCCTCTTGGTAGTAGAGATTCCTGGCAAGGATTTGCCCTTGCAAGTAGGTTTCTCTGTTGTTACAAATGGAAGGTTGAACTTTCTCCATTTTACCAGAGTTGTTCTCCTGGATGTATCTCCTGACATCTTTCTGTTCATCTTTCTCTGGGTTTGTCCAACCATTTTTCAGCACTGATGGCATACATTTATTGGACATAGTTATCGTGTTTTAATCACAAGTTCTAGAACAAGAGTTTAGTAAAAAAATCTTGCTTGCTGTGTGCAGCCGTTTATATAAGCTTGATCAAATGACGCCAGAGACGGTCCTTGAAAAATCGAACATCGAATATCGAACCTTGACGTCACTGGATGTGAGCGCGTGTCCGCGTGTCCGCGAGTCACGTGGTCACGGTGTCAGAGAAACGGTCCTTGAAAAATCGAACATCGAATATCGAACCTTGACGTCACTGGACGTGAGCGCATGTCCGCGAGTCACGTGGTCACGGTGTCAGCGCGGACTGTTGCTCTGAGCAACGGGCTGAAAACAATAACAACATATTGGTGTATCAGTTATTTCATGTAAATGCTTTTCTTTTCACTTTTAATGAGTTTTCCGCACATTGTAAGATTCCTGTAACACCAGGGGACTGTGCAAAGGTTTTTGGTTCGATGTTTCCTAAAGTCTACATGCTGTTTAGACATAAAAATAGAATTAGCATTCAACAGCGGTCCCCAGCTGCTATACTCAGTTCTTATGTAGGTCATATTTGTTTTCCCCTTAACTCACAACACAGATCCATCCATAAGAGCGTTATTTCACAGAAACGCCGTGTCTTTGATTTATATTTACTCAGATCGGAATCGTTAGACAGACAATATTGTTTGGGAAAAGGTTTGGCTTATATCTAATCAATATTTAATTACAAACAAAGTCAGAGCGTTATTATTTAAAATGATACCTAGGATTTACCCAGTGAAATATTACTTTATAAAATTTAAAGGTGATATTGATTTGAATTGCACTTATGTAACGGAAAAATAGATTAAATTATTGCACAACTGGGAACAGCGCCATCTATGAGGCGAGTGATGGGATTTAGCGAGTGGGGTTGTGTATTGTGCAGGTATGTTGTCAAATGTGTTGTTTTAATGTTTTTACTTAACCACTAGGTGGGGATGTTTTCCTTCACATTGAATATGAATTGTTCAGTAATTCACTGAGAATGTCTGTTGTAAATGTCATTCTGCAATATTGTACTCAGTATACGATCTCAAAGTTAAAAGATTTCATTCATTTAAAAGGATTAAAAATTAAGAACTTAAAAAAAAAAATACGGCAGAGTTAATGTGAAATGCTGTGGGATTTATTTATTCCTTCTGATGACCAATTATTATGTTGTCATGGAAACATTTATTATTTGGTCTTATGGAGAACTGTAGAGACATGCGCAGTCAGGTTAATAGAATACATTTTATTCTTTGAAAAGCAAAATTCCATATTCACAAATATAAGTTTTCCTGTCACCCAAAACAAACAAACAAACAAAAAAAAACACCGTGTTATATCTCTCCAGAAAGAAATGGAAGCAAAAGCAGTTAAGACTTTTAAAATCAAACGATATACAATGGTGAGATCAGCTGTGTGCATGCAGCAGCTCAGTATAAAATCTTGTGTATGTCGGTTAGAGACATTAATCAGGTATTTATCTAAATCAGATAATACTCGGTTTAGTCTTTTTTTTTTTTTTTTTTTTTTTTTTTTTTTTGGGGGGAAAAATCTCTTGCAGCTTTAGTATATTTAACCTGAAACAGGAATGTGATTTTGATGAATTTGATGCAGTGAATTTGATGCAGTGTGTGGCGTATGGTCTGAGCACTGACAGGCTGACCCCCCACCCCTTCAACCTTTGCAGCAATGCTGGCAGCACTCATATGTCTATTCATTGAGGGAACCATGAATGCCAACATGTACTCTGACATACTGTAGCAGAGCATGATCAGTATTCCAGTATGATAACGATCCCAAACACACCTCCAAGACGACCACTGCCTTGCTAAAGAAGTTGAGGGTGAAGGTGATGGACTGGCCAAGCATGTCTCCAGACCTAAACCCTATTGAGCATCTGTGGGGCATCCTCGAAGGGAAGTTGGAGCAGCACAAGGTCTCTAACATCCACCAGCTCCGTGATGTCGTCATGGAGGAGTGGGAGAGGACTCCAGTGGCAACCTGTGAAGCTCTGGTGAACTCCATGCCCAAGAGGGTTAAGGCAGTGCTGGAAAATAATGGTGGCCACACAAAATATTGACACTTTGGACCCAATTTAGACATTTTCACTTAGGGGTGTACTCACTTTTGTTGCCAGTGGTTTAGACATTAATGTCTTTATTTTGAGGGGACGGCAAATTTACACTGTTACACAAGCTGTACACTCACTACTTTACATTGTAGCAAAGTGTCATTTATTCAGTGTTGTCACATGAAAATATATCATCAAATATTTACAAAAATGTGAGGGGTGTACTCACTTTTGTGAGAAACTGTATAATTAAGGTTAGTCTAGTTTACCTACTTCAGTCATGCTTACCTGCTTTAGTAAACATAAAGCAGGCTAAGATGATGATATGAATGAAAACAGACAGATAACCAGCTTGAAATATTTACAGATACAATGCTGAAGTGAGACTTCACAAAGTATTAATAAGAGTCCAGATTATTTAAAGGGAGTAGTGTGAGTACAGACAGCTGAGGGTCAATAGTAATCAGGTGACTGTACATGGGGACAGAAGTTTGACTAGGGGTTGCAGGCTGAGGATCATGGGATGCTGATGTGACAGTGGAGGGGGCGTTTCATTTGGAGAGGATTTGTGCCGTTTGTAGATCATTTTTACCATCTGTAAATCCATTTATAGATGTTTTTACCTGTGTTTGCTACCTTTTTTCTCTGAACATATTGCCCATAGTAGCTTGGGTAAAAAGAACAAATACTGTAGTTATGGTCAACTCCTATTTATTAAGCTTGCAAGTGTCTACATTTACACGAGTCATTCACCACCAGGGTGCCACTATAAATACATTCAATGCTGCAGTCAGGCAGCTCCTAAACAGCTGGAAATTCCACGTAAAATAAAGTTCATGATTCAAGCTGGATCCAGGACATTATTGGACTGTTTTGGTAAAATTTCACAAAGTTAGGAATATTCTGTATCTGTGGGATTGTCCTCCTGTACTGATACTCCTATGTCTCAGACGAAATAAAGTGTAAATCCATCTGACAGGTTTTTCTGTAGTAGTGTTGAAGACCTGGCCAGTGCTCCAGTTTTAAAAGAATGTGATGAATTACGGTTGAAGTTAAAGGATTTCTTTAAATAAACTCTTCGCGTGTTTTGGAGAAGTGTGGCGCTCGTATGTTTTGGAGATGTTGTTGTTTTTCCGATCCTGCAACATCTGCATCTCTGTTTTGTCCTGAATCCGAGTCCAGTAAACTCAGAACAGTGTAACATCTCTCTATATGTGTACCATCTCTACCATACATCTATATACACACACACACCACACATCTCTACCATCATCTATATATACACACACACACCACACATCTCTACCATACATCTATATATACACACACACACACACCACACATCTCTACCTACATCTATATATAACACACACACACACCACACATCTCTACCATACATCTATATATACACACATACCACACATCTCTACCATACATCTATATATACACACACACACACCACACATCTCTACCATACATCTATATATACACACACACACACCACACATCTCTACCATACATCTATATATACACACACACACACACCACACATCTCTACCATACATCTATATATACACACACACACACCACACATCTCTACCATACATCTATATATACACACACACACCACACATCTCTACCATTTGTGTATGTTTACTGTAGATATTGTTTTATTACTCAGATGTATTGCATGCAGTGTTTCCTACTCATCAATGAGATTATCAATTTATCATCCCAATACTGATGTCCCAATATTACATGTTCATATTAAAAGCAAATTTACTGAAATTTTTTTCAATATAACTTTTATAATCAATTCTACATAAATTTTCATTTACATAACACCTTTTATTAAACCCAAGGTTGCTTTACATGAAGATGATAAACACGAGGTGTGAGGTGTAAGTGAGATTTGCATGAACAGGACTGAACAGTTTCATTTCTCCCAGAATAGAGCAGAAACTTCACCAGATGTTCAACTTCCTTCAGTCAAACTCACTGAAGCACAACACACAGCACTGAATCTACAGCTAATCCCACTCTCTCATCACACTGATCATCACTATTAACTCCAATAAAAGAACACACAACGTCCAAAACTCAGCTTTATTTCAGCAAAAACTACAGGAAGAGCAACAGGACAGTGAAGAGAGTAAAGACAGAAATGTCAGCATTGTGTAGAATTGAAACTCTATTGTAGATGGATCATAAGCAGCTCTATGTTAAACTCTATCTTGGATCCACTAGCCTTCACACTGACTCTTTCTGAACGTGACCGGATGATCGACGTTGTTATGGGAGACCCTACAGCTGAACTCCTCCCCCTTTTCCCAGAGGTCTTTGCTGAGGGTCAGGGTGCTGCTGCGGCTGTAACGGCCGTTCTTCTCTTCTTCTGCGCTGGTCAGAACCTCGTTCTTCACCTCTGAGCCGTCCACTGTCCAGCTCACCAGCGCCCCCTGTGGAAAGTAGCCAGACAGCAGGCAGAGCAGCGAGGCCGATCCCTCACACAGCTGCAGAGGGGACGGAGGGAGCAGAGACACGGAGGGAGCAGAGACACACACACAGGAAACACACACACACACACACACACACACACACACACACACACACACACAAAAAAAAAAAATTAGAAATGATTATGAAATATTTCTGTAACTTTGAGGAACTGTCTGATCTTACAGAGTAATTAAGTCTAATAAAGTCTGACTTCATGACTGAGTTTCATTGAGTACTTTATTATTTGACATCAGTTTCAGTGCAGAGAAAAAACAAACATGTTCACACTGTCATTTATCTAGGAAAAATCATTTTTATAACAAGTGTTATTCCTTTATAGTTCAAACCTTCAGCATATTTAACTGCAGCAAATACAAATGTAGCTGATTACAGAAATATTCATTGTTTAACACAAACACACACAGCAGCTTTCATCTGGATTTTACATCAGCACAAAGTCACTCTATTTATTAAATGTTTATTATAGAGGAACTGCAGAGTTATTGAATGTCGGATATATAGCAAGTGTGGAATTATTACATATTTAACATCAATAATTGTAGATTTGTTGAATGTTCAAGAACATTGATATGGGATCTGTTCTGATACTGAAATGTGTTCCTCATCAGAGCTTAATAATACACAATAACATCAATTACGCAATTATAAACATAAATAATCTGTTTAGTTGAAGTTTATTTATTCATGTAATTAGTAATGAACTAAATGGATTTTGTGTTAAAAGAAGAAAACACACTTACTGTTCACCACGAGTTTGGAGCCTCCACCAAAAGTCCACCACAGTGATACATTCTAATGAAACCATCGTACAAAAACCTCCATCACACTGCAGTGCACACACACACACACACACACACACACACACACACACACACACACACACACCCACACACACCCCCCCCCACACACACACACACACACACACACACACACACACACACACACACACAAAACACACACACACACACACACACACACACACACACACACACACACACACACACACACACATTGCACAGTCTGCATGCTTCCAGTGCTGTCTGCAGTGTTTATAGCCCTGTGACTTTAACACTTCATGACTGAGAGCTGCTGCTCAGCAACTTCACCCACAGCAACCATGACTTTGATCAGCGTCTTCATCTGCACACTGGCCCTCTGGACTCAAGGTGAGACTTTAACATCAACTCACAGCCTCACACACTTCATTTCATACTAATTCTACACCACTTTACAGCATAGAAACACAATCTATATTTCTCTTCAGGATCCAGAGGTCAGGTGACTGTGACTCAGACTCCTTCAGTGCAAACTGTAGTTCCAGGAAACACAGTCACCTTCAACTGTAGAACCAGTAGCAGTGTGCATGGTGGTACTGATCTTGCCTGGTACCTGCAGAAATCTGGAGAAGCTCCTAAACTCCTGATCTCCTATGCTACTAACTCATACACAGGAACTCCAGCTCGTTTCAGTGGCAGTGGATCTAATACTGACTTCACTCTGACCATCAGAGGAGTCCAGACTGAAGATGCAGGAGATTATTACTGTAGGAGTTACCATTGGATCAGTAGTCGTGCATTGTTCACACAGTGTTAGAGCGCCGTACAAAAACCTCGGTCAGTGAGAGTGCACAGAGAAGCACTGCTGCAGCTGGGAGCGACTGCAGGTGCTGAGGGGGAGGATGTGATACAGCACAATGACACACACTGTGGACGAGAGAAAACACACCACACTAACTCACTAATGCACACACACATCTGTGAGAGGAGTCCACCTTTCTCAGCTATGGACATACAAACTATTCCTCATCATTCTCATCCACTGCTTACTAATTATATTTACCCTGATTTAAATCATTAAGAAAGTATTTATTATACAGTGCCTTGCGAAAGTATTCGGCCCCCTTGAACTTTTCAACCTTTTGCCACATTTCAGGCTTCAAACATAAAGATATAAAAATTTTTATTTTTTGTGAAGAATCACCAACAAGTGGGACACAATTGTGAAGTGGAACGAAATCTATTGGATATTTTAAACTTTTTTAACTAATAAAAAAATTAAAAGTGGGGCGTTCAAAATTATTCGGCCCCCTTTACTTTCAGTGCAGCAAACTCACTCCAGAAGTTCAGCGAGGATCTCTGAATGATCCAATGTTGTCCTAAATGACTGATGGTGATAAATAGAATCCACCTGTGTGTAATCAAGTCTCTGTATAAATGCACCTGTTCTGTGATAGTCTCAGGGTTCTATTGAAAGCGCAGAGAGCATCATGAAGACCAAGGAACAAAAAGATTTCCCAAGCTTTAAACATCCCAAGGAGCACTGTGCAAGCGATCATTTTGAAATGGAAGGAGTATCAGACCACTGCAAATCTACCAAGACCTGGCCGTCCCTCTAAACTTTCAGCTCAGACAAGGAGAAGACTGATCAGAGATGCAGCCAAGAGGCCCATGATCACTCTGGATGAGCTGCAGAGAACTACAGCTGAGGTGGGAGAGTCTGTCCATAGGACAACAATCAGTCGTACACTGCACAAATCTGTCCTTTATGGAAGAGTGGCAAGAAGAAAGCCATTTCTCAAAGATATCCATAAAAAGTCTCGTCTAAAGTTTGCCACAAGCCACCTGGGAGACACACCAAACATGTGGAAGAAGGTGCTCTGGTCAGATGAAACCAAAATCGATCTTTTTGCCCACAATGCAAAACGATATGTTTGGCGTAAAAGCAACACAGCTCATCACCCTCAACACACCATCCCCACTGTCAAACATGGTGGTGGCAGCATCATGGTTTGGGCCTGCTTTTCTTCAGCAGGGACAGGGAAGATGGTTAAAATTGAGGGGAAGATGGATGCAGCCAAATACAGGACCATTCTGGATGAAAACCTGTTGGAGTCTGCAAAAGACCTGAAACTGGGACGGAGATTTATCTTCCAACAAGACAATGATCCCAAACATACAGCAAAATCTACAAAGGAATGGTTCACAAATAAACGTATCCAGGTGTTAGAATGGCCAAGTCAAAGTCCACACCTGAATCCAATCGAGAATCTGTGGAAAGAGCTGAAAACTGCTGTTCACAAACGCTCTCCATCCAACCTCACTGAGCTCGAGCTGTTTTGCAAGGAAGAATGGGCAAGAATTTCAGTCTCTCGATGTGCAAAACTGATAGAGACATACCCCAAGCGACTTGCAGCTGTAATCGCAGAAAAGGTGGCTCTACAAAGTATTAACGCAAGGGGCCGCAAAATTTTGCACGCCACTTTTCATTTTTTATTAGTTAAAAAGTTTCAAAAATCCAATAGATTTCGTTCCACTTCACAATTGTGTCCCACTTGTTGGTGATTCTTCACAAAAAATAAAAAAATTATATCTTTATGTTTGAAGCCTGAAATGTGGCAAAAGGTTGAAAAGTTCAAGGGGGACGAATACTTTCGCAAGGCACTGTATTTATATTTTGTTGCATTGATGAATATTATTGCTGTAGCTATATCCAAGCCAAAAATAGCACTATTCTCATACATGATTAGTGTATATTTAATGCAGGGGTGGCACCACTACTCTAAAAGTGGTGGGGCAAATTTTTTGTCTTAGAGAAGAAGAGGTACATCTGTTATTTGTCTATAAAAAAACATACAGACTAACTCTATTTATTTCTATGAAGACAGGGTCTGATTATAATACAATAACAGGGCACAACACACCGTTTAATGAACATCAGCGTAGTTTGTTTCGACCCCACACCTCACAACAAAATAGTTCACAAAGTCAGATAACACTAACTCTAAAATATGTTTTAAAAATCGAAGACATGTTCATGTTCAGTGATAGGCTGTTTATCACTGTTTGTTTCACTAAACATTTTTCCAGTGAGCCTTACTTACTTTATTTGAAGGATGTGATTTGAGGAATGTCCCTGTAATCAATTCAGAATACAGAATATGTGCATATGTCACTTGAAATATTGAAATGTTAGCTATACTGACTCAACACACGTTTACACACGTTAGTGAGCACCAACATGCGGTGATCCCTTTATCAATCATAGGAGATCCCCATTAGGAGAAATGTCCCCATTTAGACCCAGTGCAGATTGTCTCTTCAGGCTTTCTGCAATCTTCTGATGGACGCAGATGGACAGGAACCCTGAGGTACTCCTCAAACCTCAATCACATTCATTTACCAGATAGAAATGAGCTATTAGGCATTAGATTAGTTGTACTGGATTACAGTTAAGTGGAATATCTAACAATACACTCTATAGAGACCGTCTGTCCTTTACACCTGTCCACAGGAAATGTCAGACTTTTTGCATGATTCATGACTTGTTCACCCAAAGTGTGTGTGTTGTACATATCCCCAGAATTTAATTTGGTCCTCAGAAGTGTCTTAACATGTGTGTAAAAGTAAATAAAGCCTACAACATTTTTGAACTTTCAAGGGTGTCTGGCCAAGGCTGGCAAGTTACTTTGTTAAGACGTGATGGAACCATATCCGTCACAACGATGTAACCAATTTACGCTCCAGCGACATAAGATTGTGGTTCCTGTATTCGTCATGGCAACGTTATAGTTGTATATTGTTGGAACGTGGTGGAAACGTGGTGAGTATGTACGGGAGTATGTGAGTATGTATATATACTACTAAACTGGTATGTTATAAATAAGTAACCAGATCAGACCATAGTAGTCACAGCGACATACCAAATAATGTTCCAGTCACATAACCATTCCCATATTCGTCATGACAACGTTATAGCTTATAGTACGTTGCTGGAACGAGGTGAGTACGTCCGAATGACCATTGTCTGGAGTCTGATTATTTAATCCTTTCAATCACAACTCAAGAATATATGAACAGGTGCTTACCTGTGTCCCGTGACAATTCGTCAACCTCAAGTCCACCTTTTTTCTAACATATCTCACTCATTTGGTCAGGGGTGGATATGCGATTCTCGAGCCATTCCTTTATGGACAGCAAGCGGATTTGTTTACTTTGAAACCCATATAGAACTGACTTTCATTCCCTGTCTTCAAATTCAAATGTTTTTAATGGAAACGGCTTTGTTTTTGATGGAAGCAATTAAAACAATGAAATTATAATGGTACTTGTTGTACAATTTCTGTTTGACCCATCATCTCAAATGATATCTTTAAATAAATAAATACATTTAAAAATAAATTAAAAGCCTTATTCTTCAAAAGACAGAACTATCCCATCATCACTGTCTCCATGTTGTTGCTGCTGTGGAGTCTGTCTCTGGTCCTGCTGCTGAAAATGAGAAGTATATGTGAACAGATAAATCATTTATAATAAACACTGCAACATTCCATAAAGTACAGAAGTCCTAAGCGGCCATGCATTATTACTTTTTTCTGTTGTTTTCTCGTGAACACAACTTCATTTCCCTGTGTACTGGACATCCATCGTCCCGAGGTCAATGTGTTTTTTTGGTTAAATGCCTGAAATAAGGTTTGTGGTTAACACAAGCTCAGTACATGTTCACGAATTATACTACGCCATAAAGTACATCAGTAACACCACACTCACGAAATTTTAAAAAGCTTTTACGTGTTTTGAGAAAGACGATTGGTAACACGTGGCTAAATGGCACTACAGAGATTGTCGGGGGAATTAAACATCATCACTGTTTTGCGAATCGGCACAGAAGCAGGAGAAGACGGCAGAATGCAAACGTAGAGTTAACTAAGCAAAGGTCGGACGATCGGGCAAACAGGACTAACTAGAGAAGGCAATAGACGTAGACGAATAAACCGGAAGCAGGGTCGAGGTAAACAAATGAGAAGTCAAAATAGGAACGGCTTGGTAACGCAGGTAAACAAGTTATCAGAGCATATACTTTGCAACGAACTCTAAGAGAGTGCTTCTCTATATACTAAGGATGAGAGTATGATTGGTGACAGCTGCTTCAGATCAGAACTCTGGGGATGCTGAGCGCATGCGTGCACGCGAAGCGCGTGTAGCATTCTGGGATCTGGAGTTCTGATCTGACAGAGCTGTGACAATCACGCTGAACAGGAAAACTATTCTACATCATCGATGTGTTGCCACTCAAACTTCCCAACTTGTAAATTGATCAATTTATAGTATTTCCCGATTGTATTATTTGTTAAATAAAGATTGAAAGAGTTGTCGGAAGCGTAGCGGTGGTGACGTTGAAGTCATGCGACCGTGGTGTTGATCGTTTAAAGCCCAACATTAGCTTTTTACTTCTGGCGAGTGTATAGGCTTCAAAATCTTACAAATTTGATCTTAATGTTCGAAACACGTAAGAATCATAAACTTTTGTTGGTCACAGAGTTTATTTTCTGCAATAATATATAAAATATCAAATAGTCTTCTGAAACTTGGAACTCTTCAGGAAGTAGTGATGTTCATGAACGATTCTTTTTGAACAAATGTTTAATATGAGTCGGGAATAAAGAGTTGACTCAGAAATTGATTCGTACATTTTGGTTATGACTGGCGCGCGTAACATCTCCATAGGTTTTGTGCGAAACCGAAATGATTAGATGTTGAATTAGTTCCAACCGGAAGACTTTGGAGGTGAACTTATCATTTCTGTTTACACACACACTTTAATTATATTCTGCTGAAATGAACAAAATTACTTGTTTATCTCTTTTATAAACATTATATAAGAGCGGTCTTATATTTAATTCAAACGTATCCTCATTTCTTCTTTCTGTTTTACCCTTCTTCTCATCGACTGCTACATTTCTTTTCATTTTAATTTTTAAAATCAAGCAAAGATTTACCATAGCAGTCCCTTCTTTACAAAGGTGTGACGAAGAACAGCATCATAGTTTGGCCTTAAATATCCTGCCTAGCAGCTGCAGGCAATCCAGGTTAATCATCCTGGAGGATTCTGGGTATCTGAGTTCACTGGACTGAGTTTCTCTCACTGTGCACCGCTGCTGCCCTCTGCTGGCTACTGGCGGTGTAACGTGGCCTTAATAATAATAATAATAATAATAATAATAATAATAATAATAATAATAATGTAATGGAACTAGTGGAGTAGTGAGGAGGGCTTTGAGGCTGAGGAGCAGGCTTTCCTGGAGGAAACAAGGGTCAATGAGTAACCTTAACTAATACGTAGTTTCTCTCCTTGGGACCATACCCCTTCCATTTCACATGTCATTACAGCTTTCCTTTCTGTCTTGTTGAGTACACGAGCACCCACATGGCACAAGCTGCAGTCCTCAATGCTTGGGCTCGTCATCAGAAATCACCTCAGAGAGCAAGTTAGTTTGATGTGTTTTAATAAAGAGACATGAAAAGATGGTGAGATTCAGTGCTGGGAAGAATTAATTATACTCTCCTGTACAATTACATCCCAGGAAAGGAAACAAGAGCTCTTTTCTTGTTGATTGTGACCGGAAGTGAATTTGAGACATTACAGCATCTACTCCTAATGCAGCTACGTCTACTTGAACAATGAGAGGCTATGTAGGACCAGAGTGTTTGAGAATATGGGCAGTGGTGAAATGTTCTCTAATGGGGTGAAAAGCCTGATCTGGTTCTTCCATCAAGAGGACCTCATTGAGTAGCGCTCGATCTCTCTCTCTCTCTCTCTCTCTCTCTCTCTCTCTCTCTCTCTCTCTCTCTCTCTCTCTCTCTCTCTCAAGCTTTCATGCAAGTTGGAAACAAGTAATAGTGTCTAGCAATGGGTTTAATGGTTTTATATTTGGTTTACTGTTATGAATCAGATGGTCAGGGGTTCAAGCCCCAACCATCGAGCTGTCATTCTTGGCCCCTTGAGCAAGGCCCCTAACGCTCTCTCATCCAGGGGCACTGTATCATGGCTGACCCTGCGCTCTGACCCCAACTTCCTAACAAGCTGGGATATGTGAATAAAAGAATGTATCATTTAATGTATATGTAACAAAATAAAGGCTGCTTGAAAGAAACAAAGAGAGCAAGACACTCAAAACCAGAGCAAGGATAATACACATTATTAGACTTAGCAATGAGAGTAACTAACAGAGCGGTACACACACTATAGTAAATGAGATGAACTGGTAACAGGTAAGAAGATCAGAACTTGGGGAGCTGGAATGGGTGTCATGGGTGGAACCTGAGGATGTGGGCGTAGCTACAGACTAAATCAGTTATGACATCACCACATACAGTAACTACTAATTTTGAGTGTGTGTATTGCAGCGTCGTGTAAAGAAGTGTGTCTTGATCCAAATATTATGAGCAGTGACATTAATAGAGTTAGTGCTCATGAACTAGAGCTGTGTGTGTGTGTGTGTGTGTGTGTGTGTGTGTGTGTGTGTGTGCAGTGGAAGGTAGACCTGAGTCAGCAGATCTAAGGGCATTTTCACACCTAGCTCATTTGGAGCATTTGTATCAGAACCTGGTGTGTTTTCTCCCTTGGTTCAGTTCATTTGGACATATATGAACACTGCAATCTTGCTCGGATCTGCACCAAAACAATCTGTATTCGTTTACAATTCAGTTACTCACACCTGACTCGCATGAACACATTTTGGGACGCTTTTAAATTGCCTTGTGAAAGCAAACCGAGCCAAGGACAAAATGATACGTTTAAACAATTTATGTCCCCGTTTCATATAAAACCCAGATCTACAGGTCTGAAAACGCTGTAAGAGAGTGGAATGGTCCGTAGGACTGGAGAAGTGCACAAAGGTAAGCCAGGCTCAGTCCATTATTGTGTTTGATGTAATGGTGAGGAGTCTAAAAAAATACAAGCCGTTATTGGATGTCAGTGTAATCCTAACCCTAACTGTATTAGATACAGAATTTATATCTTTCTTATAGAAAGTTTGGGATCAAAATTAACAAAAAGAGTGATTATGGAATAAATGATCAAATGAAGATCAGCGACTCTGCTATGAGCAGCTGTTGACCACACCAGCATGAGTTGTGTCTGACAGAACTGATCTTCTGCATATTCAAGCGAGTTTTACAAGTTCTGTCCCATAATCCCCTACGGCTGAAACCAGGTGGGATCCCACACTGATGCTCATATACCTGGTGTTTCAGGAGTTCAGGAGCTTCTCCAGGTTTCTGAAGGTTCAGACAACACTGGTCCTGCAGCTGATAATAAGTGTCTCTTCTGGAGAAACACACAGAGACTCTGGAGAATGAGAGAGGAGTCTCAGGGTCTCAGCAGTAGAGTCCGTACTTTATGGTTTTATCTGACTGCATTATGTGTCCATCAGTGTGACTGTGACATAATCGTGCAGAGCAGAATAAAGAGAAAGGTGGACTCCTCTCACAGATGTGTGTGTGCATTAGTGAGTTAGTGTGGTGTGTTTTCTCTCGTCCACAGTGTGTGTCATTGTGCTGTATCACATCCTCCCCCTCAGCACCTGCAGTCGCTCCCAGCTGCAGCAGTGCTTCTCTGTGCACTCTCACTGACCGAGGTTTTTGTACGGCGCTCTAACACTGTGTGAACACTCCACCACTATGGTAACTCTGACAGTAGTAATCTCCTGCATCTTCAGTCTGGACTCCTCTGATGGTAAGAGTGAAGTCAGTATTAGATCCACTGCCACTGAAACGAGCTGGAGTTCCTGTGTATGAGCTAGTAGCCCTGTAGATCAGGAGTTTAGGAGCTTCTCCAGGTTTCTGCAGGTACCAGGCTAGAAAATCACCACCATGCACACTGCTACTGGTTCTACAGTTGAAGGTGACTGTGTTTCCTGGAACTACAGTTTGCACTGAAGGAGTCTGAGTCACAGTCACCTGACCTCTGGATCCTGAAGAGAAACATAGATTGTGTTTCTATGCTGTAAAGTGGTGTAGAATTAGTATGAAATGAAGTGTGTGAGGCTGTGAGTTGATGTTAAAGTCTCACCTTGAGTCCAGAGGGCCAGTGTGCAGATGAAGACGCTGATCAAAGTCATGGTTGCTGTGGGTGAAGTTGCTGAGCAGCAGCTCTCAGTCATGAAGTGTTAAAGTCACAGGGCTATAAACACTCGCAGAGCACTGAAGCATGGACTGGCAATGCAAAAGTGTGTGTGTGTGTGTGTGTGTGTGTGAGTTTGTGTGGTGTGTGTGTGTGTGTGTGTGTGTGTGTGTGAGGTGTGTGTGTGTGTGTGTGTGTGTGTGTGTGTGTGTGTGTGCGTGTGTTTTGTGTGTGTGTGTGTGTGTGTGTGTGTGTGTGTGTGTGTGTGTGTGTGTGTGTGTGTGTGTGTGTGTGTGTGCACTGCAGTGTGTGGAGGTTTTTGTACGATGGTTTCATTAGAATGTATCACTGTGGGACACTTTTGGTGGAGGCTCCAAACTCGTGGTGAACAGTAAGTGTGTTTTCTTCTTTTAACACAAAATCCATTTAGTTCATTACTAATTACATGAATAAATAAACTTCAACTAAACAGATTATTTATGTTTATAATTGCATAATTGATGTTATTGTGTATTATTAAGCTCTGATGAGGAACACATTTCAGTATCAGAACAGATCCCATATCAATGTTCTTGAACATTCAACAAATCTACAATTATTGATGTTAAATATGTAATAATTCCACACTTGCTATATATTCGACATGCAATAACTCTGCAGTTCCTCTATAATAAACATTTAATAAATAGAGTGACTTTGTGCTGATGTAAAATCCAGATGAAAGCTGCTGTGTGTGTTTGTGTTAAACAATGAATATTTCTGTAATCAGCTACATTTGTATTTGCTGCAGTTAAATATGCTGAAGGTTTGAACTATAAAGGAATAACACTTGTTATAAAAATGATTTTTCCCAGATAAATGACAGTGTGAACATGTTTGTTTTTTCTCTGCACTGAAACTGATGTCAAATAATAAAGTACTCAATGAAACTGAGTCATGAAGTCAGACTTTATTAGACTTAATTACTCTGTAAGATCAGACAGTTCCTCAAAGTTACAGAAATATTTCATAATCATTTCTAATTGTGTGTGTGTGTGTGTGTGTGTGTGTGTGTGTGTTTCTCTTCTCCAGCGGGTGTCTCTGCTCCCTCCGTGTCTCTGCTCCCTCCGTCCCCTCTGCAGCTGTCTGAGGGATCGGCCACGCTGCACTGCCTGCTGTCAGGCTACTCTCCACAGGGGGCGCTGGTGAGCTGGACAGTGGACGGCTCAGAGGTGAAGAACGAGGTTCTGACCAGCGCAGAAGAAGAGAAGAACAGCCGTTACAGCCGCAGCAGCACCCTGACCCTCAGCAAAGACCTCTGGGAAAAGGGGGAGGAGTTCAGCTGTAGGGTCTCCCATAACAACGTCGATCATCCGGTCACGTTCAGAAAGAGTCAGTGTGAAGGCTAGTGGATCAAGATAGAGTTTAACATAGAGCTGCTTATGATCCATCTACAATAGAGTTTCAATTCGACACAATGCTGACATTTCTGTCTTTACTCTCTTCACTGTCCTGTTGCTCTTCCTGTAGTTTTTGCTGAAATAAAGCTGAGTTTTGGACGTTGTGTGTTCTTTTATTGGAGTTAATAGTGATGATCAGTGTGATGAGAGAGTGGGATTAGCTGTAGATTCAGTGCTGTGTGTTGTGCTTCAGTGAGTTTGACTGAAGGAAGTTGAACATCTGGTGAAGTTTCTGCTCTATTCTGGGAGAAATGAAACTGTTCAGTCCTGTTCATGCAAATCTCACTTACACCTCACACCTCGTGTTTATCATCCTCATGTAAAGCAACATTGGGTTTAATAAAAGGTGCTACGTAAATGAAAATGTATATAGAATGATTATAAAAGTTATACTGAAAAAATGACAGTAATTTTACTTTTAATATGAACATGTAATATTGGGGCATCAGTCTTGGGATGATCATTTGATAATCTCACTGATGAGTAGGAAACACGGCATGCAATACATCTGAGTAATAAAACAATATCTACATGTAGTAGGGTGTGTGTCGTGGTCAAACGTCACCCTTATTAACTACATGGCCAATGGGATCTCTCCCTACCACAGTATATAAATGGTCGTTAAGGCCTCTTAGAAGGCGTCATGGTCGAAAACCCGCCCATTCCTTTTTGTTGCTGTGGACTACAGAGTGTAACGTTGGGCTACTGAGACTGTGTGGGTGTGATATGCTGCTCATAATCAGTGTGCTGTGCCGTCAAGGCTCCCAACTGTGTAGCATGGTAATTTAACCTAATAACCCGGTCGGAGCGCCAGCTGTTGTCATCACAACTATTAAAAAGACGTTGTCATGACTTTCGTTTGTACCATCGTGGTTATCATGTCACCGCATCACGGGTCCTTGATTTGGCATGCGTTAAGGCGGGCTGAGTGAGATGTGGTCATTTCGGTATAGAACCAAAACAGCTGTTTGGTTCTGCTCTGCTGCTTGACTGCTTGGTTCTGCTGCTTTGGGGCTGATTTTTGCTACTTTTTGTTTTGATTTGGTTTTTGTTTTGTGTTGGTTACGGTCGCTGAGATCAGTTTTCTTTAACTCAACGGTATTGTAACAGTTTTTAGCCTATTCTAAGTGGAACGTACTTGTGTGTCTTTATTTGGGTTATTTTTCTCCGTTTATTTGGGGTGGCATAGTTGGTCTTAATCGAGAGCTAAACGGGCCACATTCCTACATACAGTACACATCCACAAATGGTAGAGATGTGTGGTGTGTGTGTATATATACAGTGGTGTGAAAAAGTGTTTGCCCCTTCCTCATTTCCTGTTCCTTTGCATGTTTGTCACACTTAAGTGTTTCGCAACAAACCAATTTAAACAATAGTCAAGGACAACACAAGTAAACACAAAATGCAATTTGTAAATGAAGGTTTTTATTATTAAAGGTGAAAAAAATCCAAACCATCATGGCCCTGTGTGAAAAAGTGATTGCCCCCTAAACCTAATAACTGGTTGGGCCACACTGCGCAGCAACAACTGCAACCAAGCGTTTGCGAATAATGTGCAATGAGGCTTTTACAGCGTCCTGGAGGAATTTTGGCCCACTCATCTTTGCAGAATTGTCCTAATTCAGTTACATTAGAGGGTTTTTGAGCATGAACGGCATTTTTAAGGTCATACCACAACATCTCAATAGGATTCAGATCAGGACTTTGGCTAGGCCACTCCAAAGTCTTCATTTTGTTTTTCTTCAGCCATTCGGTGGTGGTGTTTAGGATCATTGTCCTGCTGCAGAACCCAAGTTCGTTTCAGCTTGAGTACACGAACAGATGGTCGGACATTCTCCTTCAGGATCTCTTGGTAGACAGCAGAATTCATAGTTCCTTTTATCACGGCAAGTCTTCCAGGTCCTGAAGCAGCAAAACAGCCCCAGACCATCACACTACCACCACCATATTTTACTGTTGGTATAATGTTCTTTTTTTGAAACGCAGTGTTCCTTCTACGCCAGATATACTTGGACACACACCTTCCAAAGAGTTCCACTTTTGTCTAATCGGTCCACAGAATGTTGTCCCAAAAGTCTTGGGGATCATCAAGATGTGTTGTGGAGAAATTGAGATGAGCTTTGATGTTCTTTTTGCTCAGCAGTGGTTTTCTCCTTGGAACTCTGCCATGCAGGCCATTTTTGCCCAGTCTTTTCCTGATGGTGGAGGCATGAACGCTGACCTTAACTGAGGCAAGTGAGGCCTGCAGTTCTTTGGACGTTGTTGTGGGGTCTTTTGTGACCTCTTGGATGAGTCGTCGCTGCGCTCTTGGGGTAATTTTGGGCGGCCGGCCACTCCTGGGAAGGTTCACCACTGTTCCATGTCTTCGCCATTTGTGGATAATGGCTCTCACTGTGGTTCGCTGGATTCCCAAAGCTTTGGAAATGGCTTTATAACCCTTTCCAGACTGATAGATCTCAATTACGTTCTTTCTCAATTGTTCCTGAATTTCTTTGGGTCTCGGCATGATGTGTAGCTTTTAAGGATCTTCTGGTGGACCTTACTGTGTCAAGCAGCTCCTATTTAAGTGATGCCTTGATTGTGAACAGGTGTGGCAATAATCAGGCCTGGGTGTGGCTAGAGAAATTGAACTCAGGTGTGGACAACCACAGTTATAGTATGTTTTAACAAGGGGGCAATCACTTTTTCACAGGGCCATGATGGTTTGGATTTTTTTCACCTTTAATAATAAACACCTTCATTTACAAATTGCATTTTGTGTTCACTTGTGTTGTCCTTGACTATTGTTTAAATTGGTTTGATGTTCCGAAACACTTAAGTGTGACAAACATGCAAAGGAACAGGAAATGAGGAAGGGGGCAAACACTTTTTCACACCACTGTAGATGCATGGTAGAGATTTGTGGTGTGTGTGTATATATAGATGTATGGTAGAGATGTGTGTGTGTGTGTGTGTATATATATATTGTATGGTAGAGATGGTACACATATAGAGAGAGTGTTACACTGGACTGAGTTTACTGGACTCGGGTTCAGGACAAAACAGAGATGCAGATGTTGCAGGATCGAAAGACAACAACATCTCCAAACCGCACGAGCCCGCCACACTTCTCCAAAACACGTAGAGTTTATTTAAAGAAATCCTTCACTTCAAGCATAATTCATCACATTGTTTTAAAACTGGAGCACTGGCCAGGTTATCAACACTACTACAGAAAAACCTGTCAGATGGATTTACACTTTATTTCGTCTGAGACATAGGAGTATCAGTACAGGAAGTCAATCCCACAGATACAGAATATTCCTAACTTTGTGAAATTACACCAAAAAAGTGCAACCCTGGTGGTGAATGACTCGTGTAAATGTAGACACTTGCAAGCTTAATAAATAGGAGTTGACCATAACTACAGTATTTGTTCTTTCTTACCCAAGCTACTATGGGCAATATATTCAGAGGAAAAAGGTAGCAATCACAGGTAAAAAGATATATAAATGGATTTACAGATGGTAAAAATGATCTACAAATGGCACAAATCCTCTCCAAATGAAACGCCCCCTCCACTGTCACATCAACATCCCATGATCCTCAGCCTACAACCCCTAGTCAAACTTCTGTCCTCATGTACATCACCTGATTACTATTGACCCTCAGCTGTCTGTAGTCACACTACTCCCTTTAAATAATCTGGACTCTTATTAATACTTTGTGAATTCTCACTTCAGCATTGTATCTGTAAATATTTCAAGCTGGTTATCTGTCTGTTTTCATTCGTATCATCATCTTAGCCTGCTTTATGTTTACTAAAGCAGGTAAGCATGACTGAAGTAGGTAAACTAGACTAACCTTAATTATACATCATAAATTAGCCCTGAGACAAAAATGAAATCCATTTCAATTCCAATTTATGAACTTACTGGTGGCTCCTAAAGCAAAAAAACTCATTTTAAAACATTCAATGGCATTTATCCTCCAAGAAAAATTTTTAAGACTCCGATTTCAATTTGATCAAAACATTTTATTTTATTTTTTATTTTTTGGCGTAGAGCCAACCGATCATCCTTTTTTTTTTCCACTGTATGCACTCAAATATTTTTTTTAAAGATCTGTCAGCTGGTTGGAAACAAAGCTCCAATCACACCCTACTTTTTCTACAAACCATATTGTATTATATTTGGAATGTTGTTAGATGACAAAAAGTCTGAATTTGTCATTAATGTAATGTTGGTTTTGGGTAAATGTTAAAACAAGGCAAAACCCTTATTTTGATGAAAGAATGCAACTCAGGATAGTTTGAATGGTGGATAAACAACCTCAGTCAACTTCCACGCAAATTCAGGCTGTCCTGCAGACTCAGGGGTGCATCAGTGTCAGCTCGAACCATAGCCGTATCTCAATGAGAAGAAGCGCTATGGCAGGAGACCGAGGACAACCCCACTTCTGATCCAGAAGCATAAAAAGCCAGAATGCAGTTTGCAAAAATGTACCTGAGTAAGCCTCAATCCTTCTGGGAGAACGTTTTGTGGACAGATGAGACTAAGGTAGAGATTTTTGGCAAAGAATGTCATTCTACTGTTTACAGAAAACGGAAAGAGCCCACAAAGAAAAGAACACAGTACCTACAGTCAAACATAGTGGAGGTTCAAGGATGTTTTGGGGTTGTTTTGCTGCCTCTGGCACTGGGTGCATTGACTGTGTGCAAAGAATCATGAAATCTGGAGACTATCAAAGGATTTTGGCCCATAATGTAGGGCCTAGTGTCAGAAAGCTGGCTCTGCGTCAGAGGTCATGGGTGTTTCAGCAGGACAATGACCTGAAACATACCTCAAAAAGCACCTACATTGCACTCAATATTTTTTTTTCGAAGATCTGTCAGCTGGTTGGAAACAAAGCTCCAATCACAGCCTACTTTTTCTACAAACCATATTGTATTATATTTGGAATGTTGTTGGATGACAAAAAGTCTGAATTTGTCATTAATGTAATGTTGGTTCTGGGTAAATGTTAAAACAAGGCAACACCCTTATTTCTCCATATTTAAGAGAGACTTTGTTTGGAATTATGTTCCATTATTAAAATGTATGAGGGGTAAACAGACCATCACATTCACTACAATGATAAGAGGGTTTGTTTTTGATTTTAGGACTCATTGGACAGTGTTAGGACTCATTCCTACACCACTCTATTACTGACATTTATACTCCTACACAATCATACATATTGTATTAACATCACAACATTAGTTAAACTATAGAGCAGAACATCTAAAACAAGTTAACTAGATAGAAAATGAGTTTTGTGGATGAGAGTTGTGGATATAAGTGGAAACATAGCATTTAAAGCCGTCCTCCTTCTTACTAGACGGAGTGACAGATGCCAAACTCACAATGTGACCGACATCATTAACAGTAATCCGCAGAAGATCTTACAAGAAGCGAGTGTAAAAAGCCGGTCTGACAGCGCTCATTGAATCGCTCAGCTCTAATCACTTCCGATCAATCCGGAAGTCCTTCATTACACTGCACGAGTAACGGCTTTATCAACAAGCCTGAGACTCCAAATGTCTCCAACATGCAGATTCACCTCAAAGAATCATTTAAGAGAATCGACTTTTTCAACAGCGGTACATTGGCCAGAGTCTACACTGGGATTGGGTGTAATTATAGCTTTAGCATGTTGTCTTTGGTTCTTTTGTGCTTTCTGGTTTTTATTCACATTTTATTTCATCCTGATTTTCTCCAAACATACAACCAAAATAACTGAATGGCCTAACTGGCCTGGCAAATCTACTGACTTGAATCCTGTGAAAATGTATGGGGGATATTAAAATTGTGAGATGATCAGAGGGACCCACATAACCTTGGAGAATTGAGGATTATATGCTGAGAGGAATGGCGCAAAATTGAACCACAATCCTGCAGAAAGATTATTAGTTCTTGTGTACTGTAATGGCTGTATATGATTGAAATTACAATAAAGCCACTTGAACTTGACAGTGGAAAGAATACACCCTTTCAAACACACCTCCTGATTTTATAAAAATGCAAGTTCACTCCTCCCACTTGACCGGTAAACCAGTGCAGGGAATATTCCTTTGGTTTTTAGTTACTTATGTTACCCATGTGTTACTGACATAATTATATGTTCAAGTTTTACTGTAGTCCTAAATTATAACTCTGGAATGTAAAAAAATATAGGTGGTAAAGGCTTGGGGTCACAGAAAGGTCATAAAGGTAATTTGGGGTCATTTGCTAAAAGGGTCATGAACCTCAGGAACCCCTGGCCTAACATCTCTTCTCTGCAAATACAATCAGCTTTGCAAGTCACGTGGTAGCGTCAGGAGTGGCACTGCTACTCTAAAAGTAGTAGGGCATAATCTCTGTCTGAGAGAAGAGGTACGTTAGTCATTTGTCTATAAAACATACAGACTAAATATGTATTTTGCTTTTAGCACTATATGGAGCCAGGGTCTGATAATAATATAATAAAGGGCACAATACACCTTTTAATGAACGTCAGAGTAGTTTGTTTCGACCCAAAATGCTTCATTTTGCATTTTACTCTCCAGGCAGCTGATAACAGCTAAATAAAATTGTTCACATAGATAGATATCACTCATTCTAAAGTATGTTTTAGAAATCGGAGACATGTTCACGTTCCTCAATAGGCTCTTTGTTGCTGTAGTAACTGTCTGTTTCACTAAACATTTCTCAATCAAGAGTTACTTACTTTATTTGAAGAATGTCATATGAGGAATGTTTCTATAATTGATTCAGAATATAGAATATGTGTCAATAAAAATATTGAAAAGTTTGCGGTCCTGACTCAACACACAATTATTAAGCACCAGTGAGCGTCAAAGCGTGGTGATTCCTTTATCGCTCATTGGCAGTCCCCTTCAGGGAGAAATGTCCCCCCCCCACCTGAACTGGAAGTTTCGACTGGTTTCAGACCTGTCTGTTACTGTTATTGTTTGTTCTGTGAGACTGGGTTGGGCGTGATTGGTCAGTGGTTGATCAGGAGCAGATGGGATTATTCTGCATGGTAGTTAAAGCGCTCAGGTTGTTGAAGGGATCAGGTTGTTCACCCAGCTGCTGATGTTGGAGATTTTACATTTCACACATTTTACATTTTTACTAATGTAAAAAATTCAACTTTTCAGAGTTTCTAATTAATGTCATGCAATTAGTTATAAAAAAATAATAAATAATAAAAAAAATTACTAATATTCAAATAATGTCACACAAACTCCTGTATAACACAGTGTCCTTGCTGCATAACTGAAATTAATGTATATATTTTAAAAACACTCTAAATATGGAGGATTAAGATTTGCAGAAACATTTGCCATCCATCCTTCTTCTACTGCTTACTCCTTTTCAGCTTCACGGGGAACCTGGAGCCAGTATTTTAATAATTAAAGAAATATTCAGTTAAATGTCAGTCTCAACTGTATAAAGTGGCTCTATTTAATGAAGATTAAATGTTACATAATAAAATATAAAAATCTATATTATTGCTTGATATTAACAATAAAAAAACTTGTCTGGTAAATCATAAATGCAACTAAAATATAAATATAATAAATACTTTTAACTTTCTAAATGAGGATAAAGATAATTACTAAGCAGTGGATGAGAATGATGAGGAATAGTTTGTATGTCCACAGCGCAGAAAGGTGGACTCCCTCACAGATATGTGTGTGCATTAGTGAGTTAGTGTGGTGTGTTTTCTCGTCCACAGTGTGTGTCATTGTGCTGTTCACATCACCCCCCCTCAGCACCTGCAGTCGCTCCCAGTGCTTCTCTGTGCACTCTCACTGACCGAGGTTTTTGTACGGCGCTCTAACACTGTGTGAACACCCAGCTACTGCAGTCTGATGTAAACTCTGACAGTAGTAATCTCCTGCATCTTCAGTCTGGACTCCTCTGATGGTCAGAGTGAAGTCAGTATTAGATCCACTGCCACTGAATCGAGCTGGAGTTCCTGACTGTAAGCTAGTAGCATAGTAGATCAGGAGTTTAGGAGCTTCTCCAGGTTTCTGCAGGTACCAGGCGAGGCGGTCACCACCATTCACACTGCTACTGGTTCTACAGTTGAAGGTGACTGTGTTTCCTGGAACTACAGTTTGCACTGAAGGAGTCTGAGTCACAGTCACCTGACCTCTGGATCCTGAAGAGAAACATAGATTGTGTTTCTATGCTGTAAAGTGGTGTAGAATTAGTATGAAATGAAGTGTGTGAGGCTGTGAGTTGATGTTAAAAGTCTCACCTTGAGTCCAGAGGGCCAGTGTGCAGATGAAGACGCTGATCAAAGTCATGGTTGCTGTGGGTGAAGTTGCTGAGCAGCAGCTCTCAGTCATGAAGTGTTAAAGTCACAGGGCTATAAACACTGCAGAGCACTGAAGCATGGACTGGCAATGCAAAGTGTGTGTGTGTGTGTGTGTATGTGTGTGTGTGTGTGTGTGTGTGTGTGTGTGTGTTGTGTGTGTGTGTGTGTGTGTGTGCACTGCAGTGTGATGGAGGTTTTTGTACGATGGTTTCATTAGAATGTATCACTGTGGTACACTTTTGGTGGAGGCTCCAAACTCGTGGTGAACAGTAAGTGTGTTTTCTTCTTTTACCACAAAATCCATTTAGTTCATTACTAATTACATGAATAAATAAACTTCAACTAAACAGATTATTTATGTTTATAATTGCATAATTGATGTTATTGTGTATTATTAAGCTCTGATGAGGAACACATTTCAGTATCAGAACAGATCCCATATCAATGTTCTTGAACATTCAACAAATCTACAATTATTGATGTTAAATATGGAATAATTCCACACTTGCTATATATTCGTGAGCAGAAAGAAGTTGCATCGGGAGTAACGGAGCAAAAAGAAGTTGTATCAGGAGTAACGGGACAACGGAGCAGAAAGAAGTTGCATCGGGAGTAAAGGAGCAGAAAGAAGTTGCATCGGGAGTAAAGGAGCAGAAAGAAGTTGTATCAGCAGTAACGGAGCAGAAAGAATTTGCATCAGGAGTAACGGAGCAGAAAGAAGTTGCATCAGGAGTAACGGAGCAGAAAGAAGTTGCATCAGGAGTAACGGACAATGGAGCAGAAAGAAGTTGCATCAGGAGTAAAAGAACAACGGAGCAGAAAGAAGTTGCATCAGGAGTAACGGGACAACGGAGAAGAAAGAAGTTGCATCAGGAGTAAAGGGAGCAGGAAAGAAGTTGCACTCGAGTAACGGGACAACGGAGCAGAAAGAAGTTGCATCAGGAGTAACGGAGCAGAAAGTTGTTGCATCAGGAGTAAACGGAGCAGAAAGAAGTTGCATCAGGAGTAATGGAGCAGAAAGAAGTTGCATCAGGAGTAACGGAGCAGAAATAAGTTGCATCAGGAGTAACGAGACAACAGGAAAGAAGTTGCATCAGGAGTAACGGAGCAGAAAGAAGCTGCATTAGGAGTAACGGAAAACGCAGAAAGAAGTTAAAACGGAGTAACGGAGCAGAAAGAAGTTGCATCGGAGTAACGGAGCAGAAAGAGTGCACCAGAGTACGGAGCAGAAAGAAGTTGCACGGATTAGGCAACGGAGCAGAAAGAAGTTGCACTGGAGTAACGGAAGAAAGAAGTTGTACTGCGAGTAACGACAACGGAGCAGAAAGAAGTTGCATCAGGAGTAACGGAGCAGAAAGAAGTTGCATCAGGAGTAACGGAGCAGAAAGAAGTTGCATCAGGAGTAACGGAGCAGAAAGAAGCTGCATCAGGAGTAAAAGGACAACGGGAATGAAGAAAGCTGCATCAGGAGTAACGGACAAATGGAGCAGAAAGAAGTTGCATCAGGAGTACACGGAGCAGAAAGAAGTTGCATCAGGAGTAACGGGACAAGCTATAAGAAGTAGCACTGAGAGTAACGGAGCAGAAAGAAGTTGCATCAGGAGTAACGACAGCAGAAAGAAGTTGCACCAGGAGTAACGGAGTAAAAAGTTGTAACAGGAGTAATGGAGCAGAAAGAAGTTGCATCAGGAGTAACGGAGCAGAAAGAAGTTGTATCAGGGAGTAACGAGACAACGGAGCAGAAAGAAGTTGCATCAGGAAACGGAAAGAAGCTGCATTAGGAGTAACGGAAACGGAGAGAAAAAGTTGCACGGAGTGCGGAAAAGAAGTTGCATCGAGTAACGGAGCAGAAAGAAGTTGCATCAGGAGAACGGAGCAGAAAGAAGTTGCATCAGGAGTAACGGAGCAGAAAGAAGTTGCACGCAGTAACGGATGCAGAAAGAAGTTGCATCAGGAGTAACGGAGCAGAAAGAAGTTGCATCAGGAGTAACGAACTCGCTGAAATGGAGCAGAAGCTGCACTGAGCAAACGAGTTGCATCATGAGTAAGGCAACGAGCAGAAAGAAGTTGCACTGGAGTAACGGAAAAGAAGAAGTTGCGACCGGAGTAACGGAGCAGAAAGAAGTTGCATCAGGAGTAACGGAGCAGAAAGAAGTTGCATCGGAGCAACGGAGCAGAAAGAAGTGCATCAGGAGTAACGGAGAAGCGTACCAGGTTAGCGGAATAAAGGTGCAAAAGAAGTTGCATCGGGAATAGGCGAAGAATAGAGTAACGGGACAACGGAGCAGAAAGAAGTTGCATCAGGAGACACCGGAGCGAGAAAGAAGTTGCATCAGGAGTAAAGGGAGCAGAAAGAAGTTGAACCAGGAGTAACGGAGCAGAAGAAGGTTGCATCAGAGTAACGGGAGCAGAAAGAAGTTGCACCAGAGAACGGAGCAGAAAGAAGTTGCATCAGGAGTAACGGACAATGGAGAAAAGAAGTTGCATCAGAGTACGGACAACGGAGCAGAAAGAAGTTGCATGAGCAAGATAACGGAGTAGAAGAGAAAGTTGCATCAGGAGTAACGGGCAGAAAGAAGTTGCATCAGGAGTAACGACAACGGAGCAGAAAGAAGTTGCATCAGAAGCAGAAAGAAGTTGCATCAGGAAAGAAGTCTGTGAGTAATGGAGTTGTACTGCAGTAACGGAGCAGAAAGAAGTTGCAACAGGAGTAACAAATGGAGCAGAAAGAAGTTGCATAGGGAGAAACGGAGCAGAAAGAAGTTGCATCAGGAGTAACGGGAGAAAGAGAAGAATTAGGAGTAACGGAGTGCAGAAAGAAGTTGCACGGAGTAACGGAGCAGAAAGAAGTTACATCAGGAATAGAGCAGAAAGAAGTTGCATCAGGAACGGAGCAGAAAGAAGTTGCATCAGGAGTAAACGGAAAGGGTCGAAGTGCACGCGAAAGTAAGCGGAGACAACGGAGCAGAAAGAAGTTGCATCAGGAGTAACGGAGCAGAAAGAAGTTGCATGGGAGTAACGGAGCAGAAAGAAGTGCTATCAGTAATGGAGCAGAAAGAAGTTTCATCAGGAATAAACGGAGAAAGAGAAGTTGCATCAGGAGTAACGGACAACTGGAGCAGAAAGAAGTTGCATCAGGAGTAACGGACAACGGAGGAGAAAGAAGTTGCACTGTGGAGTAACGGAGCAGAAAGAAGTTGCATCAGGAGTACGGGAAAGAAGGAATAGGAGTTGCAACGGAGTAGAAAAGAAGGCGTTGCCCGGAGTAACGGAGCAGAAAGAAGTTGCATCAGGAGTAACGGAGCAGAAAGAAGTTGCATCAGGAGTAACGGAACAACGGAGCAGAAAGAAGTTGCATCAGGAGTAACGGAGCAGAAAGAAGTTGCATCAGGAGTAACGGAACAACGGAGCAGAAAGAAGTTGCATCAGGAGTAACGGAGCAGAAAGAAGTTGCATCAGGAGTAACGGAGCAGAAAGAAGTTGCATCAGGAGTAACGGAGCAGAAAGAAGTTGCATCAGGAGTAACGGAGCAGAAAGAAGTTGCATCAGGAGTAACGGAGCAGAAAGAAGTTGCATCAGAGTAACGGAGCAGAAAGAAGTTGCATCAGGAGTAACGGAGCAGAAAGAAGTTGCATCAGGAGTAACGGAGCAGAAAGAAGTTGCATCAGGAGTAACGGAGCAGAAAGAAGTTTCATCAGGAGTAACGGAGCAGAAAGAAGTTGCATCAGGAGTAACGGGACAACAAAGCAGAAAGAAGTTGCATCAGGAGTAACGGAGCAGAAAGAAAATGCATCAGGAGTAATGGGAGAACGGCAGAAAGAAGTTGCATCAGGAGTAACGGAGCAGAAAGAAGTTGCATCAGGAGTAACGGAGCAGAAAGAAGTTGCATCGGGAGTAACGGAGCAGAAAGAAGTTGCATCGGGAGTAACGGAGCAGAAAGAAGTTGCATCAGGAGTAACGGACAACGGAGCAGAAAGAAGTTGCATCAGGAGTAACGGAGCAGAAAGAAGTTGCATCGGGAGTAACGGAGCAGAAAGAAGTTGCATCAGGAGTAACTGCTAATGAGCAGAAAGAAGTTGTACCAGGAGTAACAGAGCAGAAACAAGTTGCATCAGTAACGGAGCAGAAAGAAGTTGCATCAGGAGTAACATTACAACGGAGCGGAAAGAAGTTGCATCAGGAGTAACGACAACGGAGCAGAAAGAAGTTGCATCAGGAGTAACAGAAGTTGCATCGGAGTAACGGAGCAGAAAGAAGTTGCATCAGGAGTAAACTGAGCAGAAAGAAGTTGGCATCAGGAATAACGAGCAGAAAGAAGTTGCATCAGGAGTAACGGAGCAGAAAGAAGTTGCATCGGGAGTAACGGAGCAGAAAGAAGTTGCATCGGAGTGAAGGGGCAGAAAGAAGTTGCATCAGGCGTAACGGAGCAGAAAGAAGTATCATCAGGAGTAACGGAGCAGAAAGAAGTTGCATCAGGAGTAACGGGACAACAAAGCAGAAAGAAGTTGCATCAGGAGTAACGGATTAGAAAGAAAATGCATCAGGAGTAATGGGAGAACGGGCAGAAAGAAGTTGCATGGGAGTAACGGAGCAGAAGCAGTTGCAGCGGAGTAACGGAGCAGAAAGAAGTTGCATCAGGAGTAACAGGGAAGTATCACGGGAACGAAGCAAAAAGTTGCATCAGGAGTAACGGGACAACGGAGCAGAAAGAAGTTGCATCAGGAGTAACGGAGCAGAAAGAAGTTGCATCAGGAGTAACGGAGCAGAAAGAAGTTGCATCAGGAGTAACGGAGCAGAAACAAGTTGCGTCAGGATGAATGGAGCAGAAAGAAGTTGCATCAGCAGTAACGGAGCAGAAAGAAGTTGCATCAGGAGTAACGAGACAACGGAGCAGAAAGAAGTTGCATCAGGAGTAACGGAGCAGAAAGAAGTTGCATCGGGAGTAACGGAGCAGAAAGAAGTTGCATCAGGAGTAACAGAGCAGAAAGAAGTTGCATCGGGAGTAACGGAGCAGAAAGAAGTTGCATCAGGAGTAACGGAGCAGAAAGAAGTTGCATCAGGAGTTACGGGACAACGGAGCAGAAAGAAGTTGCATCGGGAGTAACAGAGCAGAAAGAAGTTGCATCAGGAGTAACGGGACAACGGAGCAGAAAGAAGTTGCATCAGGAGTAACGGAGCAGAAAGAAGTTGCATCGGGAGTAAAGGAGCAGAAAGAAGTTGTATCAGCAGTAACGGAGCAGAAAGAAGTTGCATCAGGAGTAACGGAGCAGAAAGAATTTGCATCAGGAGTGACGGAGCAGGAAGAAGTTGCATCAGCAGTAACGGGACAATGGAGCAGAAAGAAGTTGCATCAGGAATAAAAGGACAACGGAGCAGAAAGAAGTTGCATCAGGAGTAACGGGACAACGGAGAAGAAAGAAGTTGCATCAGGAGTAAAGGAGCAGAAAGAAGTTGCATCAGGAGTAACGGGACAACGGAGCAGAAAGAAGTTGCATCAGGAGTAACGGAGCAGAAAGAAGTTGCATCAGGAGTAACGGAGCAGAAAGAAGTTGCATCAGGAGTAATGGAGCAGAAAGAAGTTGCATCAGGAGTAACGGAGCAGAAAGAAGTTGCATCAGGAGTAACGAGACAACGGAGCAGAAAGAAGTTGCATCAGGAGTAACGGAGCAGAAAGAAGTTGCATTAGGAGTAACGGGAAAACGGAGATGAAAGAAGTTGCATCAGGAGTAACGGAGCAGAAAGAAGTTCCATCGGGAGTAACGGAGCAGAAAGAAGTTGCATCAGGAGTAGCGGAGCAGAAAGAAGTTGGATTAGGAGTAACGGAGCAGAAAGAAGTTGCATCAGGAGTAACGGAGATGAAAGAAGTTGCATCATGAGTAATGAGACAACGGAGCAGAAAGAAGTTGCATCAGGTGTAACGGAGCAGAAAGAAGTTGCATCGGGAGTAACGGAGCAGAAAGATGTTGCATCGGGCGTAACGGAGCAGAAAGAAGTATCATCAGGAGTAAAAGGACAACGGAGCAGAAAGAAGTTGCATCAGGAGTAACGGGACAACGGAGCAGAAAGAAGTTGCATCAGGAGTAACGGAGCAGAAAGAAGTTGCATCAGGAGTAACGGGACAACGGAGCAGAAAGAAGTTGCATCAGGAGTAACGGAGCAGAAAGAAGTTGCATCAGGAGTAACGGAGCAGAAAGAAGTTGCATCAGGAGTAACTGAGCAGAAACAAGTTGCGTCAGGATTAATGGAGCAGAAAGAAGTTGCATCAGCAGTAACGGAGCAGAAAGAAGTTGCACCAGTAGTAACGGACAACGGGAGCAGAAAGAAGTTGCATCAGGAGTAACGGAGCAGCAAAGAAGTTGCAATAACGGAACAGGAGAAAGAAGTTGCATCAGGAGTAACGGAGCAGAAAGAAGTTGCATCGAGTAACGGAGCAGAAAGAAGTTGCATCAGGAGTAGCGAAGGTTAGCTGATCAGGAGTAACGGAGCAAGGAAGTTGCATCAGGAGTAACGGAGCAGAAAGAAGTTGCATCAGGAGTTACGGCGAGAAGAAGTTGCATCAGAGTAACGGAGCAGTACAAGTTGCATCGGGACGAATGGAGCAGAAAGAAGTTGCATCAGCAGTAACGGAGCAGAAAGAAGTTGCATCAGGAGGTAACATCAACGGAGCAGAAAGAAGTTGCATCAGGAGTAAAGGGCAGAAAGAAGTTGCATCGGGAGTAACGGAGCAGAAAGAAGTTGCATCAGGAGTAACATTACAACAGAGCCGAAAGAAGTTGCATCAGGAGTAACGGGGTAGAAAGAAGTTGCATCATGAGTAACAGTACAACAGAGCAGAAAGAAGTTGCATCAGGAGTTACGGGACAACGGAGCAGAAAGAAGTTGCATCGGGAGTAACGGAGCAAAAAGAAGTTGCATCAGGAGTAACGGACAACGGAGCAGAAAGAAGTTGCATCGGGAGTAAAGGAGCAGAAAGAAGTTGCATCGGGAGTAAAGGAGCAGAAAGAAGTTGTATCAGCAGTAACGGAGCAGAAAGAAGTTGCATCAGGAGTAACGGAGCAGAAAAGAAGTTGCATCAGGAGTAACGGAGAGGAAAAAGTTACATCAGCAGTAACGGACAAGGAGCAGAAAGAAGTTGCATCAGGAGTAACGGGACAACGGAGCAGAAAGAAGTTGCATCAGGAGTAACGGGACAACGGAGCAGAAAGAAGTTGCATCAGGAGTAACGGAGCAGAAAGAAGTTGCATCAGGAGTAACGGAGCAGAAAGAAGTTGCATCAGGAGTAACGGAGCAGAAAGAAGTTGCATCAGGAGTAACGGAGCAGAAAGAAGTTGCATCAGGAGTAATGGAGCAGAAAGAAGTTGCATCAGGAGTAACGGAGCAGAAAGAAGTGTATCAGGAGTACCCGACAACGGAGCAGAAAGAAGTTGCATCAGGAGTAACGGAGCAGAAAGAAGTTGCATTCGGAGTAACGGGACAACGGAGCGAAAGAAGTTGCATCAGGAGTAACGGAGCAGAAAGAAGTTGCATCGGAGTAACGGAGCAGAAAGAAGTTGCATCAGGAGTAGCAGAAAGAAGTTGCATTAGAGTAACGGAGAAGAAGTTGCATCAGAGTAACGTGAGCAGAAAGAAGTTGCATCAGGAGTACGACAACGGAGCAGAAAGAAGTTGCATCAGGTGTAACGGAGCAGAAAGAAGTTGCATCGGGAGTAACGGAGCAGAAAGAGTGGCATCGAGGAGTAACGGAGCAGAAAGAAGTATCATCAGGAATAAAAGGACAACGGAGCAGAAAGAAGTTGCATCAGGAGTAACGGGACAACGGAGCAGAAAGAAGTTGCATCAGGAGTAAGGAGCAGAAAGAAGTTGCATCAGGAGTAACGGGACAACGGAGCAGAAAGAAGTTGCATCAGGAGTAACGGAGCAGAAAGAAGTTGCATCAGGAGTAACGGAGCAGAAAGAAGTTGCATCAGGAGTAACGGAGCAGAAAGAAGTTGCGTCAGGATTAATGGAGCAGAAAGAAGTTGCATCAGCAGTAACGGAGCAGAAAGAAGTTGCATCAGGAGTAACGAGACAACGGAGCAGAAAGAAGTTGCATCAGGAGTAACGGAGCAGAAAGAAGTTGCATTAGGAGTAACGGGAAAACGGAGATGAAAGAAGTTGCATCAGGAGTAACGGAGCAGAAAGAAGTTGCATCGGGAGTAACGGAGCAGAAAGAAGTTGCATCAGGAGTAACGGAGCAGAAAGAAGTTGCATTAGGAGTAACGGAGCAGAAAGAAGTTGCATCAGGAGTAGCGGAGCAGAAAGAAGTTGGATCAGGAGTAACGGAGCAGAAAGAAGTTGCATCAGGAGTAACGGAGCAGAAAGAAGTTGCATCGGGAGTAACGGAGCAGAAAGAAGTTGCATCAGAGTAACGGAGCAGAAAGAAGTATCATCAGGAGTAACGGAGCAGAAAGAAGTTGCATCAGGAGTAACGGGACAACAAAGCAGAAAGAAGTTGCATCAGGAGTAACGGATTAGAAAGAAAATGCATCAGGAGTAATGGGAGAACGGGTCAGAAAGAATTTGCATCAGGAGTAACGGAAGGCAGCAGGCTAAGCAGTGGAGTAACGGAGCAGAAAGAAGTTGCATCAGGAGTACAGGAGCAGAAAGAAGTATCATCGGGAGTAACGGAGCAGAAAGAAGTTGCATCAGGAGTAACGGACAACGGAGCAGAAAGAAGTTGCATCAGGAGTAACGGAGCAGAAAGAAGTTGCATCGGGAGTAACGGAGCAGAAAGAAGTTGCATCGGGAGTAACATTACAACGGAGCAGAAAGAAGTTGCATCAGGAGTAACAGAGCAGAAACAAGTTGCATCGGCAGTAACGGAGCAGAAAGAAGTTGCATCAGGAGTAACATTACAACAGAGCAGAAAGAAGTTGCATCAGGAGTAACGGAACAACAGAGCAGAAAGAAGTTGCATCAGGAGTAACGGAGCAGAAAGAAGTTGCATCGGGAGTAACGGAGCAGAAAGAAGTTGCATCAGGAGTAGCGGAGCAGAAAGAAGTTGCATTAGGAGTAACGGAGCAGAAAGAAGTTGCATCAGGAGTAACGGAGCAGAAAGAAGTTGCATCGGGAGTAACGGAGCAGAAAGAAGTTGCATCGGGAGTAACGGAGCAGAAAGAAGTTGCATCAGGAGTAACGGAGCAGAAATGAAGCTACTACTCGGAGTACGGAGCAGAAAGAAGTTGCATCAGGAGTAACAGGACAACAAAGCAGAAAGAAGTTGCATCAGGAGTAACGGATTAGAAAGAAAATGCATCAGGAGTAATGGGAGAACAGGTCAGAAAGAATTTGCATCAGGAGTAACGGAGCAGAAAGAAGTTGCATCAGGAGTAACGGAGCAGAAAGAAGTTGCATCAGGAGTACAGGAGCAGAAAGAAGTATCATCGGGAGTAACGGAGCAGAAAGAAGTTGCATCAGGAGTAACGGACAACGAGCAGAAAGAAGTTGCATCGGGAGTAACACGGAGTTACAACGGAGCAGAAAGAAGTTGCATCGGGAGTAACATTACAACAGAGCAGAAAGAAGTTGCATCAGGAGTAACGGAGCAGAAAGAAGTTGCATCGGCAGTAACGGAGCAGAAAGAAGTTGCATCAGGAGTAACATTACAACAGAGCAGAAAGAAGTTGCATCAGGAGTAACGGACAACAGAGCAGAAAGAAGTTGCATCAGGAGTAACGGAGCAGAAAGAAGTTGCATCAGGAGTAACGGACAACGGAGCAGAAAGAAGTTGCATCAGGAGTAACGGAGCAGAAAGAAGTTGCATCGGGAGTAACGGAGCAGAAAGAAGTTGCATCAGGAGTAACATTACAACAGAGCAGAAAGAAGTTGCATCAGGAGTAACAGAGCAGAAAGAAGTTGCATCAGGAGTAACGGAGCAGAAAGAAGTTGCATCAGGAGTAACATTACAACAAAACTGAAAGAAGTTGCATCAGGAGTAACGGAACAACAGAGCAGAAAGAAGTTGCATCAGGAGTAACGGAGCAGAAAAAAGTTGCATCAGGAGTAGCGGGACAACGGAGCAGAAAGAAGTTGCATAAGGTGAAACGGGACAACGAGCAGAAAGAAGTTGCATCAGGAGTAACGGAGCAGAAAGAAGTTGCATTGGGAGTAACGGAGCAGAAAGAAAATGCATCAGGAGTAATGGGAGAACGGGTCAGAAAGAATTTGCATCAGGAGTAACGGAGCAGAAAGAAGTTGCATCAGGAGTAACGGGACAAAGGAGCAGAAAGAAGTTGCATCAGGAGTAACGGAGCAGAAAGAAGTTGCATCGGGAGTAACGGAGCAGAAAGAAGTTGCATCAGGAGTAACGGGACAAAGGAGCAGAAAGAAGTTGCATCAGGAGTAACGGAGCAGAAAGAAGTTGCATCGGGAGTAACGGAGCAGAAAGAAGTTGCATCAGGAGTACAGGAGCAGAAAGAAGTATCATCGGGAGTAACGGAGCATGAAGAAGTTGCATCAGGAGTACCGGAGCAGAAAGACGTATCATCGGGAGTAACGGAGCAGAAAGAAGTTGCATCGGGAGTAACGGAGCAGAAAGAAGTTGCATCAGGAGTAACGGTGCAGAAAGAAGTTGCATCGGGAGTAACGGAGCAGAAAGAAGTTGCATCAGGAGTAACATTACAACAGAGCCGAAAGATGTTGCTTCAGGAGTAACGGGGTAGAAAGAAGTTGCATCAGGAGTAACGGAGCAGAAAGAAGTTGCATCAGGAGTAAAGTAGCAGGAAGATGTTGGATCAGGAGTAACGAGACAACGGAGCAGATAGTAGTTGCATCAGGAGTAACGGAGCAGAAAGAAGTTGCATCGGGAGTAACGGAGCAGAAAGAAGTTGCATCAGGAGTAACGTTACAACAGAGCAGAAAGAAGTTGCATCAGGAGTAACAGAGCAGAAAGAAGTTGCATCGGCAGTAACGGAGCAGAAAGAAGTTGCATCAGGAGTAACATTACAACAGAGCTGAAAGAAGTTGCATCAGGAGTAACGGAACAACAGAGCAGAAAGAAGTTGCATCAGGAGTAACGGAGCAGAAAAAAGTTGCATCAGGAGTAACGGGACAACGGAGCAGAAAGAAGTTGCATCAGGTGAAACGGGACAACGAAGCAGAAAGAAGTTGCATCAGGAGTAACGGAGCAGAAAGAAGTTGCATTGGGAGTAACGGAGCAGAAAGAAAATGCATCAGGAGTAATGGGAGAACGGGTCAGAAAGAATTTGCATCAGGAGTAACGGAGCAGAAAGATGTTGCATCGGGAGTAACGGAGCAGAAAGAAGTTGCATCAGGAGTAACGGGACAAAGGAGCAGAAAGAAGTTGCATCAGGAGTAACGGAGCAGAAAGATGTTGCATCGGGAGTAAAGGAGCAGAAAGAAGTTGCATCAGGAGTACAGGAGCAGAAAGAAGTATCATCGGGAGTAACGGAGCATGAAGAAGTTGCATCAGGAGTAACGGAGCAGAAAGAAGTTGCATCGGGAGTAACGGAGCAGAAAGAAGTTGCATCGGGAGTAACGGAGCAGAAAGAAGTTGCATCAGGAGTAACGGTGCAGAAAGAAGTTGCATCGGGAGTAACGGAGCAGAAAGAAGTTGCATCAGGAGTAACATTACAACAGAGCCGAAAGATGTTGCTTCAGGAGTAACGGGGTAGAAAGAAGTTGCATCAGGAGTAACGGAGCAGAAAGAAGTTGCATCAGGAGTAAAGTAGCAGAAAGAAGTTGGACGTATAACGACAACGGAGCAGATAGTAGTTGCATCAGGAGTAACGGAGCAGAAAGAAGTTGCATCAGGAGTAACGGAACAACGGAGCAGAAAGAAGTTGCATCAGGAGTAATGGAACAACGGAGCAGAAAGAAGTTGCATCAGGTGTAATGGGACAACGAAGCAGAAAGAAGTTGCATCATGAGTAAGGGTGCAGAAAGAAGGTGCATCTGCAGTAATAGAGCAGAAAGAAGTTGCATCAGGAGTAACGGAGCAGAAAGAAGTTGCATCGAAAAGTAGCAGAAAGAAGTTGCATCGGCAGTAACGGAGCAGAAAGAAGTTGCATCAGGAGTAACATTACAACAGAGCTGAAAGAAGTTGCATCAGGAGTAACGGAACAACAGAGCAGAAAGAAGTTGCATCAGGAGTAACGGAACAACAGAGCAGAAAGAAGTTGCATCAGGAGTAACGGAGCAGAAAGAAGTTGCATCGGGAGTAAAGGAGAAGAAAGAAGTTGCATCAGGAGTAACGGAGCAGAAAAAAGTTGCATCAGGAGTAAAGGGACAAAGGAGCAGAAAGAAGTTGCATCAGGAGTAACGAGACAACGGAGCAGAAAGACAGTTGCATCAGAGTAACGCAGACACGGAGCAGAAAGAAGTTGCATCAGGAGTAAGTAAAAGCAGAAAGAAGTTGCATTAGGAGTAACGGAGCAGAAAGAAGTTGCATCGAGTAATGGAACAAGGAGCAGAAAGAAGTTGTATCAGGAGTAACGGAGCAGAAAGAAGTTGCATCAGGAGTAACGGCGCAGAAAGAAGTTGCATTAGGAGTAACGGAGCAGAAAGAAGTTGCATCGGGAGTAATGGGACAACGGAGCAGAAAGAAGTTTTATCAGGAGTAACGGAGAAGAAAGAAGTTGCATCAGGAGTAACGGAGCAGAAAGAAGTTGCATCAGGAGTAACGGGACAACGGAGCAGAAAGAAGTTGCATCAGGAGTAACGGAGCAGAAAGAAGTTGCATCAGGAGTAACGGAGCAGAAAGAAGTTGCATCAGGAGTAACGGAACAACGGAGCAGAAAGAAGTTGCATCAGGAGTAACGGAGCAGAAAGAAGTTGCATCAGGAGTAACGGAGCAGAAAGAAGTTGCATCAGGAGTAACAGAGCAGAAAGAAGTTGCATCAGGAGTAACCGGGCAGAAAGAAGTTGCATCAGGAGTAACGGAGCAGAAAGAAGTTGCATCAGGAGTAACGGGACAACGGAGCAGAAAGAAGTTGCAACGGGAGTAACGGACCAGAACGAAGTTGCATCGGGAGTAACGGGATAACGGAGCAGAATAAAATTGCATCAGCAGTAACGGTGCAGACAGAAGTTGCATCTGGAGTACCGAAGCAGAAAGAAGTTGCATCAGGAGTAACGGCGCAGAAAGAAGTTGCATTAGGAGTAACGGAGCAGAAAGAAGTTGCATTGGGAGTAACGGAGCAGAAAGAAGTTGCATCAGGAGGAACGGGACAACGGAGCAGAAAGAAGTTGCATCAGGAGTAACGGAGCAGAAAGAAGTTGCATCGGGAGTAACGGAGCAGAAAGAAGTTGCATCAGGAGTAACAGTACAACAGAGCAGAAAAAAGTTGCATCAGGAGTAACGGAGCAGAAAGAAGTTGCATTGGGAGTAACGGAGAAGAAAGAAGTTGCATCAGGAGTAACATTACAACAGAGCTGAAAGAAGTTGCATCATGAGTAAGGGTGCAGAAAGAAGGTGCATCTGCAGTTATAGAGCAGAAAGAAGTTGCATCAGGAGTAACGGAGCAGAAAGAAGTTGCATCGGGAGTAACGGAGCAGAAAGACGTTGCATCAGGAGTAACGGAGCAGACAGAAGTTGCATCAGGAGTAACGGAGCAGAAAGAAGTTGCATCAGGAGTAACGACGCAGAAAGAAGTTGCATTAGGAATAACGGAGCAGAACGAAGTTGCATTGGGAGTAACGGAGCAGAAAGAAGTTGCATCAGGAGGAACGGGACAACGGAGCAGAAAGAAGTTGCATCAGGAGTAACGGAGCAGAAAGAAGTTGCATCGGGAGTAACGGAGCAGAAAGAAGTTTCATCAGGAGTAACGGGACAACGGACCAGAACAAAGTTGCATCGGGAGTAACGGGATAACGGAGCAGAAAGAAGTTGCATCAGGAGTAACAGAGCAGAAAGAAGTTGCATCATGAGGAACGGGACAACAGAGCAGAAAGAAGTTGCATCAGGAGTAACGGAGCAGAAAGAAGTTGCATCAGGAGTAACGGAACAACAGAGCAGAAAGAAGTTGCATCAGGAGTAACGGAACAACAGAGCAGAAAGAAGTTGCATCAAGAGTAAGGGAGCAGAAAAAGTTGACCGAAGTAACGGAGGAAAGAAGTTGCATCAGGAGTAACGGAGCAGAAAGAAGTTGCATCAGAGTAACGGACAGAAAAAGAAGTTGCATCAGGAGTAAAGGGACAACGGAGCGAAAGAAGTTGCATCCGGAGTAACGGAGACAACGGGAGCAGAAGAAGTTGCATCAGGAGTAAAGGAGAAGAAAGAAGTTGCATCGGGAGTAATGGGACAACGGAGCAGAAAGAAGTTTTATCAGGAGTAACGGAGCAGAAAGAAGTTGCATCAGGAGTAACGGCGCAGAAAGAAGTTGCATTAGGAGTAACGGAGCAGAAAGAAGTTGCATCAGGAGTAATGGGACAACGGAGCAGAAAGAAGTTGTATCAGGAGTAACGGAGAAGAAAGAAGTTGCATCAGGAGTAACGGAGCAGAAAGAAGTTGCATCAGGAGTAACGAGACAACGGAGAAGAAAGAAGGTAAACCGAGTAACGGAGCAGAACGGTTGCATCGGAGTAACGGGATAACGGAGCAGAATAAAAATTGCATCAGCAGTAACGGTGCAGACAGAAATTGCATGACCGAGTAACCAGGCAGAAAGAAGTTGCATCAGGAGTAACGGCGCAGAAAGAAGTTGCATTAGGAATAACGGAGCAGAACGAAGTTGCATTGGGAGTAACGGAGCAGAAAGAAGTTGCATCAGGAGGAACGGGACAACGGAGCAGAAAGAAGTTGCATCAGGAGTAACGGAGCAGAAAGAAGTTGCATCGGGAGTAACGGAGCAGAAAGAAGTTGCATCAGGAGTAACAGGACAACGGAGCAGAAAGAAGTTGCATCAGGAGTAACAGGACAACGGAGCAGAAAGAAGTTGCATCGGGAGTAACGGAGCAGAAAGAAGTTGCATTGGGAGTAACGGAGAAGAAAGAAGTTGCATCAGGAGTAACATTACAACAGAGCTGAAAGAAGTTGCATCATGAGTAAGGGTGCAGAAAGAAGGTGCATCTGCAGTTATAGAGCAGAAAGAAGTTGCATCAGGAGTAACGGAGCAGAAAGAAGTTGCATCGGGGGTAACGGAGCAGAAAGAAGTTGCATCGGGAGTATCGGAGCAGGAGGAAGATGCATCAGGAGTAACGGAGCAGAAAGATGTTGCATCATGAGTAACGGGACAACGGAGCAGAAAGAAGTTGCATTAGGAGTAATGGAGCAGAAAGAAGTTGCATCAGGAGTAAAGGAGCAGAAAGAAGTTGCATCAGGAGTAACGGCGCAGAAAGAAGTTGTATTAGGAGTAACGGAGCAGAAAGAAGTTGCATCAGGAGTAACGGCGCAGAAAGAAGCTGCATCGGGAGTAAAGGAGAAGAAAGAAGTTGCATCAGGAGTAACGGCGCAGAAAGAAGTTGCATCGGGAGTAAAGGAGAAGAAAGAAGTTGCATCAGGAGTAACGCGCAGAAAGAAGTTGCATCGGGAGTAACGGAGCAGAAAGAAGTTGCATCGGGAGTAAAGGAGAAGAAAGAAGTTGTATTAGGAGTATTGCGACAACGGACCAGAACGAAGTTGCATCGGGAGTAACAGAGCAGAAAGAAGTTGCATCAGGAGTAACGGGAGAACGGAGCAGAAAGAAGTTGCATCAGGAGTAACGGAGCAGAAAGAAGTTGCATCAGGAGTAACTACAACAGAGCAGAAAGAAGTTGCATCAGGATTAATGGAGCAGAAAGAAGTTGCATCAGGAGTAACAGAGCAGAAAGAAGTTGCATCAGGAGTAACAGGGCAGAAAGAAGTTGCATCAGGATTAAAGTAGCAGGAAGATGTTGCATCAGGACTAACGAGACAACGGAGCAGAAAGAAGTTGCAACGGGAGTAACGGACCAGAACGAAGTTGCATCGGGAGTAACGGGATAACGGAGCAGAATAAAATTGCATCAGCAGTAACGGTGCAGACAGAAGTTGCATCTTGAGTACCGAAGCAGAAAGAAGTTGCATCAGGAGTAACGGCGCAGAAAGAAGTTGCATTAGGAATAACGGAGCAGAAACAGTTAGCATCAGAGTAACTGAGCAGAAAGAAGTTGCATCAGGAGGAACGGGACAACGGAGCAGAAAGAAGTTGCATCAGGAGTAACGGAGCAGAAAGAAGTTGCATCGGGAGTAACGGAGCAGAAAGAAGTTGCATCAGGAGTAACAGGACAACGGAGCAGAAAGAAGTTGCATCGGGAGTAACGGAGCAGAAAGAAGTTGCATCGGGAGTAACATTACAACAGAGCAGAAAGAAGTTGCATCAGGAGTAACAGAGCAGAAAGAAGTTGCATTGGGAGTAACGGAGAAGAAAGAAGTTGCATCAGGAGTAACATTACAACAGAGCTGAAAGAAGTTGCACTCAAGTGCATCAAGTATATAGAGCAGAAAGAAGTATCATCGAGTAACGGAGCAGAAAGAATTGCAACGGAGTAACGGAGCAGTAAGAAGTTGCATCGGGAGTAACGGGACAACGGAGCAGAAAGAAGTTGCAACAGGAGTAACGGACCAGAACGAAGTTGCATCGGGAGTAACGGGATAACGGAGTAGAATAAAATTGCATCAGCAGTAACGGTGCAGACAGAAGTTGCATCAGGAGTAACGACGCAGAAAGAAGTTGCATTAGGAATAACGGAGCAGAACGAAGTTGCATTGGGAGTAACGGAGCAGAAAGAAGTTGCATCAGGAGGAACGGGACAACGGAGCAGAAAGAAGTTGCATCAGGAGTAACGGAGCAGAAAGAAGTTGCATCGGGAGCAACGGAGCAGAAAGAAGTTTCATCAGGAGTAACGGGACAACGGACCAGAATGAAGTTGCATCAGGAGTAACGGGATAACGGAGCAGAAAGAAGTTGCATCAGGAGTAACAGAGCAGAAAGAAGTTGCATCATAAGGAACGGGACAACAGAGCAGAAAGAAGTTGCATCAGGATTAATGGAACAGAAAGAAGTTGCATCAGGAGTAACTGAACAACAGAGCAGAAAGAAGTTGCATCAGGAGTAACGGAACAACAGAGCAGAAAGAAGTTGCATCAGGAGTAACGGAGCAGAAAGAAGTTGCATCGGAAGTAACGGAGCAGAAAGAAGTTGCATCGGGAGTAAAGGAGAAGAAAGAAGTTGCATCAGGAGTAACGGAGCAGAAAGAAGTTGCATCAGGAGTAAAGGGACAACGGAGCAGAAAGAAGTTGCATCAGGAGTAACGAGACAACGGAGCAGAAAGAAGTTGCATCAGGAGTAAAGGAGAAGAAAGAAGTTGCATCGGGAGTAATGGGACAACGGAGCAGAAAGAAGTTTTATCAGGAGTAACGGAGAAGAAAGAAGTTGCATCAGGAGTAACGGAGCAGAAAGAAGTTGCATCAGGAGTAACGGGACAACGGAGAAGAAAGAAGTTGCAACGGGAGTAACGGACCAGAACGAAGTTGCATCGGGAGTAACGGGATAACGGAGCAGAATAAAATTGCATCAGCAGTAACGGTGCAGACAGAAGTTGCATCTGGAGTACCGAAGCAGAAAGAAGTTGCATCAGGAGCATCAGGCTTCCGGCTTGACGCTGCTTCCGGCTTGACGCTATTATATTACTTTTCTTATTTCTATACTTTAAAAAATATATATATTTACTTGAATTTCACAAATATAAACACATTAGTTTAGATAAAACTAATCGTAATATTGTGGTGTCGCTAAATTCTGGTTTGTTTGTACAAACATCAACGACTAGCTTGCGATTAGCTTTAGCCCGCTAGCATCGCGGTTAGCAGTAACCGCTAGCATCACCTACCACTAGCCTACCTTTACGTTTGTATTTCATATTTTGAATTTATCACTGTTCTGTTTAAAAACAAATATGTCCACCGTCTCTCCTGTTCTGAGTGCAGATGACTCGCCGAAGCTTCACATGGTGTTGCTGGAACTGGAGGATGTGGGAGAGGAGGATCCGCGCCTACTTGACCAGCAGGCCCAGCTGCAGGAGCCGTAAGAACTGCGCTGGAATCATCTTGTGCCTCTGTCCACACACCGCGGTAAACACACAGTGTGGTATTTCCACTCCCAGCCCCCTTACGCGGCGTGTGTTTCTCTGTGCAGGGATCGTGCAGCCAGGACCTTCCCAGCCACGGTCTCCCTCGCACACCGGCGCCAACACACCTCGGGCCTTGGGTGAATCAGCGGGCGGAAGGCTGCACCCCGCGGAAGGTTCTCTCCACCACCGGTGTTCCAGATTCCAACCCGAAACCGCTTCGCCCTCTCTGCCAGACCAGACCCAACGCCGCGGATCGCCGGAGACTCCCATCGCGGCGAACGTCCGTGTAGCTTCATCCAAAGGTAAGGTGCACACACACTGTTTTTCTGGTGCTCGTGTTCTTGATGTCGCTGTGCAGGTATCCAGGATCCTGAAGGACCGAGCGCATTGGAGCGGTTGTGCTGCACGCCGGACGAACGACACCAGGCTACGGCAGACGGAGGTTCTGAAGAGGGACTTCACCAGCCTGATCGAGACGGTGCGAGGCAGATCACCCACAGCGAGGATCATCGTTCTCGGACCTCTTCCCACATTCAGACGTGGAGCAGAAAAGTTCAGTAGACTTCGCTTTAAATGAATGGTTAGTCTCTTGGTGTAATGAGCAGAATCTAGTGTTTGTTAATAACTGGAATCTGTTTTGGGAGCGCCCTAGGCTGTTTCCGTCCTGATGGCCTGCACCCCAGCAGCGTTGGAGCGGAACTGCTGTCCGAGAACATCTCCAAGGCGCTTCCTCCAAGTGACTCTCTACCGTAAGTACATCTTCTGACAATAACAGTCAGTTTAATCAATGTTCATTTAATAGTCAATCACCAGTAATAAATACTATTGAGACTGTGTCTGTTCCCCGAGCTATACACATAAATAGGAAATCTCGTAACCTGTAACCTAATTAACATAAAATTAAATCATATTGAATGCACCGCCAGCATTTTTGATCTGAAGCTAGGACTATTAAACGTTAGATCTCTTATGTCTAAGGCTCTTATTGTCAATGACATCATTACTGACCAGGAATGTAATTTAATGTGTTTAACGAAACTTGGGTTAAACCAAACGGTACATAGCATTAAATGAAGCCAGTCCTCCTGGATACAGTTATGTACATCAGCCTCGTTCAACTGGTAGAGGAGGAGGTATTGGTCTTATCCATAGTGAAAATCTAATCGTCCGCCACACAAAAATATAGTCATAAGTTTAATTCCTTTGAAATTTTTTATACCAGTGTAAATCCCATAGCCAAAAAAATAAGTCAATTCCTCTAATTGTATTTACAGACCCCCAGGGCCTTATACTGAATTTCTTAGTGAATTTGCAGACTTTGTATCAAACCTGGTTGTGTCTGTAAATAAAGCATTAATCGTCGGAGATTTTAATGTTCATTTTGATAACCTGGAGGACCCTCTGAGAACAGCGGTCGTGTCCATCTTAGATTCAGTAGGGATTAATCAGAACGTAATCGGGCCTACTCATAGTGGTGGTCACACTCTTGACCTCATACTAACATACGGACTACGATATAGAAAATATTGAAATTATTCCACAGTCTGAAGTTATCTCAGACCACCATCTTATCTCATTCATAATCCGTATGGATTATAATATCTCCACCTCGCTCTCGCTACCGCGTAAAACGCACATTCACATCAGCTACTGCACTGAGCTTCATAAATAACCTACCAGAGACATCAGTTAGTTTTGGATCAGCGCCTGATCCAGTAGAACTCGACCAGGCAACTGAAAGTTTGGAGTCACACACCGTTGCACACTAGATAGAGTGGCTCCACCAAAAGGAAAATAATTAGACAAAAAAAATTAGCACCCTGGTATAATGATCTAACGCGATCCTTAAAACAGAAATCTAGACAATTAGAACGTAAATGGCGCCAAACCAAGCTGGTTATATTTCAGACAGCATGGAAGGAGAGCCTACTGCAATATAGGAAATCTCTTGTCGTTAAAAAGATCTACTTCTCCCACCTTAATAGGAGACCACCAAAACAATTCCAGATTCCTCTTCAACACGGTAGCACAACTAACTAGGAATAAAACCACTTCAGAGGAAAAACTCAATCATTTCATAGCAGTGAGGATTTTATGAAATTTTTCATTTATAAAATTGAAAATATTAGAGATGAAATACAGGCCATTAAATTACAACCGGTCAGTAATATAACAAACACATTAGATGACAATGTGGCAATACCGGATCATTGTTTAGAGTGTTTTGCTCCGCTTATAGAGACCGACCTAGCTACACTAATCTCATCAGCTAATTCATCAACCTTCATACTAGATCCTATACCCACATGTTTGTTTAAACAGATTTGTCCAGGAGTAATTAAGTACACTTTTAAATATAGTAAATTCCTCCCTAACCACTGGCTATGTCCCTAAATCTCTAAAATTAGCAGTTATTAAACCATTGATAAAAAAAACCTTGACCCGTCTCAATTATCCAATTATAGACCAATATCAGATCTCCCCTTCATCTCAAAGATTCTAGAAAAGGTAGTAGCAAAACAGTTATGCTCATACTTAGAAAGGAACAACATTCAGGAAATATATCAGTCAGGATTTAGACCTCATCACAGCACAGAGACAGCACTAGTTAAAGTAGTAAATGACCTTCTTCTGACCTCTGATCAGGGTTGTGTCTCGCTGCTTGTGTTACTAGACCTTAGTGCAGCTTTCGATACCATAGATCACACTATTCTCCTTGATAGATTAGAAAATGTTGTTGGTATTAAGGGAACAGTCCTCTCCTGGCTCAGGTCTTATCTGACCGATCGTTATCATTCGTAGATATAAATGGTGATTTCTCCATGCGTACTAGGGTTACTTTGGAGTTCCCCAGGGTTCTGTTTTAGGCCCGCTGCTTTTTACCTTATATATGTTACCCCTAGGACAAATTATTCGTAAACATGGAATTAGCTTCCACTGTTATGCTGATGATACACAGCTGTATGTTTCAGCGAAGCCAGAGGACAGACAGAAGCTTAGTAAAGAGTGGAGGATTGTGTAAATGACATTAGATGTTGGATGTTAACTAACTTCCTTTTCTTAATTCTGATAAAACAGAAATACTTTTATTAGGCCCACGTGTAGCTAGAAGTAATCTTCCTGACTACACAGTAACTCTGGATGGTCTTTCTGTTTCATCATGTACAGCAGTTAAAGACCTCGGAGTGATTATTGACTCCAGTCTATCATTTGATGCTCATGTAGATAATATTACTAGGATAGCGTTCTTTCATCTCAGAAATATTTCTAAGATAAGAAACATATTGTCACTACATGATGCAGAAATACTGGTTCATGCATTCGTCACCTCTAGATTAGATTACTGTAATGCCTTACTGTCTGGATGTTCCAGTAGGAATATAAATAAACTCCAGTTAGTCCAGAATGCAGCTGCTAGAGTCCTTACTAGAACTAGAAGATACGACCATATCACCCCCGATCTTATCCACACTGCATTGGCTCCCGTAATATTTCGCATTAAGTTTAAAATACTTTTATTAACCTATAAAGCACTACACGGTCTCGCACCACAATATCTAAGCGACCTTCTGGTTTTATATGATTCCGGCGCCTACTCAGATCAAAAGATGCAGGCTATTTGATATTACCTAGAATAGTGAAGTCTACAGCAGGGGGAAGAGCCTTCGCTTATAGAGCCCCACAGTTATGGAACAGTCTTCCTATTAGTGTTCGGGACTCAGACACAGTCTCAGTGTTTAAATCTAGGCTTAAAACATATTTGTTTACTCAAGCTTACCCTGACTAGATTATATCGCACTACCTCACAGTCCTAATCGTTTTTCTCTCTCTCTCTCTCTTTCGCGAGCCCCACCACACGAATTTATGGAGATATTGGAGATCCAGATCCCTTCTGCCTCTGGATGAGCCCAAATCTTCTGCTGGACTACGGCTGCTCCTAAGGGCCATACATACTTCTCATTTTCACATTATCTGTGTTACATTCACAATCTGTGTTACCCAGATGAGGATGGGTTTCCCTTCTAGTCGGGTTCCTCTCAAGTTTCTTCCTCAAAAAACATCTTAGGGAGTTTTTCCTTGCCACCGTCGCCACTCAGTGGCTTGCTCAGTTGGGATAAATTCCATTTGTTTTCTACCTGTTTGTCTCTGTTTATCTGTTCCTGTTTGTCTCTCTTTAGATGTTTCTGACTGTTCATACCTGTTTTTTATTTCTGTAAAGCTGCTTTGAGACAATGACTATTGTAAAAAGCGCTATACAAATAAAATTGAATTGAATTGAATTGAGTAACGGCGCAGAAAGAAGTTGCATTAGGAATAACGGAGCAGAACGAAGTTGCATCAGGAGGAACGGGACAACGGAGCAGAAAGAAGTTGCATCAGGAGTAACAGGACAACGGAGCAGAAAGAAGTTGCATCGGGAGTAATGGAGCAGAAAGAAGTTGCATCAGGAGTAACAGGACAACGGAGCAGAAAGAAGTTGCATCGGGAGTAATGGAGCAGAAAGAAGTTGCATTGGGAGTAACGGAGAAGAAAGAAGTTGCATCAGGAGTAACATTACAACAGAGCTGAAAGAAGTTGCATCATGAGTAAGGGTAAAGAAAGAAGGTGCATCTGCAGTTATAGAGCAGAAAGAAGTTGCATCAGGAGTAACGGAGCAGAAAGAAGTTGCATCGGGGGTAACGGAGCAGAAAGAAGTTGCATCGGGATGTCAGCAGAGGGAAGATGCATCAGGAGTAATGTGAGCAGAAAGATGTTGCATCATGAGTAACGGGACAACGGAGCAGAAAGAAGTTGCATTAGGAGTAATGGAGCAGAAAGAAGTTGCATCAGGAGTAAAGGAGAAGAAAGAAGTTGCATCAGGAGTAACGGCACAGAAAGAAGCTGCATCGGGAGTAAAGGAGAAGAAATAAGTTGCATCAGGAGCAACGGCGCAGAAAGAAGCTGCATCGGGAGTAAAGGAGAAGAAAGAAGTTGCATCAGGAGTAACGGCGCAGAAAGAAGTTGCATCGGGAGTAACGGAGCAGAAAGAAGTTGCATCGGGAGTAAAGGAGAAGAAAGAAGTTGCATCAGGAGTAACGGAGCAGAAAGAAGTTGCATCAGGAGTAACGGCGCAGAAAGAAGTTGTATTAGGAGTATTGCGACAACGGACCAGAACGAAGTTGCATCGGGAGTAACAGAGCAGAAAGAAGTTGCATCAGGAGTAACGGGAAAACGGAGCAGAAAGAAGTTGCATCAGGATTAACGGAGCAGAAAGAAGTTGCATCAGGAGTAACGGAGCAGAAAAAAGTTGTATCAGGAGTAAAGGAGTAGAAAGAAGGTGCATCAGGAGTAACGGAGCAGAAAGAAGTTGCATCAGAAGTAACGGGACAACGGAGCAGAAAGAAGTTGCATCAGGAGTAACGGAGCAGAAAGAAGTTGCACTAGGAGTAACGGAGCAGAAAGAAGTTCCATCGGGAGTAACGGAGCAGAAACAAGTTGCATCAGGAGTAACGGAGCAGAAAGAAGTTGCATCGGGAGTAAAGGAGAAGAAAGAAGTTGCATCAGGAGTAACATTACAACAGAGCAGAAAGAAGTTGCATCAGGAGTTTCGGAGCAGAAAGAAGTTGCATCAGTAGTAACAGAGCAGAAAGAAGTTGCATCGGGAGTAAAGGAGAAGAAAGAAGTTGCATCAGTAGTAACAGAGCAGAAAGAAGTTGCATCAGGAGTAACGGACCAGAACGAAGTTGCATCGGGAGAAAATGAGCAGAAAGATGTTGCATCATGAGTAACGGGACAACGGAGCAGAAAAAAGTTGCATCAGGAGTAACAGAGCAGAAAGAAGTTGCATTAGGAGTAACGGAGCAGAAAGAAGTTGCATCAGGAGTAACGGCGCAGAAAGAAGTTGCATCGGGAGTAAAGGAGAAGAAAGAAGTTGCATTAGGAGTAACGCAGAGAAGAAGTTGCATCGAGGAATGCGGAGCAGAAAGAAGTTGCATCAGGAGTAACGGAGCAGAAAGAAGTTGCATCAGGAGTAACGGAGCAGAAAGAAGTTGCATCACAGGAATCGGTGCAGAAAGAAGTTGTATTAGGAGTATTGCGGCAACGGACCAGAACAGTTGCACCGGGAGTAACAGAGCAGAAAGAAGTTGCATCAGGAGTAACGGGACAACGGAGCAGAAAGAAGTTGCATCAGGAGTAACGGAGCAGAAAGAAGTTGCATCAGGAGTAACGGACCAGAACGAAGTTGCATCGGGAGAAAATGAGCAGAAAGATGTTGCATCATGAGTAACGGGACAACGGAGCAGAAAGAAGTTGCATCACAAGTAACTTGAACGGAGCAGAAAGACATTGCATCAGGATTAATGGAGCAGAAAGAAGTTGCATCAGTAGTAACAGAGCAGAAAGAAGTTGCATCGGGAGTAAAGGAGAAGAAAGAAGTTGCATCGGTAGTAACAGAGCAGAAAGAAGTTGCATCAGGTGCACGGACCAGAACGAAGTTGCATCGGGAGAAAATGAGCAGAAACATGTTGCATCATGAGTAACGGGACAACGGAGCAGAAAGAAGTTGCATTAGGAGTAATGGAGCAAAAAGAATTTCCATCGGGAGTAACGGAGCAAAAAAAAAGTTGCATCAGGAGTAACAAAGCAGAAAGAAGTTGCATAGGAGTAACGGAGCAGAAAGAAGTTGCATCAGGAGTAACCGGCGCAGAAAGAAGTTGCATTAGAATAAGGGCGCAGAAAGAAGTTGCATCGGGAATGTAAGACAGAAAGAAGTTGCATTAGAGTACGTACGACAGAAAGAAGTTGCATCAGGATGTAACGGACAGAAAGAAGTTGCATTAGGAGTGTAGCAGAGAAGAAGTTGCATCAGGATGTGGGCGCAGAAAGAAGTTGTATTAGGATGTACGGGAAAGAAGTTGCATCGGGAGTAATGGAGCAGAAAGAAGTTGCATCCAGGAATGGCGCAGAAAGAAGTTGTATTAGGAGTAACAGACAGAAAGAAGTTGCATCAGAATGCCGGCCCGAAAGAAGTTGTATTAGGAGTATTGCGACAACGGACCAGAACGAAGTTGCATCGGATTAACGGAGCAGAAAGAAGTTGCATCGGGAGGAACGGACAACGAGCAGAAAGAAGTTGCATCAGGAGTAACGGAGCAGAAAGAAGTTGTATCAGGAGTAAAGGAGTAGAAAGAAGGTGCATCAGGAGTAACGGAGCAGAAAGAAGTTGCATCAGAAGTAACGGAACAACGGAGCAGAAAGAAGTTGCATCACAAGTAACTTGACAACGGAGCAGAAAGACATTGCATTGTGAGTAACAGGACAACGGAGCAGAAAGAAGTTGCATCAGGATTAATGGAGCAGAAAGAAGTTGCATCATGAGTAACGAGACAACGGAGCAGAAAGAAGTTGCATCAGGAGTAACGGAGCAGAAAGAAGTTGCATCGGGAGTAACGGAGCAGAAAGAAGTTGCATCAGGAGTAACGGAGCAGAAAGAAGTTGCATCAGGATTAATGGAGCAGAAAGAAGAAACACGTACCTTAAAGCAGACCACTCGACTGTTAGAACGTAAATGGCGCCAAACCAAATTGGTAATATTTCAAACAGCATGGAAGGAGAGCCTACTGAACTATAGAAATCTCTTAGTGATGCTAGTAAAAGTCTCTCTCTCCACCTTAATAGAAGATAACACGGTAGTAAATTAACTAGTAAAATCACCACAGAAACAGGCACACAATCATTACATATCAGTGAAGATTTCATGAATTTCTTCATTGGGAAGTTGAAAATATTAGATGTGGAATTCGGGCTATTAAATTTAAACCAGACAGTTTTATAACTAACCCTGTAAATGATAATATAGCAATATCAGATCAATGTTTAGAATGTTTTACTCCCCTTAGCGAGACTGAATCGGACCGAACCGGAATCGAATCTTGGAATCAGAGTCGAGTCTATTACTCCTGGATTAGAAAAGCCACCGAACGATGTATTCCTTATACAGTCATTCATAATAATGAAACTCAAATCTCTCTATTATTAAAGTACGGTCTTTTATGTAGTTTAATATCGAGAATTGAGAAAATAAAGGTGCAGAATCGAGTCTTAGAATCGGAATCGGAGTCGACTCTAATATTCCTGGATTCGAACAGCCACTGAACCGTGTACTCCTTATAGAGTGTTATATAAGTGTTATAGAGTGTAAATAGTATACGAGTGTATATAGAACAGGGGTTTGAATAATGATATTAACCGTGCACCATATCAATTAAGGGCTCTATTAATGGTGGTACAAGGTGACAAGAGTGACACAGTGGCATCTAGTGGTCAAGTGAAACACTACAGTGTCCTACCGAAAAGCAATGTCAATATATGTATATATTTGTTAATTATTAACATTATTATCAATCAATAGATCTGAGAGAGAGAGAGAGAGAGAGAGAGGGAGAGAGGGAGGGGGGGTTATTTGAGGTTCGGATTTTTTTCCATCTACATTGTTCTTATTCGTGATGAAGGGAAAGTGCTAAAAATAAAACCGAAACGTGACTCATGGTGACTTCTCACACACTTGTGCCGAGTCTTATTATCTACACAAAGTTTATATAGTTATTTATTTATTTATTTTTAAGCCCCGCCTACTGTATAGTAAGTGGAAGTGCATAAATATAAATATAAATATAAATATAGCTCTGTATAAATCCAGTCCATATCCCAAACCACATCCCGCACTATTGCGCACTACCCAGCGTTGCATGGTGTTATTTCTTTTGGAGATGTCCGGAGCGCAAGGTCACGCGCGCCGAGGGAATTCCCACCGGATGGACATACATCGAAGGAGACGCCATGTGACGTCACTCTCAGCTGATCCCGTGGCTCGCGTCTGCGCAGACATTCCGCAGAGTTGTACTCCACGTGGCTCGGCTGTGCTCTCGCTGTCGCAGTGCCGTGATGGCGTGGAGATCTGCAGGTTTGCGCAACGCATGAGACGCACGAAGCCCAGGAACGTCGAGACCAGGAAACGCAGAGAGACGTGTGAGAGACTGGAGTAAACAGAAGTGAATCTTGGTGAGTATCTCAGACTGACTGGTTTTTTAAAAGGCTGACGCGGTGGGGTTTGTCCTTCTAAGCATTGTGTGTGTGTGTGTGTGTGTGTGTGTGTGTGTGTGTGTGTGTGTGGTGAATATTAACAGATATTAAAACTGTTGCGCCATGGATCAGAGATCCAAATAGCAGGACAGAATAGAAATAAGGTGTTTAACTGAGAAATGCTGAGAGAGTGTGTGTGAAGTTATTTTGTCCATGGTGTATATGTTCTGTGAATAATCTCGTGTCTCAGTCTGGTGATGTTTTTCAGTACACCGAGGATGAAACGAAAGTAGAAGTTCAAACCTGTAGAGCAGTCTCTGCTGTAGGCCACAGGTTTCCCCAGCCCTGGTCCTGCACATTTGAGGCTTTTCCTGGCTCGGAGCCACCTACAGAACATTCTGGACGTGTTTAAACACACACAAACAAAAGTTCTCCAGGACCAAGGTTGGAAACCTGTAGCATATTCACTAGGAAGCGAAGTCGGCGATGCGTATTCTCTTGACATAAGTCTGTGGAAGTTTCTAGAAATGTCATTGAAGATCAATTATTCTGTCGAGCCCGGTTCATCGATATCGATATCACGTGACGAGCTGAGTTTCCCGTTCAGTTGTGGTCGTATACCTGGCGGTTGTGAGTCATGCTGCTCTTCTGAGTCATTTTGCTGTGCTTGGTGTCATCTGACATATTTGACATATTTTCTGTCAGGTGGTTTGTGGGAAAATGGCGTCGGGTTCCCCCATGGTGAATGGGGATCTGTCTCACCCCACGCAGTCTCAGACTGCTGCTGCACCGCAAGAAGAGGAGACGCTCCAGCAGATGAACATCCTCATCAAGGAGAACCGGGAACTCAAAGGTAGGTGTGAGGAGATTACTACAGACAGAGAGACTGACCGCCACAGACAGACAGCTAGATAACCACAGACAGACAGCTAGATAACCACAGACAGACAGCTAGATAACCACAGACAGACAGAGAGATAACCAAAGACCGACAGAGAGACCACCGCCACGGACAGACAGAGAGATAACCAGAGACAGAGAGATCATCACAGAAAGACCACCACAGACAGGGCGACCATCACAGAAACACCACCACAGACAGGGAGATAACCACAGACAGAAAGATACCCACAGGACGACCGCTACAGACAGGACAATCGCCATAGACAGAGAGATGACCACCACTGACAGAGAGACCACCACAGACAGGACAATCACCATAGACAGAGAGATGACCACCACAGACAGTATAATCACCATAGACAGAGAGATGACCACCACAGACAGAGAGACCACCACAGACAGGACAATCACCATAGACAGAGAGATGACCACCACAGACAGTATAATCACCATAGACAGAGAGATGACCACCACAGACAGTATAATCACCATAGACAGAGAGATGACCACCACAGACAGTATAATCACAATAGACAGAGAGATGACCACCACAGACAGGACAATCACCATAGACAGAGAGATGACCACCACAGACAGGACAATCACCATAGACAGAGAGATGACCACCACAGACAGGACAATCACCATAGACAGAGAGATGACCACCACAGACAGTATAATCACCATAGACAGAGAGATGACCACCACAGACAGTATAATCACAATAGACAGAGAGATGACCACCACAGACAGAGAGACCACCACAGACAGGACAATCACCATAGACAGAGAGATGACCACCACAGACAGAGAGACCACCATAGACAGAGATGACCACCACAGAGAAACAGACAGACATCCACAGACAGACCGGTAGTACTGATTTTAAATCCTCATTACCGATTCTGTTGGCCAGTATTTATGTTTTAATATGCTCAGAAATGAAACAGCAGTGCCGTAATTTCCGGACTATAAGCCGCTACTTTTTTCACATGCTTTGAACACTGCGGCTTAAACACTGATGTGGCCAATTTATGGATTTTTACGTGCTAACGAACTTCATGCCACCTGTTACACCACGGCCAGCAGAGGGCACTGTAGCACGTCTCCTGACTGGTCATGTGACTTTGTTTTGGTTCGCTCGCTTCCTGCTTGAACATTTAGTTTAGTTTAAGTGTCTTTAATGTGCCCCAGGTGTCCATGGTTTGGTTGATTATGTTTACTATTTAAACCGCTCGGTTACTGAGCACTTCGCTCAGTATTATAGTTGGTAAAGGTTAGATAGGTGATGTCGTTTGTATCGTTTATGCCATGATTCCAGTTTCTCGTTTTCCGGTGAAGACCGAGTTTTCTTTGTTTATTGAGTTACGTGTTTAATAAAGGCTTCGATTTGAACCTGCATCCTCCTCCAGTCCCATCTCGTAACCCCGCCGAAACATTTAGGCTCGTTACATCGGACCAATGAAATTACCGAACAGGTCACAGTGGACCAATGAAACTGTTTGAATTAAATCTAACGCACTCACACTAAAAAGAAATGCATATGATGCCGCTTTCAAGTTAAAGGCGATCGATCTGGCTGTCGAAGAAGGAAATGGAGCTTCTGCATGTAAGCTTGGCATCAATGAACCGATGGTGAGACGTCAGAGACGGCAGCGTGAAGAACTGACTCTGAAACTGAAGCTTTCAGAGGCGGTGTGTGACGAAGTACCGGTAATTCTGAGGCCGTTCAATTCCGACACTGAAGAAGACGACTTTAGTGGTTTTAGTGCGCAGGAGGAAGATGAAGATAGCGATCAATGACTTTTCCTGGTAGGCAACTATTTTATTTTATTTTTTTAACCAGCGGTGTTACAGGCACTTAGCAATTACGGTACGGTAAGTTAAAAAAAATCGTTCTGTGTCAATATCTCATGTTGGACACGTGCGTGGACACCTGCGGCTTATAGACAGGTGCGGCCTATATATGTACAAATTAGTGGGTGTGGCTTATATTCAGGTGCGCTCAATAGTCCGAAAATTACGGTAGTTTTCACAGTGCAATAATAACTATCATCATAATCACTGTAATTAGCTCATTCTTCAGACTGAATTAGTAACATAAAGGAACCGTTTAAATACAGATAATCAAACAGTTGAAATAAATGTTCCTGTACATTGTAGTTACTGATGTTGGTCTGTCACAGACGATCAGATTCCTGTTCCAGACGTAGAGTAGCTCTACATATAAATTGTGTTTCCCAGTCCACACTGACGACCTGTTGTTCTACTTCATTTGAATTCCTCTATGTTTGGCCTATTTGCTTATTTGTTTGTTTGTTTTTTTGCATCCACAATGTTAAAAATGCAATTTTGACTATTAGTATATTTTTAAAAGTTCGGTTTTCTGCACCATTTTGTTCTTGGTGGTGTATAGAGCTGTGCAGGATATAATTGTTTTTTTTTTTTAAGTATTAATATTACAGCAGAGAGGCTTTCTGGCTTGTGTACGTGTAACCTGTTCATTCCTTATCAGGTAGCGAAACAACTGATGAAATATTTCCTGTTAATGAATGACTAAAGTCAGTGCCATGTGGACAACTGAAACACTTTCTCATTAGAGTTTAATGATGAAACAAACAGGGACTGAAATGTAAAGCCTATTAAACACTGACTATACAGCGGCGTTACCACTGACCCACTGACATTAGCCTTGCTGCTTTAACAGCGGTTGAATCGGTAATCACTCGCTGGACGGTCCTTGGCTGAGTTTTGAAATAATACAATAAAACAATGTTCTGTATTCATTCCTGCTTGTTGATTGGCATTTCCCCTGCCAAGTCTGTAGGTGGCGTCTCTGCTTTGGAGGCTTTGACGTTGATCTCCGGCCAATCTAGTGTTCATATGATACGTTTCTGTAGATCCCTAAAGTCCAGTCGCTTCTAATTAGTATCAATGCTGGTCGTTTAAATCGAACATATTCAACTGGTTTTTGTATTTTTGAAGGAATACTGATATGACCTCCGAAAAGTGTGTTTCATATTCTCATACCATCTGATACACAAGCGCACTGACCTTCCATCTGACTCTCGTGCACAGAGGCCCTGAAACAGACTAACCTGTCGATGAAGGAGAGGTTTGAGGGGCTGTCTGCCTGGAAGGAGAAGCAGAAAGAGGAGAGGGGGTTCCTGGAGAAGCGACTCGAGGAGGCCAAGCAGAGAGTCCAAACTCTGGACAGCGAGAACGAGCTGCTAAAGAAACGTGTGCTGGAGATGGAGAAACAGCATTCTGGTGCGGAGGAGGTGAGATCACTGCTTACATTTTCTTTATAATGGCTTCTAATCGGTTGGATTTAACGGGCAACGGTCATCAGTATACGGAAGCACATTAGTCACAAATTCCTGCGCTTTAAACATCATGAGATTTCTCAAGAAGCACGGAGGGTAGTCATATGTTCAGTAGCTGGTGAAATAAACTGAACATGACATTTTAACTCGTGAAAAATAATACAGGTTGTTTTCGTTGTTAAAAAAAAAGCACAGGAAATGACAAAAATATCCAAATAACATCTCCACACGGTGAACCCACATTACAGTGCCAACATCTATGAATACACAATATCAGACTGCTAGCTAACTGCTAATAAACTAGCTTATATTCCTCACAGGTAAAGTAGGTTAGTATTGTATTGGTATTTTCACACTGGTTTTTTTTAACACCATCCGAACCTGCCGGAATATACCAGAAGAACAAATAAAAAATAACATTTTGTTCATTATTAACATTAGGTAAATTAACTAACTAGCTAGCTAGTTTAGCATGGAGCTTCTGTGGCTAAAAGTTTGTGCGTCACTTAGTAAATTCTCAAACGGTTGATTCCATGATTGAGTGCCATGTAGCTTCACTTCTTAAAAATGTACATTCAACACTGGGTCTAAGGAAACGTGCATAAAGGGTGAAATTTGGTCTTAAATGAATAACGGGGTTGAGTCATAGAATTAGCAAATACACAAAACGTGGTTACCGAGCATTACGGACATCCTGATTTACTTCAAATGAATTTTAAAGACGAATAAATTAGTTTCTGTCTCTAATTTGGGTGACAGGGTTGTAGTTTTAAAGTGACCTCACTTGATGATGAGTGACATCGTTATCAAGAGAGCCACCGGAAGTGAAGAAATGTAAAGCGAAGAAGTCTTCCTGTAATCTTCAGGAAATTCAGATGATGCAACTTCCTGTTGAACATGACTTATGGAATAACCCGTAATCGGGGACGCTTGTGAAAGGATGTTTAAAGCATGAGAATGCACAAATAGGATTAAAAAAATTAAAAGTATTTTAATGATTATATCTAAAGGTGAATTATAATGCTTTGAAGGTTCTGTAGAAGTTTTATTAGAGGTTTATTATCTAGTGTTATTTATCTGAAATACGCCATAGGTTGTTGTGAAGGAAGCTTGAGCTGTATTCAGAAAGTCTCTTACCTTTACGCTGTGAGCGTTGTGCCTTCAAGGAAAAACCCAAGATTTTATGTTGAGCGGTGCTTTAAAGGCTATTTTTCGCTTGCTGAACGGAGTCTGATGATCTGTAGGGTGATGGTGGCGGTCTGCAGGCCAAGCTGGAGGTGTTAATGAGTCAGATCACCCGCCTGCAAGCTGAGAAGAACGACCTGGTGGCCATAAACTCTGAACTGCAGCTGAAGATGAGCCAGGCATCTCCGGAAGATTCCTTCATTGAGATCCGCATTGCAGTGAGGACACCCCATATAAAATGCCTTAATACCTTGACTTGGATTCATTCTCTTACATACTGTAGATTTGTTGATGCAGACCTTTACTCACTGTATGTTTTGTAGGAGGGTGAGATGAACGTGACCAGAGATTTACCTCCTCAGAAAGACCTTTTTGCATTGAGCACGTACGTTGAGTTCTCACACTCCATGTACATGATTCACATGGTTCATGGTTATAGTGTGTGTGTGTGTGTGTGTTTTCTCTCTCGAGGCTTACTCTTTAATCGTTACATACACCGGTCGGGTGTAATATTAAAGCCTCTGACCGGTGACGTGAATAACATTTGACTATCTTGTTACACTGACACCTGTCGAGGGGTGGCCTACCAAAAGTGGTCCAAATGGTCCCTACCGTATTTAATAGTACCGGTACTTTGTGAAATTGTAGTTACGATGTTTGGAGTTTAGAACAGGGTTTCGGAGGGTATGTTCACGATAGGAGATGTGTTTTTTGCTTGTGTTTGTGTGCAGGATTAAATCCGACATGGCTGGGTCTCGGCTGGAATCAGAGGAGCAGACGGTGAGTCAGCTCCTGCAGTCTCTGAGACTCGAGACACAACAAAAAGAGCAACTGCAACTCAAATTACAGGCTGCAGAGAAGAGGTAGAAACACAAACGTACACACGCTCGATCTTATTCCCATACCTGTATACACGGAGGAACTGAAAACGTCTGTTGGAGACCTTAGGGATTCTCATTATGTATGATTGGTGTTTGGGCACCAAACCTAAAAGTCGCATTTTCCTGTTTAAGATAGAGAGAGGTTTACATCCTGGTGCATCTAAAAAAGTTTCGATGATCGTTGAAAAGTAAAAATGTTTTTCTGTAATTTAATTTAAAAAGTGGGGCTTTTCATATATTCTAGGTTCATTACACATAAAGTGAAATATTTCAAGCCTTTTTATTGTTTTAATCTCGATGATTATGGATTACGGCTCACGAAAATCAAAAATCCGGTATCTCAGAATATTAGAATAAAGAATTTATAATACAGAAATGTCGACTTTGTGAAAAGTGTGTTAATTTATGTGCTGGTATTCGGTCAGGGCTTTAATCCTTGTGCATGAATTACTGCGTCGATGCGGCGTGGCATGGAGACGATCAGCCTGAGGCACTGCTGAGGTGTTCTGGAAGTCCAGGTTGCTTTGATCGCGGTCTTCAGCTCGTCTGTATCGTTGGGTCCGGTGTCTCTCATAGATTCTCTATGGGGTTCGGGTCAGGCGAGTCGGCTGGACAATCAAGCACAATAATAACATGCTCAGCAAACCAGTTACTAGAAGTTTTGGCACTGTGGGCAGGTGCAGAGTCCTGCTGGAAAAGGAAATCAGCGTCTCCATAAAGCTCGTGAGCAGATTGAAGCATGAAGTGCTCTAAAATCTCCCGGTAGACACTGCATCGACTCTCGACTTGAGAAAACACCATGGACCGACACCAGCAGATGACATGGCACCTCAAATCATCACTGACTGTGGGAACTTCTCACTGGACTTCAACCTACTTGGATTCTGTGTCTCTCCACTCTTCCTCCAGACTCTGGAACCTTGATTTCCAAATGAAATGCAACATTTCCTTCCATCTTCCCCGTGATTGTGGTTGTGTACTGAACCAGACTGAGAGATTAAATCCTCAGGAAACCTTTGCAGGTGTTTTGAGTTCATTATCTGATTAGAGTCTTCTCAGGTCGACATTTCTGTATTATAAATTCTTTATTCTAATATTCTGAGATACTGGCTTTTTGATTTCCGTGAGCTGTAAGCCGTAATCATCAAGATTAAAACAAAAAAAGGCTTGAAATATCTCACTTTATATGTAATGAATCTAGAATATATGAAAGTTCCACTGTTTGAATTCAATTACGGAAAGAAATGAACTTTTCCACGACATTCTGATTTTTTTTTTAGATGCACCTGTAAAAACAAAGCTTGTGATGTCATGATATAAACCTCGCAGCTTTGACCCAATCCCGTCCAAGATTAGAGGAGGATGTGGCACACAGACCTGTTTAGCTGAAGAACCGTCATGCTAGCCAGCTTATTAACTATAAACAAGACTTGTGGTTGTTATGGTAACTTTGACAGGTTTGACTGCTGATAAGTTGTATATTGCATTGTTGTTGTCTATACATGACCTGGAATATTCTAGTGAAGTTATACTAGCATTTGTAATGAGGGTAGAGATATAGATGTGTTCATTCGATAGTCTTTGTTAAAGCCATTCCACAATTCAGTCCAGTCCAACCTGATGAAGGTTTGTAGGGGGGGGGGTGTTATTCCACTCGGGCAAAATAAACAATAAACTCCGGGCTATAAACTCAGCTACTGACAAAAATGTGATGATGATGAGTAATTCTTCCTTAGAAAGCTAAAAATTGGACATAAAAATCCCGAGTCCATTCATGTGGGTTGTAACTCTACACTGTGGAAAACTTCAAGGAGGGGTGAATACTTATGTGATTTACAGCGTCTGCTTTCTGTGCTGTAGGGCTTGCACGACTGTCTTGCGTGATGTATCTGAACACTCCACTAAATTTGTGTCGTTGGCTTTCATATTCATACAGAAATACAGAACAGCTAACGATACAACGTTACACACTCTTGTATTCATCCACGTTCTTTCCTAAAGGATCGCAGAACTGGAGATGAAGGAACCCAACAGCGAGAGTGGAACCCAGACGTCTTTGCCCTGTGTGACACAGGAAACACAGAGCAAGAGCTCTCAGGAGGAAACAGACAAAGTGAGTCAGATTAGATGTATTTTGAATTGAAGAGAACATCAGTGTCCTATAAAGAGTAGGACAACGATACTGCTGAAGCTTACTCTGTGTGTGTGTGTGTGTGTGTGTGTGTGTGTGCTCCAGTCTGCCTCTGAGGTGGAGAACCTGAAGACTCAGTTGATGGGTTTGTTTAAAGAGCTGCAGCAGGCTCAGAGTAAACTGGACGAGGCAGAGAAAATGAAGAAGAACCTCCAGGACAGGTCCTTGACACTAAACATCATATACTCCAATATCTCCATGTCCAGCTGAGTGCAAAAGTTTGCATCCCACAAACAGTCTGTAACTGAAATGGACTTTATTGGAATTATATATCATGAATCTAGACAGAATGCGTAATTGCATGATTGCATAACTATTCACCCCCTAGTTTATGGCTCTACTTTGTGCCCATCTTTTGATTCTGAATTATTAAAGAATATTTAAATCACACACAGAAAGGGGGGACGCAAACATTTTGAGTTAATATTTTATTTTTTTATTATCTTAATATCTATTTTTGCAACAAATAAGAGATCATCAGTAGAGATGTTTTTACTACAAAGCACTTAAAAAAGAAACCCCATTTCATTTCACATATTTACCATTTTGTTTTAAAGGTATACAAAAGTACTGAGTAAAAAACATTTTTTTTTTTATATTTTGAGTAAAACACTTATACTTATATATATATATATATATATATATATATATATATATATATATATATATATATATATATATATATATATATATATATACCGTATCTCACAAAAGAGAGTACACCCCTCACATTTTTGTAAATATTTGATGATATCTTTTCATGTGACAACACTGAAGAAATGACACTTTGCTACAATGTAAAGTAGTGAGTGTACAGCTTGTGTAACAGTGTCAATTTGCTGTCCCCTCAAAATAACTCAACACACAGACATTAATGTCTAAACCGCTGGCAACAAAAGTAAGAACACCCCTAAGTGACAATGTCCAAATGACTAAGAGTGCTAGCGAGCATGTTAGGTGCTGTGTGTTAATGAGTATCACCTCCATGAGAGTATAACAGTAGTGATGATCATGCAGGTGTAAGGAGTTGGAGCAGGACCTGGGCACGCTGAAGACTCAGCTCGGGGAGAGGGAGCAGCTGCAGGCTGAGAACGACCGACTGAAGGTGCAGCTGGAGAGCTTGCAGGCTGCCAACAAACTGGAGCAGAAGAAGGTTCAGGATGAAAGGTCTGAACAGCGTGCGAACATTAAACACGGCTAGATTTAGATCTCCGTTATACCACGGCGCTGCTGAATTCCCAAATCTGATTGGGCAGAAGATGTGGCTAGGTTTTAATGAGTCAAAAGCACGACTCGTACGCTCGGCTTATATTAACGCGCTCGTTCTAGTACGTCACCGTTTCATCACATCATCCCCCCCTCAAAATAAAACCTTATTATCATCATTTACATTATTCTATTATTCAATAGATTCATCTGTTTCAAAGGAAAGATGGACATTTCAATATTCTGGACGTTTGACTACTGAATATGAATGATGCTTGAATGATCTTTGCACACGTGTGTATGTGTGTGGTGTTGGAAATTGAAATGTGAGTAGAGTGTGAGACCTTTTTCTCTTTAACCCTCGTCAGGACTGCTTTGGCCCAGCTGAAGGATGCGTACACCAAGCTGTTTGAGGATTATGACGAACTTCAGATAGAGAATAAAAAACGACAGGTGAGCGTTCACACGCTTTACAGCATTAGGACTGTTTCTTGTTTTTAATGTCGGCGTTTATTATTTTCATGTCGTTATATTCAGCGTAGTTCTCGGGAATGGTGTGTATATTAAAAGGCTGGCGCTGTATTGATTGAACACTTCTGTGTGTGTTTGTGTGTGTGGTGTTCAGGGCAGCGCATCACGGGAGGAGTACAGTGAGCTCCAGTCCAGAATCGCTGCAGCGGAACAAGCTTTAGCGGACAAGCAGCAGAAGATCGACGTCATGAAGCAAGAGCTGTGTGAAAAGGACAAAGAGCTGGAGACCGTCTCTGTATTTAAGGCTCAGGTGCTGTGCGGCAGAGTTTACAGCTAGGGTTTACTGGGCTAACCTGTACATTCATGCAGTTATCCAATCAGCCATTCATGTGGGGGCGGAGCAATGCATCAAATCGTACCGATACAGGCCAAGAGCTTCAGTTAAGGTTCATAGCAACCATCAGAATGAGGGGGAAAATGTGATCTCGGTGCCTCTGGTTGTTGGTACCGGAGTATTTCATTTCAGAGACTAGGTCTTTTTTTAAAAATAAATAAATACATTTTTCAATTAAGTTGAAAGGCAATTTTACTTAGAATGTAGATCCGTCATATATTTTGATGGACTGTATGTTTGACAGGCTAGGTCTGGTGAGTCGGTTTAATGTGTGTGTGTGTGTGTTCACAGGCAGAGGTGTATTCCTCAGACTTCTACGCCGAGCGAGCTGCGAGGGAGAAGATTCACGAGGAGAAGGAGCGCCTGGCTACTCAGCTGGAGTATTTCAAGAAGCAGAACATCCAGCTCCAGGATGAGGTGGAGTCAATGGGCAGGTACAAATTGTCTGTCTTTTGCTGTGGTGTGTATATTTGCGCTAAATCCATCTCCGCCTTCTCTGTATTAAGCAGAACCATGTGTGTTGTGTTTTTTTTTGTTTTTTTTCCGGCACAGGCAGTCTATGACTGAGATGCAGAGGAGGCACGTGTCTCGTGGTGCAAACCCAGGCGATTCTCCACCACACCACCACCTGCAGGGAGGCAGAGGTAAGCTGCTAGAGCACCGTTAGTATTCATTTCTTCCTAATGACGTGCGACTGAAGACAAAACCCCAGCCTTAATTATTATTCAGCAACTGAAGTGAAGGCCGTTTGAACATTTTAAAGTGTAGTCCGTGTTTTTCTAACACCGTCGGCGACGCGTATCTTCATGACGATTACATTTAATAGTTACTAAGAGGAATAAAACACTTGGTGTGTTCTGTTTATAGGAAAATAATCAACAACTATGTGGTGTGATGAAGTGAGATTATGGAAACAATAAAGTATTAGAACAAGCGCGTTAATATAATATAAAAACCGAAGCCGGAACTATCGTCAGAGCTGCCGTTGGAAAATCAATCAACACCTTCTGACCAATCAGAATCGAGAATTCAACAGCACTGGGGTGTACTAATTAAGAATCCCGTGAACAGACTGGAGAAAGCGGCAATTTTGTCTTTTTAGTATAAACGTCTCTACGGGGATTACAACCACGGAGTCTACCACGAGTGACGGATAAAAAGAATAAAAAGGTATCTCTCATCTCTGTTTCTTTCTCAGTTGACTGGCAGCAGCATGTGAATATTCCCGAGCACGCCTGCCCTAAATGTGGGGAAGTCCTTCCTGATCTGGACTCGCTGCAAATCCATATCATGGACTGCATCATCTGAGCATTAACACCCTGTTCGCGTCGTACACGTCTTCACCTGAGGGACACGACAAACAGGACAGCAGGACCGGAGAATGCATTTACTATACAAACCCACTGCACTCGTATCTAACAATCTCCATTGAGAATTTCGCTCAAATTTACTCTGTAGCCGCTCTGCAGATCTAATCACTTACCCTTCTTAAATATGTAACGGATATGACCGAGGGCACGGAAGTGATCTATGTATCTTTAGGTAAGATGTTTCTACTTTAGATGATCATGAGGTGAATGGGACAGTCCAAACAGGAGGCTGGAAATGAATACGGACTGTTGAATAAAGAATAGGAGCTCTATTTATGTTTATATAATATAATATAATATAATATAATATAATATAATATATAACCAGAAACAAAAGTAAAGGTGGGAATTGTTTAAGTTCATTGCTTTGATTTATATTTAGATTACGTTTTATTTTTGGAGAACGTCTTTTGTGTTAAAATATATTTACGTTTATTAGAATGGGGCGGGGGGGCGGGCACAGGGAGTGTGTTAAGAACTTTATTTTAGCAAATGGTTCATGTCGAGGTGAATACAAGTAGCGTGTAGGATGGATAAAGCTCTAAAAATGCTCTAATGCTTTATTATTTATGCAGGGTCTTGTGTCTTCTTTGCTAACGAGAGTAAAGCTGTAGCTGAGTTCAGGTGCTGAGGCAATTATGTCACCTATGCATCCACATTTAGCCTGTAATACAATAAAAAACGTTCAAATAAAATACTGTATTATCTGTAGAATCTTTGTGCCCAAGATACTTTGGAAAGCATCTCACTTCCTTTATCTGCACCCGTCATTCATAAATTAGGGGCCAAGCACCGCACGTGCGTAGGCAGCTATCGTAATCGTTAGTGTTCTTATTCTTCTCTTGCTCCTGAGTCTATGGCAGCCCATAGAAGCGTACATAGGGGAAGGTATGAACTTTGGCCCACAGTAAGGGGGCAGTCTGAAATGTCACCGTCGCAAATTTGGAGTTGCTATCTCAAACCCTCTAGCACCACCGACGGCTCGAATGTTTTTCCCACCATTTTGAATTTGCTGAAAATGCCTTCTTCTTCGAAGTCCTCCTAGACCGTTTGTTTGATATTGATGAAAATCACATCAGATCATGTTCATGATCAGGTTCGTGCGGTGGCTTACGTGCGCCTCACACCTCCAGGGTCCGGGGTTCGATTCCCACCGGGGCCCTGTGCGTGGAGTTTGCATGTTCTCCCCGTGCTGCTGGGGTTTCCTCCCCCAGTCCAAAGACATGCATGGTAGGCTGATTGCAGATTTAATCCAAACCCCGATAACTCAAACATATCGGCCTAAAATAATGTCAACTTGGGCTTAATGTGTTCTGCTGTTGAAAAATCAGTCAGAATATTATGAGCCTAATATTTAATTCTTTGTTGAGGGTTCTGTGAAATTTATTTTGCAATTAAAGGGGTGCCAGAAAGTTGAAGAACCCCTGTCTTACACTATATAGAAGATGACTTTTTATTAAATGAAGAAGTGAAAAACAATCCATACCTCTGCATTGCATGGGGTCTTGGTTTGTTTGTGTAGCGTTCAGGATGAAACTTGCAATACAGGTGGTCACTGTATTAATGACCAGGTTAGTTAGTAAGAAGTAAGTGTGTGTGTGTGTGTGTGTGTCAGAGCAGGAAACACTTGCGCTGAACTTGCAGACAGTGCTTAACACAGATCTTTTATCAATCTGTATCATGATGATGTTTTACATCATACACTATATAGCCAAAAGTATGTGGGTCAAGTCATGGTCAGGTGTAGTCCCATTCCAAACCTATGGGCATTCATATGGAGTTTGTCCCCCTCTGCTGTTTGTTAGACGCCAACCTTGGCAATCCATGTCTTCACGGAGAGATACATATATATATAAATTATTTTTAAAAATTTATTTATACATACATACATACATACACACACACACACACACATGCACACAATCCCACAAAAGTGAGTACACCCCTCACATTTTTGAAAAATATTTGATGATATATTTTCATGTGACAACACTGAAGAAATGACACTTTGCTCCAATGTAAAGTAGTGAGTGTACAGCTTGTGTAACAGTGTCAATTTAATAATAACTCAACACACAGCCATTAATGACTAAACCGTTGGCAACCAAAGTGAATACACCCCTAAGTGAAAATGTCCAAATTGGGTCCAAAGTGTCAATTTTTTGTGTGGGGACCATTATTTTCCAGCACTGCCTTAACCCTCTTGGGCATGGAGTTCACCAGAGCTTCACAGGTTGCCACTGGAGTCCTCTTCCACTCCTGCATGATGATATCACGGAGTTGGTGGATGTTAGAGACCTTGTGCTCCTCCACCTTCTGTTTGAGGATGCCCCACTGATGCTCAATAGGGTTTAGGTCTGGAGACCAGTCCATCACCTTCACCCTCAGCTTCTTTAGCAAGGTGGTAGCGGTCATCTTGGAGGTGTGTTTGTGGTCGTTATCATGCTGGAATACTGTATACTGATCATGCTCTGCTTCAGTATGTCACAGTACATGTTGGTATTCATGGTTCCCTCAATGAACTGTAGCTCCCCAGTGCCGGCAGCGCTCATGCAGTCCCAGACCATGACACTCCCACCACCATGCTTGACTGTAGGCAAGACACACTTGTCTTTGTACTCCTCACCTGGTTGCTGACACACACGCTTGACACCATCTGAACCAACTAAGTTTATCTTGATCTCATGAGACCACAGGACATGGTTCCAGTAATCCATGTCCTTAGTCTGCTTGTCTCCAGCAAACTGTTTGCGGGCTTTCTTGTGCTGCAACTTTAGAAGAGACTTCCTTCTGGGACGACAGCCATGCAGACCAATTTGATGCAGTGTGCGGCGTATGGTCTGAGCACTGACAGGCTGACCCCCCACCCCTTCAACCTCTGCAGCAATGCTGGCAGCACTCATACGTCTATTTCCCAAAGACAACCTCTGGATATGACACTGAGCATGTGCACTCGACTTCTTTGGTCGACCATGGCGAGGCCTGTTCTGAGTGGAGCCTGTCCTGTTAAACCACTGTATGGTCTTGTCCACTGTGCTGCAGCTCAGTATCAGGGTCTTGGCAATCTTCTTCTAGCCTAGGCCATCTTTATGTAGAGCAACAATTCTTTTTACAGATCCTCAGAGAGTTCTTTGCCATGAGGTGCCATGTTGAACTTCCAGTGACCAGTATGAGGGAGTGTGAGAGCGATGACACCAAATTTAACACACCTGAGACCTTGTTACAGGGAAAATGGCTAATTGGGCCCAATTTACACATTTTATGAAATCATCCAGCTTGTTTTATGAGATCATCCAGCTTGTTTTAGACGCGTGTACACATTTCAAGCTTTAAATTTTAATCTTTTATTGGCAGCTAATCTTTAATCTTTCTAGAAAATGCTTAAAATTAGTTCCAACAGAACTACCAAGTCTACTTCAAAATTGACGTAAGTAAAAATGTCTAGAAATAGATTTATAATTTCATTTTATAACAGGAAATACTAGATATATTTTAATATATTCACACTATTTTTACATGCGAAGATGCCATTTGTTGCACTGATGCATTTGTCCGTCCCCCCCCCCACACACACTATCTGAACATGCAAAACAAGCTGGACCTTGGCTAAATCCTAACATTTCAAAGGGTCTTAGCACAATATGTGCATTTCCACTCATCAAAGCCAAACACTTTATTTAAATGGCTTTCATTTATTAAATTTACAAATAAATGTAACAAACTGTGTTTTACGCAGTTTTGTATGAAGCCTCGACATCCTACAGTGCAAACCATTTAAACAGTTCAATGCTGCCAATGATTCATGACATGTTTTTGTTTGGTTTTCATTTTATTCACCTTTTTTCTTTCTTTTTTCTTCTTCTTTTTTTTAAATTTTTTTTTTAGACATTTTGCACAATGTTAAATAGTGTATGGAGAAAAAAAAGTCACTAAATGGCAGACACACAATCAAGAACTCGGATCGGATAGTAGTACAAAACAAAATAACTTAATGACAGGTCAGTAGCATTAAGTAAACACACTGTTCAGGATGTATTTCTTTCCACAGGAGACAAAATGGAAAAAATGGAAGGAAACAAAAACCCAAAACAAAACAAAAAAAAACCACTCATTCCAATTAATGCAGGAGACTGTTTTGACGTTGTGGTAAATGTCACTAGTGACCAAAGTAGCATGCAAGTTCTTTTTCCCAGAAAGACGAGCATGTTTTTTATTATTATTATTATTATTATCTGAATGTGTCAGGTGGTGCAGTGAACTGCATTTCTACATATTGGCACTTTGCTAAGCGGCAATTTGTGACAGGTGGAAGGTGAAGGTGTAAACAGAATAATATTACGGTAGAAGTATCTACGTTCCAAACGGAGAAGAAGAAAAAAAAATGTGATACTGGAGTAATAGCACGTGTGAATTCAGTAAATTCTCCTTACTACTGGAGTAAACCTGGGACATGGTCTCTACCCAGTGTATCCCATTATTAGATATATTGCATATTCTGCACTGCAGCTACTAAATAATCACTTTTCTAACCGTAAACAAGGTGCTCGGTTTATGGAAATAAAATCGGAGCAAACTACAACGCACGAGAAATGTAGGAATGGCACTCGTATGCTAGTCGTTGAGGGTTTCACTCGAACACAGAATTAACGGAACTGGAGAATTTGGATTTGATCTCAGCTTGAGAAAGAAAACAAAAAACAAACCAAGCACGGCGTTCTAGATTTACAGGTAAAGCACCGAGTACGAACTAAGCGGGAAGAAATAAAACAAAACAAACCCAAGTCGTTAAAAGCTTTCGTTTTGAAATACTGAAAGTTCGATACAGCCACTCACAGAGAGTAAACGGTTTCTAATCTAATCTATTCTGTCGTGCTCTATTAACAGACTGTGTTAAGAACGTGGACTTTTCTGCTACCGGACGCAGACAGCTAAGCTTAAAGGCCATGGCGTGTAATCTAGCTATCTCCTATCAGTGATCAGTCGTGACGATGACTAGGTTCACTGCTCTAAACCTCGTAGCTGCAACCTGCTCATGCCGCTCTACGGATTTCTAAAGCTGGCGTTTTTTTCTGCTCTATGTAAATTTCACAGATACGTGGCGACACGTCCACCGACCTCTACACAGAGGTTCTAACCTACACAAACACATTGTTCTATTTGTTGTTGTTTTTTTGCTGACCATGTGAGTGGCATCAAGTGATTGCTGCTAAAGGACCTTTTAAACATGCGAGTTGATCTGCATGGAAAGCACAAGGTAGATATATTTCTACAATAAACTGAGAACCGTATGAGATAAAGGGCAGCGCAAGTAGGAAAGCGGCGCCGTCTCAGACACTACAGCGCGGCAGAAGCAGTCTTGTGTTGGCGAGGTGCCACCTACACCTACGACACTTCCCTTTCCTGGTCCTTCAACTGAACTGAACTTTCACTTGATTAACCACAAGTTGCCTGTTACATCAATGCGGGGCCTCGCTGCTTAAACACGGATGCAGACGATCACGAAACTGAAAGCAGTTACAACCTGTGGGACTAGTATTCTTCATCATTGACTCTCAGAATCCTCTCAATATACTGACGTCACTCAACTTACTCTCCTCATCTGGACACTTCCGATTCACAGCCAACACAAGACTACCGCGCTTCCCCACTCGAATGGCTCGTCTACGGCAAAAAACAAGCTTTAATATGGGACAGCACGGTATACAAGTCTTCTTTAACTGATCATGCGTACCTCCTGCAGAGCCCTGCGTTCACACCAGCAGCGACATTTCACCCTGAAGTCGTTCTTCACTTATGCACTTCCCTATCTGGAGTTAACGCTGGTTGCCATGGTTTCCTTGGTAGCTCCTGGATAAACTACACAGCTAGATGCAGAACGTAGGCCATCATCAACGCATGAATATCTGAAACCAAACCAAACAAAAAAAACAACCCCAAACACTGATGTTTAACAGTTTGGGCACACCACTGTCCATCGGTCCTACTGTGACTCGTCACATCGATTCTCATAAAGTTGCATAAAGTTAATCCCACTCTCGCTCCTCTCCTGACGCTCTAAAGGACCAACAGTGGTTCAATATTAATACCAAGTCGTGTTGCTTCGCTGCCAGAGTTCACAAAGGGTTTACTCTTTGATATGAACGGTCTATCTGCTGTCCCAAAGACAACTGTGTAGCTTACAGAACTTACAATCTATTATGGCAGGTTTACATGCTACATGCAAGGGTCCTTGAAAGGGGGTGCGATTGATCTGAGAACACTGGCAAGCAGGCTAAAGTTCAGGAAACTGGAGACAGGCTGTCCACCAGACTAGTGCGCAGGCCAAAATCGTCTCACTGACCTTTTGTGCTAGACAACACTTTAAAGAGTTCATATTAAGCTAGAACTATACATCACCAGATTGTTTTGGTCTTAACCAGATGTACAAAAAAAAAAGAAATGGCACCAAACTCAGAGTCTCTACCCTAACAGCCTGTTAATCGCCATAATTGTCACGCAAACAACCGACTAGGCACCTACACACCTCTGCTGCCACAAAATGACATTACAAAGCAAAAGACTAACAAAAAAGGAAAGAAAAAAAAAAAAAAACGCAAGGCACTAGAACCTCCAGTACTCTCTGGGCACTGGGGAGGAGGGAAAAACGGACCGGTTATTCAAGTACGTTAATCGAAACAGTTTTACATTCACATTTATCTAATACAAAGAAAGAAGTACAAAGCAGGGGGAAAAGGGTTAAAGTGTCTCCAATAAGTTCTGTCACAAGGTAAGAGCTAGCCTTACATTACCTTTTACCGAATAGCAATAAACCTCTCCTCGTTTCCACCCTTTTTCTACCATTGCTTTAAACTTATGTTGTCCAACAACATTAATAATAAATCACAGTGTTTCAACATCAATAACTGATGGATAAATACAGGTCCGTACAGAACACAACTTTTCTCATTTAAACATACAGTTCAAAAAATTCAACCTGTCGTAAAGAGGTCCCCTAATGCGCTCAGGATTATAAAAGCTGTAACAATGCGAAGAGATAGTAGATTTAAAGCTTCACCAGCTTGCAGTATGCGTGAACAAGCCCGACAGGCACCCCTTCCTCGCTCGGGGTAAAGAGATCTCCACCTCACCTCCAGCCTCTCTGGTCGCTCTTTCCAAAACTGAATTAATAGCGCAGGACTAGTTTTTGGCTTTAAAGGGGGGAGAAATTGTAGGAATCTTTATTCTTAGCTACATACGTTTTTTTAGGGTAGAATAAAACTCCCGAGACGAGAGGTGGAGGTGGACGGTAAGCATGACGGTGTACTACAAAGCAAGCTGGGAGTTTTTATAGTTATAGTGGCTTTGTAGTCCAAACTCTCAGGGGTGGCTGAATGGCCTCTGACCACTCGAAAATCCATACAACTTTAAAACGATACCCCAATTTATATTTATATATATATATATATATATATATATATATATATATATATATATATATATATATATATATATATATATATATACACACATACATACATACATATATATATATATATATATATATATATATATATATATATATATATATATATATATATATTTAAAAAAAAAAAAAAAGAGAGAGAGAAGCTGTACATGAATACTCGTTTTCTCTATTAAAGGCCACTTCCTGTGTTTTTAAAATGGGCTTTTGATTTAATGTCTAGAATTATTGCATTATATAGCATTAGCGCAGATACCAGGATGCCGGAAAGTTTGTAATGGAGAGACGGGGCACATCCATACTTCCATCCTCGTTTCCGCCTCTTCCGTCACTGGTACCTGGGACCTCAACTGACTAAAAGTGTGTGAAATAAAGTGAAGCAGTCAGGGAAAGCTTAGCAAGCTAGTCCCAGGCTACAGTGGAGCAACATCGCTATACACGTTCATGAGATTTTCAGACAAGAAGAGGAAAAAAAAAAAATGGTCACCATCCTCTTTGGCTGCTTTAACATTGCTCCCATTGTGGTTGTTGTTTTTTATTTTTTGAATCTTTCCTTTGCACCGGTGTGCATTCACCTCACAGCATGTAAACCAGAGCGCAGGAGTGATTCATCCTCACAAGGTGTGTTTGTGTGTATGTGTGCACAAACCCTGGCTTATCTCCGTCTCATTTTCCAAACACACATGTCTAAGCTCACACCAACCTCACTACCAGTTCATCTCTCTCTCTCTCTCTCTCTCTCTCTCTCTCTCTCTCTCTCGTGGCCTAGCACAGGCTAGACCCAACCTTATGTGGTCCTTAAATTAGGCCCTCCTGGGTTGCTGACTGATTTCTGCAGCGTGTTGATGTGGAAAGCCGCGCCCGGGGCCGTGGGAAACTGGCCCAGGGCCTGAGTGTGTGTGGCTGAGATACTGGCCCATGGGCCGTTGTAAGATGCAGAAGGGTAGCCGTACTGAGGCGCAGGGCACAGGGAGCCTTTCCGTGCCCCCAGAGAGGTAGCAGGAGGGTTGGACATGGATGAAGCCACGCTGGGACACAACTGACCCGGAGCGGAGAACTTGCGGGCCGTGCTTCCAGAAGGAATCATCTGAAGAGACACAAGAAACAAGATTTAGTATATATCAGGAATTATATCAATGAAATTGAGTTTTAAAAACGCAGCACCAAAAAGAGTCAAAACAATGTATGTGTGGATATTAAGAGCCAAACCCTTAGACTTGACATCCGTCCCGGTCATCTTACATATCCTCTACCCAGTCTTTAGATCCTCTCGGTTTTAGAGGGAGAATTTTTCTGTTTATTCTGCAGTATATTTAGAATATTTTGGTGTCTCTTACTGTAGGACACACTGACATTTCTTTAGTAACTTACTAAAATCCATATTTTTCAATAGCTCAATTGTAAATGGTAGATATGTTTATATGTCTTTTCTCCCAGATACTATAGTTATACAAATTTGTGCACTCTACTCTATTTATATATTTAGGCTGGCGTTGGCTTCTCTTTTCTTTTCTGGGAATTTTCAGACATTACAATGAGAATTACGGCTCTCCTTGCAGTATCGTCGTACCTCATAGCTGTGGCTCTGAGACGGGGCCTGCTGCTGGGGTTTCGAGCCCCTCTTGCCCTGCGACAGGTTCATGGCGTCTCTGGCCCAGTTGTCCACCAGCTTGTGCAAGTCGTCGGTGAACGTGCCCTTCCGGCTCTGGGACGCAATGGAAGGAGGATGCGTTTGGTTCTGCCCCTGGCCCGGTCCGCCCACTGTGTTTGTGCTGTTCGTCCCTGTAGCGAAGAGACATGCAGACAGAGCGAGAGAGGGGGCTTTAGGTGCATCTTATTATAAACATGCTTAACAGACACAATCCAAGCACACAGAGCATATCGAGGTGTTCATGTATATTCTCGTATACATCACGTCACGCTAGATGTGTAGGGGAACAGTGACTGTAGTGAAAAGCCCTAATCAGCACCTGGAGGTCCGCTCTGAGGCTAAAGGGGTAATTTTATCTCTCTGAATCCAGCCTGAAAAACAGGGGTACGGTGAAAGAGTTAAGACATCATTGAAAGCACATTCACGGTGCTCCAGTCTCATCTCATCTCTGTTAGGATTCAATCTCACGCTCTGGCTTGCTGCAGTGAGCTACAGCGGCGTTAGAGGGAGCCATGGAGCAATGGAAATGGAGTTTACTGTGCAGTCTAAGTTCCACTGCTGTAACCTTAAATGAACTGCGATGACTCAAACTTAAAGTGCATCCCGTCAGTTATTATGGGCTTTGTTTCATTTTTTTTTTTTTTTTTGGAGGGGTGGTTTGGGGGAGAGGGCATGGTTTTCCTCTGACAAGTCTGTTTATTCACATAACTGCAGCCAATCACGAATTAGTAGTGAAAATTAATAATAATAATAATAATAATAAAAAGAAATTCCTGCTAGTAAAGATGTTTAATCCTGAGCGGAACAAAACCTGCTTGCAAACTCTAAGAAAAGGCAAATTTCTTGCTAAAAAGGTTCCATGCATTTAATTATGCATGAACTACATCACCTTGGCTCCTACGGACATGTCTGAGGATAACTGATGTATGCAAGCTGACTCTTGTGCGATTACTTATGTTCATGTCTCATGTGTATGAGGGGAAAACAAAGAGCGGCAAACGCGTGCAGCAAAAGAATTCAAAACCAGCACATATGAATGATCTGAACGAAAGCCTGGTGGACCGCACGCTTTCGGGCTTGTCGGGAACGAGATGGACAGACGCTATATATATATATTTTTTTTCCCCCCATGATGTCAGAAGAGGACCGGCCTCTGATGCAGAACAAAAAGCCTCCGATAAAGCAGCAGCAAAGAAAGAAAAGAGAACAACGGAGACATGGGACCGAGAACAAAGCCTGAAGCAAAGCGACTCACAGAAGGAAAACACTAGAAGGAAGTTCTAGAACTCAGCATTTAACTGGATGACGTCCATTCATTTTGCTTTGATGAGACGTTTCAGAGCCATGCGCGGTTCATGGAAGGTTTTATCTGCTTCATAGCAGGCGGGCCGATGAACTCACAATAGTTCCTTAACCAAAGTCAGGCCAGCACGTATTAAAGCGCATTAATCTGGGGGGTGTGTTATACTGTAGCTCTCACGGGTGAGGGTAAAGTGAATGAGCAGAGGGAAGAAAGCCTACAAGTAACAACTAGGTGGGTTATTTATTATTATTATTATTATTATTATTATTATTATTATTAAATACACTAAACATTAATCAACTAACACAACCGCTATTGAAATCTTAACTAGGCTTAGCTAAATAAGAGGTCACGAACAGCAATATAACAACATCATTGATATTTCTACAACCGCGTACACCACCATGTTTGTTTAACGATCATGCTCATGATAACTTCAACGCTTCAAATAATCAAAAAGGTCTCGGGATTCCGTACTTTATTGGCGACTATGTTTCCAGTTGACCAATAAACCTGTGGTCTGAATCGTTGAGAGATGGGGTTTTTATCTGCATTTCGATCCTTGGTTTGTTCAAATCTGGACAGTCACTTTCCAGATAAAAGTAAATATCCACCGACTGTCTCTCCAACGGAAAGAGTTCCCATATTCGCACGGACCAAAATCAATTTCAACGTGTCGAACTGATTCCAAAACTTTGGGACTCTTCGTTTTTCAATGAAACCGATTCATTGTGGGACCTTCGATGTGAACCGAAGGCAGGACGGCGAACTGATACCTTGACACCCATCGTATATTAAAATGAAACTATTCATTTATTATCGTTTGCCACTGGGGTGAAAAGAAAACCGTTGAACTACTTCTAAGCTAACCGATCCACATAGATTTGCTTCTTGTGGCCTGGAGAATTGATGTTTTGCGTGCCACAGTGTGCTTCATGATACTGTTATTAGCAAATGTGATGACTTTAGCCCTCAGAAAGAAAGAAAGCCCGGTACATAAGGGTTAGTGCGGGGAAAGCGAGGCTTTCGATTGGCTTGGATGTAATCTGACGAGAGCTCAGGCGGGTCCGTTTGGAGTGTGTGCACTTGCCTGCTCCGGCAATGAACAGTCCTAGGACCAGAAATGCGTCTCGGTGAAGCGTGCGCTCGATTTTCGGAGTGTTTGTGCAAGAGAAGGGTTAGGGCGCTGGCTCAGATTGTGTTGGAAAATACCTTATTAATCTTGACATGCCACATTTACAGCACATGAATGGATCATCGGGACAGAGAAATGCTCAAGTCGGGAATGAGTGCTAAGCATTGCTCGGCGTGTCATGCTCAAACAAGCCACACACACACACAAACAAACACAAAGAATAGAACAGGACAACAGGAAGTGAAGGAATGAGGGAGGAGGAAAGAGGAGCACAGGAAGAGTAGGGGACATGAAAAAAGGAGAGAGAGATAATT
>CM022766.1:22176723-22204223 GCA_012411365.1 Ameiurus melas | reverse complement strand
ACACAGAGAGAGAGAGAGAGACAGAGACAGAGAGAATGAGTAGGAGAGAAAGACAGAAAGTAGCCATGGCTCAAAAGATTGGTGAGCATGGAGCTTCACTGCTCAGTGAAGGGGGAAAGCAGAAGCACATCTAACCCTAACATCTACACCAAAGCATGCGCTGAGGAGCTTCAGAAAGAGGAAGCTACATCGAGTTGTACAAAGTGCCACAAACACGTTAACATATAATAAAAAGGCTGAGATTCTAACAGAAATATACCACTTTTAGTGAAATGATAAGATTAACCCTTAAAGACCTGGATCGATTTTAGGGAGATCTGCCTCTCCTGTATTTTTTTCGGTTTCTCTCACCCTGTATGAGTGCCATATATCCTTTTAAACAGAAGAACTTCATTTTTGCAATCTAGCTCATTTAAAGTTCCAATTTTATTTCATTTTTTGTCTGAGAACTGATGAATTTATCCAGAATTTTTAGAAAAAAAACGCCAGAAACAATTTGATGGTGGGTTTTTTTTTTGTTTGGTTTTTTTTTCATAACCTCCTGAAGTTTTTTTTTCTTTATAAATGTATACCTGGACGTTTTCGACTTCACCTAACATTCCCTTAGGAAGTTATAGCCATTTATTACAATATAACTTAAGGTATTTTATTTACTGACGATGTAGATGTGTCCATAAAAAAGATGCGTCTCTCAAATGAAGAATCCCATCACATCGAAACCCCCCCCAACCCCCAAAGAAACATGTTGATTGGTGGAGTAGATGACAGTTTGAACCCATCTGGGCACGAGGAGGGTGGGACTAAGCAGCAACTGTTTGGCTCAGGAACAAACTGCGTGGGTTTCCTTGACGAATCAATGCTGCAGAACATGATCGCACAACCATGACGTATCCACATTCGCTCCGGAGCATCAGATCGTCCAACTGAGACACAGCTGGGAATCTCCACTTCACGGGACTTTTTAAAGCATGCAGGTTGGATTTAGCGGTTCAAAAGCTATGAAGTATTTTAGAACAACAGTTATTTTTAGTTGTGAGGTTTTCGAGCATTCATCAGCGTTTCCATGCTCGGACACAGAAATGCTGCTACTGTCATATAAGGAATTAAACTAATACCACCGTGCGGTTGAATTCTCGATTCTGATTGGTCAGAAGGGGCGGATTCATTTTCTAGAACAGTAGGTTGTGTTATCGTTTCTATAGTAACGGCTCGTTCACAGGGACGTGTACGGTGGACGCTTCACGTCATCAACGGGGGTAACTGCCGACACGGCCGAGTGTTCTCTTCATGCATCGCATGACCTCGTCATCAACTACTTCCCTACGACGGCATACACGTTATTCTTTAACTGACGTCGAAGAACAGGCTGTTGAACATGGATTTACTCTCGAATTTTAAGGCAAGGCGATAACTATGCTAAACACATGACTCGTATTTTAGTCTTATTTGAACTTTGGCTGCAAATCTTTACAGCTTTTAAAAAAAAAAAAAACCATATAGATACATGTAAATAATAAATCACAGCAAAATCTGCTCATTATTGTTGGAACGAAAGGCCTGTGGCACAGCGTAAGACTTAGAAGCGGGGGTACGTGTGCAATCTGTTTGGGTGAGTATGTTACCATGCGTGGGCAGACAGAGGCTGGGGGCGGACAGCGTGGCATCACTGGTGTAGGCGGAGTATAGGTTCTCGCTGGAAGGTGAGGGCTTGAAAGCTTGGAGCAGGGGGTTGCTCCCTGTCTCTCCCAACCCACTGGGGGCGTGAAAGGACTGCTGGGTCGGGTACACCAAGGGAGCGCTTTGCGTGGATAAAGTGGTGCTCCCTAACACACACACACACACACACACGCACGCAGATCAGCACCCACTTTGTCTTTTCTGGTGTAGAAGACAGTAGAAGAAAAGCGTACCAGGCTGAACCGGGCTCTTACTGCCCTGAGAACTTGCGCGGCTCGACTTGCTGCTTTTGCTCTTGGTGGGTCGGCGCCTGCGGCCAGCCAGATTCACCGCGGGTGGGTTTATGATGGCGGGAGCGACTTTGCCGACACGGGCGAAAAGGGCGTCGATCTCCTCCTTCTGACGAGCGTACAGCGCCTGACTCTCCATCAGGTGCCTGACAGCACAATGACAAGAAATACGTGGAACATCTCAGACCTCAGCAAGAGAATCATTTATTACACAGAGAGTTGGACTGAACACCATAATAATAATAATAATAATAACTAATAATAATAATAATAATAATAATAACTAATAATAAAACGGAGAGAGAAACGTACTTCTCGCGTAGCTTGTCGATTTCCCGTTTGAAGTCCTCGTCTTCAAACTCGGAGTCGTTATCGCTGCTGAAGTAGGAGTTAAAGGAGTTGTTCGTGCTCATCTGGCCCTTGCCCTCAGGACTGAGTGCAGGGCCGTTGCCCATAGCTGGAGGACTCTGGGGTGGTGGTTCTGGAGACTCTGCAGCCCCGGGCAGGAGGGTTATTGGCTTGTCAGCGGCTCGACTCACAGAGAAACGGCCCACTGTGGTTTCACTCTTGGTGGTGACCTGGAAGCGGCCGATTGTAGTTGGCTCGCCGGTGGGCGCAGGGGGCAAACCGTCCACCACATCGCCCCCTGACTCACGCAGAGGAGGACAGGCCCTGTGCAGTGTGTTCTCGGGACTGGAGAGATTAGAGGACGAGGACGAGGTGGATGAAGAGGTGGTGGAGGAAGATGAGTCACCGGAGGTTGTGGGAGGCTGCAGGGAAGAGTCATCAGCTGCTAAAGACACCTGCACGACACGGAGCGAGAAGGATAACGAGAACAGAAAGAAACCACGAGTCAGAGTATTGTGAACAATCAACCGGTGTGATAATACCCTATAGAATATTCAAAATGTTAAATAGTGCCGTGGACTTTAAATACGAGATTATAAAACCATGAACAGGAGGGCTGAAGCAATCGTCACCTGAAATCGGCCCAGCTTGAAACCTCCCGGTGCGGGCACAGCCCCTGGCTCTCCTTCAAGAGAAAATGGAACTGAAAGAGACATTTATGAGAGATTAAAAATAATGAAATGACTATTACAAGTTGGATAATCGAAGATTCACACCCTGGTCAAGTGGCTAAATTTTTTCCAAACTGTTTTAAGAGTTTACCATCACACATCGTTTAACTTTATTTTCCCGAAAGTCATATTTTGGAGTAAAAGAGGCAGCACACACCTGGCTGCCCTCCAGCAGGTATCCCGGTAAGAGAGGACTGCAGAAGAAAGAGAGAAAGGATGAGAATTACATGTCATGCGCACCAAGCACGGAGTTCACTGCAGAGTCAGAAGCAAAGCTTCAGCTGAGTGCATGCTGGTCTCCAACATCATGAACATACATATTCATGATTATCTAGAGATTAAGTATGCGCATATATAAGCCATTATAAGCCATGCTGAGCACCTGGTTTGCGACGCTGCAAACCGACACCGTCTCAGGGCTCAGAGCTCGTCTCAGCTGGGCATCCAGGTCCTCCAGTGGCTGCTGGGACTGAGGAACAAGTCGGTTAACTCATTAGGTCGTGTCCGTTTAGTCACATCGTACAAAAACACAAACACGTCATGAGAAAAAGCAGCTGAATTACGTTCTGCGGGGGGAAAAAAAAACCAGGGCTTTAATGCAAGACTCGAGTCTGCTGAGATTTTTTTCGGACAGATACACATAGTTCTGAATCGAACAACAAAGTCCCTTTTTCATCTCATGTTACATTTCAGTTGTTGGTTTGTTTTTTTTGTTGTTTTTTTTCAAAACAGGAAATTAAATGCTCTTTTTAAGTGTTCAATTTGTACCAAGTGGCTTTGAGCCAGGGAAATTCACAGAAGCAGATGATCGCATGTACGTGTGTTGACGGTTTGAGAAAAAGAAAAAAAGTCTTTTATATGCACGATTTACATCTTAGGGATGTGAGTGGATAAAGGGCTTTCTTTAAGATGGCAGATTTCATATTTCTGAGTGCAGTACAAGTAATTAAATATCCAAAGAAAACCCCTATGTAAAACAATTCCCTCCCATCGTTTCCTAAAGTCCTGAGAGAGAGAGAGAGAGAGAGAGAGAGAGAGTTAATAAGAATCACAGGCTTAATGAGGTTCACAGAAATGTGATGCCATGCAAAATTGATATTAATCCGATTAGCAAGCTCTTCGCATGCCTCACTTGTTTTTCAGGACAGTGAAAGAGAGAAGACGTGTATAGAGAGAGAGAGAGAGCGAGAGAGAGAGAGAGAGAGGGGCAGGAAAGAGTGAGCCGAGTTTAACACGGTGAGGAAAGAACAAGACTAATCAAGAGAAGCGAAGCACTGCTAGAAAAGGGAAGAATAATGCACCTGTGTTAGACAAGGTCCCGGGAAGAGAGGTGGGTGTTCTGAGGGTGGCGTGCCGGCCTGCTCGGAGCCGACAGGCAACACCTAACGAGATGAAGATGAAGATCAAACCACAGCATTTGTTACAGTTTGCTACCAGAAAAGGCTACACTGCCACCTCCAGGCCACATGCAGCTTACATGAGCAACAAGAGTCACCCTTAAACTTGCAAGACAGTACAGAGTAATTATGATCACGTTAAATTCCACTAAAAACCGCCCGGTACTTGGGTTTTATTACTGTCTTGTATCATGTCCTGAAACATTTCCCCTGAATGGATCCCCTCAGCACAGATTTATTGTTTTTAATATAATCCAACTGTTCGATGATTCAGCTCTTTGTTGACATCATAAACGTGCGCGATAACATTTCGCCTATTCATTGGAGATGCATGCTCTACATAAACGGATAAAGTCTGCGAGTATATCTTTATGGAGCAGTAACGGAAGGAGTCTCTGGTGTCGGTAATGGTCAGAGTTAAAGCTGTAAAGTTACGTCTACAGGACAGGAGTTTTCACATTTTGAGTGGGGGGGGAAAAAACAAAACGAGAGGCTCGTGAGGGTTTATAGCTGCTATGACCTAGGCGATAACAGGAACTAACTTGGTTTGCGGATGTTCCAAAAGATTGGATGCAATATAAACTGATAAAAAAAAAAATACGATGTGCATCATTCTTTCATAAATAATCACTGTGGCACAAGAGGAATAAAACACACCAGGACGTGCTGCTATCGGAAAATAACCGACATGGCGGGATTATTTTCCGATAACAGCGCATCCCTAAACGGTTCGTTCCCCCACGTAGTAAAATCGCATGCATTAGATCGTGTGTAGAGGCCAAGGTTGGGTGCGGTGTTAAATAGCAGAATAATCATTCCATAGGGGTTAGTGGTTCTACAGAATGTGGTTTCTGACAGAGAAAGGAAATGAATGTTCATCTCGGCTGATGTTCTACAGTTTTGAACACCCACATCTGGAAACGATGGCCACTCACCGGCAAACGGGACAACGGCGTTTTGCTGACAGGGGTGGCACTAGTGACCGGGGTGGTCATAGGAGAGCTCAGAGGTAAGCTAGTGGGAGGAAGAGGGGTGGTGATGGAGGTGGTAGGGGAGGATGTGCCGGGAGCAGCTGGCTCGGTGGCACTGGCGTCAGCTGGGCCGGAAGGAGGGCCGGCGCCCATGTCCATAAAGAGTGAGCGCAGCTTCTTGTCTAGAGCATGGATGTCATCAATGCCTGGGGTTTTGCTCTGAGGGTCGCTCTCACACTCGGCGCAGTGAGAATGGCTCTGATTGGGCAGCGGCGAAGGCTGCGGTTGGCTGTGAACCAGGGTGGGCTGCACCACAGGGGCACTGCTGGCGACTGGCACCTGTGGCAAAGAGGCGGTGACGGGGAGTGGCGCAATGACACTAGGCGGAGTTTGAATGGCTGTGCTGGGGACAACAGGAGGGGTGATCTGTGCTACGCTGGGAGCGACAGCAGGCGGTTCTGTGATTCCGCCAGGAAAAGAGATCACATTGTTTATAACGGGAGCGTGCTGGCAGAGCGGAGCGATGCTACTCGGCGCTGCTGTGCTGACAGTGGTGTGTACCGGGACTGTCGGCTGGGGAAAAACAGCAGAAGGGGCCGAGGAAGGCGGAGTCGAGAAAGGCTGAGCCGTCATACCGGTCACAGCGGGTTGACTGACAGGCAGGGGGATCTGAGGAGGTAACGACACCACCACAGGAGTGAGCGAAGGAGGGGGAGAGGAGGACAAGGAGGAGACCGTCAGAGGAGGGCCAGCTAGCTCAGAGGACTGTGGTGGAGATGACAGCATCGTAGTGGAGGACAGAGGCAATGAGCTGACTGCGGGGAACAGTGGAGGAAGGGAGGTGTTGAGAGTAGGGGGCGCTGTGCTCGGCCCAGGGTCATACTGTCCCTGACGCATCTCGGAAAACGCCTGCTGCAGTGAAAGCGCCGAGGCGGACTGAGACAGACCCATCGCAGGCAGTCCTGCTGCTGAGAAAGACACATATAATCATACTGTGAAACCAGCCCCTTAAACCAACTTCAAAAAGAAAATCACATTGTGGCAAGAACTCGTAGAAAAGAAGAAAAGATATTTCCGCTTACATGCTGCAGACTGCTCAAAAATAGGAGCAGGGGGTTGAACCGCGCTGAAGAATTGTTCCTTCAGTCTGGACTCGGGAACAGGACTGACGATGAACCTGCGGCCCGCCGAGGTCACCACCTGAGTAGTGGTACCCGCGCCGGCACCTGGACGAAGAGGCGGAGGACTCGAACAAACTTTTCTGAAAATAGATACTGGGGTATGGGATTGTAAGGTCCTACCTGGCTGGAGAGGTGTGTACGGAGCAGACATCTGCACTTCAGGATTGCTTAACGTCTGGGAACACAAGCAAGACCACTATTAAACAGTTTTCTGACATGGCACGAGGCGAAGATGTTCTACAAAGCTGCAACTGCGATAAACGCCAGCCTCTAACTGTCGATGAAAACAAGAACAAGTTGTGTCAAGTCCATTATAGTTCGTCAAGAGGCTCCAGATGTTTTGGATGCAGTACCTGGCTGCCTTCCCTTTCAAGACCCCTTTCATCTGCAGTCTCGATGACCTCCCGGACCTGTTCGATAAAGGACTCTCGCTCGCTCTCCAGAATAAACTCGCTCTCAACCTGGTGAGAGAACGCACAGTTAATACACCACAGTGTACAACGGGACAAAGCCCATACATTCCACCCATGACCCTAATTAACCTCAATTTTCCTTTTTGTTTTCGAATAGTCACGCCAAAATACAAAATTTAATTACGTGAAACAAATTCAGTGTTCCAAACACTAGCCCTTAATTAGGTTCTGTTGTTCCTGGAATTTGGGACTTTATTCAGTCTTCAGCCGTCATGAGAATTCATTTATGGCTGTATGCCTCAAGTACAAACATCTGGTCAGTGCTTTGAAAACAAACAAGCCAACACACACACACGCAATACATTTTGGCCAATGCGCTAGACAATCAGCTCTGACGATAATGAGCAGTCCTCGTGGTGGTTACCATGATCTGAGCGATTTCCTCAGGATTATCTCCATCCAGGTCGAATTTGAAAGTCACCATTTTCCTGTTGTGTGTTTCCAGCTGGCACTCGGCAACCCTGTCACCCATATTAGAGATCTAAAAGACAAACAGAAGTGCAGTTGGGTCTAAATAAAAGAAAAACAAACAACTAAACAAAACGAAAACAAACAGTATTTGATGCAGGAGACGGAAGAGTGCCGTGGACGTACATTGAGCACGTTAAGTTTGGCTTTGGTGGTCTTGTCGTGGCGGGAGCGGCTGCGTACGGATCTGCGCGGGTGCCGTTTGGCTGAACGACCCTCGTGCCTGCCGCTGGTCCCGCCCTCATTTCCGTCACTCATGCCAGACGCCACATCAGAGTGGCTGCTAAGGGGGGAAAAATAAACACCCCCCCGCCCGGACAAAACGCATTTTAAAGGGTGTGGACATCTACACAGAACTAAACATGCAAAGTTAGATTCAGGACATGCTGTTATAGGAAAAGAGTGATCGCGAGAGTGAGACCGTGCGTGTGTGAATTACGCCGTCTCTATACTAATGACGAAGCGGTGAGTTCAACTATGTTACTATGGTTACAGTTGTTTACGGTTTTAACGCGCACCTTCCGGCCAAATCAGAATCGAGTATTCAGACAGACCATGGTATAATAAACCTTATACGTTTAAATAACAGCAATTTTGTCTGTTTTATTATGAGGCGTGGATCGTGTGGAGCATCCGCTGTACACATTTACAAGGACAAATGTCTTCTGTCTGAGCTGCTGCTATAGAAAATGCAATCGACGCCTTCTAATCAATCAGAATGAAAACTTCAGCACTGATGTTGTGCGAGGAAGGTATAAAGGAAATGGTAAGAGCTTTACCTTTCCATGCCGCAGGGCACTGCTGGAGCCTGAAGCTGTGACATATCCGTAGTCTGAGAACCGGTCTGGGATGCCTAGAACGGAAAATAACAAAACTCAACAAGCACCACAAGATAAGACGCGAGACCGAGTAAGATTTTTTTTTTTTTTTTAAATACAAACATGAAGGCTGATGCATCAGTCATACTTCTGATCTATCGGTTTACTCCATCAGAATGAAAATTGGTACGAAACGGTCTAAGCAGCTTACATATACGAAGAACAACCAAAGGAATACGAATTAAGACCAAAAAAGAAAGGAAATGTACTGCAAATTCGTCGCAAATCAATAACATGGTCAGCTCAGTCTGAGGTGGTTCGACATGGCATCCTTTCCAGAGGTACCTGAGCCGGGGATTCTGACGCTAGCCCGGGCTGCTCGGGAGGACTGGGGACAGTAGCCACACAGATTGTTGGCACAGTGGTCGTAAGCGGCAGAGGAGGAAGCGTCGTTTGAGGCTGCAACGACGCAGTGAGCAGTGCTGAGGGAGACGCAGACGGTACGGTTCCTGGTGCCGGGGACGAGGGAACTGATGAAGCCACCACAAGGAGCGGCTGCTGTCCCTGGGCCACTGTTAGTGGGAGCGGCTGAGCAGGCACTGATACAGGGGGCAGGAAGCCCCGCCCAGGCACAGACGGCTGGGAGAGATAGGAGAGGGGCAGTGGGGTAAGTGTGACGATCGGTTGGAAGAAAGGCGAGAGATCTGGAGTCTGGATCGGAGGGGGAGATGAAGGCTGCAAGGCCAGATTCAGCAAGGGAAGAACACGGTTCCATTTAAGCACGACCAATCAATCAATCAATAAATAATACAAACAGAACAAACTAGCAGGGATCAGCATAACATCATGCCTCAAGCATAAACACGACAAAATCCATTTCGACTGTGGGGAGGGAAGACGTGCCACTCCCGAGTGCCAAAACAGTCCTGAGTGCTCGCGAAACCAATCTACGCAACAGGCGTGACAAAAATAATGAACAAGCAGACTAGGCACACAGAATCAGTGGATGTTCTCAGTGACACACACACACACACACACACACACACGGTGGGTTAATGCACACCAAACCATGGTGGTGAAGACTAAAAGTGAGCGTCCACCCAGAATGACTACCTGCACCAGAGCGAGCGGAGTCGCCTGGTATTGGAAGAACAGACGCTCCACACACGGCGACGGGGACACAACCCGAGGACTCAAATCACTAATACACTGTTAACAACCATGCAAACACACACACAGGGGCAGCATGCCAAGAGACAGGTCAGACCTGAACCCACACACTTGGTTATATGTATATGAAGAGTTTGAGGTTCAGGTTCAGATGTAATGTTCTCAAGAAGAGGAAATAAGGTTTAAAGGCGCAGATAATGGCACTAAGGCAAAGATTAACGAGTGCGTAATGAGAATTTTCCAGTGTATTAAATGAGTTACAGCCGCGGAAAGGTCAAGTCAGACTAGATTTGTCAGCAAAATGATAATCATATATATGAAACCTGATCTCAATTACGTTAAATTAATAAGGATTGGAACACGTTGAAACACTTACTGTGTGCTAATAGGCAACGGGTCAGTAAGATGATTGGGTATAAAAAGAGTATCTTAGAGAGGCGGAGTCTCTCAGAAATAAAGATGGACAGAGGTTCACCAATCTGCGAAAAACTGCGCATATAATTTGTTGAACAATTTCAATATAATGTTCCTCAACGTAAAATTGTGAAGCCTATGACTATCTCATCATCAAAAGATTCTGAGAATCTGGAGACATCTCTGTGCGCAAGGGACGAGGGTGAAAATCTAGATTGCATGCCCGTGATCTTCGGGCCCTCGGGCGGCACTGCATTAAAAACAGGCATTTAAAAAAAAAAAAACACCTCCAGAACTCATTGTCTGTGAACACAGTTCTCCGTGCCATCCAGAAATGCTGGTTAAAGCTCCATCATGCAAAGATGAAGCCGTATGTGAACACGGTCCAAAAACACCGTCGTCTTCTCTGGGACGAAGCTCATTTAAAATGGACCGAGACAGAGTGGAAAACTGTTCTGTGGTCAGACGAATCCAAATCTGACATTCTTTTGGGAAACCATGGACGCCGCGTCTTCTAAACTAAAGAAGAGAGGGACGATCCGGCTTTTTATCAGCGCTCAGTTCAAAATCCTGCGTCTCTGATGGTACGGGGCCGCATTAGTGCCTATAGAATGGTCAGCTTGCACATCTGGAAAGGCACCACCAATGCTGAAAGGTGTATACAGGTTTTAGATCAACATATTCTTCCATCCAGATCCCATCCCATCTTTACTTCTGAGAGACTCCGCCTCTCTAAGATACTGTTTTTATACCCAATCATCTTACTGACCTCCAGTTAACCTAATTAACCTAATTTGTGAGCCCATCTCTGGGAATAGTATGGATGAGAAATGTGTGCTAATATTAAAGTAGTGTGTGTGTGTGTGTGTGTGTGTGTGTGTGTGTGTGTGAGATACCTGTGTAGCAGGAGACCCAGGCTGGATGTGTGTTTGGGCGATGCTTTGTAGGCCTGAGCCGGCAGGCTGTGGTGGAAGAGGCTGCTGCTGCTGCTGCTGCTGGGGCAATGAGACGGTGGGCTGCTGAGAGGCAGGGTTCACCTGCTGTGGAAGCATCTGGAGCACAAAGAGCAACATTCACACATAAGAAGGTGGGCTAGAAAAGATGGATAACTAACTGAACAATAATCAGTAAGGAATCGTCCGCGCGTCTATTCCAGCCCAATAACTGGCTGCATTGCTATGAAATAATTTACAGTCGAGATGAGAATGATTACATTAATCCTAACGTCTGTATCCTCTATTATGGATCGTTTGTGCCGTTGAAAAAAACACCCCACCCCGTTCAGAGTAGTAGACAGTGAGTTTCGGAGACATTTATTAAAGCAAATATCGTTTGTTCAGACCAGAAATCTGTTCTGACTGACTGAGGTAAGTTCTTTTAAAATGTTGTTGATAACAATAAGAAGACACTTAAGACATTTCTCTTTTTCATCCTCACTACCCTAGGTATGTATACAAGCAGCATTTATGCACAGAAACAAAAACAAACAAAAAAGACAAAAACACTAACGGATACAGGATCTTTTAGAAACAGTTCAGGCTAATCGATTTATATCATGGACAAGGCTGATTCAGGATGCACTAAGAAACTGAAAATTGGAGAAGGCCAGGAGTGACACAGCAAAGAGAGGTGCGTGCGTGTGTGTGTGTGTGTGAGTGAGAGAGAGAGAGAGAGAGAGAGAGAGAGAGAGAGAGAGAGAGAGAGAGAAAGATGGTGGTAGTGGATTTGGGGGAGTTTCTCTACCTGCGAAGAGACTGCTGGGATGTAGTAACCTCCATACTACAAGAAACAAATACAACACAGTGTAAGAGATAGATAGATAGATAGATAGATAGATAGATAGATAGATAGATAGATAGATAGATAGATAGATAGATAGATAGATAGATAGATAGATAGATAGATAGATAGATAGATAGATAGATGGATGGTGGGGAGAGAGAGCGAGAGGGGGGAGAGAGAGATAGAGAAAGAGAGAGGGAGAGAGATATAGAGAGACAGATAAAGAGGGAGAGCGGGGGGAGATATAGAGACAGAAAGAGGGAGACAGGAAGAGAAGAGAGGGGAGATATAGAGAGAGACAGAGAAATAGAGATATAGAGAGGAAAGAGATATAGATATAGAGACATACAGAGAAAGAGGAGAGAGAGAGATAGAAGTAGAGAGAATGCGGAGAGAGAGAGAGATAGATATAGAGAGTCAGAGAGAGAGAGAGAGATAGAAGGGGAGAGAGCAAGGAGGGGAGAGAGAGAGAGAGAGAGAGATAAAGGTGCTAGAGAGGATAATGAGGAGAGAGAGAGAGAGAGAGGTAGAGAAGAGTGAGAGGAGAGAGAGAGATAAAGTTAGAGATGAGATGAGAGAGAGAAAAGATGAGAAAGGGGAGAGAGAGAGAGAAGATAGTAGGAGAGAGATTACGACGGAGAGAGAGGATAGTAGAGAGTGCGAGGGAGAGAGAGAGAGAGGAGTGAGAGAGAGAGTAAGGTAGAGGGAGAGAGAGAGAGGAGGAGGTAGAGAGTGCGAGGGAGAGAGAGAGAGAGAGAGATAGAGGTAGAGAGAGGCGAGGGAGAGAGAGAGAGAGATAGGAGGTAGGAGAGAGTGAGAGAGAGAGAGAGAGAGAGAGAGGTAGAGAGAGAGGCAGAGAGAGAGAGAGAGAGAGAGAGAGAGATAGAGGTAGAGAGAGTGAGGGAGAGAGAGAGAGATAGAGGCAGAGAGAGTGCAAGGGAGAGAGAGAGAGAGAGAGAGATAGAGGTAGAGAGAGTGTGAGGGAGAGAGAGAGAGAGAGAGAGAGAGAGAGAGAAACATCTCTGGAGTCCACAGCTTTCACACGCAGGAGAGAATTCAGAGAGAGAAAGAAGAAAAGAATAAAAGAATGCATTTTCTCTGCTTTTGCCCAGACTGGCCTCTTTAATAACTAAACTGGAGAAACGTGCTGCAAGTCATCATACCTGTGGATTGACCGGGTCGCACCAGGGTGCGGCCTGGGCACTGGCGGAGACCATCGGAAGAGCCGTACCGCACTGGGGAGGCGGAGCCTGCTACAGTATGGACAGCGAGAGACAGAAAAATAGGAACGGAGGAAGAGAAAGATGGTAGCGGTGGAAACGGATACAAACAAAAAGAAGAGGATTCACAGTCAGAATAACGGTCGTTCCAAACCCAGATAACCGACATGGATTAAAAGGCATGTATACACAAAGCGTGACCCTTCTGAGGAGCCACTGAGGCGCTCAGATGAGACCTCGCTCTTGGTACATGCCTCGAACACTTCACACACAGACGGCATCACGTGTTAGTCTGGGAGTGAGTAGGGCTTCATGCATGTGGAACTCTAAGATGATTCAGAGCTTTAAGTGACTGTTAGCACTGAAAATGTGCCCAGGTTGTGCTCGGTGCTGCTGTAAAAACACATCCCCGGAATGCATTCGGATTTACGCTAGCTTCCGCCCTTTTCCATCACGGAAGGGTGTGAGAGAATGAACCCTTAGAAAGCTGTAAGCAAGTATACTTGTCTCCCTGCGTCTCCGTCGGAGCGTACAAGTATAGATGCACGTGGCAGTTTGCCTTACCTTGGCCTTCTGCCTCATATCAAAGAGCTGTACAGCAAGCAAATAAATAAATAAATAAATAAAAACCCCCCCAAGCAGATCAGATGGGGAAAATGCCAAGGATTTAAAAAAAGAGAAAAACCAAAGCGAGAAATGGAATTGCAGGACAGCACTGATGTCAGATTTCTAAGGGTTAACATGAACCGACTCTCGAACTGAAGGCAAAACCGAATTCCATTACAATAACAAATGATACAAATTCTCCACCACTGTAAAAAAAAATATTATACCGTTTTAACCATTTCCAGCCGACTACAAGGCCCCAGCTCTAGGAAAGCAGGAGTTCTTAATAATCAACCGATTTGATAAAAAGAAAGAAAAGAAAGAAAGACAATCCATGTGGCTGAAATATTACAAAAGCAGGTAAAGGGAATATAACGTGGAGGAGTAAACCTGCTCAAACCCCCAATTTGTGTTGTATGTTTGCATGTGTTTGAAAATGCAAATTCTCCGTTCCCTCTGGACCCCCTCCCCCGCGTCACCATTTACCACTTGTTTAGGAATCAATATATATATAGGTAAATAAAAAACGCTCCCTTCAGGGTAAAGGGGCTCCATTCAACTTTGAATTTGCATGTTAGTGTTACAGATATACAGCGAAGGTGTAATAGACCATATATCTTCAAACGCACACGTCATATATGCGTTTATATGAACATACACACAAAATAGTACTTACTCACATGAAAACTTCGATAACAAACGAGACAAATGGAAAGGACAACGCGAACATTGTCTGTTAAACGAAAACAAACAAACAAAAAAAAAACACACAAATGTCTGAAAAAGACAAGGAGATTTCAGAAGGCAGGTTTACTTGCACTTTGCCGAAAGAGTCCCCGCATAAATTATAAACTTGTATTGAGCTATGCACGGCTGGAGAGGGTTAAAACCACAACCACAGGGACGAACTGAATCAGGTGAGAGAGAGAGAGGGAGAGAGAGAGAGAGAATGGAGGGAGGTTAGGGAGGAGAGTAAGAAGAAGCGTTTGGGTGTAATCACCAAAGCAGAACCCTGTAGGCTCAGAGCAGTCTCCAGGTAGGAAAGTTCAGGAGGCTGAATGGTGCTTTGTCGGGCCCAGGCGCTCTGTAGAGTGCTGATATTAGAGCTGAACGGCTCAGACGGAGGGATGAAGAGATAAGACTGGTGAGTGGGAGGATGGCCGTCACATGTTCCGCTCCCTCTTTCGGACGTCTGGGGGATGGACTGAGCGAGCGAGGCATCCAGACACGGGCGTCCTGCGTGCGGCAGAGGCGGTGAGTGAAAGTCTCCAGTGTCGGATGTCACCGAGTCGCTGGAAGGATCCGGGCTGCGCTCTTTTTGAGCGTGGAGCAACAGGAGGCTTCCTGGAGGCAGTGGCATCTCCGGGCTCACGTAGCTCCCCAGTTCCTCGGTCACTGGCTGCAGCCGACTGCACGGTGCCGTGCTTCCGGACCCCTCTTCCAGACTGAGTTCCATGGAGCCGCGCCGGGCTCGGAACAGCCTCGCAGCCAACGTTCCCGGCTCTGCTTGGATGTTGTGCGTGTGGAACTCGAAGGCAGGACCAGGATCGGGAGTGTGTGCCAGTACTGGGGGAGCAGAATGAGGAAATGACGGGTGAGGCTGGTAACAGGATTCTTGGGCCATGCCAACGGGTGCTGGCTGAGGGATGGGACTGTGGTTCAGGCGCATGAGACCCGGAACGTGTGGGTGTAAGTAGCCCGGGCAGGGCTGAGGGCTCTCGTACGCCAGACTCGCAGCAGCAGCAGCAGCCTGCATTTGCTGGTGGAAGGTGAGCTGGTTGAGCTGATGTGCTGTTATCGGGTATCCACTGTACGCCATGGCCTCCAAATGGTCCAGCAGGACGGCCTGGTTGAGACTCAGTCTGCGCACGGCCTCCTCCTGCTCCATTCGCATGTCCTTATAGCTCTGTAAGGACTCCGTCGAAGCCTGCATTTGCTCGGCCAGTCTATGAGCCGCCATGTTCGGTAGCAGGAAGTGTGACGGCTCATGAGCTTCGACGCTAGAGAACGGGTGGAGGCTGCTCCCATAGCTGCGGTAGGCTGGCTGAAAGTGGCGCGTATGCGCCTCTAAGATAGAGGTGCTCTTGCGGCGCTGCACGTTGAAGCCTTTGGGTGGGCAGGACGGCGGCGGGGAGAAGGAGATGGGCCGCTCGGGGATGGAGGGGAAAGAGAGCGGCGGGTCAGGCACACCCGGGCCCCCTCCACCGCTATACGGCTGAGCCAGAGACTGCGGCTAAAGTGACAATAACAACACATGGCATCGTAGTGAGGTAGCAGAAGAAATGCAGCATCATACAAATACACAAAGAGCAAGAGAAACGGAACATGTACGAGACAGACTACAGAGAAATAATACAGCAGGTAAACTCATCACAAAGCAAAGAAACCTCAAGAATGTAGCACAAAGATGTGAAATACACTTAAAAGCAGGAACGTACTCTCGCAGTATATAGGTGTGAAATTAAATACAGACACGGGGAACGGTTGCGCAGCTCCAGATTTGCCGATTGCTGACGCTCTGGTGATAAAAATACATCCGCCAGAGGAGCAGCAGTCAGTCGTAGTTTCCAGAAGAACGCGAAACCCCCAAGCGTCTGTATTTAACGTGAAACAGAGCGCCCGTGGTGGGTCGGCTTTGGGAACGTCAGGCAGACAAGTGCCTGAAAGCGGCGAAACGCAGATTTTCATTTTATACCATTCGAGCGGCGGATACCACGAACACGAACGCGTAGTCCAAAGTGCGTTCTAACATTCTATCGGTGCTCCGGGTAACAAACACACAGAACGTACGGCTCACTTTTCTAACACTCAGTCATTTACGATGCTTATTAACTCTTACGGTCTGCTCGAGGGAAAAAGACCTAGAAATGATTTTCGCCTGTTTATTTATATTAACAATATTTGATTTTCTGGGTCATTTTCTCCATAGAGATTTAAACCGAAACGGAAAAAAAAAAGTAAAAAAGTTGCTAAGTAATGAACACGAGGGTTAAAACTGTTCAGTTATTTAGACTGAATGTGCTGTGTCACTGAGGCAGGTGTGCCTTAATCTGAAAAATGGCAGTGGATGCTGCGTTAAAGGGACAGACACCACCTCTGTGAGAAAAGCACCGTGGCTCAAGCACAAAGAAAAACACAGAGGAACGTTTATACTGTATATTTAATTCAACTGTATCTGAATTATTACTATAGACCGGTAATTCAATGTGAATTGTGAATGAATGAGTTATAACAACAATAATAATGATGTATGATTTGTACTAGGACCTAAAATAGGTCTTAGAATGAAAGAAACGAACTCGAATTGCGGCCGCGGGTTGTCTAGTTTCGGATGCCCGTGCGTGTGTATGCCGCCGAGGCCTGACCCATCAGGACGCTCCTGCTTCACCCAGACACACTAACATACAGGGCTGGCAAATAGTGCTGGGAGGCTGGAGCGGCGCCGGGGTAACACGCTCTCCAGCGCCTTGGACAGACGGCCGGCGAACGTCTCGGCGTCGGACATCCCCGGTCTGGGTGAGAGCACCGGAGGAGGAGTGGAGGGAAGCTTTGGAGGGTACGATGGAGAAGGAGCACAGGGAAAGCAGGGCACGCAAACGGACATGCTACGACCACGACGCGCAGCGGGAGGTGGAGAAGGCTGCAGGCGAAGGAGGGGGTAGAAATGTAAACATACAGAAGAACCAATGCAACAGAGGAAAACGGATAAATACCGGAAACACACAAAAAAAAGTCATGAATAATAGAAGATAAAACATTAATACAGAGAGAGACGAGAATATGAATCCTCACACACAGATACTCGGGCTGAATTCATTCCGGTACGAATACACACTGAATAATGAACGCTAACGTAAGCTTCGTTTTGGAGAGACTTTAAATCCACCAGTCATTTATAAAAAATTAAAAAAAAGAAGAAAAGAAAAAGAAGAGAAAAGAGTGGGGAAAAAACGTTTTTAAAGACCACCGGAAAATCCGAATATCAGCAGTACCACACCTCTAAAACGATGAAAGATATTTAAACAGTTAACGTATTATATATAACACAGTGCATTCCTTTTTCTTTTTTTACTCTAAGGAAACATTTTTAGTGCTGTGAAGACATTTTATTGCACAAAACAAAATGGAAATCATTAAGCACCCGTTGAAACACAAGGACCGATGAAAAAAAAAGAAAAAAGAAAAATCCAACAAAGATCATGTCAGAAATAACAATGAATACAACTGAGCAAGTGAATATTAAAAAGTTAGAAGACATCAGTGCTATGCAGACTTCCAGACGCATCATCAGTTTCTCAATGAACAAGTCAGCACCAGAGGTCTCAGATACACACTGCCCTCCACTAATATTGGCACCCTTGGTAAATATGAGCAAAGAAGGCTGTGAAAAATGATCTTCTCCTATAACGCCTCATGAGGCTGGAGAATACATGGCAAGGGATCTGAGACTGTTCCTCCATACTGAATCTCTTCACATTTCAAGGTCCACGCTGGTGGACTCTCCTCTTCAGTTCACCCTATAGGTTTTCTGTGAGTTCAGCTCAGGGGACTATGATGGACATGGCAGGAGCTGGATTTTGTGGTCAGTAAACCATTTGTGTGTTGATTTTGATGAATGTTTTGGATCATTGTTCTGCTGGAAGATCCGACCACGGCCCATTTGAAGCTTTCTGGCAGAGACAGTCAGGTTTTCATTTAATATCTGTTGATATTTGATAGAGTCCATGAAAATGTCCAGGTCCTCTGGAAGAAAAACATTCCCACAACCTTAAAGAGTCTCCACCATATTTAACGATGGGCATGAGGTACTTTTCCATATGGCTACCTCTCCGTGTGCTCCAAAACCACCTCTGGTGTTTATTTCTCTATTTCGGTTTCATCTGACCATAGAACCCGATCCTCGAGTTTGTTTTTGGACGAGAGTAGAGGCTTTTTTCTTGAAACCTTCCAAACAGCTTGTGGTGATGTAGGTGACTTCAGATTGTAGTTCTGGAGACTTTCTGACCCCAAGACACGACTAACTTCTACAATTCTCCAGCTGTGGTCTTTGGAGATGTTCTGTCCACTCGAACCGTCCTCTTCACAGTGCGCTGAGACGATATAGACACACGTCCAATTCCAGGTCGATTCATAACATTTCCAGTTGACTGGAACTTCATTATTGTCCTGATGGTGGAAACGGGCATTTTCAACGCTTGTGCTATTTTCTTATAGCCACGCCCCATTTTGTGAAGCTCAACAACCTTTTGCCGCACATCACAGCTATATTCCTTAATCTTATTATGAATGACTAAGGGAATTTAACCTGTGTGTTACCTCATATTTATACCCCTGTGAAACAGGAAGTCATGATTGAACAATTTCCTGTTCCGACTCACCCAGGTGTGCTAAACAAAAGTAAAATATCCATGGGAACACACTTCAAATATATTTGTCTCACATAAATTCGTTATTCACAATAATGACACTTTTTCCCCACAGCCTTCTTTGCTCATATTTACCAAGGGTGCCAATATTAATGGAGGGCGCTGTATTTGATATTTCCAGATTATCATAGCAAACAACCTCAAGAGCACTCAAATAAACACTTGGAAAAATTCCCAAAATAGATGTTTTATAAAATCCCGAAAAAGCATTCAAGCAAAGCAGGAGAAGAGATAAAAAACTGAAGATATATTTTACAATATTTTAGCCAAAAGAATCAAATAAAATAAAAGTTTACCCAACATCAAATCAAATTCAATGCCTATTATACAAAAAAAAAAAACCGATGTAATTATGTTAAAATAATTATGGATGACAAAAATATTAGATGCTTAATGAAGTCCCCAAGCTCACAGAACGGCACGATTCACTTAATTTCAGAAACGTCTCTGAGGGCAAGAATTTAAAAAAACGCTAGTGTCTGATTTGATAGAGGATGTGATAATCTAGACTCAGAAAGAAAAAAAGAAAAACAGAGACAGAGAGAGAGAGAGAGAGAGAGAGAGAGAGATAGTGTAGGCACTCAGGGGTGAACTGATGGGAGTCTGGCACTCGACACAACACTGCTGTCTCGCAAAAAAAAAAACTCAATGTAGATCAAAAAACCAAACAACACAAACAAGGAACTCATAAACAATATAGAAAATAAAGAGTGGGAATGTGGAGGAGAGCCAGCATGAGACTGCACAGGAGTGATATATATATAAAATGATAATGTGTGTGTGTGCTGTGTATGTGAGAGAGAGAGAGAGAGAGAGAGAGAGAGAGAGAAAGAAGGAGAAAAAGAGACAGAGAGAATGACCCTTTTGAAAGCAAACCCATTGCAGTGAGGTATTTTTTTTTTTTGGGGGGCAATAGATTTGCTATCTTTCACAGGCATCATTCCTTATAAACAAACCAGGGCGCGGCTGTGGTTCAGGTGGTAGAGCGGGTTGTCCACTAATCGTAGGGTTGCCAGATCGATTCCCGGCCCACATGCCGAAGTGTCCTTAGGCAAGACACTGAACCCCAAGTTGCTCCTGATGGCAGAGTAGCGCCTTGCATGGCAGCTCTGCTACCATTGGTGTGTGTGTGTATATTATATATATATAATATATATATATATATCTGATTATATATACAATCAGAAAGATTTCTGGCTCCCTGGTGTCTTTTATACAGGTAACGAGCTGTATGCGTTTTTCTGGATTTTCTTGTTGTTATTCTGTCTCTCACTGTTCAAATAAACCTACCATTAAAATTATAGACTGATCATTTCTTTGTCAGTGGGCAAACGTACAAAATCAGCAGGGGATCAAATACTTTTTTCCCCTCACTGTATATATATATATATATATATATGTGTGTGTGTGTGTGTGTGTGTGTGTGTGTGTGTGTGTGTGTGTGTGAGAGAATGGGTGAATGAGAAACCGTGTAAAGTGCTATACAAGTGCAAACAACCTCAAACAAACCACGCGTTACCACAGCACAAGAAGAAAACTGGTGGTTAAGCCATGCATCACGAACATTCACACAACCAAACTAGCAGCATTCATGATGCACACGGATCTCTTCTAATCCTAAGTCTCCTGTGCCTTCCTCTTTAAAGTATGCTCTTTGTGGTTTTCGTAGGGCTAATTCTCACAACCCCCAATGTACCGTGCATCAGGAAAGTATTCACGGCGCTTCACTTTTCCCACATTTTGTCATGTTACAGCCTTATTCCAAATTCTACAAACAATACCCCATAATGACAACGTGAAAGAAGTTTGTTTGAAATCTTTGCAAATTTATTAAAAACTAAACAACAACAATAAAAGCACATGTACAGAAGTATTCACAGCCTTTGATCAGTACTTTGTTGAAGCACCTTTGGCACCAATGAGAGCCTCGAGTCTTTTTGAGAATGATGCTACAAGCTTGGCACACCGATTTTTGGGCAGTTTCTGCCATTCTTCTTTGCAGGACCTCTCACGCTCCATCAGGTTGGATGGGGAGCGTCGGTGCACAGCCATTTTCAGATCTCTCCAGAGATGTTTGATCGGGTTCAAGTCTGGGCTCTGGCTGGGCCACTCAAATACATTCACAGAGTTGTCCTGTAGCCACTCCTTCGTTATCTTGGCTGTGTACTTAGGGTCGTTGTCCTGTTGGAAGATGAACCTTCGCCCCAGTCTGAGGTCCAGAGCGCTCTGGAGCAGGTTTTCATCGAGGATGTCACTGTACATTGCTGCATTCATCTTTCCCTCGATCCTGACTATGTGCCTTTTACTGAGGAGTGTCTTTCCTCTGGCCACTCTACCATTCAGGCCTGATTGGCGGAGTGCTGCAGAGATGGTTGATCTTCTGGAAGGTTCTCCTCTCTCCACAGAGACACGCTGGAGCTCTGTCAGAGTGACCATCAGGTTTTTGGTCACCTCCCTGACTAAAGCCCTTCTCCCCCGAATCGCTCGGTTTGGCCAGCTCTAGGAAGAGTCCTGCTGGTTCCAGACTTCTTCCATTTATGGATGATGAAGGCCACTGTGCTCATTAGGACCTTCAATGCTGCAGAAATGTTTCTGTACCCTTCCCCAGATCCGTGCCTCGATACAATCCTGTCTCGGAGGTCTACAGACAGTTCCTTGGACTTCATGGCTTGGTTTGTTCTCTGACATGCATCGTTAACTGTGGGACCTTTATATAGACAGGTGTGTGCCTTTCCAAATCATGTCCAATCAACTGAATTGACCACAGGTGGACTCCAATCAAGTTGTAGAAACATCTCAAGGATGATCAGTGGAAACAGGGTGCACCTGAGCTCAATTTTGAGTGTCACGGCAAAGGCTGTGAATACTTATGTACGTGTGCCTTTTTTTGTTTTTTATTTTTAATAAATTTGCAAAGATTTCAAACAAACTTCTTTCAGGTTGCCATTACGGGGTATTGTTTGTAGAATTTTGAGGAAAATAATGAATTGAATCCATTTTGGAATAAGGCTGTAGCATAAACTGTGGGAAAAGTGAAGCACCGTGAATACTTTCTGGATGCACTGTATATAGTGAGTTTATCTCTAACCGCCTAAACTCCCAAGGGAAATTCTAGCTTACCATCATAATAAAGAGGTTTGGGGGGGAGGGGGTATATTTACATCAATATTACGTTGAACTTGGTCTCACGTTGCTTCCCATAAGCGTTCTTCATAAGCATGTTTGGATAAATCACTCAAGATTCTCTGCCCCTACTCTGTTTTATATTAACAAATAATCAATTTGATCAGAATTTGCAAAGATCTGTCGTTTGAATCACTTTTATATGGCAGCGCTTTTTGATTCGTCAGTTCTGATTGGTCAGAAGGTGTTGATGTTTTTCTATAACAGCAGCAAGACAAATCACACGTTCATCTTAACACGAGTTTTCGTTTTTATATTTAGGAAACTTCACTTATACAGCGGTGGAAGATCCTCGTAAACACGTCAATGTTAACCTTGCAAATGGATGAATTACTGGGTCTGCTGCTGCTCTAAAGCATGAACAAGAACAGGCTGCATGATGGGAAATAAAACACCACCGAGTCAGATTCAGAAGCTATCTGCTCTACACTAAGCTGCTCTGCTTCCTTTTTCTGTGATTGTGAGTCTTACCATGGGCTGCGGGGGGAATGCAGGGTGCTGCTGGGTAGTTTGCGAGGCAGTGGGGTAGGAGGGCTGTGCCGGCTGCTGCTGCTGCTGCTGCTGCTGCTGTTGCTGGGGGCTCTGATGAGATGCCGCAGGAGAACTATAAGACATGGTGAGCTGACTCAGCGGCGTCTCGGAGAAGACGGATGAACCCTGTCCGCTCTCCACCGTACCTTCAGCTGGAAAGAGAAAGTACAGCGTAACGCGAACAATAAACGCGACCGTCCATATCTCGAGTCCAATTAGCTTTCTGAGAACTACATTAGATTCATAAACGTATTTAAGATTCAGCTACAGAAGAATTCCAATAAGGACATGTTGGGAATTCAATACCACTTCAGTACACACTTGTATGTTAGATCTGTTGTTACTCTGTGATCGCTCTTTTGGATTCAGATCGACAGTACCCGAACGGCGAGATTTATTTTCGACAGAAGGTAAACGATGACCCCGTGTGGGCTAGACATCAGAGGATGGTTACGATTCACTGCTAGTATGTACAGGATATGGCACCTTGCTGGTACTGCAGCTGTTGGTGTTGGTCTACTTCACACTCGTCTGGTTCGAGCTGTCCAGGCCCGGGAGTGGGTGGCTGGAGGCTGCACGGAGTCTGAGTGGCTCCTGGAGTTCCTGGAGGTCCGAAATACAAGGCCTTCTGAGACTCGCTCAGCTGTTGTTGTTTGTTGTTGTTGTTGTTGTTGTTGTTGATCAGCTTCCTGTTTGCGCTTTTCCTGCTCCTCTCGAACTAACTTCCTCTGTTCTCGTTTACGGCAGATCAGCGACACGCGGTCTTTGATGGCCTTGGCCATGGTCTTGTGGTCGGCCTCGCACACGTATCCAGACTCAACCTGTGAACCCAGAGAAGCGCACATGGGCATGTTAGATTCATAAACATGCAGCTCGGACCTACAGACACCTTTGAGGAACCCACCATTTCTTGGGCCACATCTTCAGGAACATCCTTATGGAGGTCAAAGGAGAACTCGATAGCTTCGTTGTCCTTATATTTGCCTTTCAGCTTTTTGGCGTCTTCGATGCGCAGCCAGAGTTTGATAGCGATCATTTCCCCATCGTCTTCCTCAGCCAGTTCCACCCGCACTCCCGTCTCCTCTTGGAAGAAGGCATGGTTCAGCAGGACTTTGATAGCATATCTGTGACAGATGGAAGGATAAATTTCATTAACGTTAAACCAGACAACTTAATAAACAAAAAAGAAATATGTCACATGACTTGGGTTAGACTGGCCACACACTTGAAGATTTTAAGCCCGATTTGCACCCTCCCCAAAAAGCCCGGGGATGGGGTTAGGGGCGTGGCCCGATTCGAGGTTTGTCGCTACCGAGTTTTTGTCCAAAAAATTCGAGTCGGAGCCTCCCCGATCCCAAATCGCAAAGAGCGAGCGTATGTAAATAACTTTCTGCTGTGTGAATGAGGCGGCTGATAGGCGGCTAATAAACCAAATGAAGTGTGAGTGATATCGTCTTCTCAAATCACGTTTGATAAAACGTGAGTTTCTGTGAGATCCCGTGTCCGTGAAATCGTTACTACAATCCACAGGGGTGTGGTCTCGCGGTCTGGCCGAATCGTCACGTGCGTGTGTGCGTCCGGAGGACTTACAATGTTAAGAATCGCTTGAAACCGTCCTTACGTCTGTCACATTTAGAAAGAAAATCTCACTCAGTACATTCAATCCATCACTCCCAAACTTTTAACCAGCAGCGTACGAGTACAAATAAATATTCGTTTACAAACGCTGTTACAACGCACCGCCAGAACATTACAGCAATTATACTCGTTAGCGTGCTCATAAGTTTGCATCCCTTCTGACATGCTCTAGTAAATTTTGTTAATGTGCCTCATTAAGCTGTCTAACGACAAAGCGAACAGGTGCGGACTGGGCTTGAAACCAATTAACGAGTTTGCTTAAATGTTTACTGTGCGAGTTGTAATAAATCAAATCAATCGATCGATCGACGGAAACAGCCGAAATCAGAAAGTATTGACCGGAGATGGGAATAACATGGACATCATTATCGACAGTGTTCAGAAATAAAAGACACGCACACCAAGACACAACCAAAGTAAGGGTGTGCAAACTTTTACACCCAGCACGTGCCAAAGCAAGGATAGAACAAGCAGTTTCCTCAAATCTGTTTGCCCCGCCCCCATGATCATATCCGTAACCCTTGTAGAAAACCCGTATCACAAAAGACTCTTTTGAGGCACACTGAGCCGTGGTGGCTTCAGAGTAAAGACGAACCACATGGGCGTCTCAATCAAATCAGCACAGCGGTCTAACAACATATAATTCCATCAATACGGCACACGCCACTGACCAATCTAATACCGATGTGCCTAAAGAGCGCGTGTAACTCGACAGGGGGAGACTACACTGGACAAAAGGTTCCAGGTGAGAACTGAAAAAGCCTTTATTACTCTGTGCATTGTTTCAGCGTCCAGTCAGCTTTAAGGTTCCCACTGTAGGAAATCAGCACCGTCGAGATATTCATCTTGGCTTTAGCTACATTAATATGACTGGCACTAACGGAGACAGAAAACATGAACCTGAAAGATACGATCTGGAAAAAAAAGATGAAGATCAGGATGTTCATGTTTTGCTTAAACACGCGTCTACACTGGGAAAATCCCCATAAGTCATAAGCTGTAATAATCAGCAAATAATCAGGTTTATCAGCAAAATACTGGCCTCGTTCTCTCTCTCTCTCTCTCACACACACACACACACACACACACACACACACACACACGAGAACATGCTCAAGCCTGATTTTTTTTTTCCAATAGCAATTCGTGCAAAAACTTTTCTTTTCTTTTCTTTTTTTAAACGTTTGTCTGTATTATAAGGAATTTGTAGCATTATATAGTGATTCATTAGATCTAGAGACCCCATTGTCTCTTTTCTGATACCGATACCCGAGTATCAGCTTCTTTAAAATGACTAAGCGTTAAAATTATTATTATTTTTTTGGTAACTATTTTTTTAAATTATTGTTGTTGTTGTTGCAGGTATCGACTGCATACTGATATCTGGGCGTCAGTTATTAGACCCATAGTAAACAAAAAATGTGTGTGTGTGTGTGTGCGCGCTCATGTACTTATATATATATACACACACACACAAAAATACCTCCTATATACACACATTATTTTTTAAAAATGAAAAGATTTCCTTGAGTTGGGACTATGTAAGGGACACCAAGATATCCGACAGAAAAATACTTGAGTCACTGTGCTATGGTTCTACGCTTAAGTATTATTTTGGGCGTACTTATACTTTATTTGAGTGAGAGTTACTGAAATGGAGTACTCACAAAACATCAACAAATAAAAACTCGTCTTTTTACTCCTTACATTCTCATTTCGACCTTCAAAATACTCGTTACAAATGACGAGTGTGATTAAGATTGTGCTCTGCCCGGCGCCAGCCCAAACCTGCGAGTGTGTGTGTGTGGTTCTGATCATCAGCTCCAAGGAGCAAACCACTTCTACTCCAACACACCCCTCAGAATTCCTCCTCCTGCTGCCCTCCCCCACTGATATCAGAATCTCCAAAAAGCAAGAAAACCACCGCTTACCGCTCATCTTTGTTCTGTCGGATGCAGCCTTCAATGATCTCCTTCACCTCAGGTATGGCCACCTTATCAAAGCTGCTCGGCTTCACACCCTGCACAGTGAAAACAGAGATAAGACCATTAACGACAAATCAAATATGACCCGCGGTGTGCTTAATTATAACCCCAAAAAAACAAAAAACAAAGGAGATATCATTATTAGAAACGTTCCTGCCATTGCAGTAGCAGTGAATTCACTATGGACTACAGATATGATATTACAAGTTCAATCCACCTGCTCGTTTTCCGTCTCATTCCTTAATACACCACATATCCTGCAAACATTCAACTTTCCATCCATCCACGGACGTCAGGCGACATTCTATCTACAAATACAAACTCCCCGACACTTAACCCTTTCGACTCTCGACTTATTATTCAGCTACACCTCCAATAAGGCAGAGTATTCAGCAACTGCGATGAATTATCCAGTTACTACACTAAGACTAATCCAAAAGGTGTGGAGAGGAACTTTAAATCCGGAATCCTAATAGATGTCTAGACGTCCCAAAGAGAGTGGTACCCGGGCCGTCCGAACACCCGAGTCACAGACTGAAGGTCCTCGGACGCTTAAATAACTAGGAATAAATGCTTTTTAAAGAAAAGAAAAATGTCGACTCCTCTCTAACGGGGCTTTTAGCTTGAGAGTATTCTTAGACCCTGACCTAGTTGTACAATCCTGAGGATCTGTTTTACTTGGAGACCACAAATCACTTCTGTAGGTCAAGATCTGCCGAACGCGGTCGATTTAAAACCTCCTCTAAACGGAGGTCGTCACGGCACTCGAGAAGTCCTGCACAAAGCCCCAACATATAACTGCTGCTTTGTTACGAACACATTCAGTCAAACGACAAGTGCAACAGCGTCAAGCGTAGCACTGATTTTTGCTCGGGCGGGACTTAAAAAACGGTGGCGTTATTAATCTTTGAGAAAACAGAACCATATCAGAACGGTTTTATTTCCTCATTAGCTACACAACAGGAGACGTTTGCACTTTGCACTGTGTGAGATGTTATAAGCAACACCCGAAATGCGAAACACGTAGCACTCGCACTCGAGGGTAAATACAGAGATGGTTCTAATTGGACGTACGAGCACGGAGACGGGTTTTCTGCCCGCTTCTCGGAGCGATCCGGTCACGGCGTTAAGGATTACGCGTCCAGAGGCCGGGCGGCGGACAGACGAAAGCCGCGCTGAGCCGCTAGTGAA
>CM022766.1:22141723-22171723 GCA_012411365.1 Ameiurus melas | reverse complement strand
TATATATACTCTTCGTTATCGGAATAAGATAACGGCCTAATTCGGACAGCGCTTGAAAAATCAGAGGAAAGCGTGTATCGAAGTGCTGGCGTGGTACGTTTCGGCGCTTGAACCCGCCCCCTAGTGGACAGAGCTTTCGATCCTCCAGAGGCACGTAGGTGAACATGTACGCCTGTAATGCCTCTTGCGTTAGCTCCAGTATTTCTAAGAGTATAGCGTATAACCGTGAGCAGACGTGTGTCTAAGGTGAGGTAAAGTGAGGGGAGATACTCACGCTGGTGACCCGCCGGTAGATTTGCGCTGGGTTCTGACACTCTGAATACGGGTACTCTGACGTAGCCATCTCCAACATGCACATCCCGAAGGCGTACACGTCCACCGACTCGTCGTACTTCTCCTCGTACATCTCGGGTGCCATGAACTCAGGGGTACCTTAAATCAAAAGAAGCATTCAGAACTCAGAAACTGGCACTTTTACTCACCCAGCAGGGCTCAAGGAAGGGAGAGGAGTCAGAACGCTCCCGTTTCCTGCTCCGCATCTCCCTGAGAGGACAGAGGGGAGCAGAAAGAAGAAGGAAAACAGATTTATATATAAAAAAAAAAAAAAAAAGTGAGGGGGGGAGGGGCATTTTCAGTTGAATGAACTCAGTTTTGTTTTGCCGTGCTGGACCTTTTTCTTTTAGCACAGCCGACAGCCTTTTAGGTATCAGACAAACAACATCCTGGCAAAATGACATGACATGAGCTCATTTTTGTGCCCAAGTTAGGATCAGATATGTTTATGTTCACAAATATATAAGTCTGATAAAAGAAACGGGCCCGCACAGATTTATTCCACTTCATTAGAATCGTTCAAACCTTTTTTGTCTTGTTTTGTTTTATTGTGGGCTCGTTAACTTACCAGTGCCACGTTAGAATCTACTTTCTGTCTGAACTGCAGCACATTAAATAATCCACACAGCACAGTGACGACACTTGTGCTTAAAGTCCTACAATCTCTGAAGCAAAACACATACTGAAGAGAGGAAGGAAACGGAATGAAATAAAACAGGCATGTCATTTTAAGGTTAGAAAAATCACAGCACCTAAAACTCCTGAGAGGGAAGGAAAACAAAAGGGATGAGGCGGAGAAACGTTCAACAACATTAGAGAGCATTTCATCCGGTACAGTCGGTGTCCGTGAGAGAAATCCCACGCGGCTGAAACACTAACGCCGACTGCACGATTCAATTATAAACTTCAAATATGAACGCCACCTATTACGGAAATTCAAAGTGCTTTCATCAGTGCGCTCTACGAGCCAATTAGCCGTCTGTTATGGTTTTCAGCGGGAAAGCAGGACTGAAAAGGTGGTTTCCTGCAATTAAAAGAAATCTATAAAGCCACTAGATTCTCCACTCGGCTGCCGGGAAAACCGTGGTGCTGCCGCGAAACCCGACGAGCCGCGGAGATCTCCCTCGTACCGGTCGTACGAGCGGAAAAAAAGCGAGAAACGGTCGAAACGGTTAAACCTCGGCCGTACCTATGACGCTCTTGGCAAAAGAAGAGCGCTTTAAAGTAGCCAGGCCCAGGTCGCCGATCTTTACAGAGCCGGTGGGACCCGTGATGAAGATGTTGTCGCACTTCAGGTCCCGATGGATGATGGGAGGAGTCCTGGTGTGGAGGAAGTGAAGGCCCTTCAGGATCTGACGGCACCAGCTCCTCAGGACCTTGATCTTCATCACCTTAAATCGCTTCAGGTACCTGCAACACATTACAAAAATATTAAAGGTGGCTTAGCGGTTAAGGCTCTGGGTTACCGGTCGGAACGTCGGGGCCCTTAACGTGCTCTGCTCCAGGGGGCGCTGTATCATCGCTCCGACCCCAACTTCCTAACATGCTGGTGTAGGCGAAGAAAAGAATTTCACTGTGCTGTAAGGTATACGTGACCAATAAAGACGTTAGATACGTCAATCATTTCAATAACTCTCTGGCATCGTTGCTTGTTTCAGCTATGAGCCTGACTAAATGAATTCGACCACAGAAAAGCGGAGATAAAACTGGTGATCTATTGAAGTTCGTACAATGATCGATATTTGACAGATATTCTAACTCTAATACGACGTGTAGCTTCATAATTTTCTTAGGCGAGAGTACTATTAGGTTATAATCAGGTTAGTTAGGGCCACAGCTCGGGGGTTGACCATCGTGTGTTGTTGTTGTGTGGGCTTCGACGGCACCGAGAATTCTACTGGAGGGAAACAGATGGAAGAAGATGGAATAGTCGATTTAGAGGACCTTTTGGAAATTCAATTACACCGGTTAACTGGATCAATCCCAATTTCCAGAATGTACAAGTGTGATTAATGAGCGGCGGCCTGTAATGTGACTGTAGTGAATCAACTATCAGTCAGAACAAAATGCAACACTACCTGAAACTCAATACAGTGTAAACTAAAAGTACTAAAATGACCAGTGCTTATTATTCCCTCAAATAATCCACATCTCGCAACGGCCGACGCTGAAGGGGTTAAAACCGGCTCAGAGAGGTTTATAGCATGCTTGTTAAATACCCTGTGAAACCAATTGAAACCATTTCAAAAGCCTGCAGCTAATCGGTGTATACACATGGGATAAGAGATAAGTGCAGAGAGAGCAGCTGTAATGTTATTTAACATGGACGGGTGGGGTGAGGCTGTAATTAAAATGTGATTTTTTTTTAAATTCTGATTGTTTTTTTGGTTATCATTAGGCGTGTTCATCAGTGTCTTACTCAGATGGTATTAAACAGAATCCTTTGTGTGTGTATTATGGATGGACGGACGGACGGATGGTGTATTTCATCAGAGGGCCATAATGCTTCCCCGCTCTCAGACGGACATGGGGTTGGATATCTGCGTTCCCCGACCCCTCCAAAGCCCCCCCCCACCCTGCCCGTACTTTCATCAGATTATACACAGCCTAATCCAATCTGCTGGAGTCGTGCCATAGCCAGGGTTTAGCACCATAATTCTCATTACAACAACCTGCTCAGTGGAAGCAACAGGAGACATTAATGTCATTTAAGGCAGATGAAACACAAACACACACACCTTATTATCTGAAATCAGGGCCGTCCACTGACAATTATTGATGCAGCTTATGCTACGTTACAACTAACTGTAAACCTGACCTTAATCTCGGTAACCACGAGGAAACATTTTGGCTCTTTTAGTTAAGTTTTTGTATTACAATAATAATAATAATAATAATAAATTCCTCATGGGAACCATGCACAAGGTCAACTTCGTCAGATAATCTTGGAACACTTGGTCCCAACCAAGATATAAAAACACACACACAAATTTGCTGAACTTTATAAATATGATGGTTATGTGACACCAGAGAGACTGGAAACATGTCTCTTCTTTCTATTAGTATTGTTAAGGGCCAAGGATTTAGTGCTTACTATTATTATTATTAGTAGGAGTAGTAGTATCTGTCTCAACCTGAATTTTTGGTGTTCAACTGTCACACACAATTGTGTGAAAATATAACTATTTTCTGTTAAATGGATCACTTTTATAAAACACGTGTAACAGCAGTGTAATAATGTTCACACACACACACACACACCATTATTTATGCAAGCACTGCAGTTGCACTGTTTGAACACCAGGGGTCCTAACATCAACCAACACGCTTCATACACAGGATGGTTACATAGCCACAACAGGTAAAAAGAGCTCTTCAGTAGCTTTCAAATAACACCAAAGTCCTTGGAAAGCGGTCATTTTAGCCAACTTTGGAGCTCTATTTCTATTATGGTGAACCTGTGACACATTTTGTTTACTATATTAAACAATATCGCAATTGCCTCATAACCATTTTCTGATATATTAAGTTTTCTACGAATATGTGCATTGTTTTGCATCGTTTATGATTCAGAAATAAAATAAAAAACAAAACAACGTAATCCGTCATAGTTTTTCTTCGTTCGAATTTTGTTTAAAACATTCTGAGAAACGTATCGAATCAAATCGTGACTGGAGTGCATCGCGACATGTAGAATTTACAGATACGTTGTGAAGATATGACATAATTAAAGTTCAAATGTGATCGGCGCTTATGTAATAACTGTATTATGGGTATGCGCTGGCTGAACTGGTTCGTCAGGAGAAGAATCAGATGCTGGTCGTTTACACAACTTGCTTATATGGAGCTTTTGTGTCCTGCTAAGTAAGTGTAAATGTTTCAGGTATATGTTCAGAAGCTATAGTTGCTGACCGGGCCATACATCCCGTTACAACATCATGTGGGTTCATGCGTTCAGGTTCGTTCTCATGAGTTACGTAAAGCACAACCAAATTCCATGGAATAGCCTTGAGGGAAGAAACTGAATTTTTATTAGAAATTACATCTTGGCTCTGTTCCAAATAGGAGGGTAGTGACGTCAAAGAATTCGATAGTAAAGTATATATATATATATATATAAATAAGTTGGTTACATTTTCTATGGGCGGTGTCCAACTAGTAAGGCTTTATAGCAGATAAAAGGGCGAGGCTGTTTTCAAAGGCAGAATTTGATTGACATTTGGGCAAACAGCCCAAGCCTGAGCTAAGAAGTGAAGACCCAGGGGTGAAACGAAAGAAAGCTCACTGTATAAATATCCCATCATTCACCGACTTCAGCACAGCCCAAAGAGCTGTATTCATGTTTCTTAATGTATCGTAAAGAGCAGAAAACCCACTGAACACAAATTAAAGCACGTTCCTCAACAATGCCACAGCCTGGGAGAGCTAACTATTCAGTGTACTTTTATTTGGCACTGGCAGAGAGCATACAGGAACGCTCTTCAAGGGGTATTTTAGCAGCCCTTTTAGGAGGCCCAGAGTCATAAACCCTTTACAATTTCACACCGAAAAGTCAGCAAATGAGTTACAACAGACAGACAGACAGACAGACAAAAGCCAGAGATTTATAGTATAGAGGGCGGTCGGTTGTCCTGCTGTCCGGATGTGACACTAACAACACTTTTAACCTTTTAACACATTCTTCCAGTAGGAAATCTTCAGCATTATTACATTTAATTCCGTTAAACTACTGTTGTCAAACGAAACATTCCCGAAGGTTCTGTGCACAATTTTAGGCTCAGCTATTATATTGTTAGTTCTCGAACATAAAACCAAATCAATTTAATAAAACTAAATTAGTTCGGTTTTTTTTTTATTCGCTCAAATAAACAAGCAACCTTCAAGGTAAAAAAAAAGAAAAGAAATAATAATAATAATAATTTATTTGCAGGAAAGTAAAATGCATTTTAGACCAGCTCTCGATCCCGAGATTCATTTACCGAGTGTAGAAGTGTTTACGTGCTCCCGGTAATGTTAAAGACTTTGACATTGGTGATAAAAATCCCGATTCCCAGGATACAGGACGTCAACAGATTTACTTTTGTTGATCACCTGCATCTGCTCGGTCCTCGAGCCATGCTCACAGTGTCTGCTCATCAGTGACGCATGGTGTGAATTCATCTGGTGAAGAATTCGACCGTCGTTATGTAATCAGCTCCTGTTCTGCTTAGTCGCCGATTTCAATCTTTGTTTCACAGTGCTAGGTTATTTATTTTTTTATATCAGTCACCTTTGAAAGATTCAGCGAGTGATAGAACGGTAGTTTCCTGGGAATTGCACACGTCCACCGTTATGCGATTACGACGCTCTTTAACTCATTCATGCTAGGGCTGCACGATTAATTGAATATTGCTCGCGATCACGATTTTGACCACCCACGATTACATGGAACTGATAGACTGTGATATTGACGTTTAAAGTTCGTCCACCGCTCATAGAAAACTCAGCTGCAGATCAAATCAAGCGCTTCCTACGCGTCCAGCCAGTCACCATAGAGTGACGCGGGGATGACGCCATTTTGTAATGCCAAAACCCGGAAACGAGTTAGCATTTTAGCCTTTCCTTTCCATCGTCCCGAAGTCAATGGGGGTTGTTTAATGGGATTTTGGTTAAAAGCCTGAAATAATGTCTGTGGTGAACACAAGCCACAAATGCGTCTACAGACGTTGTCGGGGACATTAAACGTCATCATGCCGAACAGGAAAAAACGTTGCAGATTAAACTGGTTTAGGTTTGCTGTGCATGATTCCCACAGAGTAAATCCGTACCATGGAAAATGTTTTTAAATCAAGTTTGGAGAAGTTATCGGAAGCTTGTTGATATTGACGTTGAAGTCGAGTGTCCGTGGTGTAGTTCGTTTATAGCATACGGTTAGCTGTTTATTTCTGAGGATTGGATTTAGGCTTCATAAAAGTCGTGTTCATTTGTGTAAATGATCTTGATGGACAGAACCTGTTCATATTGTAAACTTTTGTTGATCACAGAGATTATTTTTTGCAATAATCCAAAAGTCTGTGTGAAAATCCTATTGTTGTTTTTTTTTTTAGATAACTGGTGCGATGCTAACCTCCGGGTTCCGTTACAAAATGACGTCATCGCTGCGTCAGCGCTCTATTGTGTGATTTGTCTGCGTCTCTCCTCCTCTAAACACTGTCATTACCTTTTCTGCATTCGCCTGAATTGTTTTCATTTGGTTGCATATTGTTATATTTTATGCATATTTTCATTTGAATGATGGCGTATTGATTTTTTTACTTATCCTATATTTCGGGTACAATTTTATTTATATTTTGCATTTACGAGATGATGCACGTTAAGGCTCAGTCTAATTTGATGCAAAGATTTGTACAAAAGCAGGAATGTAGCACAACATGGACGTGAACGCAGCGGTCTGTTTATTTAAATGTGAAAGTGCGATAAAAACATGTCCCTAAAATCAATGAATAATCGGGATAAATAATCGTGATCTCAATATTGATCAAAAATAATCGTGGTGAGCATTTTGGCCATAAATCGTGCAGCCCTCATTCCTGATAAAAAAATGCTGAAAGGGGTTTAACATCAGTCCGTCACGTGAACAGGAGTGACAGAGCAATTAACTTGAGCACAGCATGCTCCAGCATCTGTTTCTTTTCAAAAAGGAACTTGACATAAGAGGAAAAACACAAAACACACAAACATCCTGATCTTTAATGATGATGATGATGATGATGAGGATGGTGGTGCTCTTGTTCTCTGTGTGATTAGTTCACAAACATATTATAATTGGGGCAGATGGACACACTCATGCCTTAACTATGAGTTCAGCATGTCTAACAGCTTTAGGCAACATTAGGAGTCAAGAAGGACAACAATAATAATAATAATAATAATAATAATAATAATAAATAATAATAAAACAACTGGTTCCAGGAAATTCCTCAGAGCAATCCTATGATGTGGGACGTCTGATATCTGTCGAAACTTCTACACTCACAGACTTTCTTTCCACTTTTCCTGCTGGGGGTCATGAAGGTCAGCTGTGGGGGTTTTAAGCCACAGAGCCTCCTCCTCCTGAGAAATCTTCCCTACACAACTGAGAGATATAAACCTCTCAAACAGGTCCTGGTGTTTTCCCAAAGGTCTTTGTCCGGCGTCTGAAAAGGCAGAAGCCGACCAGCACCCAAACCACCTCGACTAGTTCCTCCTGATTGGGAGGAGCAGCGTCTCTACTTTGAGGTGCTCCCTGATTGAATCTAAGCACATCAGTATTAGGGAGGAAACCATGGCCTCTTGTTCCATGGATACTGAGGGTTGCAAAAAAAACAATCCTTTGATACCACCTCGTCCTATATGACGCAAGCCTGGTGTACACGGTCATGCGAATGCCAGCGATCTGGACGCATTTCACGATTTAATGACGACAATCAAATCAGAGCAGACTGCAAACTGTGCTCAGTGAAAATACCAAGACGAGGAGCTACCGATTAAACGTCTCAAACAGGAAAACTCAGCACCAGGAGTTAATTGCGAGCGGCACAGGAAACGTCTACAGACGACGCTAGGTCGAGTGGAACATGGCAGATAACTGAACTCTTTCGCAGTGCGTCGTTCTTGCTGATCAGCCAGTGAGAACGGAGGAATACCTGACGCGATGATTTACTTGCATCTGAACAGAAACGCTTTTCCGAAGTGACACACGTCCCACTCGATCCGAGGTAGGCAATCTAACTGGCTTAAAATCAACTCGCCGACGGTATACAGAATGAAAACTTTTCACGGCCGCTACGTAAACCGAGGAAAGCCAGATAAAATGCTCCGTTCCATCCCAGATGGATTAATACACATTTCTGTATTAGTATCGGCGTCAAAGAGTACCATGTCCTTGTTCTCTTTTCGGGGGGTGGTGGTGTTGGGGGGGGGGGGGGGGGGGGTGGTACAGATGCATCTCTACGTACTACAGGGTGCCGGAAAAGTCAGGAACCAATGGGGATATGCTGAGTAAAAAAACATGTGTAGAGTGTAAGGGTGAGCATGTTGGAAATAATAAATACAATATGAAGTATATGGAATTATACTCTGATTGGCAGATAATAGCTGTGCGTGTTATGGTGTGTGTGTGTGTGCGCCACATGAGGGAGCTGCACTTGTGTCTCTTGTTCTCTCTGGTCAGAAGTGCTGCGTCTCTTTCTCTCACCCCTCGCAGGAATGTGTGGAATCTGTAAGAGCAGCAGCTGGCGAGAGGAAAGCAGCTCACACAGCACCTCTCATGGAAGTGGCACACACACCACTCTCCGATAAATCACTCCTCTCTCTCTCTCTCTCCCTCTCTCTCTCTCTCTCTCTCTGAATCCAGTCTATTGTGATTCGGCTTTATTAAACTAGACGACGACGACGACCGGCTCTAAGCGTAACAGCGTAACAGGCACACGGCACAGCCTGCGAGTGGCATTTTGGTGAAAAGAAGCCTCCCTGTGGGGCTGAACAATGTTCCTGACGCGTTCGGGATAAACAGCGCATAAAAAATACGTTATACAAGCGTCCTCGGGGCTTTACGGATCGTAACGAGGACGACGCGTCAAGAGAAAACATAAACCCGCGACTGAACTGACCTCTTACCTAAAAGAGAAAATGCGTCAGTTAAAAAGGGGAAGATTAAAGTTGAGCCGCGTATCTAGAACTCCGATTATACAACCGTTGATTGCAATTTTTCACTTATTCAAGACTTTTTTTTTTATCCATTTATAGTGCAATTAAATGTTTTCGGCATCTATAAAGGGTCGATCCCTCACAAGCCGCTTATATAAGATTAGAATATTTAAAAATGAACGATGTAGACTGTATGCAATACAATTCCTGAGAACAAGGCGTTACCATAGAAACGGCAATGCATTAAAACGAGCACGCTCTGCCGGAGCTGCCGTTGTAGTAAATGAGTCGCCACCTTCTGACCAATCAGATTCAAGGAGTCCAACAGCGCTGTGGTATACATCGGGTTGTATGCAATGACTGAGTTTGGACGTACGGGTCTTTACGTCACGTGGGCCGAGACCACTCACGTTTTCAGCGTGCCCGATGTCATGAGCTCCGTCACCAGTACGATGCACTTGCGGCCTTTAGAAGGGGACTCCCACGAGTCGTAGAAGCGCACGATGTTGGGGTGCTGCAGGCCCTTCAGCATGCCCGCCTCTTCTTTAAAGCGCTGACGCTCGGACTTGGACAGCTTACGGTCCTGTATCGACACACACACGGGGGGAGGGACGGTTAGACACTCAGCATCATTATTATACCAGTGAACAACATCATGGACGATAAGCAATCAACAAAAGAAAATTCAAAATAAATAAACTTTATTACATACACGCAAAATACATACACACAGATGATTTCCCTCTTTTTAAAAGCTTTTACATGTGTCAAACGTGATTTGAACAGATAGATAGATAGATAGATAGATAGATAGATAGATAGATAGATAGATAGATAGATAGATATAGATAGATAGATAGATAGATAGATAGATAGATAGATAGATAGATAGATAGATAGATAGATAGATAGATAGATAGATAGATATATTGTGTATAAAGGAGAAAGACAAACAGAGAATCCAAGAGAGAGTAAGAGATCAAGAGAAAGAGAGGAGGGGAGAGATAGTTTGTGGAGAGAGAGATCGATTTTGAGAGAGAGAGGGAAGAGAGAGATAGAGAGAGAGAGGGAGAGGGAGAGAGGGAGGGAAAAGAGAGAGGGAGAGAGAGAGAAGGAGAGAGAGAGAGAGATAGAGAGAGAGAGGGAGAGGAGAGAGGGAGGGAGAGAGATAGAGGGGGAGGAGAGAGGGAGAGAGAGAGAGAGGGAGAGAGAGAGAGAGAGAGAGAGAGAGAGAGAGAGAGATAGGAGAGAGAGAGAGAGAGAAGAGGGAGAGAGGGAGAGAGAGAGAGAGTGAGAGGGAGAGAGAGAGAGGAGAGGAGGGAGAGAGAGAGGGAGGGAGAGAGAGAGAGAGGGAGAGGGAGAGAGAGAGAGAGAGAGAGGGAGAGAGAGAGGGAGAGAGAGAGAGAGAATCAAAGCTTGTAAAAAAAAGAATGATGGAATATGATATCGTGACGATCATAAATAATTGTGAGAATCCGAACTCGCTCTTCTTCTCCGAATGCACTGGGAGTTCAGCAGCAATTTAATGATTTATTCTGCATGTTACTTTCTGTCACGACTTCATTTATTCAAGTGCACGTGCTCGGACGTAACCTACACACTGATATCCGCTGGACACGCGAAGCTCGCCATCAACACCGTTAGTGTGTGGAGTGTGTTTAATGTCTGGACAGTTGGAGAGCTGCCAGAGTCTAAAGCTGAGTCTCATCACCACTTCAATGCACACACAGTTATTTTCCAACACTAGCATCTGCAAACCGTTAGCAACTACTAATCCCCATGAGAGAGAGAGAGAGAGAGAGAGAGAGAGAGAAGTAGAGATAGTGTGAGCGAGGGAGAAAAAGGGAGGGGGGGGTAAAGAAGAAAGACAGAGTATATAGAAGGGAGAAAGAAAGAAAGAAAGAGAGAGAGAAAGAAAAAAAAAGGACGGAAGGGGGGGTAAGAGAGCGAGTCAGAGTGTATAAAGGAGAGAGGCCTAAAGAAAGAGAGAAAGAGAGAGAGAGAAGTAGCGATAGTGTGACCGAGGGACAAAAAGCGAGGGGGGTAAAGAAGAGAGAGAGAGTATATAGAAGGAAAAAAAAAAAAAAAAAAAAAGAGAGAGAAGTAGCGATAGTGTGACCGAGGGACAAAAAGCGAGGGGGTAAAGAAGAGAGAGAGAGTATATAGAAGGAAAAAAAAAAGAGACAAAAAAGAAAAGAGAGAGAGAGAGAGAAAGCGAGGGGTAAAGAGAGACAGAGTGTATAAAAGGGAGAGAAAGAGAGAGAGAGAAAAAGGACGGAAAGGGGGGGTAATAGAGCGAGTCAGAGTGTATAAAGGAGAGACCTAATGAAAGAGAGAGAGAAGCAGAGATAGTGTGAGAGAGAAAGGGTAAAGAAAAGAATCAGAGTGTATAAAAAGGAGAGAGACAGTGAGAGAGAGAGAGAGAGAGAGAGAGAGAGAGAGAGAGAGAGAGAATACTAATGTTAGTGTCATGTCAATAAAGCAACCTTTTGACTTTGATGAGCGAGAGAGAGAGAAAATAGAGAAGAGAGATAGTAAGAGATTAAAGAGATAGACAGACATAGAGATTAGAGAGCGAGCGAGTGCGAGAGATATGACAGAAAGACAGAGAGAGGAGCGAGTGAGAGAATCATAGAGAAACGGAGAGATAAGAAAGAGACCGAGATAGAGAAGGGAGGGGAGGGGAGGGGAGGGGTGACCGAAAGAGACAGAGTGGGAGACAGTTAGCGATCTATTGAGAAAGACCGAATAAAGGAGAGAATAAAACCGCGCACTAAATCTCTAGATTCTAATTTTAGGTGAATTCATCATGTCCGGAGAGCGACTAACTGAAACGTTTAACCGATATTTAAGTCTTTAAAGAAGATTTTCCCCACGTGAACTGTTCGCTTCTCATCTCACGTACGACACGGTCCTCCATCACATCCTACCAATCTCCTAACTCCATTACTGATCCTGTACTTTACTAGCACATTACCACAGCCTTAATGATCAACACTCCTGCCATATACCTACTAAACGTTCTTCAACACACACACACACAGACGTGTGCTCTTTCCATCTATTTAATGCACATAATTGGAGCAGAAAGCTCTTTTTAATCGTATCCAAACCCCCCGTGTACCCACACCGCGCCGTGCTAGCTTTCTGACGGGGTTTTAAGAAAAACCGAACGAGAAAGTCTGAAAAGAAACGAGCACGAGGGCGGTTTGTTTCACTCTCAGAGCAAGACCGAGCGAGTGTTTAGGTGCGCTACCGTTCCGCAGAAGCAGGAATAAGCGCTCTCAGGTAGTAAGAGCTATCTGCTTTTCACTGGAACTCGACAGAGGGATCGCATTAAGAGTCGTTCAGCAGAGCACCACAAACCCCATTAGGTCCACGGCTTCAGATGGAGTCTGATCGCACCATTAGCAGAAAGTCAGTTGGGGGGCAGAAAAGAAAAATCGATGCGATCATCCGATACGATCGGCAAAGGAGACTGAAGAGGAGGTGGTGCAGGATCTTGGTGAGACTCGCCCAAGGAACGCTGCACTCGGATAACCCCGAGGCCGGCATTTGGAGCACTGAAGCCAGCAGGTTTTTTTTTGGCACCCGGGTAGAACAAGGCGGCGACGGATCGCAAGACTCGCGGCGACGAAGTGGGCATTTTATTTCTCTCTCAATACATGATGTTCCTTCTAAACATCTGTAGAACCGTGATGTTTTCGGAGAGGAGACATTTCCAGAAGGAGTCTCCAGTGTCAGAGCTTTGTCCCCCGGTGTTTCCCACCTTACTACCCTCAAGAGAAAGTGCAGGGACGACCGTTTATACCCGTTCTAACGCGAGTCGCTCCACGAGCGACTACAAGTGGATAAAAAATACAATCTTTATGAATGGTTGGTCATTTGGTGCGGTAGAACAGGAATAAAACAGACGCGCCGCTACAGGTTAACGTTGATTATTTTCCTGTACCGGCATGCACGATCGGATTTCCAGAGGATTTATGTTCCCTCTTTTTAGCTGCCCGACTCCAGAGTGGGGGTGGGGGTGTAACGGCTTCTACTAGGCGACAGCAACGTGGGGGATTTTAGTCGGACCTTAAAAGACGGGCATCGTCAAATCTCCGCCGGTTCTGATCCGTGATCGTCTTCGCATTACCAACAGTCCCCCATTCACTTCATCCCCGCCCCCCCTCCCCCAAGGAGGCAAAACAAGTCTCAGTATGAAGAGAGTCTGTATTTTCTCTTCTGCTTGAACTACAATGACATCTGCACAAAGCAAAGAGCCAAAAGAAAAAAAAAAGAAAAGAAAAATTGGCACTATGCCCTGGTTTCTAGGAACACAGCTCTGTAATGGTGACGGTAGTTTTCCATAATAACACAATTCAAATGTGAAAATCTTCTTTGGCCCTATTCGTGCAGAATATAAAACCCATGAACTGAATACATAGGTTGGGCTTAACGGTCGTTTCCATGAGTGAAAATCCATACATTTAAAATCAATATCCTGAACTTGGATAATAATAATAATAATAATAATAATGTGACGTAAAGCTGCTATGGGACGATGTCCGCCGTTAAAAGCGCTACACATATAAAACTGAACTGAAAAGCAAGCTCTCCTCCTCTTTGGTGTTGCGAGCACTCCGTCAGGGTTAATAGATGGACAGAGAGTCCATCATCCGGACGACGACTCCGGTCCGTCGTGGCCTTTGACGGATTCATATTTCACCCCGATACGCCGCTTGCTATAAATAAACCCAACGGACGATACCCGCTAGATACCGACGGCTCACAACAAGCTGAAGAAGCGGAGATAAAACAAGTGCGTGTAAGAAAAAGCCTGAGAAACACCTCTCTCTGCTGACGTGCGAGTGAAACGCGCTCTCTCATAGGGAACAGAAGAGAAGAGAAATAATCCAGAAGCATGCTGATACAAAATACAACTGCCCCCCGATCGAGGCCGGGTCATCACATGACTGCAGCCTTCAGGCCTCGTTACACAACAGCCATGACGGAGGATTAATCCGTCACCCTCCGGGGAAGAACACGTTGTTTTCTGGACTGCACAGCGCGTCGATAAAGAAGGACGTGAAGGCACTGGCGTGATGGGAAACACGAAAACAGGTTGATCATGAGGTAGTCTATTACAGCGTGAGCCAACGGGTCCCTCTCATGACCGCTCTCGTCCCTGCAAACATCATAAGACTTGCATCTGCCGGCTTCAAAACATCCACGGCGTTTGTTTTCTCATCAATTAGAAATGAATTAGAAACCGTGTCTATTCTAGATGTTTAAGGGGCGGAATAATAGACTCCAGATCGCCCACTGAGTAAACACATTACACGCTGGTAGTGTGAGCCACATGCTTTCCCCAAGCCCAGAGAAAGAGCGACCCGGCTGCAGACGTCTTGATGAGAAAAGCTAAATGTTTACTCTCTCTCTCTCTCTCTCTGGTCACATGAAGCCCAGGTCATCAGTTCACATTTCCCCCATCCACTTGCAACTCATGCTTCTTAATTAGGAGTTTCAAATGACCCTGAAAACACTCGCCAGCCATGGCCAGACGTGAAGCTTTCCATTCCAACACTTATCCGTGATCAATATGGACATATGCTGGTAGAATGAATAACAGCGGTGAAAAAACTAAAAAAAAAAAAAAAAAACAACAACCCTGAAACCTTTAAGCAGGACAGGAATTTCTACAGAGACACGGGTGTGTGTTCAGGATTAGGCCTGTGTGGATGGGTTTCTCTGCTGAGTGTTTTACTGCTGATCGTCTCCCACTGAGAAATTCCCCAGTGGTCCTGAGAGCAAGGCATCGCATCGCATCACATCACACCACACCGCCCATCTCGACAGCTTTCAAAGTAAAGCACAAGACAGAGGAAAGAGAAAAGGAGAACGGCACCGAGGTGGACGGCATCTGCTTTGAGTAAAGGACTACCACTTCAAGCGGACGGCAAACAAAGGACTAAAGTGTAACTCCAGAGCCTCCGTTGAAGCTTAGCTCAGAACATGTGTCTTCCTAAATCCTTCTATAAAGTCTTGAACGATGCATGCCGTGGTCTTCCAGACTCTAGGAGAGCTACATAATGAATCGAGGTCAAGAAATTTTCATGCACCGAATCCGGTAATCCTATGGATCCCCATGAGGACACCCAACAGCAAGTCGGCCATTTTGGGTTTGGTCCACTTTCACAGGCATCAGGTTGAATTCAGACTTGATCATCTTGACGTAAAGATATACAGGATGCAAAATGACAAAAACGTTTGAAATGTATTAAACGGTGTTGCCACGGCGACAGCACTGGCTCACGAAACACCTTCAGTGCTTGGGCCCTCCGATCGCTCCTTACTGCTCCATTTGATCAACTCTTTCGATCATCATTATTGTTTTTAAATGTCTGCACATTTCGGGCTCTGCTCTGTGACTACTGAAGCTGTTTTTTTTTTTTTCCTCCCAAAACCTTATTTATCCTCCAAGACAACGGAGTCCGTTACGGTCTGTAGTGTCATTTCGTTTGTATTTTATTTCACCGCTCGACACATTTACCTGATGTTATTGTACAACACGTTGCCCGACACTCGTCTTTAAATGTGCTACATAGAAATAATTTTTTTTTTAAAGTGACCTGACTTTCCAAAAAAAAAAAAAAAAAAAAAAAAAAAAAAAAACATACCAGCTATACTGTTCCATGAGTCTTCTCACCGCGTGCTCGCACTGGCCAAACGCGTAAGCCGCGTAAGCCGCTTAAGTAATGACAACCGCACTTCTAACCTATATAATCCCTCAAATATATGACAATGTTTTTTTATATATATATATATATATATATATATTTATTTATTTATTTTTTATATTTAAGTGCCTCCATCAGCTGCTGCCATCTGCATCAATTAAGGCTCGAGAGGTTTCCATCCGATCCTCCGGCTGAGTCAATAAAGAGCTCCTGCTGTACAGAGACTGCAGCGCTGGCACGGTGTACTCCAAAAACCACTGAAAAACTATCAATGCAATCAGACATTTGAATTGGACAAGATTTTGTTTTTAAGATCAAAGACAAAACGCCAAGTTCGCAAACTGAACTGTAACGAAAAACAGTTACGAGCGCTGATTGGAAGCAGCCGATGTAATGTTCTGCCTGCTGTTGTTGTTGTCGTCGTCGTCGTCATGACCCATATTAAATCTCGTAGAAATGTCTTAAAGTTTCACGAACTCGAAGAACCGGAGACATTTTCTTTAGACATTTTTTTTTCCGGAGACATTTTGTTTAGAGTGTGTGTGTAGGGGCCATTACCCTGATCAGTCTCACCTACCTCTCACGCTGCACATAGCGAACACCAAAACTAGCTTTAGAGTAGTTACAAAAGTTAATCTAGCTTAAATAAACTCACAATTTCACGTTTAAATCCATCACTTTTACAGATGAATAAACCAGTGGCGTCTAAAGCGGAGATGTGGATGAAGGTTGAACGGAAACGGAGTAGAAAGTGTATTGATTCAGAAAATAAAGGTTCTTGCACATCATAAACCAATAAAAAACATTGCTTTGATCTTTATTTATTTGATCCTGTGCATCTCCTGACTGTGCTGAAGATTTATTTCCATTTCTGTACATCATTTAGAAGAGAACCCACAGTCAAGATCGCAGACATCACAAAATCATGGTTTTTAAGGTCTTTCTTTGCACGCAGGAGTTCCTCCACAAATCCGAGACTAATACGACAGGGCGGATTTCCGCATGCTGCGAAACCGTGTCCTCGTTCGGCTCGAAAACAAATAAATCGACCCGTGCAGCACGGCACATGGAGGCCACATGAGCCTATTAATAAACTCTGAAAACAATAAACACAAAAATAGTTGCAGAAAAAAACAAAAAAAACGCACACACAATGGAGAAAAATGGAGCTTGTGAGATTCGGCTAGAACAAGCCCGTTTCACAATAAAGCTCTGAACGCGTGAGTGCTGTACGCTGGTAACTCATTCAGGAGACAAGGCCTCCTCAGTTCGCTCGTCTTTCCATCATTGGCTGTGGATGGCGAGGGTCAGGAGGTCGGACGAGCTCAGCATCGATTAAGCGTACCAGTGTCACCCAGAGACGAGCGCGTTTGTCCGTCAGCTGGAACGAGAGCGACTGCAAACCTGCGTCCAGTCGACCACAATAACAACCGCCACTCATTACGTCTAAAGCACTTCTTCATAAGGACTTTCACGGCTAAGTCAGGGTCACCACTTGAGAACGCTGTTGTGACAATAATCTCAAGGAAAATCAAAGAATGGGCTGACGCTACGGTATATGATACTCCACGAGTGTAAAAGCAGTGATTCAGCCTGCCTAGCCTTAGTCCAAAGCCAAACATACCGGATGATCAGGCGATAAATCAGGAAGCCAGAAACCAGCCGGCAAAAGTAAAGGCTACTCGGAAACGAACCACTCAAGTTCCACTCTGGTACTGAGAACTAGAAAGACCTATTTAAGAGACAAACAGTTATCTTGGAAAAGAAAGACAACGCTCCCTCCTCATTTCCCTCATTTTTATAAAAATAAAAACCTTATGCAGTAGCTTAGTTCAGGATTCATGCACAGTTGTTCTTAGTTAAATATCACAAATGAAAGATTTCCGGAATTTTACTCGGATCTTTTCTAATCCCATAATCCCATGAGCACTAGGGGACTGCAGCTAATGTGCTCACCGAACTCCAGCAAATAAAGAAAATCGCGGGTGGTTGTTATTTCTGCCTTGGAACGTTTTTGCAAAGGACCTTGGATTTTGCCGTGTCGGCTCACGGAAATACAAACGCGAGAAAATACGGTTATTTAAATACGGTGTGTTCGTCGTAACTCAAAAACCAAACAAGAGGAGAAGCATTCACAGTTCATATACAAGCAGAAGAAAGTAATGGTGGTGGGGGGGCTGGGGGGACTTTATTACAAAAAGGGCCAAGCAACTAACGACTGCTTTTATAATTATTATTATTATTAATTAAACCCCTAGAGCAGTGAGCACCAACCCTCTTCCTTGAGATCTACCTTCCTGCAGGTTTCATCTCCAACACACCTGTTTTAGCTGCTCAGGAACTTCTTAAGGCAATGATTAGAGCGTCACGTGGGCCCGATTACCCTTGGAGCTAAAGTCTTCGGTACGGTAAATCTCCAGGAACAGGGCTGGTGATTACCGCCCTAGAAACTAGAAGATTTTTCTATTTCTAAGCATTACTGAAAAACTGCAGACTAGAACCAAGAAGAAGTGAGGAGAGGAAATGAAACGAGAGGTACGAAAAATAAGAGTTTAATGTGACGATGAAATCTGGATGCTCCTAACGGAACCTTCTATCGGGTGACACCGGATAGTGGGATTATAAATCATTACGGTATCCAGGTGTAGAAGTGTAAAGACGAACAGTACGTGATGTTCAGATTGTGAGCAGGCGTCTTGGGATGAACAACAGGACGGTCTTGACGATTACAGCAGCAGGTACAAGTCTACAAGATTATTCACTGACACGGACGAGACCCATGCTGTGAATGATCACTGTGATATAACCACATTCTGCTGATTTGACTAAAAACCTGAGGAAACATCGTGAACATACGGTTCACAGAACAAGAACCCAAATCTGATTCTAGTAGCACAAATACCATCTCCCACACCAAGTGCCATCTCCCACACCAAGTGCCATCTCCCACACCAAGTGCCATCTCCCACACCAAGTGCCATCTCCGACACCAAGTGCCATCTCCCACGCCAAGTGCCATCTCCCACGCCAAGTGCCATCTCCCACGCCAAGTGCCATCTCCCACACCAAATACCATCTCCGACGCCAAGTGCCATCTCCCACGCCAAGTGCCATCTCCCACGCCAAGTGCCATCTCCCACGCCAAGTGCCATCTCCCACACCAAATACCATCTCCCACACCAAGTGCCATCTCCGACACCAAGTGCCATCTCCCACACCAAGTACCATCTCCCACGCCAAGTACCATCTCCCACGCCAAGTGCCATCTCCCACACCAAGTGCCATCTCAAACACCAAGTACCATCTCCCACACCAAGTACCATCTCCCACGCCAAGTGCCATCTCCCACACCAAGTACCATCTCCGACACCAAGTGCCATCTCCCACACCAAGTGCCATCTCCCACACCAAGTGCCATCTCCCACACCAAATACCATCTCCGACACCAAGTGCCATCTCCGACACCAAGTGCCATCTCCGACACCAAGTACCATCTCCCACACAAAGTACCATCTCCCACACAAAGTACCATCTCCCACACAAAGTACCATCTCCCACACAAAGTACCATCTCCGACACAAAGCCAAACATGAGCTTCCTTCAGAGCCTCACTGTGTGTCTCATGCAGTACACAGAGCAGCTGTAATCTTGCAATCCTCAGGGAGATAAAGTGGGGTAATGTAGGCCTTGCCTTTGTGTTCACACACCTCCATATGAAAAGCCTCAGCACCCACTCAGTCACACAGGGATTAGCTCAGCGCCAAATAAAAAAGCCGGCGAGTATTCAGTCACCACCTCCTCCAGCTGAACTATTTAAATTCAAAACGTGGAAAAGCAAACGTAGCTCGAGTTGCTTTTGTGGGACTCTGCTCTACACCACCCCCTTCGACACTCCCCCTCCCCCCTCGCTGGCCTAGAAAAAACCTCTTACTTTTACAAAAAAATAAAACATTCAGACGTTTTGCGCTGACAGACACGTCAGCGAGGACATACCAGCTCAGGATAAACTCTTCCACATGAGCATCCATCACAGCAAAGTGGCTTCGAGCAGCACTTTAACCCAGTTTCCATGGCACAGCCAGATTCTCGTGGCAGGCTTCACCAGAGGGGAGCCAAATAGCAACAACCAACAATAGCTTAAGCAGATTGGGGCACGACAAACATTTGAGGGCCCAATAAGCACGGAGAGCGTGACATGTGCTGCTGAGACATGTTCCGCCTTGTGTTCGCGACACTGAACTATTTCCTCACCCTCGTGCAGGTGCTAGAGCTTGTCGTGCATATGTTACAGTCTAATTATAATATACAGCTGCCAGAGCGGGCAGAAATCTGGGTAGGAGACCACACAGCTATGCCGACGCTCAAGGCAAAGGGCAGATTGATGGTAACATTTCCTTATTTTGTGAAACAAGAAGTACTCAAATTACTCACGCACAACGATAAATGATGTGGAAGTAACAAATAAATAAATAAATAAATAAATAAATAAATAAGTGCCTACTACAACACAGCTACTTTGGACTAAACGATGTACTTCTAGATTTCCTGACAATGCATTTACAGTGTTCATTTGATTCATCCTTAGTAACTGCCTGGTCAGGATCACAGAGGTTTAAATGAAACTACTACTCGGTTTATATTTTGGGCCACGCCCATTTCAGGAAAGCAGGGAATTGTTTGGGACACGAGGTTTAAGTGGGCCGTGAAAATATTAAAGTACCACGCCATACCGGGAGCTCCCTCGGTACATGGGGTCCCATCTCGGCAGCATGTTGGACGTGAGCAAGTTTAATTAGAACTGTTGTTTCAAAATAAAGAGAACTTGCCTGAATGCAGAAAACAAAGAGAAAACAAAAAGAGGTGGAAAAAAAAAAGACGCAGAAGTGCCAGCGGTAGAGATAATCAAATCGGGAAATAATTAAGGATGGCAACTGTCGCTGAACGTCATTTTGGCAAACGAGCAGCTAGCTAGGAGTCGGAGCGCAGAATGTTAATTGCGCGAGCTTTCTTGATACAGCGCCCCCTGGAGCTGAGAGGGTTAAGGGCCATGCTCAAGGGGTTTGAACCCCCGACCTTCTGATCAGTAATCCAAAGAATTAACCGTGAGCCACCAGTTCTCAGGAAGGCGCTGTGTGTATAAATCAGGAAGGATGGATGCTGGGACCTCTGACCTCTGCAGTGCCTCGTTGAGGAATCTCTTGAGCAGGGTCGGACACGATGTGCCTCGTCTCAGTGACGGTCTGAGGGGCCGTGTTTCCACACAGCAAGGGGTTAACAAGAACATGTTACACTAAATCTGCATTTGCACTCCACTCCCCAAAAATAAATATCCTCTCAGGACTCGACAATATATTCCACATCCCGCCCCCACCCAAATATCGTTATTTATAAGAAATACTCCAGCTCGATTTTTTTTTTTTGTAAAAACTCTCTCCGTTGTGAAACTTTGAGACTCTTCGAGTGTCGAGCTCGACATTGCGACACCGCGCCCACGTCAACACGAAACACACCCAGAAAACCTAATGAAACCCTGCTACACACGAACAGAAGCCCTAAATCTTTCCATGCTCCAGCTGAAAGCTTTGACTTGGGTGTAAACTCATGAGACTTATTAAAAAAGAAAAAAAAAAAAGAAAAAAGAAATAAACATAGGGCCATAGGGAGTGGAACGCAGTCATACTTTCATTCTGCTTATTTAAAGTTTGTTGGACAAACATGTTCACACAAAAAAAAATAATAATAAATCCCCCAAAAAACGTGTGTGCCAAGTCTTAATACCGTACAAGTACAGAAGAACAAACGCAGGATAAACGTCAATCTATTAGGATTGTGAGATATAAAAGGAAAAAGCAGCCAACACCTGACAGTTACTCCCAAGGATTTAGGTATTAACTGTTATTTTAAAAATAAACAGCAACATAAAAGCAAAAGGCAAGACGTTGTAAACACGTTTGGTTTTTTTATTAAGCGCACTAATTAATCAGGGATAAATGGCTCGTCAGGTGATAAGAATGCGGCTTGATGTGTGTTTTTGACGTCTGACGATGGTTCCTGAATGGCGCTGTCAGTCCTATAAAGCTGGGTGTTTCCTCCTGAGGAGATCGAGAGGAAATAAAGAGCGACTCAGCCGTGCACGTCAGTCGCTCATTCATCATAACGCTTGCACGTCTGATTCATGGCGTTGCGCAACCAGCTGAACGTGCGAGCCGTGTGGAAGCCGCCATGCCGTTCTGCTCACCACGGGTGTGAAGAGCGATTCGCCAAGCCGTCCTCCGAGGGCTCTTCGATTACGGAAACGTGGCGCAGGACGTAGATACAGAACACGGTTTTATAAACACGACTAAACTAAACTAAAGGATGGGCATTTCACGCAAAACTGATATCTCTCAAAGGAATTATTCGGAAAATATTTGACTATTTATGACTTCGGGTTCAATTGGCACAAGCTAGTCGTCATTAGTGCCAGGGTTACTCCGAAGGGTTCGCACTGCGCTTCATGTTCATCTCGTTTACAAAAAAACACGTGGCATGGATCGTACAGCTCTGAAGAACACTCCGATTTGTTTAACGTACTAGTCATTTTCGGAATATTTGTATGTTGATGACTCATCCCTAGCGACTAAGTTATTAAAAATAAATAAATCAATTAAGACAAAAGAGTAAGACATGTTTCTCACGGTGTTAAAAAGCTTTTGATCTGAAGGTGCGATGATTAAAAGGTTCGAAATCGGTGTCGTGGACAAAAATATAATCGTGGCGACGTGTTCGTTTCTTTCATTGCGGACATTTTATTTACGATAATATAGTTTATAAACGGACGACTCGGAGCCAAATATTCCGAAATCAGAGTCCGGCGTCGGTGTGAATACTGTTTAAAAAGCATCTCAGGGGAAATTCCTCACGAACTCGCCCGAGAAAACGCCAAGAATACATTTCTGGAAATTCTAGACAAAAAGGGCGTCGACATTGAAGATGCTAAAATATGAAATTTTTTAGATTTATTTTGGATTTTTATCATTTCCATCATTCCATTTGTGTTACTCCAGAGTTTTGATTACTTTATTATTATTATTATTATTATTAATATTAATAATAATAATAATAATAATAATAATAATAATAATATTATTATTATAAAATGTGGAGAAAAAGAATACAATTAAGAACAAGTGTGTGTCTAAACTTTTGACCGGTAGTGTATACATAAAATATTAAACAGAATTCCATTTATTTTAGAATAACTACATTTTATGTACATGTCAATATTATTTATAAAGAAATATCTATATATAAATATATATATAAATATTTGTCAATTATTTTATTATTGGTTTAATATGTTGTATTATTACATTTTATAAATTATAATTATTACACACACCTCTGTATTAAGTATAAAATTCATATTTGTACTATGCAGGATTTACATTTATATCTTTTAAGGTTTTGCATTATTATTATTATTATTATTATTATTATTATTATCATCAATAATGATGGTGTTAAACTGTATACATTATATAATAATAATAATAATAATAATTACACATCCATATTTTGCATAAAATACTCATATTACATTATAGAGTATACACATTAGATATGAAGAGAGAAAAAAATACAGCTCCACGAATAAAATCTCTGTGGAACATTACTTAAAGCCCCCGTGAAGTGCCTTGCTACACGCCACGTTATTCGATGCGTCGACGTCATTTCCACCGAAACAGGAAGTCAAGGCTGGACATATCAAGTGGCTCCTCCCCGTTTTAAAACAGGCACTCAGCAAGGTAAAACTGTTGGGGGCGGGACATTTCAGATTCTAGAGAGCATTTGATTGGACAGGAAATCTCACGAGGAGCTGAAGTGCAGAATGATGTCATCAGAATTGTTGGAGAGAGAGAGAGAGAGAGACAGAGAGTACATTTTGAACGTGTATATTTTCCAATTGCGAATTTTGTTGTTGTTTTGGAGCAACACTAACATATAGACAACCTCAAAGCGAACATATTCACACACACACATATATACATATATATACATTATACATATATATATACACACATTATACATACATATATATATATATATATATATATATATAGACAAACCCCCCTTTGCTTGAATAAGTCATGACCTGAGAGATCAGACAGAGCTGCCCACGAGCATGAGCTCATCTGTACCACAGGTCACTCTGCCCGGCTTATCTGGATCCAACGTCACCTCGTACTGAACATCTGGCCTGGACTAAAGCAGAACACTTAACAGACTGTGTGTTCACCGACTATAAGAAAGCAGGCACTGTATAATAAGACGTGTGATCTTTCCAAACGTCATCTCATACAAGACGATGAAGGAGGAGAGAGAGCAGGTATAATTTTACAGCCTATTATGTGTAAAGGTGTCACTTCAACCGAGTGCTTAACTCGTACACGTTCATAAAAGCGATAACCCTGTAATTATAATAGAACAGCTCTGAAGCGATTACCTTCATGAAGCATACATCATAAAATTTACAGCGTGAGGGGTGCAAAATATAGACTTGTTACTCGTTACCTACACCACGACCGACAAAGGCATACGATATCCTTTTGTATGTTATTAGAATCCAGTATTTTTCTCCGTTTGTGGTTACTGTTACTTGAGAAACTTCAAGCTCCAGCTTAACTGATAATAAAATACATTTTTTAAAACATGTGCAGCGTCCATCCTACAAGTCCATATGAATTAGCTGTTACTATAGAAACAAACAACGGGCGCATTAATATAAACCTGTGATTTGCCTCGCAGCTAGAACTCCCGTCAGAGCTGAGCTTATAGAAAAATCAAACTCAACAGCTTCCGACCAATCAGAATGGAGAAATGAACACCACCGCCAGGAGACACGCAGCGTAGTCGGGAGTTCTCGAATCCAATAATGGAAACTAGTGAAGAAGAATTTGCTGCTGTGGAATTCCTCTCCCAAGACAATGCTGTAGGACTTGGAGAGGCGGAGTGACCTTTCTCCGCGGGAATACCGAGACCTACGGCGCGTCACCTTCTCAGAAAAGAGACTGAAATGAAGTTACCAAGAAAGATTAACACGAACAGGTTTTCCGAATAAGCTTAGGTGATGTAGGGCAGGTTTCCGTGCTACATCTCGACATATCTAAAGCATAAACATGGCTCAAGAGGACACTTGGGAGTTGTTTTGACAACCGTGAGTTTTCGGTATTGCTACATCTTTCATCGGATTCAGGATCTGAAATGGATGTGAAATGTTTAAATGGAGCCCGACGACAATGATCAAGACGTCTCTCTCACTGATCGTCAGTCACGGTTATTCCCGAATCCATCTTTAAATCGTTCAGTAATAACCTCATGCAGGTATTTGGTACTTGCTACGATTGTACGCTTCGAAGGTCGTCTTTGCCGCTCGTTCCTCGGAGACTAACTCGGGTCGGTGTACGTATAGCGCATAGTATACGTTTCCTGTCTAGGAAACCAAACCACCTGACGTCGCTACAATCAAAGAGCCGGAGGTTTATGACTCAAGTGTTATTAATCTAGTTATTAATTTACGGTCTGGTCTCAGAGTCCTCTACACCTTCCTGCTGATACTGGCATTGCCTTTGGCAGGCAGCGGTTTTGTGAACTTGATTCATCCGACTTCTGTCGGTGTCACAGCGTCGATCAGCTAATCTACACGTGCGATGACTCACTTCGTCGTGAAAAACGAGTTACAAAAAGGCTACGTGGTTTCTTTTTTTTTTTTTAAACGAGTACAGAGAGATAACAAAAGATCTGATGTCCATCCACGTGCATCGCTGAGCCTCTGGTGAACTTTCCGCCCCTCCACAGACGAGAAGCTCGGTCACAAGGAGAAGTGAAGTGAATCACATGGTCAATCTGATAGCAGCCAAAACCTGTGTTGACAGCCTGCTTCCTACAGGAGATGAATCATCGTCATATTAGCTAAGCGGTAGTCTCACGTTCATATCCGGCTTCTGTTCAGAAACGTGGTCACGCGTGATATGATCCTGCAGAAAAAGTCCTCAAGGCTTGAGAGAAACAAATCCCTTGACACACTGCGTCAAGGCGCCTTAACATTTGCACAGGGTTTATCTCAGTGAATCGCACCCTGGGGTTTTCACACGCATATCACGGTGGGAATCTAATGTGAGACTGAAACCATCCAGATGCAGGAAGTGACCTTCCTATTGTGGGTAAAAACTGAGCCAGAGGACAGAGGTGGAGTCCTGCAGAAACACTTTATATCCTGGAGATTACGAAACATCCACCGATCTTCTATATCGCTTGTCCTATTGGGTCGCGGGGAACCTGGAGCGTATCCCAGGGAGCATCGGGCACAAGGCGGGGTACACCCTGGACGGCGTGCCAATCCATCGCAGGGCACAATCACATACACACTCACACACCCATTCATACACTTTAGACACGCCAATCAGCCTACCATGCATGTATTTTGAATGGGGGAGGAAACCGGAGGAAACCCCCGCAGCACGGGAAGAACATGCAAACTCCGCACACACAGGGACCCTGGAGGCGTGATGCAAACGTGCGCCTCACACCGCCAGGGTTATATAATGATTGAAATATTTATCCAACGCCTGCTTTGTGTTCATCGTTCTCGGCCGATATCCGATTTATTTGCCTTTGCGTTTTCAGTCATCATGCTTCTCGACGACAGTACACACACCCCTCCGCAAATGTTTGCTGTTCTTTCTGATTCATTTAAATGATGCGTACACAGTGTGAAATCGAGATTCAGACTCGATAAAAAGCCGATCGGTGAGAAAGCACAGGCTAGAGCTTCTCCGTCACTGAGCAGACGCTACACTTCCCGGTGAGATCGAGCGATAACGGTTTACCATTACAGACCCAAAACAGCCCACTACTTTAAAAACACTCATTTGGGGGGGGTACAAACTTTTGGATCAGAGCCAAGCAACAGTAATAAAACGGCATTAACAATAAGCGGCTCGTCTGTTGTTGTTTTATGTCCGTTTTCTTTCACCGGCCAAACAGAAGACGGTCCTGCCTTCTTGTTTTCTATTGGTTCATACGTTTAAAGCGCTTCAATTCAGAGGTCAAAGTTCACCTAGATGAACTCGTCTAACCGCGTCCTCGTCAGTGAATAAGCGTTTTCGGGGTGAAATTGATTCACCGTTTGGTTTTTCGGCGTCGCTCTCCATACAAGGTGTCGAAAACAGTGAACGCCATGACTGAACCATAAATGTTGGCACCCCTGCTATTTCGTTGAGGAGAACCGGAGCTGAACGGTTATACAGGTGCGCACACATCTCAACACTACACCGGACGATTATTCGGTCCCTCCAGGATTTTTCGTGATCACATATGACCAAACATCACGGAACCGGTCATTAAATTAATATTTGATATTGAAATGAAATCACAATACACTTTCCTGGGAGATATCCCAGGCATCGTGATATACTGATATATTTTTTAGAACACGACGTACGAACTTAAAAGTAGGGATAAAATAGAGGCGGCTGATCTGATCTTACAATTCTGTCCTGAATCTTTCAAACTGAAAGAGTTCATACACCGTTCCTCGTTTTGTTTACCCAGAGATTAGATGAACTTCGCATCTCGCGCGGGTTTTTCCTTTTCTACGCAACACTGTTTTGCAAATCCTTGATCGTTAACCTGTACACCACTTTAGACAAATCAGTACGATTTCATGTGCTCCAAGTAGGGTTTCTTTTCTCCCAAGCCCCCGGACTCAAAACTAATGAGGGGGGAAAAATCAATAAATGAAAGTGCTGCTACATTCCAGAGCAGCATTACAGAGAGCAAAGGGCATCTGCCTGGGCGGGAGAGAGAGCCAACAGGGGCTGAGAGACCCAGCCCGACTTTCCTATATCATTTCCTTTCCTTATTTTTGTGTGTGTACATGCACAACCAGAAGAGCTCCAGCACACATGGTACCGGTTAAAGGAGCGCGCGCTGCGGAGGCCACCCCCCCACCGGCCGAGAAAGACCGAGGGACGTCAAGGGACTCGCCTTCGCATTCAGGTTGAACCCAGAGCGCGTCCTGTGTGTTTATCTTGAACAATAAACATCAGGTAAACTGTATCGCTGCGAGTAATTACAGAAGCATGAGTCAAAACAGGATCGTCCTGAGATAAGCAGCACAAATGGCCCAGTCGGAGTTCCTTTGTCTGAAACGAACCTGTACGATAAATAGAAAAAGGTGCAGCTGATTTACGACACGCTGCAAACACAGCACAACGGCGGCCTGGAAGTCACCGTGTACCGCTGCGGAATTCTCCGATCTGATTGGCCGGATCACAGGTCCATGCTAATGCCTTACTGTTTCTATAGTAACAGCTCACACCCGGGGACTCGTAGAACAGATACGCTACATAAATCTCCAACTAATGATAAAGACACGATAATAACGGAGACGTTTTCTCGTAAGAAGACACGTATGGAAGGAGTCTCCTATTATTTAGAGAAGGGTAAACGTTTACACGTTAAGATTTTACTAAAGAGGCGTTTTCCCTTTTCGCCCGGGGAGAAATAACGCCACCACGCTCGTCCTGAATATGTCGATTTCCCCTCGCGGGATAATCAGCAGCAGTGATCGAACAGGTTTCCGAGTGGCGTGTTTCCGAGAGCTCAGAAGGCTGGGTTTCTTTCAGCTGGACACAAATAAAAGGCTCTTTGAGGTTAAGATGACCGTGCAGCCTCTACCCGTGGAGAAAGTTTGGGTCGGTCTTTGTCGCCGCTGCACAGATTAGCTTCTCTGAACAGAGCTTGAGAGCGAAGACGAAGCCGGCTGCGGGTTTTAATAAAAAATAAAAAAAAGTAATAAAATAAAGGAAAATAATCTGCAGGGGCGATCGAGATTAGAAAAAGGCCGTGTGCTTGGATTCGTTTCCGGGTGGATCAAATGAGCAGATCGTGATACGGTTGGCGAATGTGCGTCAGAGTAATAACAACAATACTGCGTGATCACCTACTTTGAACTTTTTTAGCCGTTAGAGAATGTAATATTTGGCCCTGTATTAATTAGCACAGTTGTAGTTGAACTTTTATGCCTTCAAGACTTTTCTCCATGAGTTTTATACTTATGTTTATGTACCATTTTTATTTATTCTGTAGCACTCTAAGATTTGCCTCAAATCAAAAGAAATTATTATTATTATTATTATTATTATTATTATTATTAACCACTTTTCTGTCTGGAGGCTGAAACTACATGGGCATACACCAGTGCCAAAATGACTATTCGTAAGCCTTCACCTGTGCGTGTGCGCGTGAAAACAACGAGACGTTTGTGGCGCTCTTGATTTCCGACGTGCCGACATGACGGAGCACAAGGGCAGCACATTTCAATCGGCAGCGGAGTAATTTACACTCAGGAGCGTGCAGTTCTACACGTCACGAACATCTTGCTCAAGCCTCTTCCTGTAAAGTCAGAGGTGAAGCGGTGTGCAAAGTGCGGAACGAAAAGAGGAGCAGGATAAAGACGGCGGTCATGGGGAAGCTCTTCTTTCTGTTCCTTTCATTAAGGTTTTCGATCTGGGTTTTGGGGCTGGGGGCGGGGTCTAGTCACATGAAGCTTCGGCATCTGAGAGCGATCGCTACTCATCAGACAAACGACGAACATCAGTAATGAAGGCAACCCGTCCGGGCAACAATCCCTTGAATCGAAAGCCCTCTGGATAACATCGTCTGTCAAAGGCCATGAATGTAAAACCGCACTTTCCCACTGGCGGGAATGTTCTTTGAGAAAAGCCCAAAAGCGTCCATTTTAAGGTGCCAAAGCAACGGATCTGCAAACACCGACACCCCCGTCGACTCGGATCAACAAACCCCTGACCCTCGCAACTTTACCCCGCCGGACAGGTATGAGCACGTGTTCTGCCCAGGCGGGACTCAATACAAACCGGAACGTGCGTGGTCTCGTTAAAGCTCTTTATATCATATTTAAATAAGCGCAACCTTCTTCGCAGGAAACCGAGCTCAAAGCTGCAGTGAGATCCTAACGGCCGTGAGCGGAAGAAGCAAGAGGAGCGCCGAGCCGTTAGCTTTAGCGTTCTTAACACCTCGGATCACGCGTGAGACAGACAGAGAATGTATCCTGTACCCAATTTTAGCCTCCTGCTAAGACTGAAGCGTCAGATGATCTCTTCTTAACACACACACACACACACACACACACACACACACACACACACACACACACACACACACACACACACACACACACACTGGAGCTGCAAACAGTACTTTTTGGAAACTCAGA
>CM022766.1:22034223-22136723 GCA_012411365.1 Ameiurus melas | reverse complement strand
TCACGAATCGATGAACGTCTCGTAAGTTGACACGTTGTTCTTTATAGTTACGCTGTAATGGCGGACTGTGAAAGCACCCTGATGTTCATCTCACCATACCAACACTGAGGGGTGTTTCCAACTGCTAGGGGTCATTAGTATTCTTCCATTTCTCATCAGAGGCAAGAACACTGACCGCCAGCCGGGAGCAATACTTCGACAATGCTCCTGTCAGCCATCTAATGCCAAACCCATTCTAAACATGGCCGTCTTAGAGACACGTCTGGCACCACAAACATCAGGACACAATAAACGTCTACGCTGAAGAATAAAGAAATAATTAAACAGAGATTTGAAAGTAAAACGAATCAAGAAGGAACGACGACAGATGAAGGTGCGACCATAGACGTGAGGAGGACTCAAAAATAAACACGGGAAAGACGCAGCGGCAGTCGCTGGTATACTTTCTAAGGCGCTACGCGGCCTGTGCCCTTGACCTCGTGGGGAATGTGCTGACCCGGGAGGTTGTCGTGACCATCAGGCATGCGCGTGGTCATGTGGGTAGAGACGGGTGCAGCTGCTTGTGATAGTGGCGCTGTACGAGAGACACATTCCTGATGATTCTCACTGGCCCACATCGCTATTCCGTACACCCTGCTCCAATTCTGACTATACACTTCTACCATTATGGCTGATGAGGCGATGATATTTTTGGCTCACTGAGCGAGAAGGACGGGGAGAGAAAAGAGAAAGGAAAAAGCCCCCCCAAAGAGAAAGTTCACAGTAAATTGGACCGAAACGTATCATTGATCGATATAAAACGTGTGTGCTTTCATTTCGATATTCCACATTTCTAGGACAGTTCCCATTTAAACGGAATAGAAGAGAAAATATCAAATACAATAAAGCGATACATATCTGAGCATGACGAGTTAAAGATCTCGGTTAATGAAAATACAAATTAAAACATACCCAAGAGTTTACTTGGCAACCAAAGCTGCTTAAAAGAGAACTCGAACCACGTCTAAAAAAAAAAAAAAAAACGTCTCGTACTGCACATAAACGGTCCCAGAAGATCATAGATATGACCCAATTATGGCTTCTTCCCCTCCCCCTCCCCCCCTTTATTTGTTTATTTTTTAAACAGATGTACAAATTTCCTGCACTTCCTGTCCTGTTCCTGTAACGCTACCAGAGGCCATCCGGGGTAAGTATGATCGATTTGCATACAGGGGAATCGGCGAGAGTCATCAATCGTGAACGTTGACACGTGAGTGCCGTGCAAAAAAATTCCATCTGTACAGCGCGCACGTCGTTATTCAGATCTTGAAAACGTTTATAATAAGCGCTTGAGCGCTCGTAGGTCATAACCATATCTAATCTCTGCTTGGAACCCATTTAACTTTAAACCCCCAGAAGTATCGCTTCCTGGACGGGTCATTTTAAACCACTTCTGTATTTTATTGTTGCGTGTGTTTGTTTTGGGGTTTTTTTTTAACCACAAGCCAATACTTTCGGTTAGGTTTTGGCGAGAAGCGATTAATAAGAACGAGTCTCCACATGTCAGTTAGGACCGGATGAAGATCACTTGGGGTTGTTTCTACAGGTGATCCCTTCACAGCAGGTCAAAGTACCTCACTTTCCCATGTCCGATTAGGTCACTTCTGCTTATATTAAGCACTATGGACGACTTCTGCATAATGAAGCGTGCTAGACATGCTCGCAGATATCGATATCTATTGACAAGTGGTTTGACGACGAACAGTTAAGGGGATGAGATGAAGACAGGCGAGAAACTGCTGCGTATGCGGTTTAACTTTGTCCTGCCCTTGTTTAAGTACAGGCTGCAGCCTCTACCTCTTAAATCCAACGCAGGCTCGAAGTTACTTTCGGAGGAGCCGGTGTCCTAGATTTCCTCCGTCGTAGCTTCGGGTAAAACACCAAGCGCTGTGTGATGTAACGGTTTGTGACAGCACAGCGAACTCGAAGCTCACCTTGCGCCAGGGCCTGCTTGATACACAGTCCAGGCTAGAGCTGTGCGGCATTGTTTATAAAAGTGTGACTTTACTAAAATAGACTTGACATTTAGCATAAAAGGACTGCTGCAGATCCAATTAGACAAGACACATTCCTTCATGCTGAGTGAACATCATTGCGGGATTAAAAAAGAAAAAAAAAACCTGGAATAATTGGAAGAACAAGAATATGAAAGGGGGTGCGGAGTACATCTGTCTGAAACAAACTGATCCGAGACTGAATGAGAAGAGGAATGCGAGCACGGAAATGGTTCAGAGAAAGAGAGTGACTCTTGGAGGAAGTGAAACCTTTGATTCATCGTTTGAAGGAAATGATGAGAAAAATCGAATCATGTCGAGTGTAAGCTCTCAGTCAGGAGTTTCTAATCAAGCGTCCCAGCTTATGATCCGTTTTTCCTCGCCAGCGAACGCTCTGTCCCGCGTGAATTCCAAACGAGGTTTAGCTGACCGCAATTCGGGTCAACCTCGGCGAGTCAAATCCCCACTGACTGAACGTTCGCCTGGTGTCCGGACAAAATCACAGACGCGAGAGGGGGGGAAGAAGCCTGGTAGGTAAAGCCGGTGACCCCTGTACCCTTTCTTGTTCTACGCCTTTCCTCTCTATTTGTCTACTTAGCGAGCAGTGGCACTTACGAATGATTGACATCCTGCCACAGGAATCCCGAGAATGCACAAGCAACACAAAACAGCACCCGAAACCCAAAGGCAGGGGGCCAAACCGATCTGCAAGCCAGTTTCAACCCCAAGTGTTTCTTTAGCCCACTGCAGCAAAAGTGTCCTTCAAATAGCTTTATATACGTCCGAATTTAGAACCTTAATGGCTTTCTGACCAGTGACACAGCTTTTTATGTAAACTGCCAACTAGCTTGTTGAAAAACTGGAATTTTCAGAAAAAGCGACCGATCCTTCACTTAGTCTAAATCCTGTCTCGGTGCATAACCGATACAACTTCAAGAACTCAGAAAAGTTCAGACCGAGGCTAGTGGTACAACGGGAACGGGAAGAAGCAAGACAGAAACTGCACTCGGAATAAACTTGAGGCTTCAGAATAATTGAAGTGATGAAGCAAGACCCTTTAACTAAGATAAGGAGAGAAAATTGGATGTACGAGTAAAACCAAAGGAGAAGCATGAGGAATGTGAAACATGAGGCAACTACTCCCCTCCCATTATGACCCCTAATACACAGAAAGTAACGGGAGAAAATGAGGAGCTTTTGGGTACGTTTACACCACGACGACGTACTAAAAACGGAACTGTTTCTACTTTGTGTTTGTGAGAAGTTTCGCGTACAGACGACAGCGTCGTCAAAACCATCCTTCCGCGAGAACGGCTAAAAAGCGCTGTATTGTGCATGCCAGGCCAGTAGGTGTCGATGTCACTTTGTAAAGGAACACTACACGCCTATGCACATAATCGCTCACGTCAACGCGTCGGCCATATTGATCCAGGTAAGACTGTTGGGGGGTTGGGAATACGCGTGCGCATGATGTCATCGTTTTCACAAAGTTTTTATACGTGTACACGGAGACGGTAACGGCATCGTTGTCAAAAACTCCCACGGGCCCTTCTCGGGCCCCAAAACGAACAGCCAAATGACCCCGTACAGTAAAAGGAATGAGGGATTAAACCTGTTTTTCCTCGCATGCTGGAGTCGAGAAGAAGGAAGGAAGAAGGAGAGGATTCGAGCGTGGTTGAAGCGAGAGATGGAGGGAGCAAGTCCTGGCAAGCCGACGCACTCCGTATTTCAGAGACAGATGTGTAATGACTACTAAAAGATTGCACATTCTTTTCAAGGGAGTAGGGGCTGCTTTACGTTAGTGGAGAAGTATTTGGGTTAGTTTGGGCCGTCCCACAACAGCTCGGCACACTGACGAAGTGAGCGGTTGGGCGTGTGTGCGACTAGCACGTATCGCACTTCCGTAGGACGTCCGCTTGCTGTTCTCGAAAACAGTAAGCTTTCACCTCATCTCTCAGACGTTCATTAATTCATTAAGCACCAAACCAAAATTCTCGCTGTAGCACGTGGACGCTTTACGGCACGCCGGCGAAAGCTTTCCAGATGAACGCTATCCATCTGCCTAATCAGAGACTGAATGTGCCCGGAAACCACATTCTAGCAGCACCTACACCTGAGTGCACACACCTTGTAATCCCATTTCGTTGATCCTCTCATATAAGAGGGTGCACAAACCTTTGCACTCAACAGCAGGAATATAATTTTAGCCTCGCCGCATCACTCGGTGAAGCCTCACACACTAAACAACATGTGACTAGAAAGTCGATCATCATTTGCGGTCTACATTTTGTCTTGGGGCGCGCAAACTTTTGCACTCAACAGCATCATTATACATACTGCACAATTTATTTTATATATATATATATATATATAATATATATATATATATATATATATATATATATATATATATATATATATATATATATATATATATATATATATATATATATATGTTGCAGTGAATGGGTGATGCTCAAAACTGAATTTCCATTCCGGATAATGACTCTTCCTTCCAGTCTTGCCACACACACACACACACACACACACACATATATATATACAGAGAGAGAGAGGAAGGACATTATGTAAATGAAGGAAATGCTGTCACTCCAATTGTCTTCCCCCACAAAAAATAAATTTAAATTTCAACAATTAAACAGGAAACGTTCGGGATCCGAAGATCTCCAAAGAGCTCGTGTTTCTTCCTCCCGCGTTTGATTCACATCCTTTACTTTGCTCGCACATGACGCCACCAATACTTCCCACTTTAATGCACGACCCTTAAATTCCAATGTGGTGATCTCCTGCTCCGTCTACACACGCTGGCGGCGCTGCAGTGATGTGTTAAATGGGAAAAAAAAAAAAAAAAGAAAGAAATAGTTATGGAGCACCTAGAACATTCAATAATAAACTGCAATGAGTGTGTGAGAGCTGTGAGTAACGGACATGACGTGAGAAAATCAGACACGTGCTCCCACTCTTCACAGTTACGCAGCTGGCACAGCTCCAAAGGAAAAGTGGAAGATACGGGATGAGTGAAGCGTAAGACGAGAGGCAGGAGAACGATTACCAGCTCACGAGTGCACTTCACCAGCCGCGTGGTCCCAACCGCGCTCTTAAATTAGGACACCGAATGAGAAGGGACGAGAAAAGTCACGCGTCGACGACGATATACTACGCTCGGCTACAACGCGTAACTGGGCATTTCCAAACGTGGACGAAAACAATTGGGAATTCGTACGCGTAAAATTCAGGACTCGAGTTCAGAAAGTGGCGTCAAATCAAAATGGCTGCTCACAGCAACAGCAGCAAACAAAGCCGGCTAGATTGTTGCGACGAACACAGAGGCGTCCACGGTACCCATAAAAAGCCTGATAAGACTGGTTTGGTTTCGTCAGCTCAATACTAATCCCGTAACCTTGAGTTTCTTCAACTAGCTTCATGGTACAGGCCCCTGGTCTCATGATATAGTTGATCAGAAACCCAACTGAGCAGGCTAAGAAACAGCTAGCGTAACGTTATAGTAAGCTAGTTAGGCTACGTCCACGTTCAAGACTAGTGTCTTTCTTTTCTCTCGTCCCGACAGCGGTGCGCCGGAACATATTTCGCTCGGGTTAATCACATACCAGGATGTTCCTCGGATTTTTTTTTTTTTTTTAAAAAGAAAGCTCACCCATCATCCGCACGTGCTAGAAATCTGCACCTCGGCTGATGTGTGTAGTGCAGCGGGGTGGTCTTAAACAAGACAAGTAGTTACAGCGTGTAAGTATAGTTTCAGCTTTGGAATGAGACACAGCACAGTGAGGTGTAAACACAGCCTACACACCAAATCGAAAATGCTGTCTTGTGAAAGTTAATAAGGAGAGGGGGGGGGGGGGGGGGGTTGAACCTCTAAATAATTAATAATAGCCAAACAAAATCTGCTTGTTCTCAGGCTACTGATTTGTCCTCCGCTGTTATTGATAAAAGTCATGTAAAGGAAAAAACTTTGACTTCCTGCATACTCCTGTATTAAAAATGACATTGCTTTGCTTTAACATTTTCTGCTGGTTTTGATCAGAGTAGAAATTAGGAATGACATTCTGCGAGAATACTTCTTGGAAAACTGCACTTAGTGATACAGAAATAGCCCAATTCCAGGAAAGCGTCCACATTTTTAATAGTCAGTGGATGGAATAAATAAATAAATACATTTTTATATAATTCCCAGAACAGATTTTTTAATTAGTCCAAATTCAGCGCTTCGTGTTGGTTTTTTTTTTTTTCCCCTCAGATCACAAAGTCACGGTTGCGATATTAATCTGGAAACTCTGGCTTCTGAAAGCAAACCAACCGGGAAACTGCTCGTTTGTGGTGAGAGCAGAACGGTTCCCGTTTAGGCATGTTGTTGGCGTCGTTGGTGGAAAAAAGAGCTCAAAGCTAATAGAAGACCAGACCTGGATGGAGTCAGAAATACGCGACGCGGATCGATAGCGTCGGATCGGCCTAGCGCGTCGGCGAAAAGACGGCAAAAATTATTCGTTAGCACGAGCTAGATTCCGGTTCGGTCGACATCCCAGACTGGAAAGAGCCTCTCTTGTCTCACGCTTGGGGGAAAACGTTTTACGGTGAAGGAATAAAACTGGTCTGCTTTAAATCTTTCAGGATTTCAGCCCAAATTACACTGCAGCTCTCTCGAGGGATTCGGACAAACCAGGCCTCCGTTCCTGCCTTACTCGTTCCCTCTCTTCTGAATCTTGGTGGCCGAACCCCCTGCTGCACCCCATGACCTCTGAGCCCCCCCGAGACACTAAGGGTTCTGCTCTGAAAACATGATTGATTTATCCAAGGACGCACCCCCACCGTGTCAGGCTGAGAGAGCGCGAACGTGCCAACTTGCACACACAGCTCCACGTGTCACTGCCATCTAGACCCCCCTAAGGCTAAACCCTGTGATGTGTGCTCTTCCTCCTCCTCCTCCTCCATGAGGCCTGGCTTTAGAACTTAAACGAGGAAACACTCATCCAGAATTCAGCTTGTTTGCTTTTACTCTGCGAGTCAGATTTGCACTTCTACACTAAAAGCATTACCTCTACGACCAAACGTAACCCGAGAGTCACCCAGAAGGCGAGACTGACACTTTGGAGAGGAGTCATTTCTGCCAAACACAAAGTGCTATTCAACGGCCTCCTGCGAGCAGCGGAAGTTCCCCCTTTGTCATTCCTCTTCTTCAATGACCTTCACGACGCACCGTGAGAATCTCAGCCACAAAAACACTCAGCGTAAGTGGAGTGATGAGACTTCCTGCTTCCTGCGCTGCTCAGTTTCGATACTGCAAAAACCTGTCCGTTTTAATTTGAGGGGTTTTTTTTTGTTTGTTTGTTTTTTTTTTTAAATAAAGAAATTAACTTTTATACTCGGATGCCCTGCAGCTGCCACATCACAGCGAACGACTCGGATTACTCCACTTTGACTACCGTTTGATTCTCATCTTTCGTCCTTACCTGAAGCTCGCACCACGCTACTTCCACGGTCGTCTCGGTATCCAAGCCCTTGTAGACGGTTTTGAAAGATCCACGTCCGATCTCGATGTCGAATTTCAGGAAGCGGCCGTCCAGCGACGTCCCCACGGCTTTGGTTTCCACCTCCTCGTCCTCCTGCACCTTCTTCTCCGCCTCTCTTTGCTCTGCTTCCACGCGAGCCTTCGCCGCCTCCTTTTCCTCCTCGCATTTCTCAGTCGCGTCGCCGTCCGCTTTCCCTTTCAGCTCTGGCACACTCGTCACAACAGGCTGCGTGGGTAAAGTCCTGGGAATCTCGCTCGGAATCCAAGTAGCATCTAATTGCACGCACGGGAGCTCCTTGTCTATCCCATCATCACGCTCGAGTCTACCTCCTCCAACCACATCCTCCACAGGCTCCTCTATTACAACGGCCGTACACACCTCCGGAGCTCGGTCCGGAGCCGAGCTCACACCCAAAGAGCACACGGACGACTCGCAGTCCGGGAGAGATGTCGGGATGCACGCTTTGCTCGGGAGGTCAAGCGCCGTGACGTTCGAGTCGCAAATGACGCTGCGGCGGAAAAATCGGTGCTCTGCCGTCTTAAGATCTTTGTCCATGGTGTGGCGGCGGTGCCGGACCTCCACGCCCAGTTTCTCACCAAGCATCGAATCTGAGCCAGAGCCATTCACATTTTTAGGGGGAGGAGCCAGAAACTCCACGCCATCGTTAGGGTTTTGTGACATCTTCACTCCAGGAGACGGAAAAAACAAGCAAACTTTTAAAAGAATAAATAAGTGATAATATCAAGAATAAATCCTAAATGTAAACCGGGGTTAGGGGGGTTTCGGGGGATTGGGAGTGGGCAAAATAAAATCTCAGATTTTGTGTGAGAGCCTGGAATTACTTTGCGTGGTACTTATAAACAGTTATCGATACACTCCGTCGGGCCCGAGCCCAAAAGAGGAGGAGTTCTTTTATAAACGTAAAAGAACAGGACGCGGTCACAGATCAGCAAGCGCGTACGGCAACAGAGAAGCGTCAGATCCACACCATCCATCCTGCAGTGAAGCGGCGAGAGTCCACGCTGAGCATCAGGAACCACAGGGAGGATGGGCTAAGAGCCTGCTTGCCTTTTTGCTTTTTTAATCGTTCCTCCGTATGAACAGCCAAACTCAGGTCCGGAGTCACTGCGAGAGAACACATGCAGAGAAAACCTTTAGCGTAAGGGAGAAAAAAGCTTAACAGTGGTTGCTTTCATTTCCAGAAACAATCACATTTGAACATTTGTGTGTCTTTCAATTAAAGGAAAAAAATCCACCCTGAACAACGTGCAGAACAACTTTTATAATAATAATAATAATAATAATAATAACTAGATAGGTAAAGTTCGTGATGACCGACTTTGATAATGGCTTGAGAAAGCAGGTCTGAAAGATACAAAGTGCCAATCATTATTTAGTTAATTAGATAGACAGACAGATCAAGTGCCAATAGTTGTAGAGTTGGATGGATGGATGGATAGATAAATAGATGGAGTTATAGATAGATAGTGCCAAGCGATGGAGTTAGATAGATAGACAGACAGACAGACAGACAGATAGACAGACTGCCGTTAGATAGATAGATAGATAGATAGATAGATAGATAGATAGATAGATAGATAGATAGATAGATAGATAGACAGATAAAGTGCTGTTAGATAGATAGATAGATAGATAGATAGATAGATAGATAGATAGATAGATAGATAGATAGATAGATAGATAGATAGATAGATAGATAGATAGATAGATAGATAGATATAGTGACAATAGATGGAGTTAGATAGATAGGAATGAGATACAAATTTCCTTTATAATATGGACTTCATTACCCACAATGCCATTTGACTACCTGTTAATTAACAGTGTTGCCTGTGAGAGTGATGCAGCAGCGCTTCACTAGTTTAACAGGTCCAGCTCCCTCACCTGCACACACTTCCTCAACGTTCACACTAACACAAACGTCATCGCCATCACACTCGCCATCTCGCAGTTCGCAACTAAACGAGCCGAGTCTCTACCTTTAACTCGGCATCGTATAGCTGCGGTGCATTCTGGGAACTTGGAAGTCCAGCGTTTGTTCCTACTTCTGTGTTGGATTTCTCAGAAACGTGATGCTGAACGTCGCTGGAAAATGGCGAGTGAGAAAACAAGCTCTTGCTCTTTTCTTCCCGTTTTTAAGAACTTTATTTAATAAATCACTATATATAACTTGAACAATCTCTTTATAATCACTTTATTTATTGTTTCTCCTTTTTTTTTTGTAGAAAGTGCATTTAAAAGCAGGACCGTCACCCTAAGACGAGCAGTTACTTATTTCCTTCTTGCCACACAGGTCAATCATACTGACATTATTTTTGGTTTTTAAACACAGTTAGATCAAAAAATAATCGACTACATGAACCGTGAACCCTACTGAAGCGCAGGACAGTAATATCAAAATCACATCATTTCAGTGTGGTATATTTCTCACCATTTCATCTCAAACTAAACACTTGCAGGGGGAAAAGAATCTCAGTTAGCTTCCTTCGCAATAATTGCACACCCAGTGCTTGAAACGAAGACAATTTGGCAGCACGGGCTCTCGGTTACATCCACTAACAGCTCAGTGGTTTGGCATGCAGCTACGCCGAGGGAAGAGGAAACACAGGGGGAAATTAGCCTCAGTGACCTGGAGTTGTTTTAGAAGTTTTATGGAGATGCATCACAACTTCCCACGTGACATCAACGTACAAACGGGGCGGGAGGGGATCCCGAGGGAGGGGATCCCGAGCTAGGTTGATATACGATGGCTTTTTCTTTTTTTGAGGGGAGGGATTTTAAGGTTTATGGCCTGTTCTTCCCCTCCTGTGGCAGCTGAATGAAATGTGCTGAGCCAGAACAGGCACTTTGTATCAAATTCCGTTAACATAATGTAACGTTAATTCGGGGGTATGGGACAACAGAGGCAACCCTTCAGGAGCAACGGATTTATAAAGAAAATCTGGACACAACTGAACAAATAGCTCAGACGACATAATGCTGAACATATACCTCGTTATAACCATGTATGTCACACTTGCTTTCACATTCGCACTCACCCACACATTATAAACATGTATGTCACACTCGCTTTCAGATTCACACACACCCACACACACACATACATACATATATATATACACACACACATATTATATATTTGTATATACATATAATGTATGTGAATATATATATATATATATATATATATATATATATATATATATGTATATATACACACACATATATATACACGTACATATACACACGTAAAAACACATTACATTATATATACACGTATATATATGTTATATACACACACACACATACACATACATATACACACGTATACACACATTACATTATATATACACACACACACAGTTTTTTAAACATGTTTCATTTTTCAATAAATTTATAAGCCACGTTTAATGCACGTGAATAATTATAAATAATGAATATGGACCAATTCCCTCAATAATTAAACTAAATAATAATAATGAACGTTATACATTTCTTTTCTCGCAGACGTACCAGCTAGCTCGCAGTTCTGTTATGCGCCCTGCGTATCCCAGCGCACGAGCCAATCCTTGCCCAGGAATCGAAAAGACCAGCCAATCCTCTCTCAGGAGGCGGGATTTGTCGCAAACGGGTGGGGATTTAAACAAGCAAACGCACCCAAAACGGAACGACGCTGCATTGAGGCGAGCCAATCCGCGCGCGGGAATTGGTGACTAGCCAATCGTCGTCGAGCAGACGCACCTGACTCGCGAATCCTCGATCCGGAGGCGGGTTTTGTCCGAAAGCGGGTGGGCTCGAGTAGGAACAACGCTGCGTTTTAACGTGGATGTGGTGAGGATGTGGTGTGTGGCCTCGTCCACGCCGGTTTAGCGCCATTCGCGTGTCCGAGTACAGTTACATACAGATAATAAACTAAAACACGGGGAGGGGGGACGACGACGACACCCCGAACGAGCTCGATCACGGCGAGAAGCTGAAGATGTAGCAATGTTGATATTAACGTGACTTCCAAAATACAAATAAATAAATAACAACCAAGACAAACGACCACGCAGACATTCTCATCATGATTAAACTGGTTATGTAGGAGCGAATGAACAGAGCAAAGAGTGCGACAGAGAGCGGTGTCAGGATGCCAACACCAGCTGATCTCTCTCTAACACACACACACACACACACACACACACACACACACACCGAACACTCCATCCCAACCAGATCAGATCAGATCATATGCTTCAGCGAAGATCAACACACAGTAGTTTACTAGTGCTTACCTTCTGGATCATGCACATGCTTCTTCTTCTTCTCCTTCTCCTTCTTCTTCTTCTCAGACTTGAGTTTGCCAACAAAATAACCCCACCAGGCTTAGGTCTCTGTACCACACCACCAGCACCAGAGTCATAAATAACAACAATATTATCTCAACATGCTGACTTGTGACCTTGTGGAAATCTTCCTGGTGTCCAACAAAACAATCCTGGAGTCTCTCCACCTCTCTCTCTCTCTGTCTCTCTCTCTGTCTGTCTGTCTGTCTGTCTGTCTGTCTGCGTGCACGCGCGTCTCCGTGTAGAAATAATATCATCTAAAATAATCTAATATATATTACACAGGGTGTGTGTGTGTGTGTGTGTAGCTGATCTCTCTCTCACTCTCACACACACACACTCTAACTCTCTCTTCTTCTTCTGCTTTCTGCTTCTTCAGTCTGTCACGTTAGAGCTGAGCAGGAGTCGACCCGCCCACTAAGCACCATTTGTTTTATGTTTTACCACACATAGCCGAGAGATGGCGCTTTTTCACACGGAACAGAAGAAGAAAAAAAAAGGTGCGGATTCGCGTCGTTAGCTCGATGCTAACCCGACAGGAACTCTACGAAATAGAACCGTTTTCAAAGCAGGAGGTTCTGCTATTATTATCTGTTGTATTATCTGTATGAGTAGTAAAAAAAAAATATGTATACAATTACAGATAAATGTATATATATATATATATATATATATATATATATATATATATATATATATATATATATATATATATACTTTTAAATATACATACAATACATACATACAATACATACAATATTTAAAAGTCGTTATGTTGTTGTTTTTTCGCTAGTCACGTTTCACTATCTTCTCAGCGTGACGTTGGTCCAACGCTGAAAGCTGATTGGTTACCTAATACTCTCCAGCGACCAATTGTTGGACGACGTAGTAAAAAAAAAAAAAAACCTCAAAGTGGCCCTCATACTTGTCTTATTCACTAGTCACGTTTTCAGTGGTTAGTTTTGCGTTTCATTTATTTGAAGTCAGAATAAAATCGAAATGCAGGTCATAGTCAAAGGTTGTTTAGCGTTCGAACTTTTCCACACTTTTGTCCACAACGTTTTGTCAATAAATCGACGCTGAACTATTATTTAATGTATAAACACACATCTAAAACATGGATAAATATTCATAGAGGTCGTGAGCCTCCATTATAATCCTCCAAATAATCAAATTATTTGCTAGTCGTGTTGCACTTTTCCACATGACAGTAAACCAACACTGGACTCTGATTGGTTACCCAAAATACTCTCCAGCAACCAATGGTCAAATTGTTGAAAGAAGAAGTTTTATTTATATGGTGCCTTTCTCAAACCCAAGATCGCTTTACATCAGGACGATAATAAAAAAAAATCTTAAGTCGAGAAAAATCACAGGACCGTTAACAGAATGGGGTGAAGGATGAAGTGAGGGAAAGTATAATGTGAAAGAGCCTGGGGCTACTCGTGTACGATCAGAGTATTCTAGCACTGAGTGACAAGATCTATGTTTTGAGCTGTGCTTTGAAGGAGGACAGATAGCGACTCATGTCCACATTAATAATTGTGCTCTGGCTTTTTCCCACAAGCTTCGTATTTGACCGCCCGCTCACGCTAACAAGCTTCATATCTGACCGCTTGCTGACGTAACAGTAAAAACGTGCATCCCATGGGTTCCCGGTCCGACCCATATATATCTCTAGTCTCGAAGAGATTTCTGGCAAGCTTTCCAAAAAGAGTATTTGTATCTGGTTGGATCACATGAGTTGACTGCGGATAATGTATTTGAACGTACTGTAATTAAATGTGAGTGTAGATATTAAGACGTTTATACACAGAGCATGTGCAGGAATACAAAAGCAAGAGAATCTGAAACATGAAGGGGGGAAAAAATGAAGAAAATAGTAGTCCACACACAACACACAGGAGTGACTGTAGTTACAGTATCCCCCTGAGGCGGTTCACGGAAGTTAAATACAGATATTCTCATAATGACTGTTTAACCCTATCTTGCTATGCTGGCTTCCAACCCACTATACAATGCTGTACAGGCTGTGTATGCTGGTGTGTATAGTGTGTCTCCCCAGTGGTAGATAAACACACACGGCCTGCTCAGTCCGGTGTCATGTGCATTTTCCATTAATGTTCTAAAACACTGTTACTCCAGCAACTTGGAAAAACTGCCACTAAATCAAATATACTGTGTAGTCCCAGATTTTACTGCCTCCCTACACCTCTCATGAGACAAATATAATCTACATGAACAGCTTCAAAGCTGGGGAGTACAAGCAAAAAACAAAAATGTATTGGTTTAATTAATCTTGCAACATGTTTCTTTAACAAAACGATGAAGCTATTATCCAATGCTGTGAAAAAGTATTTGCCCCATTCTGATTTCTTCAGTTTTTGTGCATATCTCATAATAAATCATTTTAGATCTTCAAATTAAATCCCCCCAAAACTTCAATCAGTTTGTGCCACCTTTAACAGCAATAAGTGCAACCAGACGCTTCCAATAACTGGAGATCAGTCTTTCACTGCGCTGTGGTGGAATACTGGCCCACTCTTCTCCACACTGGAGGGTTTTCAAGCATGAACTGCCCGTTTAAGGTCCTGCCACAGCATCTCAATTGGTTCAAGTCAAGACTTTGAGTAGGTCACTCCGAAACTTTCATCTAGCTTTTTTTGAGCCATTCAGAGGTCAACGTTCTCCTATGCTTTCGATGAGTGTCTTGCTGCATAATCCAGTTGCACTTGAGTTTCAGCTTATAGACTGCGGACTGATATTCTCCTTTAGGATTTTCTGGTATTGAGCAGAATTCATGTTTCCTTCAACTGTTGCAAGTTGCCCAGGCCTAGCAGCAATGCATCCTCACTCCATTACACTTCCACCACCATGCTTGATCAATTTGTGTTCTTTTTCGCTTGGTATTACATTCTTTTACTGGAATTCTGTGTTTGGTTTATGCCAGATGTAATGGGATCACTGCCTTCCAAACAGTTCCATTTTCGATTCATCAATCCACAGAACATTCTCCCAAAAGGTTTGAGGATCATCAAGGTGTGTTTGGGCAAAATACAGAAGAGCCTTAATGTTCTTCTGGGTTAGCAGTAGTTTTCACCTTCTTACACTTCCATGGATGCCATTTTTGCCGAGTGTCTTTCTGATAGTGGAGTCATGAACTTTTATTGACCTTTATTGATCAAAGAGAGACCTGTAGGTTCTTTGATCTTGTCCTTGGCTCTTTTTTGACTTGCTGGATGAGTCATCGCATTATGATTGCAGTTTCATAGATTTGGGGAATTAGTAACTATGGAGGCAAATACATGTTCACACAGGCTCAGTTGATATTTGCTAAAAAATGTTTGCTCCAATAAATAACATTATCATTTACAAACTCGTATTTGATGTGTATCTAGGCACATGTGTGAAAGTGCAGTTTTTTTTTTTGTTTTTTTTTTTGCAATTTGATGAATTTGTTGTGCATCATATTGTCCATTTGAGAAAGGTCAGGTTCCTTTTTTTATGTTTGTTTAAATGTCACTGCTGTTCAAGAAGCTAAGAAATGGGATTAACTGAAATGGGAAGAGGAACTCAAAGAAAAATGTTTTTTGGGGAAAAAGCTATATATATATATATATATATATTTACAGCATTTAAGTAAGTTACGTTAAAATGACATCAAATGCAAGTTTATCAGAGAGACACAAAATCAGTTAGGTGGATTTGGACTTATACATGACTTGATAATAAGTTCTACACACCTACATATAAATCCATCCAGCCATACTGCTTATCCTACACAGGGTCATGGGGACCCTATCCCAGGGAACTCAAGGCACAAAGCAAGGGTTCGCCAACCCATCACAGAGTACATTCACAAACATATTCATACACCGTGGATGATTTGTAAACGCCAGTCAGCCTACAGTGCATGTCTTTGGACTGGGGGAGGAAACCGGAGTACCTGGAGGAAACCCCCGAAGCACGGGGAAAACATGCAAACACCATGAACAGATTACTCCATTGGGGGAATCATAAACCCCCAACCTGCAAGGCAAACGTGCTAACCACTAAGCCACCATGGCCCCCACTTACATATACATACCAACCACATTGAAGAAACAAGAAACACATTTATCTTAGTGAAACACATATTTAAGGTTTATCTTCTCCACCCTAATCCTCCATGCATTGTAAATAGTACACCCAGATTACATTAATGACAAGTTTAAATAACATTGTTTTTAACGGACACAGGATTCGCTGTTAAATGGCTTCACATCATGTTATGGATGGTCACGTGTATTAAGTAAGAAATAAAACCAAAATTCCACCATATAAACAAAAATACACTTTTATTTTGTTAAACATAAACATATTTTTAATCTGATGATTACCAGGTTCAGATTACGTCCACCACACGTATCCCTCGGAATGGGCTGTTGCTACAGAAACGATAACCTTTTAGATCAGACGCATTAATATACAGTAAGCCTGGGATTTTACTACTGCGCAGTACTGCGCAGAGCTGCTGTTGTAGAAAACCAATCAACAACTTCTGACCTATCAGATTCAAGAACTCAAGAGCTCTGTGCCGTAAACGGGCGTATATCTTCCTGTGCATTTGTCCTACATTCCAACATGTCTAGTTGGCATGGTGACATAAACGTGGGGCCTCAGGTCATTTACATTTCTGCTCACATCAGCCATAGCTCCTCATATGGAGCACATGTGTAGGATCTTATCTTACCTAGCAGGTTTTCTGCAGCTCTCAATCTTTCAACATGTTGGTGTACAGTGAGGAATCATGGGATGTTCTGCCTGTGGTATAGAGACACTTGTTTCCCTGCACAAATGAAGGCAGGGAACTCAACTTCCCGATTCCTCCTGAGTATAGACTTGTGTCACTTAAGAGTTCTTTTTCTTCTTCTTGCTTTTAATGGCACAACAACCTTGTTACAGAAATACAAAATCAAATAAACGCGTTGACAACTCATCAAATTACCCAACAGTGTATCGTGTATACATTCAAATTCGAGTGCAAAAGTATAGACACATCCATAGCTATATAAAATAAAAATGCGGAGTGGATGTACATGTATCGTACATAGAAGACGTAATGGTAAGATAAACAGGATTGGCTAGTCCTAATAAACAAGAACCATTTCACCCCAAACTTAAATACTTGAAATGGTTTAGTGTTTTCTTTTCTCTGAATTAATTGCAAACCAGTTGCTGAGTGAACGCACTGTTCGTGTTGAAGCCATTTTCCTGGCTGCTTAAACATATTAAATATATATATATAAAAAAAAAAAACTTTTCTGGAGAATAGGAAATATCTAAGTATGGAACAAGGAAACATCTAAGTATGAACCTGAACTGATCACTCCAAAAGCCCTAGTCCAAAAGTGTTGGATTACTGTAAGAGTGTGTGGGTGGGGGTAGGAGGGGGTCGGGTGTAAGAGGGAGGGGGGTAGTTTTACGTTTATTTTACATGCTATACCCGCTATAAGAGAACAGAGACGGGGGAAATGTGCAACATTATACCCTTTATAGTTTGAGGAACCACTGGGGGGAGTAGAGAGAGGATATATCTGATTGTCTGTGTCCTTTTTTGGCCAATCCTAAAGAGAGGGGGGGAAAAAAAAACAACAACGTGATTTCTATGGTTGTGTGATTTCATTTATGAAACATTGTATAAAGCAGTGTGTGATTTCTTGTACACTTTTGGGGCCCGCCTACACATTCAAGAAATGCCGTGGATTATCTATTACACAAATACCAGAGACGTGGAGGAGGTGAGTCTGATCTTAAGTAAGTTTGCAGTGTTGGCTTCCCACCTTCAGCATGCAAACCGTCACAGAGCAGTGCGTACAGGTGTGTGTGCAAAAGAAGGGGCCTACATAAGCACAACAAGAACATTTATTTATGAATGGTCATCGTGATACGTACAGTATATGCACTGCACAATAACATATCTTAGTAAGTACAAATATCTTGAACATAGACCAATTCAACTAATATCTCTTTTACATTAGAAAACCTATTTGTATTTTTTTATTTATTTATTTATTTATTTTACTAATTTCAAGCATGAAATGGTCTTATTCTTTCGCCAGATAATACTGGTTATCTCGAGCATTTGTTTCTAAGAAAGAAGCTAAATTTATCAGCCAATAGAATAAGACCATTTTAAGCTTGAAATGAGTAAATATGTGCGGAAATCAGAACGTTTAATGGGTTCGTATTTGTTATACTATAATCTCATGAGAAATATTAGATAACTTCTTTCTTTATCCAAGATATTTTCACTTGATTTGCAATGTGTTCTATATGAGACTCCTATTATTTCTAATTGTTTATTACACATAATAAGAAGAAGAATTAGAAGAAGAAGAAGAAGAAGAAGGATAATGACGATGAGGAGGAGGAGGAGAAGAAGAAGAAGTATTAAATATATGAGAAACCTATATGAGACTTAATATAGATTTTAATAATAATAATAATAATAATAATAATTGTTGCTGTCGGTGGCTTAGGGGTTCGCCTCACACCTCCAGGGTCGGGGGTTCGATTCCCACCAGGGCCCTGTGTGTGCAGAGTTTGCATATTCTCCCATGCTGTGGGGGTTTCCTCCGGGTACTTCGGTTTCCTCCCCCAGTCCAAAGACATGCATGGTAGGTCTAAAGTGTCTGTAGTGTATGAATGGGTATGTGATTGTGCCCTGCGATGGTCCAGGGTGTGCCCTGTGCCTGATGCTCCTTGGATAGGCTCCAGGTTCCCCCATGACCCTGAAAAGGAGTAAGTAGTAGAAGATGGATGGATGGATGGATTGTTGCTGTTCCGATGTTTGAGGCATTATTTAGACTTCCTGAAGCGATAAGTCTATAACTGTACAATCATTCAGATCATAAATCAATTCAACAATGTACAAGAAATACTACTGAGCATTTCTGCCGGTTAAAATGTAAACAGAAGTACATCCATTGTACATGTTCAACATTAACTGGCAGATATTTGAAACAAAACAAATATACTATCAATTCTGTGAAAGCTGACAGTTAAGTTTTATATCCCGAAGTAGTCTGGACTCTTTAACACCATGAGCACAAAAGTTGATATTATTTGTTTAAGTTCAGTCCAAAAGCCACAGTCCTGTATTGATCTGAGATACATGTTACATTCTTCATTTGTTTAGGAATTCCTAGACAGCCTCTTGTTTACCGCATACATTTAAGAGGGGCTTTACCACCACCCACCGAGGGTTAGCCGATGCTGGGACGTCCCCCTTTTAAGCACTTTCAGTGACAGGCATCAGTGTTATTGTTCATGTCTCCAACGAGAACATCAGAACGAACGTGGCGTTCAGCACATGCTGTGCTCTGTTAACAATCGCACGTCCTATAGGAGCTGGGCGGAGGTTATTGTGTTTACATTCGAGAGGCCTGTAGAGAACGCACTAAATATAAACCCCTGTGCTGATTGCGCAATATGAATCCACTCTTTCCAGTTCCCAAGTTCACGTCTAAGGTGATGACACAGAAGAACTCCAGTCTGTCGACTTTCCATTGCGGTGTCCATGTTGCTTTTTTGAGAGGTCTGTTAGTATGGATGATGTTATGCACAAAGGTTATGACCCTGCTATCAGTGCAGCTGCAACGTCGCCCAGCCTTTGACTTGTCAGTCACTGGTGCAGAACATAAAGGCTCTTTATGAAGCTCGGACCGGCGCTGAATGAGTGACTAGCACAGGCTGTCACACTGCAGACACACTATGAAAGCATGCACAGCCATGTCCAGGCTGAAAGTTGGTGCCGTTTATTCTTCTGAAGACACTGCGCCTGAAAAAGACAGAGCTTTTTTTTCTCTCTCTCTCTCTTGAAACCTAAGTAACTATTTATCAGCTATTAAAACACCCAATGTACCCAGGATATTTTCAACACCCCAAACAGTCTGAACCTTTCTGGACTTCTGCAGAATTGGCTTTTTTCCCTCCTGCAAAATCTCCCAGCCTGTACAAACACAAGCTTGTTTAACATACCTGAACCAGACCGCGGCCCCTCTGAAAGGCCCCTCTGTCAATTCGAGCTCTATACGATCATTTAACAGCCTCTTAGTTCCTTCTCTTCACCTCCAACCGGGCATGTTTGATCCTTTGTGTCAGTGGATGTATTTGAAAACACATAATTACATTGCGGATCACCTTCTGTTGTGTGCTTGTGTGTGCACGTCTTAGGATTGCTCCATAATAGAACAATATACTTCTCTTTTTTTTCTTAGAATGTACAAGAAGGTTCATTGTTGGACCAAACATGGAGATTGGTTTCACCTTACTAAAGTACATAGTGTGTGCCAAAGTGAGCAACACAGCCAATTTCATTAATATAATCAATGCTGCAGTTGGGGTTTTGCGCTTGCTAACTTGCTAACTTTTCTGTTAGCATGTATGTATAGTCGCCTATATATTTGATTGATTACTTTAAAGTGTACTATATTAAGTATAGATGTGAGGGTGAGCTGAGTGTAGGGTGAGCTGAAATCTGGTGATTGTGAACAGGGTCTATGGATCATGGACCAGGCTTGTTCAGTGTTGAACTGAGGACAGTGGGAAGTGTAGTTCACGACAGACTTTTGGAGAAGATTATGAAGATTTGCATGGCCTACCTCTGGGACCTGTTGCTAAGTGGACTGGTACAGTCAAACACAAGCCTCCTGTCTATTCCCAGGAGTCTTGGAATTTGTGACGCAGTATGTCAATTGTTTGCTTCTTACTTGCTCGTATCATGTAACATGGAGGGGATCCACATTTGCTCCATGCAGACTCTGCACTGATGTCCAACAAGGCTCAGTATTGGGTCATCTTCTGTTCACCCTTAACCTATCTTACCTGCTCTTTCTGTGAGGTTATATCGTCACAATTGTTTACATACTGCTACTGCTGTTATGCTGATGGCACTCAACTCATCCTCTCCTTTCCTCCCTCAGACAGATCTCAGCATGTCTGGCAGAAATCTTGTCATAGATGGTAGCTGAAACTAAATCCCAGAAAAGCTGGAGATGCATCCCCATGTCAGGATTTTGTGGTCTCCCTGGACAACTCTCAGATTACCATTGGACAACCAACTGTTCTTCGGACTCACTCATGCAGGTTTCTCCTCTCACTCCTGGCAGTTCTGCCTCAGTGCACCATCCAACCTCTGCAACTAATCCAGATGCATGACTTCATATTATCCTGCACCATCCCATTGCTACACTCCTCCATCTGGCTTGCCGTGGAAAGCCAAAAGCAAATAAGTACCTATTTACCTTAAAGCACTTATTACTCCCCACTCCCTACTGCACCACATTATCTACGAGCCTCTTGCATGGCTGATCTGGACCCACCATCTCTCATGGTACAAGGAAGACTTACATCAAGGCTCTTTCTGTCCTGGGACGCAGGTGGTGGAATTAACTTCCCCTGGCTGTCTGGCCGCCTGAACATCTGATTGAATGTCTGACCAACCCCCTACCTCTTTACCAAGCACTTAAATGAGCACTTTGTTATCATTTTACAACATCCTTGTCTTGTGTATACTCCTAGTCCCTGACCTGTTGAACTATCATGCTGAGGTATTTTTGATAGATACTGCAAAGCACTTCTAGATGCTCTGATCTGTGTAAGGCCATCTTTCAAATGGCATAAATGTAAACGTACTGTAGGTGGTTGGGGTGGAAGCCATGGTATTATCTGATAGGGATGGGGCCTCGAACATCCTGAGCTGAGACCCAGTTTCTCGCCCCAGGACAATATCCATCAAACCAGTAATTCCAGTCCTCCAAGCCAAGTGTCACTGCTAGGAATTCTCACATGAGATGTTCTCATGGTGTAATGTGATGTGTGTCTCCCTTCACTACTGATCAACCATCCAAGACTGGAACATGTATGAGTGATTTGTAACTGTTTGAAATCTTGGGCCAAATTTTGGTTGATCAAGTCCCCCAGAGCTCCTGTGTCAATGAACGCTGAAAACAACTGTTTGAATGATCTAACACCACAAAATCTAAGTGTAAGCATGTGTAAAAAAATATATTTATAAAAAAAAAACAAAAAAATAAAAAAATTTAAGAAAAAAAAAAAAAAAAAAAAAAAAAAAAATAAAAAAAAAAAAAAAAAAAAAAAATTTTTTTTTTTTTTTTTTTTTCCCCCCCATATCAATGGTCTTGTCATGAACTTGGGTGAAAGTTTCCTCAGTCTTGTCTTGGTTTCAGCCTTCGAAGACTCTGGAATATTTTTTCCACACCACCCGAGACCATTACATCATTTCCATGGACAAGTGCTTTGTAATGTTCTTGTTGCAGTACAAAATGTAAATGCATGTCGAGCTCTATAGTGCCTATAAATTTTTTAAAATATTTCGTCTTCTTATGTTTAAAATAGCATAGTATATGTACTTGTAATGCACATCTGTATGTGCGCTCAGAAAGTTGTATGAGCCAAAGAAATTCAATTTTTTACTGCATTTTATTTACATCTAGGATATCTCCTGCCTTGTACCCCAGCTCCCTGGGATAAGCTCCAGGCTCCTCGACCTTGATAAGCAGTACGGAAATGGATGGATGGATCTATTGTATAACTAGCTAAACTCAGTTCATTTACCTCGCGCATGCTCTTGATATGGACTCGCCCTGTGTGTTGTTGGTCTTGCCCCTCTGTCATACTCTGTCTTGACTCGGACTCCGTTGTCTACGGTCTTGGTCTCGACTCTGTCTTGGACATGTATTTACTGTAAAATATTAGGACTCTTACCATATACTTAATGACTGCACTTGACTTGAAAGTACATCGTGAACTGTTCTTGCAAGTTCTCCTCATAAACCACAAAGACTGCCAACTTAAAGTGTGTAGGCGCTTTCACCAAGACATGAAGCACCTTTATGAACTGTGTGAGGAAGTCCACCGTGACACTGCTAGGCTTCAAACCGAAGATCCACCAGGGCAATCCAAAGACTTCTACTACTGCTCCACTCGATTTTAATGCACATCATTTGTTCTGTCTTTTGTTCACATCAGAACATCTTAATATATTTAATGTAAGGAATAAAACACTACAAGTCATGCTGATATAGGGACATTTACCAACGATTACAAACTGTTTTATTTCTTATCCAATGAAATGTCACGCTTCATCAAACCAATCCTCTTTGAGACTTCACCGGTACTGTGGTATTATAAAAATACATTTAAGGATGTGTTGGGAAAAGGCTTGCGCAGTAAAATCAGATTAATATGAAATATCTTCTTCAAATTATATACTGGATTCAAATCTGCTCACATTAAACCCATAATAAATGATTTAATGTGGACCTCATTTAAATATTCAGTACTATATTTGTGAGTACTGAAAACATGCTTGTTTGTCTAGATGCCTATTTGCACTGGTGCCCTGAAATTATTCAAAAGTGCCTTGCCAACTTTTCCTCTCTAAGCGGCTTCTGTTCGGTTTTTATTTTTTTTTAGTTTGTGTTACATGCTTGTGAAGCAACTTTGTGTGTTTGAAAGGTTCTATATAAATCGAACACTATTTTAGTACAGTGGTTCTGAAAGAGGGGTCTGGGGACCCCCAGTATATCCAGGGCGTGATCCTTTTTTTTTGTTACAGTGGTGCAAATCACAACCCCCCATTATCAGAGTTATTATCATAAGGGGTCCAAGCACCAAAGTCGACTCAGGCTACTTCCACATTAATCCGGATCAATTTGAAAACGCATCTTTTTCTCTACGTTTTGGCCTTCCGTCCACACTGAAGCAGCGGGTTTGTCCAGTAAAAACTGAGCTCATCAAAAACGTTCCCCCAAGCGGGTAGATTTGACGATGTTGTTTTCGAGTTGTCGTGTGGACTGAGAAAACGGAGATATTCAAAAACAATGGCGTATTTTTTCCATCATGTGACCCATTCAACTCAAAGCAAACTAGATGGTGGATGATGTTGTAATGTCAATTCAAAGAGACAGAAAATAAATAAACGCCTGACGGAAATGATGCAGGCCAAAGCGGCTTACGTTTCGGTGTTGACGAGCAATTTTTGGAAAAAACGCTTGAAAACACCGATAGACGAAGAGCGTTTTAAGGCGAAAATGCAGATTTCAGATCTATCCGGACGTATTAATGTGGACGTCGCCTCAGACCGAATGTGTTCTAGCACTGGAAAGTACACAAATAGAAATCTCTATCACTCCATCCATCCGTCTGTTTTCTATACCGCTTATACTACTGGGCCACATGGAAGACGGAGCACAAGGCGGGGTACACCCTGAACGGGGTGCCGAATCCATCGCAGGTCACATACACGTTCACACAACCATTCATACACTACGGACATGCCAGTCAAGCTTCCATACATGTCTTTGGACTGGGGGAGGGAGCCAGAGTACCCGTAGGAAACCCCCAAAACACAACTTCACGTATACAGGGCAGCGGCAGGAATCGAACCCCCAACCCTGGAGGTGTGAGGCGGACATACTAACCACCAAGCCCTCATGTGCGCCCGAAATGTGCAGTAGTACATTTCGAAAGTAAACGGTCTTTTCTTAAAATTAGTATATAATTAGAAATGCTAGTACATAAAGAAAGTAACAAATATACTTCTCTGTAAGTATACATTTCAGTATGCTTCTAGCAAATCTGGATAAACTTATAGTCTATAAGGCTTGTTTTCATACGGGTGGGTTTTTTTTTTTTTTTATTCTTTATTCAATCGTGGTGCTGGTGTTGGTAACCTTTAAAAAGATAAAGAAAGTCAGTCAAGGCGTCGGCTTGGATTGATGTGCTGTGTTCAGTCCTGCTTCCGAAGGCCGCATGTGGTGCTCATTTTTATGTTTTCCGCTCTTATTCAGTTAAGTGGAACGGGATCAGTGGTGTTATTGCAACGAAAATACCTACATCAGTCCATCCTTGGGGGGACTTTGGAGATATCGTAAACCCTAAAGACATCGTCATACATTCGTAAATGATCACACCGTGTGTTTTTACCTTGTATCCAAGCACCTGAATCATTTACCAAGTTCATGCAAACCTAGAGAATGTAAAGCACTGCCAGAGTGCTGGCGTCAGAGAGGTCCGGCACCCCTTATCGAGTTACTCCACTCCCTGTTATAAATCAGTGTTATAGGTAGGCGTTTCACTCCATGGCGTTCCTACACTCTATAATGTATGCCATGAATGCATCGACTCTTTGTACGATGAAATGTTTTCAGTGGTTACTCATAGGAGAAGAATTTTTCTTTCCCCGGCAGCTGTTTGAGGGTGTCTAGCGTGTGTTGTGATTTTGTCACAGTTGACTCGGCCGAAACGCTAACAGAGTAAAATCAGAATATAGCTATTTGGGAATCTGGCACGACCACGTCCTCGGAATAAAGCCTGTGATAACAAGCCTAATGTGAGTCGTGGCCTGCAAGTAATGTTATTATTCTCAACACTAGGTGTATTAGACTAGTTTAGAAAAGAAAAGAAAGACAGAGCGTGTTTTTTTTTTTTTAATGTGCTGTACTGTCCCCATGTAATGCTCTCATGAGTGGGTTTGAAAAGAATGAATAACGCGCTTGTTCGCAGTGAAATGATTCAGAAGCGTCTTGCCAACTTTTCCTCTCTGAGCGACCCCTGTTAGTTTTTCCCGCAGAAAACCGAGAGGAGCGTTTCGAAGGACGAAGGAAGCCCGACTCTCTTCATCAGCCATGTCAGCAGCGAGGGGACAGGCAGATCCGCAGGTAGGCTGTGAAAGTGTACACTTCATTTATTTTTGGGTGTCGCTGTCTATCCCCGTCTTGCTCCGTTCTCCTCTCTCTCTCTTTCTCTTTCTCTCTCTCTCTGTCCTCCTCTCTTTTTTCACAGAGAGGTGCAGTATGTCCCGTGTGTTTGGGAGGAGCCGATCCGAGGGTCTTCCTTTTCGAATTTCTTACTGCAAAATATCAATTAGATACAGACTGCAAGGAACAACTAGACCTTTAATGCTGCTCAAGATCAATAAAGCACGGATTTACCAAACAATGATTAGAGTTGGGAGGACTCTCGCATCTCTTTGATAGTCTTCTGTTCCTAGGCAGAGATTCAGACCACTAGGAAAACAAAGCTAGAGACTACATATGGACTTTTTTTTTTTTTCATATTATATGCGATTGGGTGGTTATGTGACAAGAATTTCTATGGCCTGATGTAATTCAAGCCGCAGATCAGGGTTCAATTTATTTGAGTTTATTCGCTTGCAGAGAAAGAACAGAAGTACTGGCGCCCTTCTAGAAGTATTGGCACCCTTTCCTTTCAGGAAAAAAAAACAAAAAAAGATGTCAAAACAAAACAAATACACATTCCACCAACCAACTGAAGAGAAACTATTTCCTTCTCTCTCTCTTCTCTCTCTCTCTCTCTCTCTCTCTAAAAAAAAAAGATTCTTATAATAGCTTTTTAAATAATAATCGCTATAATATTTATAATAATTATGATTCATTTATATTCATAATTAAATGCATTTGTTTATTTTTTTCTAACAGTGTTTCAGATCATTAATGTTTCTGCTTAAAGATGTTTCATCTTTCTGATGAACACAAAAATATGTCAAAAATAAATGCAGATAAATCGATCTCTGTCTGGATGGCGCCAAAGGGCCAGTGAACTACGTTACCCATCAGTCCCCAGCGTGTTACGTGTTTCCTACCACTTGCACCTGTGTATGGTTTCACCCTGATATATAAGTTCCTTTGTTTCAGCACCTTATGGTAAAGCTTTTGTCATGTGCGCGCTTCAGGCTTTTTCCTCGACGGTGCGTTTTTGCCTAGTATTCCATCGTTTAAGTTTATGCTTCTGGTTTTCACTCTATTGGTTGTTTGTCTTGCGCTTTATCTGCACTTTGTCCAGAGGTTGGTGGTGAAGGCAAACACGAACCCAACAGAGAGAACAGATGAGTTCATTCTTGTTTTCAAGCTTCAAAAATAAATTATTCAAGTTACGCTTCCAAGCTTAGGAGATTTATTTTTATATTCCACACCATTGAATTCACACTGGATGCATCATGAAAGCAGCCTCGTTTGTTTGTTTCCTTCTTTCTTTTCTTGTTATATGTAATATGTCTAACTTTCTTTGCATTAGTGTTGGCGTTTTGGCAGATGCTCTTATCTAGAGCGACTTAAATGGATCTCCTTTATACAGCTGAGCAGTTGAGGGTTAGGAGCTTTTCTCAAGGACTAAGCAGTGGCAGCTGATCTCTAGATCCTGTCACTAGTCCAATGTCTTAACCACTGAGCTACCACTGCCTTATATCATAATCTACAACGATGTCAAGATGGTAGAACCTGTAGTTTCGCATCGAGTACAAAAACAGTTTGTACTCAATGGATCGCAAATAAAAAGAGGCCTATATTGTTTATCCACTGCTCCACTGACTCATTTTTATTGTGTTGTGTTACGGTTCGTTGCTCCGTTGACCCGACGGAACATTCGAGTGCTCGTTTTCATCACAACAATGACGCAGCCAGTGAGAGCAGTCCTGAGAAATACCATTTCATTCTAGTGTATAGTGTATGAGCGATATGTAAAGGAATTAAATTGAAAAACCTAGATGATTTGCTTCTAGTCTTCCAACGTGTGACTGAATTTAGGACGTTTAAACGTAAAAAAAAAAAAAAAAAAATTTTGCCTCTGCCGTTAGATTAAGACTCGAGTCAAGACGACGAAACTAAAATCCAGTAACGGTTGCGGTACATAAATATAATGAACATGTCAGTCTCTGAATTTGAATCCCCTTCTTTCTTTCTTTTTTTTTAAACCAATCCGAGGAAAAGACTTGTGTTTATTCTCACCAGAATGAGACTTCAGGGTGCCATAATTTATGAAAATGTACTACGAGGTGTGTCGGTAATTCTGGTGTTGACTGTAATGATTCAAATATTCATTATAATGATGGTGAGTAACCACGGTTTCTAAAATCGAAAACAATTATCACAGCAAATGATCCTTTAATAGCCACTTAATGTGGTGAGATTGAGCGTGAGAATTCTTCTTTAATGTTTGATGCCATTCAAGGATTTTATATCACACCTTTTTTTTGTAGTTGTTGTTGTTATTATGTCCTTTCCCAGTGATTCAAGCGCTCATGATGCAGTCACGTCCAAATGAAATCTTCTCAATCCATAAAAATTTCCTGTTGGATTTGAACTCCACCTCCATTTTGGATCTCTCCATTTAATACGTTTGGTCTGCTGATGTTCGTCCCATGGCATGACATCAGTGTAACACTTAGCAGCTGTGACAGCGAAGATATTAGACATGAGACGGTACGAATCTCGACTGTAAACCGTGGTAAGATCAGGACAGATTTGAACGACCAGCTGCACTGAGGGTGTAGATACAGGAATGTTGCATGAGTCAGCATCAGGGAGATGGGGTGGGGGGTATAGGGTCGTCTTTAATCCACGAAAATCCCTGAGTATCGACCCTTACTGCTGATGATTCCTCCATTAATCTGCCTCTACAGAGCACATCATCATCTTTAAGAAATGTAAAAAAAAAAAAAAACAACATATTGATTCAGTTCTGGTGCAAAAGAAATGTGAAACGGTGAACTCAGTGGCTTGGCGGTTAAGGCTCCGGGTTACTGATCAGAAGGTTGGGAGTTCAAGCCCTGGCACTACCAAGCTGTCTTTGTTGGGCCCTTGAGCAAGGCCCTTAACTCTCTCTGCCCCAGGGGGTGCTATATCATGTCTGACCCCCAGCTTCATGACATGCTGGGGTATACAAAGAAAAGAATTTTACTCTGCTGTAATGTATACGTGCTCGATAAAGACTCATTATTATTGAACAGGACCTTTTTGAGGTTTAGAACAAGCCGAAACACTCTGCATGAATTATTGCATTTACATAAAACAAAAAATGTTTTTATGGATTTTTATTACTTGAATTAGTTCAAATAGTAATCAATGATTTTAAGAAAATTGTTTTTAGGGGGTTGTGGCATGGTGAAAATGATCAAAATGTAAAAAAAAAAAAAAATTCCAATTACTGCATGTAATCCAGACTGTAAGATGTCTATAAGAGTTTATTTATTTATTTATTTATTTATTTAATTATTTATGTATTTATTTTTGCCACCTAAGCATGTAAAAGTTATTTCTTCTAGAAAGGAATCACAGTAAAAAGGTATATGGATGGATTTTTAAAAAAATTAGATTTAAACATGTTTTGAGTGAAATATCTTTCGAATTCTTTTCTCTTGAAACATGACAAATAAGGTTTACAGCAGTTTTTTTTTTTTTTTCTTAAAGTAAATATACTATTCGAGAAGTCCAGTGTCTTTTTGGCTGTGTAGGTCTGTTTCAGTTCACGACTGCACGTACCACAGTTCCATTTCCGATGACATTTTAGCATTTAACAGAATACTCAAAACCTATAACCATGCTTGAGTGACACACACACAAAAAAAATCAGCGCTCTGATGACGACCTTCACCATGCCATGTGATTGCAGAAAAGGAAGTGCAATGAGCTCTTCTTGCTCATGGAACAGTGCATTGTTTGAAGTTAGGTCAAAGTTAAACTCCTCTGTTTCCAGTTACATAAGACAATGTTAGTGTTGCATTATTGCCTATCAACATTTCTTTTTAGATAAACGATTTGTTGCCATATGGCAACACCATGCGTCAGAGGGATAAATGAATATAACGAATTCGGTCTCGCTTTTATGTGTATTGCTAGCTGCTTCGTCATTTTCTTTCAAAATGTCCCAGCATTGAGTCTCTCACCTCTTCCTGAATTCCTTAAACCTTTTCTCGTCTCGTCCTGGGCTGCCGAAACATTCTGACCGTCTCTGCGAGTTACAGAACAGTGGCAGCTGCGTTCTGGGAATTGCCAGCTCAGCTCGGCCTCTCCCGGCACCTTGGTGCCACTTTGGGCCATCTTTGTTGTGGGCAATGCGAGCTCGATTTTGGCATTTCTCATACCACTGTTACACTTTTGAAACACCGCAAAGCCACAGCGCGAAGAATTTCCTTCAGCTTGCGCATGCTGATGTATTTCTTTTTTTCTCCCCCGTCCTTTCTTTTATTTCTTTTCCTTCTGTATGCCTTTCCGTCGGTGGCTGTAGCTGCTGTGCTGAGATCTGTGAAATAGTGTATTGTGATCAGTCTCGGGCATTTCATTTCATGGAAATTGCCTGACAGATCTGGATTCTGGCTCATGCTTTAGAGATGTCGTTGACATTGACACTGACAGTTAAGATTACCTAACGAAGAGAAAAAGACTGCTTCCAGATGTGTACCGCAAAACAATGTTGTTTTTTTTTCTTCCATAACTATACTGGGATTTATGAAGGTTCAATACCAAGCCAAAAGGTGAGATGGAGAATCTGATACACACAAAAGATCTCCCTACAGCCTCTAGACATTAATGAAGAGCTGAGTGAGTGCGCTCATTGCTCATGTAGTGGATAAGTGTAGGATCCTGAACATCAACGTTAATCAGAGTGGTGATTAGCAATTACGTTCATTAGCCCTGAGTAATGTTTAACCCCAGTTCTGTAATGACAGTAATCTTGTGCTTTGTCACCATGGAGACTCTGAGACACGTGACCAGGGCTGCTGTTGTTCTCATGTGAGTGAGTACGAGGCTTTCGTTTAAAAAATAAATAAATAAATAAATTTTGATTCCTCACCCGACGCAATCTACATTTTAAATCAAAGAAAACCGCGATTACTCGCAGCGTGCTAACAAGCCTAATGACTCCCTGTTTGCATACCAAACCATACCTCCTGTTATTTTACAGCTCCTTGACCTACTTCTGAACAGTAGAAGAACCAAGGCATCTGTATCAACAAAGCATTAACCTTTATTTTCCCAGCTTGAGTATGCTAACTATGAAAAGCAATGGAAGGAAGAATTCTCATACGGCGTACAATAAGCAGTAAAATACGTCTCAGTTATTTTCCAGACGATCTCGGGGTCAGATGTACTCAAATTCTCTGCAGGAGTCTTAGATCATTTTTTTTGGTCTGGGGAATGTAAGAACAGTCTCCTCGCAGCTGTTAGTAATCTTCCTCCACATGCCCACATCTCGCTTAATGAAATTAGACCGTATTTCTGTTTTATTTCTGGCCCGTGATGTTATACGCGCTTGGGTTTGAGATCATTAGATTTACAGAGGCAGGATAAGCAGGATCGCTCCACTACGCTTTTAGACCGTACCTCAGCGTCTGAAAAATGATTCGGTCGAGGTCAGAGGAGAAAATATGGAGTCCGGTGCTGGGCCTCTTCATAATAAAATGTGTGTTTTATTCATTTTACAGATGGCGAAAAACACAGTTCGGTCTGCAAGGGTCTCTATCAGCCACAATGAGTCATTACAGGTCGTTATAGATTTGAATGTAAATGAAGGATTTCGAATGTTTTATGTTGAATTTGTATCCATCCATCTGTAATGGAATTTTGTGGCTTGCACAAGAGAATTTCATGGTTCATGGTTGTGCGATTGAACATTCTCATGACCCCCAACAACGTCCAGCACCTCTGCACTTCACCATATACTCTGCACTCACCATCCACTTTAGTAGGAACACCTGTACACCTGCTCAATTATTCAGATATCAAATCAGCCAATCATGTGGCCGCAGAACAATGCATCAAATAATACAGATACAGGTCAAACGCTTCAGTTAATGTTCACACCCAACATCAGAATAGGGGAAAAGTGTGTAACTGTGGCATGGTTGTTGGCGCCAGATGGGCTGGTTTGAGTATTTCAGAAGCTCCTGGAATGCTCACACACACAACAGTCTCGAGAGTATACACCGAATGGTGCGGAAAACAAAAAACATCCCGTGAGCGGAGGATCCGCAGGCTGTTGGGGCTAGTGTGGTTCTGCGCCGTATTAGGCGGTACCATGAAAAGTACACACGAACCCAAACGTAATGACTTTTTTTTTATATGCACTGAGGTAAAAGGATTTTGTCTTGGTGTACAAGCTGTGCAATATTTATTTAGAATTTAGGGGATAACATGAATCCATTCCCTGTCAGTTATACATCCTGGGGGGGGGCAATATAAATTCTGTGTCATTTCAATACATTTCATTGGGAGTTGTGATCATGTTCAGAAATGTCAAAATGAACAGAAAGGACACAAACGGGAACACCTAGACGTTTAGCGTTAACTTGGCTACTACGTTTGTCGGTTCATATAGGCTTCGGATTAGGATTTCCTCTCCGTCAGTGGGTTTTAGGGCTTTTCCAGGTACAAATACAATGACTTTTGGGGAAAGCGAACTTGCTAGTACCTTTAACCTAACGTAGCGTCAACAAGTGGTCCTCCCAGATTTTCTTCAGAATTCCACAGCAATGCCTCATGAAATATGAAACAATGGAAAGCTGAGCGTGCGATGTGATTTATGTGGTGTTGGAATGGTTGGTCATATTTTATCTTTTACTGTAGAGTGTACGAGTGTTCTGGGGAAGTCCTAACACAGATATAGTCACAGCAGGGGCTCCAAATGTCTGCAGTCCTTCCTCCCCCTCCTTCCTGGTTAAAGATGACGTATTAAATCGAGCCAACCGGCTGCTCATTCGTCTCTATTGTTTTCCACAAAGGGTTTCAGCCGAAGCCCAAAAGATAGTAGATACTTGGCCCAGTGTGTCTCATTTTTGGACACATCCGAGTTAAAGGTCGGGTGCAGAGGTCAGGACAGGACAGAGTGAAATACGTCTCAGGCGTATTTCTCACCTGCGGACCGAACATTCCACCTGAGACAAGATGAAAGACACTTTTTTTTTCTCTTTTTTTTTTTTTTTTTTTTACAGAGGCCCCTCAGTGACACAGCTCATGTGCAACAGCTTGCAACGCGTCCAAGCAACATGTTTCGCTGGTGTGAAAAAAACACCAATCCACGATAAGCCGGTTAAAAAGTAACAGCTGAAAGGAAACTGAATCTTTGAGCCTTTGACACGTGCGACTGCAACTGCAACACGTCTCAGTTCTCTGCCGAATGTTTATTTAAGGTTATCTGTGACTTTGAAACATCTCTAGCGGAACAGAGTTGAACGCAAGGTCACAGTAGCGGTAACTTCACGTCTTAGTGACGATCTCAGGGCTAGACCTCGACCGTCACCTCTAATTGAGATGGTGTTTAGTATGACAGTGTGAGCTGTCTTTTTTTGTAAATAGATATGAGCATTGCAAAGTGGCAGCTCATTGGCAGGAATGTTTTTCAGACTTCACTTTCCATGCATGCGGTGTATAATAGGCAGTGGTGGAAAATACTTGAGCAATTTTCCTTAAGTACTGTTTTGGTAGATACGTCCTTTGCTTGTACTCACACTCAAGTCAATTTAAAGTACACATTAACCCTTTGAAGGGCGCACGGTGGCTTAGTGGGTCCGGGGTTTGATTCCCACCGTGGCGCTGTGTGTGCAGAGTTTGCATGTTCTCCCGTGCTGCGGGGGTTTCCTCCGGGTATTCCGGTTTCCTCCCCCAGTCCAAAGTCATGCATGGTAGGCTGATTGGCGTGTCTAAAGTGTCCGTAGTGTATGAATGGGTGTGTGAGTGTATGTGTGAGTGTTCCCTGCGATGGATTGCTACCCCACATTGTGCCCCATGCTCCCTGGGATAGACTCCAGGTTTCCCCGTGACCGTGAAGGAAGGATAAGCAGTAGAATATAGATTGATGGATGGACATTAACCCTTTCTAACAGTGTTCCATTCCACCGGCGGAAAGGAAGTCGACGTATCGGACTTTTTCGATCAGTATAAACGAATGGATTCTTTTATCGCCGCAGGTCTGTTGGGGGACTGTTGGGTTTCTGTGTGTAGAGTATCGTGAGTCTTTGTTGAGCTGCTGGTGAGCAGTGCAAGGTTAAAGGGGAGGGCAAACAGTTCACACCTCTCCGCAATAACATTAGTAGAGACATAAAACAGACAGCGCTAGTAAAGCTTTTTCTGATAGTAAAACACTATACACAACTACCACAATAAAATGATAACATTTAAACCTAGTAGGCTAAATCATGAAGGCTAAGGTAAAAAAAAAACAACAACAAAAAAACATATACTTATGGAAAAACTGCAAATTCTTAAAGCCCTGATGTCTACTTTCAAATGAACTATCATCCACTACTGTGGAGTGTGACATCACAAATCAATTCAATGCTGAACATGGGAACGTCCTGTACTGTTTCTATTCCACTCATTCCACCCCTGAAAGTAAGCGCACTATAGCTTAGGGTATATGTAAATCAGGGTTTTCTTGCCTTTCGATAACACGTGTAGCACTACTGAGTCTTGTGTTTGAGCGTGTTCTGAACTGTATGACTGACCATCATATCTGGACGCATACACACCATTCTGTATCCTGTCTTGCTAAATTTCAGTGGTTGGCATTCTGTTGATTTTCTCTCTCTCTCTCTCTCTCTCTGTCTTTCTTTTTTTTTAAACTCTGTATCTCTCTGCTGGTTGGCTTGCGGTGGTATGAGTTTCCTGAAGTGAGTTCACCGAGTCGTTTGGGCTATTGCTGGGCTCTAGGGACAGAGCGCGTCTCTTGGCCTCTTGGAAGGAAGGAAAGGCAGTGTACAGTAGGTGGAGAAACCAGAGTGGGGCTTCTCCATGAAAGACAGGAAACCCCTGGAGCGATATCCCATGCTAAAACGCCTCATGCAGAAGCGATGCCTGATGGGTTGCTAGAGGTAATCCCTCTAGCTTTTTTAAAATCATAAGCAGATGTTCTGGGATGATAATTGGACTGCTCACGTTCATATACATACCATCATGCATGCTGTTTGTACCCACTTCCCTTTCACCTAGATCCCATAAGTCGAGGTTTATTGCTGAAATATATAAGGCTCATGATTTTTACTGAGTATTATATAACAGCCTGTCACACTAAGGGCACTCTCACACCTTTTTTATTTATTTGTTTCATAAAAAAAGAGCACTTCTGTGCTGATATGGAAAAACATAACAACTAAAACAACAGCTAGAATCAGCCAATTAACTAGCCTGGTGTCAGGGGTTGGAAAGTTGAGGCAGAAGCAATCGCAGATTTTTAAATATTTAATAACGCACAAACAGACTACAAAACAAGATCCTTGGCAAAAAAACGCTGCGGCATGAGACAAAGACATAGACATAAACAAATGGGTCTAAGACAACGAAAGACCAGGAGAAAGTGCAGACAAGGACTATAAATACACATGAGTGCTCATTAACAGAAACGTGAATCAGGTGCATGAGGTAGCGCATGTGGTCATGTGGTGTAGTGCAGTGGCTGATGGGAAATGGAGTCCGGGTTTCCCAGATACGTGACACCTGGTTTGCTGTCCATATTATAAAATGTTTTATTATCAGATAATAAAAATGAAATACATTTTAAATGGGTTTTTTCTTCTCTGCATTTTGGTGCTATTTCTAACAGACATGAAGCCAGCGAACCACATATTTTCAGACTGCTGAGTAACACACAAAGAGGAAAGCTCTATCTACCCTCTTCCACATACATGAGCTCACAGACAAGCACGACTGCTAGTGTATGACACCGAGTATGCCATGGTTCTCACCCAGACAGAGCAGCCAATTTCGCTCCTGACCACGGATTGATTCAAACTCACGATCTCACTATGTTAGGGTGAACGTGTCTCTGTTGGACCATTCAGGAGCCATAAAGATTAGTGCAACTCTGGTGATGAGGAGATCGTTTGCCTTCATTGTAGATTTGAAAGCAGAAAATCACGAGAAAAGCAAGCATACAAAAAAAAGCTCAACGGGTATGGGTAAAGTGAGTGAATTACCCCCAATTTTTTTTGTTATATCGCAACATTGAAATATTGCCAATGAAATATTTTTGAAATGTCGTATATCTCCTCAGTATGATGACGGTACTATTCTTCACCAGCACTTTATCCTCCATGTTTGATGTCACTCAGCACTTTTTTTCTGAAAAACTGACCATTTAACTTTGATGAAAACCACTGTGATGGAAAAAAAACCCCAAACAAGCACTTTTTTATTATTTCATGTAAAGCCTGAGCTGGTGGTGTTCACCTTGGCCAAAACAAATCTCAAATCTCTCAGAGTGCAGGGGTTTAAGATGGCAAAAAAAAATACACCCGAGATGTCTGCTGATCATCTGATGAGTCCACGCAATGTTCATGCTTTTATACAATACCAAAACAATGATCTCGTTAGACGGGGTTTTCCCGTTTTCTCTTTTGATCACATTTCTGACGACTCGCCACAATTGTTTCGTTCTTCACACAAAATGTTTCTTTCTTCATATCTTTTCTATAATGGTGGCGCGAGTTCAGTATTTTTAAAGAAGTTTTTATTTTACAGACAAATGTCATGGATTTCAACAATACATCTTGAAAAAATCACTAGCATAAAAAGATACAGACTTAAAAGACAGTGTCTAAAGATACAGACTTAAAAGACAGTGTCTAAAGATACAGACTTAAAAGACAGAGTACAAACTCAGTGTCTAAAGATACAGACTTAAAAGACAGTGTCTAAAGATACAGACTTAAAAGAAAGAGTACAAACTCGGTGTCTAAAGTTACAGACTTAAAAGACAGTGTCTAAAGATACAGACTTAAAAGACAGAGTACAAACTCAGTGTCTAAAGATACAGACTTAAAAGACAGTGTCTAAAGATACAGACTTAAAAGAAAGAGTACAAACTCGGTGTCTAAAGTTACAGACTTAAAAGACAGTGTCTAAAGATACAGACTTAAAAGAAAGAGTACAAACTCGGTGTCTAAAGTTACAGACTTAAAAGACAGTGTCTAAAGATACAGACTTAAAAGACAGAGTACAAACTCGGTGTCTAAAGATACAGACTTAAAAGACAGAGTACAAACTCGGTGTCTTTATGCAGGTGCAGAGGGGGATTTTTCTGAGAAATATCAGAGCAAGCCTAGAAGAAAAAGAAATATTTGTAACTGAAGAACGGGCGCTCAATGATCTCTCCAGCTAGACCTGCTTTGATTTGAGCTTCTTCGATAAACACATTCTCTTATGATCTCATATATCAGTTACACCTGATGAGATCTTACCTTTGATTGCTTAACCTTAACACACTGATTTATTCAATGATTTCTTTAATATATACCATTGGCTTTAAAATTATACCGTAGAGGGGAAAAAAAGGTCAAAGACATGTCTGATGAATATTGAGGTACCATCAAACCCATGAGTTATTAGAAGAGAAACGGAAAGACATGCCCTTGCTTTGATACTCTATAGACAGCATTTACGCCTCATTTGCCATTCATTCCCCTCATGGATGACATGTTTGGGTCTCCTGACACAGGATCGAGTGGGTCAGCTGTTGCACTCAGGATGACATAGTTTGGAAGCCGACACATGTCTATATAGAGAGATGAGTTGTGTATAAAACTGAACACCGGGATGACATGATGCTGATTTATTCCTCAGTCTGGCCCAGTGGCCTTTACCTCATTACTGGTGCCTCTGTGGCCCAAACCCGCCGGAGTGGTGTGAGTTTATGGTGATTGAAACCAGTCTCCTGTGCATGTGTACATGTGCAACGAAGCAAGTACTTCAGCAGGCTTTAAAACAAGAAAGCAGCATTAAGAGTGTGTGTCAGATACGCTGAGAGTGAGTCTCCAAATTCGCTAACCATTAAATCACCTCTGTATCAAATGACATCTCCGACAGCAAACTCCGTATACGCAGAGTAATATTGATGAGCTACTACATGCTCCACCGTCTTCATAGTGGGAAGAGAAAGGCTGGGGAATAAAGCTCGTCTGTCCGACAGTCTGCGAAACAAAACGTCATGACAGGGTATTTCCATTCTGTTCAATTCATTTGTCGATTTCCATGCATGACCAAGCTCTTTTTTTTTCTTCATGATTTTGCTGTTAACAGGAACAGCAGTAAAGAGAAGAGCAGAACAGTGGCTTGTTCATTATGTTTGAGTTATAGTGATGAAAGGACAGGGAAAGGGCACATAAATCATGAAGAAAATCTCAAAGCAACACTTAGGTGCTTTCTATTCTGACTGAAGCAGCCGTATGATTCGAATGTAGCATGTTAAGCAAAGAAGGAACAATGGCGGACATTTTGTTCGGGACACAGAGTCATCGGAGTCATCACACAACAATTTATTATTATTTTTTTTTAGCAAAACCAGACTATTGAATGCTAACTTTGCCACACGAGGTAGCTAAGACTTGACGTCGGATCGTGCTAGGCTAGTTAAATTGCTAACCGGAAAAAAACGAGAATATATGAACAAACAAAGAAACAAACAAAAAAAAAACGTTACATCTGTTAATTTAAACAGCAAGTAGCGATGAGTTAGCTGTCTATGTAAAAAGCAATTCATTTAGGCCTACATTTTGGAAGAAAGTTTGATCTGCTAAGTATGCTAATGCTGCCCAAATAAATCTGGCTAGTCATCTGGTATTGTGTTATATTTAGCTCTCTGTAACAGCTGTAGTTTGGTCAATATCTGAAGTTTCCCTTCTTTATAACTGTCTCATACGTAAATGGTAAATGCGCACTTATATAGCGCTTTTATCCAAAGCGCTTTACACTGTGTCTCATTCACCCATTCACACACACACTCACACACCAATGGTAGCAGAGCTGCCATGCAAGGCACTAACTTGCCACCGGAGCAACTTGGGGTTCAGTGTCTTGCCCAAGGACACTTCGGCATGTGGAGTCACCCGGGACGGGAATCGAACCGCCAACCCTACGATTAATGGACAACCCGCTCTACCACCTGCCACAGCCGCCCCTATACGTATGGTGTATGTTGTCTCGCATGTAGAGCATTTCGTAAGTTGTATTGGGTTTAGCTCTGAGGCACAGTATTTTGTCTCACTGTATCAGTGTAGCGGTAATTTCCAGACTATTGGCATTCTTAAGGAATATGAGATAAAATCAAGAACCAATGCAAGGTGTGGTATTCTAGGTATGGACACACCGTATAGTTTTATTTGAACACAGAATTTTCCCGAGAAGTGCATTTTATTTCCCTGCAAAACGTTGTTTAAATGTTATTCCCGCCCCTATGGTTAATATTTAGGGACTTTCTTGAAGAGAATGACAGCACAGAAACACTTCCCGTGATTTTTAACAAGGTTGGAGAAGGAACAAAGGAACACTCTATGCAGTTTGCATAGATATATGAAGAATGCACACACACACACACACACACCTCTGAAGCTCAAGATTCCACATGCAGTACATCCAGATTGAAACTACCTCCCCCCTAAGGGCAAAAGCTGTACTGTACTGTCCTGGGACACATTCCACCGTGCAAAACTGTCACATAGCACATCAAACTCGAAACTATATTAATTAAGTGTAGAGTCTGTACAGAATCAGCACAGTCTGTCTGCATTGAGTGTGAATCTGACTTTGTTTGCTGATACACACACTTTGCACTTCAGATTCAACTACCCTTTCTGAGGGTAGTGATGGATCATGAGGTAATCTGATACCACTCCTTTGTGCAGAGATTGTGGCTCGAGAGTGCTCTCACTCACACACACACACACACACACACACACACACACACACACTGCTGAGGGCTATAGAGCACTGCCCCCCATGGTGGTTGGCTGGAGGAGTAGGAATGCATTCTCGTATTTCTGGTTTTAATTGTATCCAGACTGAAAGACATTCCAGCCCACTGGGCCACAGGACCAATGACTCAAGCAGCCGAGCATTCGGGTGCTTTCCAATTCCAATACCACCAGCACTCCGGCTGCTCCTCTTCGATTCAGGACCAATCCGCCCAGCTGTGTTGTTCAGGACACACCCTGATATCCACACCATGGAAACCAGGAACAGATATATCTAAAACCCTAACATATCTTTAGTTTAGAACATGGAGGCGACAAAATCTGTTCATTGGACCTTGAGTTTGAGCGACAAGCCTGTAATCATGTCTCATCTTCTGTGTGTGTGTGTGTGTGTGTGTGTGTGTGTGTGGGTGTGTGTTTTGTGATTTTGGGTCAAAGAGACCATAAACATGACGACACCAGGAAAAAAAGAAACTGCATGTCTATGTAAAGCCACACAGACTCTTATCACAGCCAGGTCGCCATGGATGCCATGCGAAGAGCGATAAGGTTTAAAGGAAAGGCCGTTTTAGAGTGTATACATGTCAGACTTATCAGAGCAATGTCGAGGAAGGATAGGTGCATATCAGTGTCATGTTCTTTATAATAACCTGTAATAGAGCCAGACAAATACAGACTTGTATATACACTCCCCTCCGAAGGAATTGGAAGAGCAAGGCTGATTGTTTTTGCTTTTGCTATACACTGACATACCGTACAAGACATTTGGGTTTGAGATCAGAACAGGAATATGAGACGGTATATTGGGATAGGACTTCATCAGAGGGGAAAAAGTGGAACATTTTAGACTGGCCACGTCAATCACCAGACCTTAACTTGATTGAGCATGCATTTCACCTCCTGAAGAGTAGAATGAAGGGAGAATCCTGCCAACCCCCACCCCACCCCCCCCGCTTGGTCTGCCACCAAACGCGGCACGTTCTAAGCTGTTTTAACACATCTAAATGTAAATATCAGAACACGAAAGCTCAAATTCCGACCTATCGTCTCATATTCGTCTTCATTTGATCTCAAACTCAAAATGTCTTCAGCGTATAGTGCAAACAAACAACTGGACTTGCCGTTCCAATACTTTTGCATGGGGACTGTACATGTACACGAAGCACATAAAGCTAGTTCACTTGAGTCCAGCTTGTCTGATGACATGTTATTGTGAGGAACGAAAACAGAGTGAACCCAGGGGAGATATAGAATGAGGGAGGGAGCGAGAAAAAGGGAAAGGGATAGTGAGTGACACGAGGTGATTGGATGGTTGGTGTAACAACTGCATGTGTGTATGTGTGCGTTTTACACATGGGGTCTCAGCTGGACAGTCTCTCTGGATGGGCGTTGAACATCATGTCCCTCTGTAAGGGAAATGACAGGCTTGTTTGCCAGCATTGAATGGCCAGCAAAACACCCACGAATCCAGTTAGACTGATAGGAATGGATCCAACAGTGACATCAGAATAATAACAAAACAAATCGGTAACACTTTCTATGATGACCGTATGAATAACGACCTACGAATAGATCTGTAACCTACAGGCTATACACATTGTTATGATAATTATGAAAACACATAACAGTTTATAGACATGAGAGGCTATCACACCTGATGCTATAGACTACTTCTGCCTAGTGAATTTTCAGAGTAAGCCCGTAATAGGCAGTTGTAGAGTCGACAAGATTTGAACAAACTATGCATGGCCTGATTTCAACAAGAGATTCCCAAGCAGCCCAAGAAAAACTCCAATAATCATTTGTAATGAAATTTGCGCGGAATTATTCCGATCATGGCTTTGTTGAAATCAAACGTTATCATTTTATTTAAGCAACTGCTGTGATTGTGATGGTTTCTGTTCGCAGATGACTGCACAATAAAGCGCAGCTATCAGGTCCACACGAACAACCTAGCTATTATTCATTTAGAATATTCTTCCGTCTGAAATTTTTAAAAAGAAATTCAGCGGTGTGCGAAACGGAAGTGTGAGAAAGTGTAAGTGAAAAGAACAAACAGAAGAGGTCATATCATTCACATTCCTGTCCGTTGCCCCTGTTTCACTCATAAACATAACGTTCAGTGAGTGAGCATGGGGCAGAGTGATTCTTGCCCCAATGTGCCTCTATTAGCGTTTGCTGCAGTTCTCATTTTTGACCACTAGGTGCAAGAATTACTCTATAGCAAGGGGTCTTTAACTTTTTGCAACCAGGGACCCTTTTACTGAAAAAATGACATCTAAGCAGGTGTAAATACCTTGGATCTAGTTAAATTTATGTAGTATTTCCTATTATAAGATGACAAGAACCCAAATATAAGATTATTAAACTTATTTTAAGCCATTTATACTCATTTCCAGCTTGAAGTAGTCTTGTTCTGTTTGCAGATCATTGTACTCATTTTAAGCATTTATTTCTAAAAAGAAGCAGAATTATCTGGCAATAGAATAATAAAAACAACAAGCTCGAAATGAGTAATAATGTCTAGAAATAAGCACAGCAAATTCCACAGCAAATTCCACAGCCCTTCTCTGAAGAGATTTATTTGAAGAACTAGTCAGATATTAGGCTCGTTATTTATATGTGCAAAATAATATCCTGGCTGTTTATTGGAGCTTTTTGTTACTGAACTTTCCACTACGTTACAGCGCCCTCCACTAATATTGGCACCCTTGGTAAATATGAGCAAAGAAGATTTGTCTGTATTGTTTAAGCTTTATGGACTGGCACCCTGTCCAGGGTGTACCCCACCTTGTGCCCGATGCTCCCTGGGATAGGCTCCAGGTTCTCCACGACCCTGGGAAAGGAGTAAGCGGTAGAAGATGGATGGATGGATGTATGTTTTAGCTTTTTATCTTTTTTTTTTTAAATCAGGAAAAGAATTTTAAAAATGTACAATAACCTGTTTGCATAAGTGTGCACACGCCTAAACCAATACTTAGTTTAAGCACCTTTAGATTTGATAACAGCATTCAATCTTTTTGGGTAAGAGTCAATCAGCTTGGCACATCTTGACTTTTTTATGCAAAAGCATTCTAACTCTGTCAAATTGGCTGGACATCTCCTGTACACAGCCCTCTTCAGGTCACTCTACAGATCTTTGATTAGATGTAGGTCTGGACTCTGGCTGGGCCATTCCAAAACTTTGAACTTGTTTTGGTGAAGCCGTTCGTTTGTTGATCTGGAGGATTGCTTCGGGTCGTTGTCATGCTGAAAGATGAAATTCCTCTACATTTTAAGTGTTTTAGCAGAAGTCTTAAGGTTTTGAGCCAAAATTGACTGGTATTTGGAGCTATTCATGATTCCCTCTAACCTGGTTGAAGCCCCAGTTCCAGCTGAAGATAAACAGCCCCAAAGCACTATGCTGCCACCACCATGCTTTCCCGTAGGGATGGTGTTCTTTTGGTGATATACTGTGTTTTTTGTGTGTGCCAAACATACCAATCGTTTGGTATTATGGCCAAATAGTTCAACATTGGAATGTAACATATTATTCCACATGGATTTGGAAGATTGGATGTAGTTTTGATTTATTTTTTTGGTTTAAAAAAGGCTTCCGCTCCTCCCCCCATGAGATATGAAGAATTCGGGAGATTGTTATCACATGTCGGGAGCAACTAGTACTTGCCAGAAATTGCTGCAATTTCTTTTAATAATGCTGTAATTTTAGAGGGATGTCCTGTTCTTAGTAGTGTCATCGTTGTGCCATCTTTTCTCCAATTCTTGATTATTGAACTCGCAGTCTTCCATGGTATATCCGAGGCCTTGGAAATGTTTTTGTAACCCTCTCCTGAATGATATTTTTCTCGTTTCCATATCCAGATATCACAAGATATCATCTCATTTCCATATCCAGATATCACTAGCACGTCTGGAATCACCGAGGACGGCCTATCAGGCAGCAGGGCGTGCTAACTCCCTGTCAGTTATTGAAAGGAATGAGGGCTTGCAGACATGCTGACAGGTCAGAATGAGGACATGCGGTCACTCAGAGAGGTCTTATTGGATTTAATCACCTCCATATTCCAGCACTGTGGAGTAGTGCGTAATGCAAGATGTAGTGTAATATGAGAGGAGTAGTAAAGGTGCACACAGACACGGAGAAGACAGAGTGTTTATGGCCTGTGGATTGCTCTAAAAGAATATATGTTTATACCGTGAAAGATTCCTCTCCATCAGCTATCGTTTTTTGGTCTTGTATATACAAACGCACTCATAAGGGGAAGGGAGGAAAGAAAGAGAGAAAAAGTTTTTTTTTATTTATTGGGTTGGTTTTTTTTTTTTGAGAGAGAAAAAAAAAAAAAAAAAAAAAAAATAAAAAAAAAAAAAAAAAAAAAAAAAAATTAAAAAAAAAAAAAAAAAATTTTTATAAAAAAAAAAAAAAAAAAGAGGGGAGAGAGAGTGTGTGAGAGAGAAAAAAAAAAAAAAAAAAATATTATATTTTTTTTTTTTAAATAATTTTTTTTTTTTTTTTTTTTATATAGTATATGTATACGATATAGTCCCGCTGTCAGTTCCACAATTATTGGCAACCATCGTGGACATAACGGTTTCAAACACAGTACATGTTCAGTGACGCATGAGCTAGAGAGAATAACTGCCCTGAGACTCTTCCTGTAAAAAGGTTGAAGAAACTCTACAGAGGATCCTCCATGCAATCCATGCCAATTCAAATCACACGGGTTTTTCTTTAATAGACTGAGATCATTGCAAACCACTCTTTTTGTAACTATTTCTGGTTAAAATCTTTATTTAGAGCTGTCTTAAACCTACTTAAACTTTTTGACATTCAAAGTCATTGAAACCACCCTATTTTGAATTTTTTTGGCCTGAAATTTGGTAAATGTTCCTAAATCTTTCCAAAAATTTACAGCAACAACAACAAAAAAAATGTCCTATAGGTGCTACAGAGTTTTTGTAAATACTGTAGGTTGTGTTCCGGGTCTTACAAAAGGATTATACAGTAATAGAGCTCCTGAAGATCGAGAGCAAGTCCTCATTTGTAAGTCGCTCTGGATAAAAGTGTCTGCTAAAGGAATAAATGTAAATGTAAATGTAAATGTAAACAGGCAAATTTATCCTAGCAATTTGCTGGGGTGTTAATAATTACCAAGCTATTATTTACAGAAAGATGTCTTTGTTGCTAGAAATGTAAACAGCGTCTCTGTTGTTGTCTGAGTTGAAAATTTGAAATCATTGTGTGCCGTGTTTATTCTACACAATCATTCACGTCCATTCTATTTCAGGATGGAAGGGGGCCAATAATTCTGTATATCCACAAATATACTTTGCAAAGCAGCGGAAATTTCTACTTCACACAATGGGAGAGAGCCACCTGTGCAGATATCCTGGCACTCTCTATTGGTGTGTGTGTGTGTGTGTGTGTGTGTGTGTGTTTATATGTTGGTAGGGAGCAAATGTCCTCACAAGGATAGGAATATCTGAGAGATTTGACCTTGTGTGGACATTTGGCTGGTCCCTAAGAGGAAAAATTGCTTCGTGGCTTTTATTAAGTTAAAAATAAATAAATAAATAAATAAATAAAAATTAATTAAAAATGTAAAAAAAGGTTTACATTTGGTTAATGAGGTCCCATACAGGGTCTAGCTTCTGCATTAATAATCTGAATGAATAATTATGTCTGTGGAAGGTCCTCACAAGGATAGTAATATGTGTGTGTGTGTGTGTGTGTGTGTGTGTAAGTGAGGTTTGTATTATGACTGATGTTATGTTTTTGAACCCACATCCTCATCTCTGGAATCAAGGCAGTACTCCAGACTGATTCTACACACACACACACACACACACACACATTCCAGAGCATCTGGAGATACAGCCACATCCGTGTAATGCATTCAAATAAAGCCAACCACTCTGCGAACAAACACTCCTGCCTCAACAACAAGCAAGCAACAAGCTTTTTGGAGCAGAAGCAGGAAACAGCACCACACACACACACACACACACACACATATACCAAGTGGCAGGAAATCTGTACAGGTGACATTATGTGTAGGAGTAATTTCCTTTGTGTAGATACAGTATGTGTGTATGAGTGTGTTGCTCAAAAAAGCAAAGGTAATGTGAATATCATGCACACCAATGTTGAAATGAATATGTGTGCATTGTGTATATGTGTGTGTGTGTGTGTGTGTGTGTGTGTGTGTGTGTGTGTGTGTGTGAATACACTGGGCAACAACAGCTGCAGAAGGAGCCTCAGAGAGAAAGTAAGGGGCATGTCAGTTCACCTCCTCTCCACAGCATACACCCCCCCTTCCTACCCACGCACACACACACACACACACACACACACAGTTTGGTATGAAGAGAAAACCATGTTTATAGCAACTGTCATCACAAATACCATCTGATCTGCTTCTACCCAGCATGCCTCGCGATTCTTCAGCTGCGGCACAATAACGCTGCAGCGATGGATCCACAGGCTTTTAAAGACGAAAGAGTGCGGGTTTTATGACCTGAAACAGGGCAAAACTATCTCGTCCTCATAAATCAGATAATACGTTAGCGTCAGAACGCTCAGAGAACGTTTATTGGGCATCGTACAGCGTTCTCTTTTACCCCGTTATCATCAATGTCAACATGTCAAACTCATAAGGCGTCAACTTAGCCTACGTGACTTCGTGTATAGTGTGTATAGTGTGTATAGTGAGGCCCATAAATCTGAGCTTGAGAAATAGTAAGGACTTTGTTTCTCATGTGTAAGGTACTGAATTCCAGAGTTTAGTGATTGACATTTTCTATTTACCCTCAAAAATCCTCTTTGTTTAGTGTGTGTGTGTGTGTGTGTGTGAGAGAGAGATTTGTGAAATTGTGTGCTGAAGAACTGACGGTTGGAATTTCCCCAGGCGTTTTTAACACTTCTGCGCTCTGCGTGATGTGTACGCAGCATGCAACAACACGACATCTGCAAATGATTAGCTGATCATTATTACACGTAACATTGCTTAGCATAGCTCGCCTCGCACCTTCCAGTGTGGCTGAAGTTAAAAAGCGTGGGCTGAAATTCCCCCACAGCGCTGTGAGAGTCCTATCTCAAGGTATCGGAAGTGTGTGGTTGCAGTTATTGCTTTTAAAGCTGGCACTACCAGATTTTAAGTTCAAGGGGGCAATATGTTTTTCACATGGGTGATAACTGCTGGATAACTTTTTTATTTTATTTTATGTATGTATTGTCTTGATATCTGATTATACAATCAAGAGCTTATGATGCTGTGAAGACATTTTTACATACAGAAAACTTTAAAAAAAAAAAAAAACTGTTAAAAAAAAAAAAAAATCTAATCTCTTTTTTGCTCTTGCGCGGCGACGCCCCGCCCCCGCCCCCCGCAGGAACAAAGGGACACAAACCAACCACCCCCCCCCCACCCCGCCCCACCACACCACCAAAAAAAAAAAAAAAAAAAAAAAAAAACAAAAACACAAACCCACCCCACCTGACACCAGACACCAGGACATACCATGCATACAAAAATAAAAAAAAAAAAAAAAAAGTTCTTTGGGAAAAACTGGAGGAAACCCCCACAGCACGGGGAGAACGTACAAACTCCTCACACATGGCCCCGGTGGGAATCGAACCCTCGACTGGAGGTGTGAGGTGAACGTGCGGCCCACTAAGCCACCGTGCGCTGGTATTTGAGTATCAGATCTAAAAGTAGCTGCATCACTAGAACAGCTTTGACTCCAGGCTTGTAATAAATTAATTAATCTTAATTGTAATAAAAGCTGTAATTTCCCAAGATTTCATTTTGATGTCTAGTAGTGAGGGTCGAAAGTCTGTACTACAGTGGGACCAAAATAAGTCGCTACTCCACCTTATCGCAGGGATTCAGGGGTCAAGACGCAGCTGTGTGCCGTGCAACGTTTGTCGCCAAGGGCTCCCTAAAGACACAACTGATCACGCTTTTGTTGACAGAAATGTTTCTCTTCTGCCAGGTGGTAACAGAGAGCCTGAATTCATCACATAGCAAGTCAGGAGCTTAGCATTTTCTCCTGAGCATGGCCTGAGGAAGGCCCACAGCACTCCAACTAACACTGCTAAAACTGGAGAAAGCGTGGCACCTTCATAGGAAAAACGCATTCAAAAGTAGACGTAATCATGAAGGTGAGGCGAATAAAAACGATAAAAGAGCGACATGAATAAAAATTTTTTTAAATGTAAGAAGAAAAAAAAAAGGTCCACTTTTGTGACACCTGTTTGCAACAAATGAAGCAAAATGTCATTTGATTCACTCCAGTACTTAGTTTGCTTTATAACGTAATTAAAGTATTCTGCAAATTTATCCCATTTCACTTCAGTAAGCTCATGCATAGTAAACGGAGGCTAATTTATGTTTGATATACACGCATTTATAAATAAACTTGAAGAGAAGTACCAAGAAAATATTTTTATATATTCAAAGTGAATGAATTCCTTGTTACAATTGTTCAAATTCAATTCGATTCGATTCGTATTGCGCTTTTAACAAAGGATATTGTCCTAAAGTGGCTTTTCAGAAATATATGAATTCAGAGTATACATTTCAAATTAATGAATTCGTCCCTAATGAGTGAGTCGGTGGTGACGGTGGCGAGGAAAAAGTCCCTGAGATGATATGAAGAAGAAACCTTGAGAGGAACCGGACTCAGAAGGGAACCCGTCCTCATCTGGGTGGAAAGGAATAGTATAATTATAAATAAGTCCCTTCTATACATATGCTAATACTACCTGTTCAAATAGTGCAGCTGAGTAACCAGGAAAATTCATTACAGTTCATATGAAGTCTGTTTTGTTGAACTTCTCCACTGATGGAGGCTTGAGCGCAAAACTGTTTGTGGCTATAATAGCACTTGTAGTCGTGGCCATCATAGAATAACTGTTCACATGAATTGAGCTCCAAAGCCATCTTTATGGTCTTCAAGTGGCACCATCCTCAGTAATTTCAACGATCTTTAGGCTGCACAATGTGGGGCCATCTTCAGAAGCAGTACGTGACTTCCAATTGATGAGAACGCCAACAAGAAGTAGGACATCAGGATGGATCAGACAGGTATGGAGAGCAGAAGGGGTCAGGATCTCAGGTGTAGCTCGACAGAAAGAAAGAGGGAGAGAGAGGGGAAAGAGAGGGAGAAATTATTAGGTGTGCTTATTGTCCTTACTGTCCTTAAGGACAATGTACTTTCCGTGAGTGTAAGCAGGGACTCCAGCAAGACCAGCTATGATAGCATAACTAAAGGGAGAGTCAGAAGGTAACACAGACATGAGGGTGCTCTGGGACATAAGGCGGCCAGGCACTCCACCGTCAACGAACCTGGGTGAACATGCGACAGCATCCATCCCAGTTCACACCAACACTCTCTACCTGTGAGCCCTCTAGAGCTGAACATTTCGCTAAAGAAAAACTATTCACAAAAAGCTTGAGTAAACAAATATGTTTTCAGCCTAGACTTAAACACAGAGACTGTGTCTGAGTCCCGAACACTAATTGGAAGGCTGTTCCACAACTTTCTAGGGCTTTGTATGAGAAAGCTCTTCCTCCGACTATAGAGTTCTCTATTCCAGGCACCAACAAATATCCTGCACCTTTTGATCTACGTAGGTGTGGCGGATCATAGAAGACCAAACGTTCTTTCAGGTACTGTGGCGCGAGACCGTTCAGTGCTTTATAGGTTAATCGTAGTATTTTATACGACCAGTGCAGTGTGGATAAGATCGGGGTGATGTGGTCGTATCTTCTGGTTCTAGTTAGGACTCTAGCAGCTGCATTCTGGACTAACTGGAGTTTGTTTATACTCCTACCGGAACATCCAGACATTACGGCATTACAGTAATCTAATCTAAATGTGACGAATGCATGAACTAATATTTCTGCATCATGTAGTGACAATATGTTTCTTATCTTAGAAATATTTCTGAGATTAACGAAGGCTATCCTAGTAGCATTATCTACATGAGCGTCAAATGATAGACCGGAGTCAATAATCACTCCAAGGTCTTTTACTGTAGCACATGATGAAACAAAAAGTCCATCCAGAGCTACTGTGTAATCAGAAAGATTACTTCTAGCTGCCTGTGGTCTGAGTAGAAATACTTCTGTCTTATCAGAATTAAGTAAAAGAAAGTTCATAAGCATCCAACGTCTAATGTCTTTTACACGATCCTCAACTTGATCAAACTGCTGTGTGTCGTCTGGCTTCGCTGAAGCATACAGCTGTGCATCATCAGCATAACAGTGGAAGCTAATACCGTGATTATGAATAATTTGAACTAGAGGTAATGTATATAAAGTAAAAAAAAAAAATTTTTTAAACAAAAAAAGAAGTGGGCCTAAAACAGAACCCTGTGGGGAAAAAAGGTCAAATACATTGAATTTATCACACAATACTTTTATTAGGAGGTAGAAAGTAGCCACAAATGTAAATAAGAAATCGTTTCATATTCATGGAACTAATTTACTCAGATTTCATGAAATATTTTCGGTAGATCTGTTTTGTTTTATTCATTAAAAATAAATGAATAAAATATTTTTAAAACTGCTGCTGAATGAGTTCTGTCACCGCCGCGCATCCCATGTCCCAAAGAGTTTTCTTCCATTTATACCGCAGCACTGCCAACAATTACACCGAGTACTTGTTGTACTTTTTTACGACCTCTTTATAGTTATGCTTAATGCTGTTAAACATCAAACAAACAAGTTAGTTCCTGTTATCACTTACGGCTAGTGAGGCGTTTCCCTCTCCAGCCTCTCTATATTTTTTATTTTTTGAAGTTAATACGACAAAAAATTTATTTTTTTTTAAATGCAACTTGTCATGTTACTGATAAACCACAGAGCACAAAGTCCTCTGTGATGAAGACTCTCCTGTGGCAGAACATTTAAAGGAATAGCTTTACGGTAAAACGCTGATGTGGACCTTATATAACCCACCCAGCAAAAACATCGAAAAGACGTTGAAAACAACAACTTCACCAGACGTCTCAACAACGTTGCGATTTGGTTGAAAAGTGATAGGTGAAAAGCCAGCTGTCTTTTTCAGGCCGTTTCAATGACTTACATTTATATTTACAGCATTTGGCAGATGCGCTTAGTTAGAGCGAAATGTGAGAGAGGACTTTAGTTGCTTAAAAGTTACTCTGGGTTCCTTTGTGACCTCGTGGACTATTACACGTCTTGCTCTTGGAGTGATCTTTGTTGATTACTTCCACAAACGTGTGTTGTGAAGATCTGACTTTGATAGATCCCCTGTTCAAATACTTTCGCCACTCACAGTATGATATTTTTGTCCAGTTTCTTTAACTGGGTTCTCTTTATCTACTTGGAGAACTTGTGTGAAAACCTCATGATGAGGTTTAGGTCATATTTATGCAGATATGTAGTAAATTCGAACAACCTTTCAAGCACCACTATACATCCAGCAGACTGTCCAGGAGCATGTAATTGTATGTACAATTCAGGATGTTCTCTGCGCACATCTCGAGTGGTAAAAGCCAGACGATTCTACAGACTTACACACCACTCTGCCACGGATCCGTGAGGAACTTCAGTCTGTGGAAACAACAAGAATGAATGAAAAGGAGAAAAATTAATGAAAGGGGAATTTACAGGCAAACCGGCTGTAACTTTGGAATGTTAGAACTCTGTTTACCTAATTGAGACTGCTGAAGCATCAGATTAGCATCAGGTGAACTTTATGACCTTACATTTTGGAAAACCGACTTTTCAAGGATTGAATTCTGAGGGACCGATCAGTCAAAACAAGTCACCGTGGCGTTCTGTGCGGTCGTACTGCCGGAGCTGCCGTAAAGAATATTAATAAACACCTCCTGAGTAGTAATAATCATATGTTGTTCATATGCTATAATAAAGGCACACAGTGACTTAGTGGTTAGCACGTTCGCCTCACACCTCCAGGGTCGGGGGTTCGGTTCCTGTCACGGCCATGTGTGTGCGGAGTTTGTATCTTCTCCCCGTGCTGCGGGAGGGTTTCCTCTGGGTTCTCCGGTTTCCTCCCCCAGTCCAAAGACATGCACGGTAGGCTGATTGGCATGTCTAAAGTGTCTGTAGTGTATGTGTGTGTGATTGTGCCCTGTGATGGACTGGCACCCTGTCCAGGGTGTACCCCACCTTGTGCCCGATGCTCCCTGGGATAGGCTCCAGGTTCCCCACGACCCTGAAGAAGGAATAAGCGGTAGAAGATGGATGGATGGATGGATGGATTTACCCAATCTCATATCTAGCGGCTAACAAACAGATAAGACAGATACAGATATGTTGAAGAAGGATGCCCTGCCCAAGGCCGAAATAGGAAAATATGAGCTAATGTCACGAGGCTGACTGCGTCAAAAAGCCCTGGAACATATCTTTGCTGCATTTCTCTCATTTTCCGATGATAAAAGACCAGTTCAGTTTTGTCAGCAATTGATCATGCTTCAGTGAATAAAGCAGGCAAGAATGTGGAGGAAAAGTGAGACTCTCATTCCATTAACAAACGTGACGCATGACTAGATTATTTGCTAGAATTTTTTTTTAAATAAATTTGTCTTGGGCCCAAAGCTGAATGCTTTGAATTTCTCAGTGCTTCAGAGTATAGAAACATGAGCTTAATAGTAATGGCTCCTGCGCCAGTGAATACAGTAGTTTAAAAAAAGAAAAAAAGAAAAAATGTTTAAACGACCGGTTTTAACTTTCCTGCTGTGGTTTGCGACCCCCGAGTGGATCATCATGGTATTGCAGTGGGGGGTGCCAATATTTTTAATCAAGTGTATGTGTACGATCTTTTAAAAACCATCATTTTGTTTCATTTAAAAACTAAACAAGGTGAGAACTTGATTAAATCATGCTGTAGCTTGTGCAGGCTTGTTTTCTCTGTTGATTATTGAAGTACAGTTCAGTGCAAAAGTTTTTACTATCTATCTATCTATCTATCTATCTATCTATCTATCTATCTATCTATCTATCTATCTACCTCCTAAGAATATTCTCCCCATGAAAGAGCATTTGCATAAACTGACTCATGTCAACGTGTGAACTATTTTCTTTTGCCTTTTGTTTTTTGTCCCTAGGGTGCAAAAACTTTTGCACTTGAATTCGTAATGGATGGTTCAGTTGCAGCCTGTCTTTTGGGCTGAGGGAGCTTTTATGGGCCGTAGATTTGAAAACGTTCTGACCCACTTAATTAGTACATGAAGGCATCGTCTGTACAGAACTAATTCAATAATGACAACCATCTGCTTTGTGATAAAGAGGGCACGGATGACAGGAAACGGAAGCTGTGATGATGTGACCATTTCCTGCTTTCCTTTAAATTACTAATCCACTCTCTAGGGTAAAATGAAGAATATGGTATTTAGGGTCAATTTCCCACAGCATGTGACACATGTAATGGGATTTCCCATTGCTTTCTCACCTCCATCTCCATCTCTATCTCTATCTTTATCTCCATCTCCATCTCTGTCTCTATCTTTATCTCCATCTCCATCTCTGTCTCTGTCTCTGTCTCTATCTTTATCTCCATCTCCATCTCTGTCTCTATCTTTATCTCCATCTCCGTCTCTGTCTCTATCTCCATCTCCATCTCCATCTTCATCTTCTTCTCTGTCTCTATCTTTATCTCCATCTCCGTCTCTGTCTCTATCTTTATCTCCATCTCCATCTCTGTCTTTATCTTTATCTCCATCTCCGTCTCTGTCTCTATCTTTATCTCCATCTCCATCTCTGTCTCTATCTTTATCTCCATCTCCGTCTCTGTCTCTATCTTTATCTCCGTCTCTGTCTCTATATTTATCTCCATCTCCATCTCCATCTCCGTCTCTATCTTTATCTCCATCTCCGTCTCTATCTCTATCTCCGTCTCCGTCTCCGTCTCTATCTCTATCTCCGTCTCTATCTCTATCTTTATCTCCGTCTCCGTCTCCGTCTCTATCTCCGTCTCCGTCTCTATCTTTATCTCCGTCTCCGTCTCTATCTCTATCTCCGTCTCTATCTTTATCTCCGTCTCCGTCTCCGTCTCTATCTCTATCTCTATCTCTATCTCCGTCTCTATCTTTATCTCTGTCTCCGTCTCCATCTCTATCTCTATCTCTATCTCTATCTCCATCTCTATCTCTATCTCTATCTCTATCTCTATCTCGTCTCTATCTCTATCTCTATCTCTATCTCCGTCTCTATCTTTATCTCCGTCTCCGTCTCCATCTCTATCTCTATCTCTATCTCTATCTCCATCTCTATCTCTATCTCTATCTCTATCTCTATCTCTATCTCCGTCTCTATCTTTATCTCCGTCTCCGTCTCCATCTCTATCTCTATCTCTATCTTTATCTCCATCTCCATCTCCTTCTCCATCTCCGTCTCTATCTTTATCCCCATCTCCATCTCTATCTCTATCTCTGTCTCCATCTCTATCTTTATCTCCATCTCCATCTCCGTCTCCATCTCCGTCTCTGTCTCTATCTTTATCTCCATCTCCATCTCCGTCTCCGTCTCCGTCTCTATCTCTATCTCTATCTCTATCTCCGTCTCCGTCTCTATCTCTATCTTTATCTCCGTCTCCGTCTCTATCTCCGTCTCCGTCTCCGTCTCTATCTTTATCTCCATCTCCGTCTCTATCTCTATCTCTATCTCCGTCTCTATCTTTATCTCCGTCTCCGTCTCCGTCTCCGTCTCTATCTCTATCTCTATCTCTATCTCTATCTCTATCTCCGTCTCTATCTTTATCTCCGTCTCCGTCTCCATCTCTATCTCTATCTCTATCTCTATCTCTATCTCTATCTCTATCTCTATCTCCATCTCCGTCTCCGTCTCCGTCTCCGTCTCTATCTCTGTCTCCGTCTCCGTCTCCGTCTCTGTCTCTATCTTTATCTCCATCTCCATCTCCTTCTCCATCTCCGTCTCTATCTTTATCCCCATCTTCATCTCTATCTCTGTCTCCATCTCTATCTTTATCTCCATCTCCGTCTCCGTCTCCATCTCCGTCTCTGTCTCTATCTTTATCTTTATCTCCATCTCCATCTCCATCTCCGTCTCTATCTCTATCTTTATCCCCATCTCCATCTCTGTCTCCATCTCTGTCTCTATCTTTATCTCCATCTCTGTCTCCATCTCTATCTCTGACTTTATCTCCATCTCCATCTCTGTCTCTATCTCTATCTCTTATCTCTATCTTTATCTCCATCTCTGTCTCTATATCTATCTTTATCTCCATCTCTGTCTCTATCTTCATCTCCATCTCTGTCTCTATCTTTATCTTTCTGTCTTGTTTTTTGTTTTGTCAAACCAACATTTCCACTCTCTGGCTTTACATCTCCTCCATCTCCTGCCCTTTGATCTGAGCACGTATTCACAGATCTTTGTGCTCGGAGATACCGTGTTGTTCTGCATGTGTCCTCAGACATGGTAAAGCAAAAAGAAAACAAACCGAAAAAAAAGACAAACCTGTCTCGGGTTTGAGTGAACCCTCCTCTACTGCTCTTGTTGCCTATTGGACAGTTTCTCGACCAATGAGCAGACGGGGAGGTGGACTTCCTGTAGGCCTGCTGTATGAAGTGCCTCTGTAAAACACTCCTGAGCTCTCCTGTGGTGTTTATTTTATGGGGGAGAAGGGAAGAAAGGGTCCAGCGACGTGGCGCGTGTGGTATTTGGAAATGTGCCTAGGTCTTGTTTCACTAGAGCGTGATTTGTGGCTCAGGTTTCAAGCGCTGCCATTTTCATTTATTTATATTTATAAACCAGGCACGTATGCTGCATGTATATATATATATATATATGTGTGTGTGTGTGTGTGTGTGTGTGTGTGTGTATCGAAGGGGCTCTATGATTTGGGCTCAGATCATTTTGTTCTGAGATTAACAAGAATGGAGAAAATATTCTTCTGTAATTCCTCTTTTAAACAAAAACCCGAAGGTCATTGGGACTGTCGACACGTCTCCAAGTGATGATGCAGATAAGAAGAGGTGCTTTAAAAGATCAGTGTGTGTGTGTGTGTGTGTGTGTGTAAGAGAGAGGTGTGTGTGTAAGAAAGAGAGAGAGGTGTGTGTGAGTGTGTGTCTGTGTGTGTGTGAGAGAGAGAGAGAGAGAGAGAGAGGTGTGTGTGAGAGAGAGAGGTATGTGATGACTTGAGAGAGGTGTGTGTGAGAGAGATAGATATATATATATAGAGAGAGAGAGAGAGAGGTGTGTGAGAGAGAGGTATGTAATGACTTGAGAGAGGTGTGTGTGTAAGATAGAGCGAGAGAGAGAGGTGTGTGAGTGTGTGTGTGTGAGAGAGAGAGAGAGAGAGAGAGGTGTGTGAGTGAGAGAGAGAGAGAGAGAGATCATAAGATGATACTTGTTAATATATGAATAAACACTGTTCTAATGCAGCAGAAGTAAGGAACTGTTCAGGAGGTGTTATAAAACACTACAGTATATCTAATAAAGGTTTCAGATACATTGATGTCTATCGTTATTTTACACCAAAACACAATATCTGGAGTTGATTGTGTATGTGATATAAAACTCATTCTACTCACCAATGACAAGTCAACGAGATGGAAGGATTAAAACAGAAACTCGTGCTGCCATCTGCTGATGGAATGAAATACAACATGCACAATGATATCCTTTAAAAAAGGTGGGACTTTACACCATGCATGGGATGCCAGTCCATCACAGGGCACCATGCACACACACACACACACACACACACACACAGGGGTATCATGACACACAGGCATGCAGTTACAACCCTGGACATTTGGTTAGGATACATGGCATCATGGACTCTATCAAATATCAACAGATATTAAATGAAAACCTGACTGCTTCTGCCAGAAAGCTTCAAATGGTCCATGGTTGGATCTTCCAGCAGGACAATGATCCAAAACATTCATAAAAATCAACACACAAATGGTTTACTGACCACAAAATCAAGGTCCTGCCATGGCCATCCCAGTCCCCTGACTCAAAACTGAAGAGGAGAGTCCACCAGCGTGGACCTCGAAATGTGAAGAATGTGTAGAGATTCTGTATGGAGGAATGCACTCAGATCCCTCACCATGTATTCTCCAACCTCATCAGGCATTATCGGAGAAGACTCAGAGCTGTTATCTTGGTGAAAGGAGATAGCACAAAGTATTGATTAAAAGGGTGCCAATAATTCTTGCACACCTATATTTAACAAATCTATTTTTTTGATACACCTCTGTTGTGTTTACAATCGTTTGATATCCACGACAGCAGAGTATTTTTGTGAATTTCTTGAACAAAAGATCAAAAGGTTCAACAATAAAGACAATTTCTCACAGCCTTCTTTGCTCATATTTACCAAGGGTGCCAATATTACTGGACGACACTGCATCTCAGCTGATGCATATACACAGTATTTGCAGAAGAGTGACATTAAGTACAACTTTACATACAGTATTAGATATATATATATAAATGCTACTACATGCTGTGTTTTGCACAGACTAGACGTGATCTGAGAATCTCCCGAGCTGTTTACTAAACCTCAGTCCTCCACGTGGAATAAAAATGACTAATTAATATTGTAAATATTGTAATATTGTAAGTAAATATTGCAGATAAATAATTCTGGGTTACATAAAAAAAGAGAAATGCTGTTTTCTTTTGAATTCTGAATTCATTATATAATTAGAACAATTCTTGAAATTATGACTTAATATTGAGAGTCTTGTAAGAAGATTTTCTAGAGAATGTGAGCCTACAATCTGAGTGGACCTAGTAATTACAGAGTGGACCTAGTAATTACATAATTATTCTTATGACTTTCAAATATTAAAGGTGCAATAGATGATTTTTTTTGTTGTTGTTCCTTACTTTTACTAAATAACCTGGAAGTTACGTAAAACATGATTAAAAACATTGGATTAAGCCGTGGCCTTAGCAAAACTTTATGATGTCGCTGTTGAAACCCATTTGGAGAACTGACTTCTAGTCTGGAATGCTTGTTTGTGTCTGGATTCGCCTTCTGTCAGTCATTTTGCAGACACTCTAGGGGTCATATAAGATCCTGGGGGTGGAGCTTCATGAACATGGGTGAGAATGGTGGTGTGAGCTCAAGAAAGGGGGAAAAAAAAAAACATTCAAATGTTGAACCCACCTAACTGTCTTTGGGGGGACAGACTTATCTCTAGTAATATAACTTCCGTCTTCCCTCATCATCAAGGGGAAATGGACCTCACAGTTCTAGTTGTTTCCAAGGTTGTTTACTTTTCCACAGTTTTTTGCTGCCCCCTGATGGTGGATAATGAAAAAGCTAATATTTTCCATTCTGAGAACTGAATCCAAACTCAGCACAGGGAACACGTATCGTGACGTAGCGGATAAATTACGGAAGTAATCGCAGTTTAGAACGGAAGGTTTTATTAAGGAAAGAGAGGCAGACAAATCCAAACAGTGATCCAGAACGTAATCCACAAACAGGTGAGGGTCACAGAAAACAGGGTTGATGAACATAAACAAACATGAACGTGGGAGCGGATAACCCAGCGTGAACTACAACTAACATGGAACGTGATACGACGTTTAATTAACCGCGCCGTACTACACACATACGTCCTATATAAGCCGGCATGAATGAACTTAAAACAGCATCCAGCTGAATGCAATTCAGACACACGTGGGGATCCACCCTATGACAGAAACGGGGCGGGGACATGACGAACATAAACACAACACACATGCCCTCCCAGCCAATGACAGAAACAAAACAAAAGCACATGTCCAAATGTCACAACAGACATGCACGCGCAACCGCGCGAGAGCATGCTGCTTCAATGGGGAACCGTGACAGAGTCCCCCCCACAAAGGCACTCCTCCCGGAGTGCCATGAGACATCCCACATCCCTGGCGGCCCCGGGCCCCTGGGCTGAATGTCCCATCCAGAGCCAGGAAGCTGCACGATGTTTGTGGCAGAGCGAGGAAGCGGGGCAAGGTCTCTAGCTGGACGTGGAGGCTGAGCGACGACCTCAGCTGAACAGTGTGGCAGAGCGAGGAAGCGGGGCAAGGTCTCTAGCTGGACGTGGAGGCTGAGCGACGACCTCAGCTAAACAGTGAGGCTGAGCGACGTCCTCTGCTGGACGTGGAGGCTGAGCGATGACCTCAGCTGAACAGTGAGGCTGAGCGGCGTCCTCAGCTGGACGTGGAGGCTGAACAGTTTCCTTGGCTGTGCAGGGCAGCAGGATAGCCTCCTCGGCTGTGCAGGGCAGCAGGACAGTTTCCTTGGCAGTGCAGGGCAGCAGGACAGCCTCCTCGGCTGGGCTGGACAGCAGGATAGCCTCCTCGGCTGGGCTGGACAGCAGGATAGCCTCCTCGGCTGGCAGGAGCTCCACCGCTGAGACCTCCCCATAGGCCTCAGGCTGGAGCCCTGCTGTCCTCATTGCCCCCCTCCAAAAAATATCTGGGATAGCCTTCACCTGGACTTGAGACTTGGCTGGGACCTGAGTCTGGGCCCTGGCTGGGTCGTGGGCCCGATGCGTGACCAGAGACATGGCAGGGACAGGGTTCAGGGACATGGCAGGGACAGGAGGCATAGGTTGGGTTTGGACTTGGGACCTAGCTTGGACTTGGAACCTAGCTTGGACTTGGGACATGGCGTGAGCTGGAGGCATGGCCTGAGCAAGGGACATGGCGCCGATGTCGGGGACATGGGACTGGGCTTTGAGGCCGGGGACGTGAGCCGGGGCTGTGACAGGGACCTGGGACGTGACAGGGACGTGGGCTTGAGCGAGGGACATGGCTGTGGTGCCGGGAACGTGAAGCATGGCTGTGGTGTTGGGAACGTGAGGCATGGCTGTGGTGTTGGGAACGTGAGGCATGGCTGTGGTGTCAGGAATGTGAGGCATGGCTGTGGTGTCGGGAACGTGAGGCATGGCTGTGGTGCCAGAAGCGTGAGGCATGGCTGTGGTGTCGGGAACGTGAGGCATGGCTGTGGTGTCGGGAACGTGAGGCATGGCAGTGACATGGATCTGAGACATGGCAGGGACATGAGATTTACCTGGAACTTGGACTTGAAAAACAAACATGAACGTGGGAGCGGATAACCCAGCGTGAACTACAACTAACATGGAACGTGATACGACGTTTAATTAACCGCGCCGTGTGTAGTACGGCGCGTCCTATATAAGCCGGCATGAATGAACTTAAAACAGCATCCAGCTGAAAGCAAATCAGACACACGTGGGGATCCAACCTATGACAGAAACGGGGCGGGGACATGACGAACATAAACACAACACACATGCCCTCCCAGCCAATGACAGAAACAAAACAAAAGCACATGTCCAAACGTCACAACAGACACGCTCGCGCAACCGCGTGAGAGCATGCTGCTTCAAAGGGGAACCGTGACACGCACTGTATAGTTTCTTATGAAGTGGAAGTAGTGGAGTACAAAAAGAGTACAAAGAACTGACACAAGTCACCCAAAAATGTTTTATATCTGAGGAATGAATGTTCGAACAATTCTGCTAACTTACCACGTGAACAGAACATAAAGAATAGTAAGGTTTGCTGGCTAACTAAATTATCCAAACGCTGTTGAGGTTTCAGTATCTTAGAAGGTTCATTAGCTAGCTAGCTAGCTCAAGATAATGCATACATGGAACATCACAATATGCTACAACTAAATATCCCCCCCCCCAGCCAAACATACCTTTGGTGATTGTGGCCAAAGAGCACTTGTTTCCAAAAATGCCTCTGTCTTATCTAGCAGATGTTGACGTCTGTGATTATGTCACAGGTCAGATTAGCTTCTGATGACTCTTCCATGCAGATCATGTTTGTGCAAGCAATGCTGCAGAGTAGAACAGTGCACCACCACTCCAGTGTCAGCTGAATCTTCCTGCATGCCTTTAGTGTCATGTGGGTGTTTTTGCTTAGACTTTCTGCCTAGCATACAGTTCGATCTGAGCGCTTTCTTGGTCTTTCAGATCTTTCCTTGGCTTCTAGGGTTCTCCTTAACGGCCATTTCTTGATGACATTTCGGACAGTGGAAACTGTGAGCTGAAGGCACTTTGATATCTATTTATAACCTTCATCGGCTTTGTAGGCATCAATTCGCTTCATTTTCAGATCTTTACTCAGCTGCATCCACGAGTCAGAGAATTTATTACGCTCTGGAATTGTCATCAATTCCTAATGGCAGTTCTTAACCTGAGTAATGAGTCCTAACGAGCCAATGAAGATCTAACGAGTTAATGAAGTTCTGAGGCTTTTCAACTGGATGGGTGTCCAAATAAATGTATTTTTCGTTATTTTTTTTTTTTTTTTAATGAAATATAACTGTGCGTTAAGATTAGCAGAAAATCTCATTCTTCTGTGTAAGAAGATTACTGCTGAGGTTAGACCTATTACTTACCTCTGTCGAAAAAAATCAACAAAATACACAAACTGACAGGGGTGCCTTAACTTTTGCATGAAAATGTAGGATATATAGAGAGATAGACTTTTGCTGTCCCTTTGCTTGCACTGAACGTGCTAGAATAATGACTTCGCTACGGTGGTAATGTGGTCATGTGGTATTTCCCTCTCTCGCAGCGCTTCAACATGAATCACTACGCCACTAAGAAGACGGTGGCTGAAAGCATGCTGGACGTGGCTCTGCTCATGGCCAACGCTTCTCAACTGAAAGCCGTGCTGGAGCAAGGCCCCGGGTTTAAATACTACCTGACTGTGATTGTTCTCATCACAGTCTCGCTCTTCTTCCAAGTGCTCGCTGGGGGTTTCTTCATTCTCATGGGTAAGCAATGCAACATTATTGCTTTTCGAGTAATAGATGTATATAACTGCAAACCGCAAGCTTCTTAGATACGTTGTGACTGTTGATGTTTCCAGACGGAGCAGCAGATTTATGTAGTTGCTTTCTTTCCTCAAGAAACTTCCTCTTCTTTTTCTGCTTCCTCTCCTTCTTCTTCTTCTTCTCTCTCCTATCAGCACGTAAAGATCTCAATATCGTCGCCAATCAAAGAAAACTGGACGTAATGAATAACATAGCGACCGCGCTAGTGTTCCTCACCGTCATCATCAACATCTTCATCACTGCGTTCGGCGTGCAGAAGACCGGTCTATACCCTGACAAGTGAACTTTAATGGAAGGTTACTGATTGGAAACCTGAGATTACAGGTTAATATTTATTTCTGTTAGTAACAATATTGCAAATGGACTGTATTACACCATAACAGACAATATGCTGTGTGTGCTGTTTGGTTGCAGGACATCTATCATCAGTGAATCCTGGAAGCCTGTATGGGACATTTAAAATAATAATAATAATAATAATAATAATAATAATAATAATAATAAACACTTTATTATACTATGTTCAGTACTGATTAACTTTGCATTGATGGAACGTTACAAGGTATTTAACGTTATAAATTTCTTCGATTTTTGTTTTAACACATCACTTCAAGCATTCGAATTTTCCTTGATTCATTTGCTCATTTATTTTCGAATAAACCAGCAAATCATTTCAGCAAGTTTACGAGTGAGCTTTAGTGTAATCGTCATCGTTAACTGTTAAGTTTCATAAAATCTAAGCAAGTCACCCTCCTCTGTATTATTATTCTTATTATTATTAGATAAAGTGCTGTGCTGTGATGTTATGTGATACGGTGTTAATGTGTTGGGGCAGTGGTGGCTCAACTGTTAAGGTTCCATGTTACTGATCAGAAGGTCAGGGTTCAAGCCAAGCTGCCACTGCTGGGCCCTTGAGCAAGGCCCTTAACCTTCTCTGCTCCAGGGGCGCTGTATCAAGGCTGACCCTGACCTTGAACTCTGACCCCTTGCTTCCTAACAAGCTGGGATATGTGAAGAAAAGAATTTCGCTGTGCTGTAATGTATATGTGACGAATAAAGGCTTCTTCTAATATATTCTTCTAATATGATATGTATAATAGACACAAATTCTGCTCGTGATACATTTCTCAGTAAAAAGGAATGAAAAGTGAAATGATTTGAAAAGATTTTTCTCTCTCTCTGTGTGTGTGTGTGTGTGTCTATGTGTTTCTACAACTAAAATTATTTTACAATTTTATTATTTATAATACTTGACTCATGCCCTGTGATGGGTTGGCACCCTGTCCCCTGCCTTGTGCCCCCAAGTTTCCTGAGATAGTTTCCAGGCTCCCCGTGACTCTGTGTAGGATAAGTGGTACGGAAAATGGATGGATGGATGGATGATACTTGATTCCGTCAAGGCGTTTGCCACTGTAAACACTACAGTGGTGTGAAAAAGTGTTTGCCCCCTTCCTCATTTCCTGTTCCATTGCATGTTTGTCACACTTAAGTGTTTCGGAACATCAAACCAATTTAAACAATAGTCAAGGACAACACAAGTAAACACAAAATGCAATTTGTAAATGAAGGTGTTTATTATTAAAGGTAAAAAAATCCAAACCATCATGGCCCTGTGTGAAAAAGTGATTGCCCCCTTGTTAAAACATACTATAACTGTGGTTGTCCACACCTGAGTTCAATTTCTCGCCACACCCAGGCCTGATTATTGCCACACCTGTTCACAATCAAGGCATCACTTAAATAGGAGCTGCTTGACACAGTAAGGTCCACCAGAAGATCCTTAAAAGCTACACATCATGCCGAGACCCAAAGAAATTCAGGAACAATTGAGAAAGAAAGTAATTGAGATCTATCAGTCTGGAAAGGGTTATAAAGCCATTTCCAAAGCTTTGGGAATCCAGCAAACCACAGTGAGAGCCATTATCCACAAATGGCGAAGACATGGAACAGTGGTGAACCTTCCCAGGAGTGGCCGGCCGCCAAAATTACCCCAAGAGCGCAGCGACGACTCATCCAAGAGGTCACAAAGACCCCACAACAACGTCCAAAGAACTGCAGGCCTCACTTGCCTCAGTTAGTGTCAGCGTTCATGCCTCCACCATCAGGAAAAGACTGGGCAAAAATGGCCTGCATGGCAGAGTTCCAAGGAGAAAATCACTGCTGAGCAAAAAGAACATCAAAGCTCGTCTCAATTTCTCCACAACACATCTTGATGATCCCCAAGACTTTTGGGACAACATTCTGTGGACCGATGAGACAAAAGTGGAACTCTTTGGAAGGTGTGTGTCCAAGTATATCTGGCGTAGAAGGAACACTGCATTTCATAAAAGAATATTATACCAACTAGTAAAATATGGTGGTGGTAGTGTGATGGTCTGGGGCTGTTTTGCTGCTTCAGGACCTGGAAGACTTGCTGTGATAGAAGGAACTATGAATTCTGCTGCTACCAAGAGATCCTGAAGGAGAATGTCCGACCATCTGTTCATGTACTCAAGCTGAAACGAACTTGGGTTCTGCAGCAGGACAATGATCCTAAACACACCAGCAAGTCCACCACCGAATGGCTGAAGAAAAACAAAATGAAGACTTTGGAGTGGCCTAGCCAAAGTCCTGACCTGAATCCTATTGAGATGTTGTGGTATGACGCTAAAAAAGGCCGTTCACGCTCGAAAACCCTCTAATGTAACTGAATTAGGACAATTCTGCAAAGATGAGTGGCCAAAATTCCTCCAGGACGCAAAAGTAAAACCTCGTACGTTATCGCAAACGCTTGGTTGCAGTTGTTGCTGCTAAGGGTGGCCCAACCAGTTATTAGGTTTAGGGGCAATCACTTTTTCACACAGGGCCATGATGGTTTGGATTTTTTTTCACCTTTAATAATAAACACCTTCATTTACAAATTGCATTTTGTGTTTACTTGTGTTGTCCTTGACTATTGTTTAAATTGGTTTGATGTTCCGAAACACCTAAGTGTGACAAACATGCAAAGGAACAGGAAATGAGGAAGGGGGCAAACACTTTTTCACACCACTGTATAACGGCATGTGATAATACAGAATTAAAGCTAACCAACTAAATCATCCAATCACAAGCTGTGAAATGTGACCATGGTACGATAGTGGAGCAGGGATCACTGGCATCTGGCAGTTCCAAGGTCATTTGTACATTCATAACTGCACTATTAGGGAGGAAAAGGTTACATCTAGAACCCTTAAATGTTTGTTGGTTATCCTTCGAGGGACGCTTACAACTGAGAGTTTCATTATAAACATCATTTCAATATAAAAGTAGAGACGTTTAGATTGCCAAGAATCGAGAACTATCCAAAGAACCCGCAAATGTTTTTTTAGAGAGAGAGAGAGAGAGTGTGTATGTGTGTGTGTGTGTATGTGTGTGTGTATACACCGTCGCCACTTTCACTGTTTTATAGAGCAATATAAAGTATGTCAGTGTTGCAGCTTGTGTTTGTGTATGGAGTGTACACTAACTGTCACTGTGGTCACATGATTCCAGTATTCCAATTGTCATGTCTCGGTTACACACACACACACACACACACACACACACACACACACACACACACACACACAAAGCTGGTCATTCACATTCATTAACCCTATGAGGTCATATACCTCTACCTGTTCACCTTTGAACCTTTTCTAACAATTTTATTTCGCTCCTCATTAATTTATAAGTAGGTAGCGTTGCCTCCTCACACCTCCACGGTTCGATCCTGAGCTTGGGTTAATGTCTCTGTGGAGTGTGCTCATGGGTTCTCCGGTTTCCTCCTACCTCCCAGAACACACCAGTAGGCGGATAAAGGAGAAATTCGCTCCTAATTACGAACGAGTGCGTGAACGTGTGTTTGCATGATGCACTGTGGTTGACTGGCGTCCCATCTAGGGTGTATTCCCACCTCCTCACTCCCAGTGCTCCCGGGATAGCCTCCAGATCCTCCGCGACTCTGACCAGGATCAAGTGCCTACATGATAGTGCAGGAGTGATTCATGTATATGAATATTGGCACTGATCACATTTCTGTCTATTCTACAATGGTTTAAGGATGTGTTTCTATATCCATACAGTGGTGTGAAAAAGTGTTTGCCCCCTTCCTCATTTCCTGTTCCTTTGCATGTTTGTCACACTTAAGTGTTTCGGAACATCAAACCAATTTAAACAATAGTCAAGGACAACACAAGTAAACACAAAATGCAATTTCTAAATGAAGGTGTTTATTATTAAAGGTGAAAAAAAATCCAAACCATCATGGCCCTGTGTGAAAAAGTGATTGCCCCCTAAACCTAATAACTGCTTGGGCCACCCTTAGCAGCAACAACTGCAACCGCGTTTTGCGAAACGTGCAATGAGGCTTTTACAGCGTCCTGGAGGAATTTTGGCCCACTCATCTTTGCAGAATTGTCCTAATTCAGTTACATTAGAGGGTTTTCGAGCATGAACGGCCTTTTTAAAGTCATACCACAACATCTCAATAGGATTCAGGTCAGGACATTGGCTAGGCCACTCCAAAGTCTTCATTTTGTTTTTCTTCAGCCATTCGGTGGTGGACTTGCTGGTGTGTTTAGGATCATTGTCCTGCTGCAGAACCCAAGTTCGTTTCAGCTTGAGTACACGAACAGATGGTCGGACATTCTCCTTCAGGAGAACATAGTTCCTTTTATCACGGCAAGTCTTCCAGGTCCTGAAGCAGCAAAACAGCCCCAGACCATCACACTACCACCACCATATTTTACTGTTGGTATAATGTTCTTTTTATGAAATGCAGTGTTCCTTCTACGCCAGATATACTTGGACACACACCTTCCAAAGAGTTCCACTTTTGTCTCATCGGTCCACAGAATGTTGTCCCAAACGTCTTGGGGATCATCAAGATGTGTTGTGGAGAAATTGAGATGAGCTTTGATGTTCTTTTTGCTCAGCAGTGGTTTTCTCCTTGGAACTCTGCCATGCAGGCCATTTTTGCCCAGTCTTTTCCTGATGGTGGAGGCATGAACGCTGACCTTAACTGAGGCAAGTGAGGCCTGCAGTTCTTTGGACGTTGTTGTTGGGTCTTTTGTGACCTCTTGGATGAGTCGTCGCTGCGCTCTTGGGGTAATTTTGGGCGGCCGGCCACTCCTGGGAAGGTTCACCACTGTTCCATGTCTTCGCCATTTGTGGATAATGGCTCTCACTGTGGTTCGCTGGATTCCCAAAGCTTTGGAACTGGCTTTATAACCCTTTCCAGACTGATAGATCTCAATTACTTTCTTTCTCAATTGTTCCTGAATTTCTTTGGGTCTCGGCATGATGTGTAGCTTTTAAGGATCTTCTGGTGGACCTTACTGTGTCAAGCAGCTCCTATTTAAGTGATGCCTTGATTGTGAACAGGTGTGGCAATAATCAGGCCTGGGTGTGGCTAGAGAAATTGAACTCAGGTGTGGACAACCACAGTTATAGCATGTTTTAACAAGGGGGGCAATCACTTTTTCACACAGGGCCATGATGGTTTGGATTTTTTTTCACCTTTAATAATAAACACCTTCCTTTACAAATTGCATTTTGTGTTTACTTGTGTTGTCCTTGACTATTGTTTAAATTGATTTGATGTTCCGAAACACTTAAGTGTGACAAACATGCAAAGGAACAGGAAATGAGGAAGGGGGCAAACACTTTTTCACACCACTGTACATATACAGCATTTAATAATAATAACGTCTTAAAGCTTCTATTTCTGTTAAAGCACAAAAAGTGTGAAAGTGTGACTTCCTAAAATAATTAAATCAATTTCAATATAATACTCACTGAGGCTGTAAAGTCGGTGTGTTGATGTACATACATCAGTCCCTCCAGGATCGCAGAAACGAACGCAAAATCAAGGAAACTCCACACTATTTGGAGGAGCTTACAATTTTTTCAGAATGACAGCAGATTTTCCGCAGATTCAGGCCGAGGCGCGTCGTGATGACGTCACGGGCGTTCAGCCAAAGCTCTTCGATTCACGTTGCGTTGAACAGGAGTACGGCTAATAGGTCTCGTTGACCAACAAACACCACCGTGAAAGAGCGCGCAGTACAATTTCGTTTGATTGCGATTTGGCCAGTTCGAGTAGTTTTACGCATAAAAGCACAAATCACAGATTTTGAACAAAGCCGCAGTGAAATTAAGCATTTTTGCTCACAACGATCACGGAAACTCTGTGAAATCCTGTACAGACGGATACATTATAACATTACATACAACATATTACATTTTACATTTCAACTGACTCTGGGTATAAACACATCAATCTAAAACTCTTCAGGTCTGAAGTTTCTCTTTTCTTCTTTTGTTTAAGGGTTTTGTCTAGAACCGAGGGGACCCCTATCTGACAGGGTTCAATAATTCGGAAAAACCCAGAACTATACAAAGAACCACTGACACTTTTTAAATGTATTATATTTATAACCTTTACATACAAGCATTTTACTAACATAATTGCTGGAGGAAATCATCCTCTGGAATTGTCTGGAGTTTCTGTAATGTTTTTATTCAGCTGTCTCTCTCTCTCTCTCTCTCTCTCTGTCTATATCAATCTGTCTCCATATAGGCTAATATATACAGTATAATATACATAGAATATTATAATAATATGGATGTGCATGGTGCACTTACAATGGTGTGTTCCTGCCTTGTGCCCACTGTTCCCAGGACAGGCTCTGGATCATCTGAAGATGAATGAGTAAATATTTGCTATATATATATTTTTTGGTAGATATGATACTCTGTATCTGTCTATCTATCTATCTATCTATCTATCTATCTATCTATCTAATCTATCTATCTATCTATCTATCTATAAATCTCTTTCTCTTGCTCACTCAATTTTCCGTTTCTCTCTCTGTCTATCTTTGTGTACAGCGGGGGAAATAAGTTTTGGACGGGTCAACATGTTTTTCAGTAAATATTTTTGTAATGAGGTTATTCACATGAAATCTTCACCAGACTTCAGTATTAACTAAAAAAATCCATTAAAGTCAACAAATGAAGTTTGTTGACTTTAAACATTAAAGTCCATAAATGAAGTTATGTGTAATAAAGTGGGATGACACGGGGGGAAAAGTCTTGAACACACTAACTGAAATGTATTGAATACTTAGTGGAGAAGCCTTTGTTTGTAACGACAGCTTCACGACACTTCCTGTATGAAGAAATGAACGGGCCACAGTCTTCAGGTGTGATTTTTTCCCGTTCTTCTAAACATATCGTCTTTAAATCTTCTTCAGTTAGATTCGAGTCAGGTGATCGAGTCAGGCCGTTCTAACACCTTGATTTATTTTCTCTGAAAATAGTTTCCTTTGCTGTATGTTTTGGATCGTTGTCCAAATAGCAAAGTCTGGTGAAACGTTCATGTGAATAGCCTCATTATAAATATATTTACTGAAAACAACGTTGACACATTCAGTACTTATTTCACTATAATATTAACCACTGCACACCAGGAACACCCCACAAGACCTGATGTTTGGAGATGCTCTGACCCAGTCGTCTAGCCATCACAATCTGGCCCTTGTCAAAGTCTGTCAGATCCATACGCTTGCCCATTTTTCCTGCTTCCAACACGTCAACTTCGAGAACTGACCGTTCACTTGCTGCCTAATAAATATACCGCACCCCTCGACAGGAGCCGTTGTAATGAGTTAATCGATGTTATTCACGACACCTGTCAGTGGTTTTAATGTTATGTCTGATTGGTGTAAAATCTTATCCAAGGGTGTCCAATCTTATCTGGAAAGTTCCGGTGTGGGTGCAGGTTTTCATTCCAACCGAGCAGAAGCCACACCTGAGTCTGTTGAAAGCCAAGATCAACTGATTAAACAGGTGGAATCAGGTGTGGCTCCTGCTGGGTTGGAGTGAAAACCTGCACCCACACCGGACCTTTGTGGATAAGATTTGACACCCCTGATTTAATCTAATCTAATCTAATAAAATAAAATACAATAAAATATAACATAATATCATTATTAGACACACGGTGGCTTAGTAGTTATCACGTTCCCCTCACACCTCCAGGGTCGGGGGTTTGATTCCCGCCGGGGCCCTGTGTGTGCGGAGTTTGCATGTTCTCCCCGTGCTGCGGGGGTTTCCTCCGGGTACTCCGGTTTCCTCCCCCAGTCCAAAGACATGCATGGTAGGCTGATTGGCGTGTCTGAAGTGTCCGTAGTGTATGAATGAGTGTGTGAGTGTGTATGTGATTGTGCCCTGAGAGGGACTGGCAGCCTGTCCAGGGTGTACCCCGCCTTGTGCCCCATGCTCTCTGGGATAGGCTCCAGGTTCCCCACGACCCTGAATGATAAGCGGTATAGAAAATGAATGGATGGATGGATAATACCATTATATCAAATGATCTGGAATAAGACGATTTTGTAAAACTAAAAAAAAAAAAAACATTAAAGCTGAAAGCCCTTAAATGAAGAACTCCTAATTAAAGATAAATTACAGATAAACCTCTACATAAACATAACTAAAGATAAAGATAAATACGTGCATTCAGGAGAAACGTGAACAAGTGTCCGGATAGATAACAAAAATAATATATATATATAAATATATATTAAATCTGAATCTACATTAGAATAACACGGCCTATTTTGTCTGGAGAGTGGAATGCGCACGGGAGCGCGCATGGCGCCGTGGAGGCCGGCTACGGGGGCGCGCATCCCGAGTGCTGACGTCACTGGAGCGCCCTGGCTCGCGGAGCTGCTCGGAGTGGAGTGGAGTGGTGCGCGCGCAAGAGAGAGAGAGAGAGAGAGCGGTGGGGAAAAAGAGAAGAAGGGAGGAATAACTAGTTCAGAAAGAGGATCATTCCGCTCCTTTAACGGATTTGGAAGTCATAGCGGTCCGTGTGGGAGACCTGAAGTTCTCCTCGGACCGGTCGGACTGGATCTCTGAGGCGGTAAGACGAGCTTTTAACGTGGGTTTGTACACATCGGTCTCTCTCTCTCTCTCTCTCTCTCTCTCTCTCTCTCTCTCGTGTCATGTCTGCGTGTTGAAGGGCTGGAACCCGGAGGAGGAGCAGGACTCGCGCTGTATCCAGGATCTTAACCGTACGCGCGCTAGCCCCGGAGTAATGGCCGTCAGCGGCGGAGTGACGTGTTGAGGGAGATGTTTAGCCGCTAACAGTGAGGAGTCGCGCGCGAGCGAACACCTCAGTAGACCACACCGGGCGGGTTTGTCCTCCCCGTGCCCCTGCCCCTGCCCCTGCCCCTCTCCTCAGTCCCCACAGTCTATAGAAGTCTCGGTGTCAGGAAGACAAAAACACCTAGCCTTTAGATCGGAGTGGTGTCGCGAGCCTCTGCCGTTAGCATGCTGCTAGTGTCCACTCTGACTTGGCCTGGGAAGTACATCTCCACCTTTAGACTTCTACCGAATGTGTATGGATATTTATATTGCTTGAGGAAAGAGATGTAAACGTGAACAACGCTGAAGTTCACGCTGTCCGAGAAGTCACCAGAAGAGGCCTGATTTCAGATGGATCAACAGGTTGGGTTTGAGAGGTTTGTGTCTTTCAGACTGAACAGTTCCTTCTGTAGGGAGCCGTGTTTCAGCAGAAAGTTTGACGAATCCCGTCCGTTTCAGCAGAACGTTTGACCAATCCCGTCCGTTTTAGCAGAAAGTTTGACCAATCCTGTCTGTTTCAGCAAGGTTTGACCAATCCCGTCCGTTTCAGCAGAAGGTTTGACCAATCCCGTCCGTTTCAGCAGAAAGTTTGACCAATCCCGTCCGTTTCAGCAGAAAGTTTGACCAATCCCGTCCGTTTCAGCAGAAAGTTTGACCAATCCCATCCGTTTCAGCAGAAAGTTTGACCAATCCCGTCCGTTTCAGCAGAAAGTTTGACCAATCCCATCCGTTTCAGCAGAAAGTTTGACCAATCCCGTCCGTTTCAGCAAAGTTTGACCAATCCCATCCATTTCAGCAGAAAGTTTGACCAATCCCATCTGTTTCAGCAGAAAGTTTGACCAATCCCGTCCGTTTCAGCAAAGTTTGACCAATCCCGTCCGTTTCAGCAGAAAGTTTGACCAATCCCATCCGTTTCAGCAGAAAGTTTGACTAATCCCATCCGTTTCAGCAGAAAGTTTGACCAATCCCGTCCGTTTCAGCAAAGTTTGACCAATCCCATCCATTTCAGCAGAAAGTTTGACCAATCCCATCTGTTTCAGCAGAAAGTTTGACCAATCCCGTCCGTTTCAGCAGAAAGTTTGACCAATCCCATCTGTTTCAGCAGAAAGTTTGACCAATCCCGTCCGTTTCAGCAAAGTTTGACCAATCCCGTCCGTTTCAGCAGAAAGTTTGACCAATCCCATCCGTTTCAGCAGAAAGTTTGACCAATCCCATCCGTTTCAGCAGAAAGTTTGACCAATCCCATCCGTTTCAGCAGAAAGTTTGACCAATCCCGTCCGTTTCAGCAAAGTTTGACCAATCCTGTCTGTTTCAGCAGAAAGTTGGCCCAGTCTCGCCTGTGCTCAGACTATTTGATCATCCAGCTCCAATTTTCTCACCAATCCCACCGGCTCCAGCAGAAAGATTGACGAATCCTGTCCACTCCGGCAGAAACGTTGACTAATCCCGCCTGTTCTCGCAGGAGGTTTGACCACTCCTGTCCATTCCAGGCGAAAGTTATCCCACTCTTGTCCTCTCCCGTGGATACTTTTGACGAGTCCTGGCTGCTCCTCCAGTTATTTTTCTTCGCACAATATTTTCTGACACGCATAGTTGGTTCTGTTTGTCAAGATATAAACGAATGACTAATTCAAACCATCTTGATCCTGATTGTATAAAGTGGCTACTGATGAACGAACGAACGAACAGGGCCCACACGCACCCTCGTATTAATGAGCATTAACGAACACGTCGGCCGAAGTTAAAATGATCATCTCCTTCCAACAGAGTTTCTAATGGAGCACATCATGTTCGACAGAGCATCAGCATTTCGGCTGCAAGCTGCTTTCTTTCTGAACCCGAGCAAAATGAAGACCTGCTCGTCAGACCCCGTACGAGGAGTGAACACCACAAACATCTCTCACATCTATCCAGCTCATGTTGATTTTAAAAGTTCAGTATGAGGATCCATCCATCCACCTTCTATACTGCTTATCCAAGGAACTCCCATCTTGTTCCCCGAGACACCCTGGACCCATCACAGAGCCCAATCGCACACGTTCACACACTATGGATCATTTAGAAATGCCAGGCAGCCTTCAACATGTGTCTTTGGACTGGCGGAGGAAACCGGAGTACCCACATTAAACCCTCGATGCATGGGGAGAACATGCAAACTCTGGTGGGATTCGAGCTCCCAAACATGGACGTGCGAAGCAAACGTGCCAACCACTAATCCATCGAATATGAAGCCAGTACGGTTGTGTCCGATATTCTGATGCCCACATGTAGATAGTGACCCAAGAAGCATGACCTGTTCGATACGACATAATAGCTAATCTATGCTAATAATTATGCGTTTAACAATAACGAGACCTCAACATATATGTATACGTGTGTGTGTGTGTGTGTGTGTGTGTGTGTGTGCTCTGCCCCCTGACCTGGACTCTGTTGCAATGCTGAACTCTTTGGTCTATTGAGTTTCTTGCTGGATTTCTCCATTCCTGATTCCCTGATACCCTTCGAGTGTGTGTGTGTACACAAGCGCGCAGCCCATCACTGATACTGGTGACCCAATTAGAGCAAACACAGTCAGGGAGCAGGACCTCTCGGGTCTGCAGGAAAGATCATCCGTCGTCTCAGCAGGTATAGATCAGTTATGATTATCGATCGGTTGACCCGGAGTACCAGAGGGACGAGCGTTCAGGTAGCGTGTTGTTTTAGATAATTGCCCTGAGATAAGGTCAGATGCCGCAGTTGCTGTCGGTGCAATGTGGGTTTATCGCTTTAACCTGTCGATTCGGCCAGCGAGTAGGAATTTGAGCCAAGCGAAATGCAATCTTTCGATTTATTTACTAACTGTTTTCTGATGAAAACGACTTCTGGAAATTTTCATCGTTTAAAGCAGAAGAAATTCCGAGAGCTGAAGCAGAACGAGTGATTTCCAGTCTCCGATTAGGGGAAAAATCTGGGCTGAGATGTAGTTTGAGAAAGTAAGTCATAACCATAAACTGATGATGACTAATGCTATCTGGCTAGCGTGTTGCTAACAAAACGCACACTTCCATGGAGAGGAGGCGTCTGTTTCCTCCCAATGTGCTGAGAAATTCCAAGGTCGGACTTCCTACTTCCGGATGTTGGATTAGCACACTCGCATGCGAGACTAAACATGAACTTAAAGGAATAATCCATGCATTTCCCGTACTGAGGAACACAAAACCTGTTTGTTTGTGTTTTTATTTGTGGCTACACCGACGTGAAAGAAAGTCTTCTTCAACTTTAAACATGAAATAAATAAATAAATAAATCTGGTCACTTGTGCAATCCCGAAGGTTTCTGTGGTGTGAGACACTCGTGATGCATGAAAGATCTCAGAAAGAAGATCCGTTCATTGCATTCATTACAGATACCTCCTGAATGAAGGATTTATAGTCGGCGCGGTGTGTAGCTCGGACACCTCACTGCTTCACGGTCCCAGGTTCGATTGTAAACCCGGGTCACTGTCTGTGCAGAGTTTCACACGTCCTCCTTGTGGGCTTCTTCCGGGTTACCAGGTTTCCTCCGACCTCCACAAAACATGCCAGTAGGTGGACTGTTGACTCTAAACTGCCCCTGTGTGCGAATGAGTGTGTGAATGTGTGTCGTGATGACGTAATCTATCCACGGTGTTTTCCCACCTCACACACATTCTTGGATTGGTTTCGCATCTGCCACATCCCTGACCAGGATGAAGTGCTCACTGAAGATGAACGGAGGATTCGTGAAAGCACTTTATAGAAATATACAAAATATTTATTGATTTTAGTTGGAGATCGACCGTTAATCAGTTTCACTGATTTATTTTTCCCAATATTTATGCATTTTTCCATAATCGGATATCGTGTTTGTAATATCGGATCCACCGATAAATTGTGCCATCTTGTGGGCGGTTTGAGAATTGCGCTCAGGAGTGCCATTGCAGGACTGCATCTGTTTTGTTTTTATATGCTTTATTTGTTTTACCTGTTTGTTTACCTCATCGAAACGTTTATTTAAAAAAAAAAACTTATCGGTTATCGGGCACGTAAACATGCAAATAATCCTGTCGGTTATAAAAAAAACAGTATCGGTCGATGTCTAGACGTAGTGTAACATCTTTATTTTGCTCTCGTTAAGAGTGAGTGAGTCGTGGTTCTCGACTGTGGTCTACAGTAGGGTCCATAAGTATTTGGACAGTAGCACAATTTTCGTGATTTTGCCTCTGTGCACCACCCCAGTGGATTAGAAATGAAGCAGTCAAGATGTGATTGAGGTGTAGACGTTCAGCTTCGAAGCAAGGGGTTTTAACAAAATCGACTCTCTCAATACACACAGAATTTTATTACGAGATGTAAATATGAGCTCATTAACACTGTTGCGAGTTTCCTGTTTTCCACTTTATACCACTGTTTCATTCATGAGTACACACTGCTCGCTAGAGGAGCAACGACTCAGTTACTGCTCAGTGTCACAATATTTATATCCGTACGCTCCAAGTGAAAGTGATAGAATTACAAACCGAGAAGACACGGGTGCTCCTAAACTTCACAGAGATCCGTGCGTAGTTCAGAGTATGCTTGTGCTAATTCGAAGATGGCTGCTGCTTGCTGTTTGTGTTCTCATTACCGAGATGTAGCCGTATGTCAACATGCTAACTGCTGTTACACCTACGCTTACATTTATATCCTGACATCAGCACAGTGTGTCAGGTGTGTGTGTGTGTGTGTGTGTGTGTGTGTGTGTGTGTGCAGTGTTTACTCACACTCGGGTGATGAGAGAGAGAGAGAGAGAGATGCAAATTAGTTCAAAATGTAGCATAATTTTACATGGTGTTTTTGTGTAAAATGACTTGAATTGGCGAGATTGCAGTGTCAGTTTACACGGACAACAATGATCTGATATCAACCCGATTAAGACGATACTCTGATGAAGAATCTAGCATGTAAACAGAGATTATTGATGACCTTAATCTGATTAAAGTCACACTCGGAGTAAACACAAGTGGAATTAAGACGTGTGGAGTGTTCCTGTTTTAGTCGCATTATGGACGTGCGATACAGACATGTACACACCGTAATCACACTATTAACATCGTGTGAGAGTTTTCACCGCATTGTGCGACAGGACGCATATACACACGGCAGCGCTCAACCGTTTTACGGAAAAACAAGAGAACGAGGCTGCGTCCCAAACCGCGTACTTACCTGCTGTATAGTAGGAGAAATACATGTATCTCAGCTACTATATAGACGGTAAGTACGCGGTTTGAGACGCAGCCCACGGCTTCAAGCGGTCGTCTGTTTGCACGTACAGCACGATACGGTACCATAACGAAAACCAACTGTATGTCGATACGTGAAATTCTGGAGGGAACGTCGGACGGCGTGACGCGGGGACGTAATGACGTGTGCAGTTAATCCATCTATGTTCTATAACATGTAACACGGGAACATGAAAGGAATATTCTAAACACAAACTCCTGTAAACACCTTAATCAGAGTATTATCTTACTCCGAGTAAGGTCAATAATTAGATTACTGCTGTCCGTGTAAACGTCGTCAGTGATGTTTGCTGGAAACGAGACCCGTTAGCTGTTCTTATGTACGACGAACGTGAATCGAAGTGTGCTTTCGTTCGAATGCGCGTTGTGATGTCACGTGACGCGTCTCGGCCCAAATCTGGAAAATCTGCGGTAAGTTTTTAAACGTTGCGAGCTCCTCCGGATATCGCAGCGTTGGCTTAATATTGCGTTCATTTCTGCGATCGTAAAATCTCTTAAGTCCCGGAGGGACTGATTTAATGCCTGGGACACAGGCTAGATGATGTGAGTAAGTGCGTGAGTAGGCAATTTTGAACGTATTTTGTTATATTTCCGGGCCATACTACAGACTTCATTTAGTGATGATTATCCACCGTTTACGCCACAGCGCCGTTAAATGCTCGAGTCTGACTGGGCAGAAGGTGTTGATTTAATCTTCTCTAACAGCAACTAAGATAATATAACAGTCCAGGATGCAAATTAATGAACGTGTTAATTCTGTTGGATTATCTCGGTGACTTTGACCGTGACACGGACGTCGATGCAAAAAAAATGGACTGGTTTGAGTGTTTCAGAAACGAGCGACCTCCTGGGATTCTCCAAAATACAGATAAGAAAGAACGCACGTTTCAATAGGAATAGAAATCGAAAAAATGTCAAAAACAATATATAATCGTAAAATAATAATAATGGTAATATGTGTACTATGAATAAGGATCTGAATATATACAGACGAGTGACGGATGGACAAATAAGCACTCTTTACAGCCGTGGTGAGAAGAAAAGCATCTCCGAAAGCACAACACGTCGATATTTAAGGCGGAGAACGGCAGGTTGTCAGCCGAGAACAGGCCTCTTCCCCCATTCTGTTGTTCGACGTGAACGTTACGTCGCCGAAGCCCTTGACCTGTATCTGCACGGGTTTTATGCGTTGCATTGCTGCCACGTGATTGGCTGATTTGAATATTCGCCTGAAAGAGGTTGGTGAGCCAAACTGCAGTGTTGACAGAACCTGATGAAAAGCCGTGTTATTAGAAAGCGGCGTGATGGTATCCCGTCTCTAGTCAGCGCTTCTGTCGGAGTACAGCCAAGAGTACAGCCAAAACACTGGGGAGACTCCGAGCAATCAGGACTACTGTACATCAGATATACAAGTACAGTCATTCGGTGTGCAGATTCTGCATCTGTGCGTCAGAAAATATACACATATGGTGTTCAGATGGTACGTATTTGTGCCGAAAAAGTGTACGGAGAGGAGTTTCCTTAGGCACGGTTATACAGTTTCAACAATACATATTATTCTTAGATAGAAAGTATGAATAGTATTTACGTGTGAAGTCACATGATGTGCTCCGACGCACAATGAAGCTTTTCAGCTGAAATACACACGTGAAACAAAAGTGGCTCTTCATGCTTCAACACAAACAGATGCCTATTTGATCTCAATGCAAGTCTGATTAGGAAGACTTTTATGTACGCGGACACTCACTACGTTTACACGGACAGCAGTAATCTAATCACTGGCCGTATTCGGAATAAGACGTATAATATTCTGATTAAGGTGTTTACGTGAGTCGCTTTTAGAGTATTCCTTTCACGTTCCCATTTGACATGTTCTAGAACATGGAGCAATTAACGGCACACGTCATTACGTCCCCGCGCCACGCCGTCCGTCCGACGTTCCCTCCAGAATGTCACGCGTTCAGTTGGTCTTCGTTATGGACCCGTGTACAGTTTATGGCGTTTCATTTTTCATTTCACGGAAGCTTCGGGTGCGGTTAATTATTAATCGTGCTGTACGTGCAAATAGACGACTGCTTGAAGCCGTGGGCTGCGTCCCAAACCGCGTACTTCCCTACCGTACTATATAGAAGCTGATATACATGTAAACGCGTGCAGTTACAGCTAACAACCTGTTTATTTATTTATAGTCCCGGCTTTTAAGTGTTGCAAGCATTCCTGGGTTTGTTAACAGGTAATTAATCGAGAGGACTAGCAGCTACAGCCGGGTTTTTGTTTCGCCTGTAACTCGTACACGGCACACGTTATGTATATCCGGCCACACCCCCTTCTGCTCACACACACACAAACACAGACCGGTTGTACCCTACACCCCTCCGTTGTGCGATAGTTAAAGGACGGGATGGGACCGCCGGTGTATACTGGACGATCTCACTACTTTTTAATAGTCAGTGGTGGTGCAGTGGGTGGGGTTTCTATCTCAGCCCCAGGGTCCTCAGATCGATCCCGGTTCTCCCGATGTTCTTTCTTCCAGTGTCTGCGCGGGTTTCTTCAGGGTGCCCCAGTTTCTTCCCACCTTCCGAACGAACGAATGAATAATCAATGGGAGTCTTATTCTCTCTAGATCTCGTACGACAAAACTAAACAGACCCTCTAGGCAGACATCTACCTTTATTTAAAGGAAGATGCCGATGTGTCCATGTCCTAACAGATTCTAAGCGCGGATTTCTAACCGAACTCCAAATCCACTGACGGTGCAGTTCGATGTAAGTTCGATAGGGTCGGGGTGCCTCCGGGAAATCGATGCGGAGGAGTAAAGAAATGGAAGGTGAGAAATGAAGACGAAACGGATAAAGATCCGGAGAGAGCGGCAGGTTTGATGAGACGGTCGGGTGCGAGTCACCGAGCTGAAGTAAACGCGCCGTGGCGTTCGAGCGACCCACATAGCGAGAGCAGAGAAGGAAGTTAAAAGGCTGATTATACCAGAGCTGTTCATTAGCCTATTATTTCTTCCCTGGGGGAAAAAGAAGCAGGCAGGCGGACTCCAGCCAGGAAAAACACACACACTACAGAATTGATAGTAGTACTGCTTGTGTGAACAGGATGTCTGTAAGTGTGTGTGTGTGTGTGTGTTAAGAGATGTATATGTGTATACGGCTAAATGCTACTATCTCTAAGGTCTGGAAAACGGTATGGTTAATGAATTCCAGATAAACAGGAACCCAAATCTGATTTTTCCTTCCTGTCTGTTACAGGTCACTGTGTTCTATAATCCTGGTTGAAGCCCCCGTTAATGGACTAAGCTAACGAGAACCCTGGAGGGCAGAGCCGAGTCATCGTACTTAATCACGCAGACATTTCAAACATGAGACATTTGTTCCTGTTGTGTAGTTAAGCGAAGCTCCGCGACTCGTGAGGATCACCTGAACCAACCTCTGTGATATTTGCACAGGTTTCTCTCGTCCCTTTACTCGAAGCCGAGCCGTGATGTACGGTAGCGCCCGCTCAGTGGGTAAACCGGAGGCCAATCAGAGCCCCGGACGCTCTCCACGCCTGCCTCGCTCTCCACGCCTGGGCCACCGGCGCAATAACAGCACAGGTGGGGCCGGGGGTAAAACGCTCTCCATGGAGAACATCCAGTCTCTGAACGCCGCCTACGCCACATCCGGCCCCACGTACCTGAGCGACAACGACGCGCCCGCGCCCGCCTCCATCTCGGACATGCCAAAGAGCACGATGACCCTGGGCCGCTCGGGCGCCCGGCTTCCCTACGGCACGCGCGCCACAGTGGCGGGCAGCAGTCCCAACATCGCCAGCGACTCCATTGCCTTCGGTGATCACCACGTGCCTGCAGCCATGGCGTCCACCGTGCCGCACTCGCTGCGCCAGGCCCGCGACAACACCATCATGGACCTGCAGGCGCAGCTGAAAGAAGTTCTGCGTGAGAACGAGCTCCTGCGCAAGGAGGTGGACGTCAAGGAGAGCAAGCTCAGCTCGTCCATGAACTCCATCAAGACGTTCTGGAGCCCCGAGTTGAAGAAGGAGCGCGCCCTGCGCAAGGACGAGGTCTCCAAGATGGCCGTGTGGAAGGAGCAATTCCGCGTGATGCAGGAGGAAACGCAGGTAAGGGTCAGGAATCCTTGATCTTTTCAGCAGCAGTATTTAAAACCTGAACTGGCATTTTTAGAGCTTTTTGAACCCGTCACTTAGTGTTATGGACACAAGTGGGAAAGATTTTCGACGTATTCTCTTTTTTTAAATTGTGTAGTTCGTCACTTGGTTGTGTGTGTGTGTGTGTGTGTGAGAGAGAGTGTTTGGCTGCACTACCTCCTTCACACTATTCCCTTTTCCATCTCTTGGTTGAGAAAATATGGTTGGAGTTTATTTATTTGGAAGAGGGTGGAATTTGTGCGAGTTGGCGGTTATGTAACGAGTGTTTTTACCAGCTTGAGGCAGTTTAATGCTGGAATGTCGCTAGTTCAGACCGAGCAAGAACACGACGCCATCAAAGCTTTTTCATCAGTCAGCGTGAGACACTAATATCATTTTATCTGTCGCTCGGTGACCATCCTGCGTCTGGTTAAAAAGGACCGGCGCCAGAGAGAAGCTGTCCACTGATGGAAAATGGCGCTCGCTAGACGTTTCAGCGTGCAGCTGGTTCGCTAAGCAGCTGTCATGCTTGCTCCGGCAGGGGTGTGGTGTTTCTCGAACGCTATTGGATGTTGTGAAACTTCATTTAACACGACGTCACTAAGACTTCCTGTTTCGAAATGTACCAAACCAAATCACAGGGACTTTAAATTGTTCAGTGAACGTAGCCGGCACTACTGTCAGAGCTGCTGTTATGGACAATTAATCAACTGCTTCTGACCAATCAGGATCATGATTTCAGCAGAGCTGTCGCATAAATTAAATTCACATTTTAAACTAACGGTTTTCATTAAAGTCCCCGTGAAACGCACAGCATTTTGTGACGTGTTAATGTCATTTCCACCGAAACGGGAAGTCAGGGTGGGACATATTGAGTGGCTCCTCCCCCTTTTACACTAGCCAATAGTGTTTAGCTTACCTCACAGCCCCCGGGCTAAGCCGTACTTGATAGTTAGTAGGATGGATTTTTATAATGTTGGTGGCGGGACTTTTCAGATTCTAGAGAGCATTTGATTGGGCAGAAATCTGAGGAGCTGAAGTGCAGAATGATGTCATCAGAATCGTTGATCCGTATCGGTGTTGGAGAGAGAGTGTAAATATTGACTGCGTGTATCTTCTAAACGCGAATTTTGTCATTTTTTTGGAGCACACTAGCTTATAGCTAGCCTTAAACGCTACGCTTCCATTTTGATCTCATTGGGACTTTAAAGAGATTGGATCTTCTCCACGGAGAATGCAGTTTTAAGTACTTTAAAAAATCTGTGAAAGATTTTACCTGGAATGTAAACCTCGTATTCTATTCTCTCTCTCTCTCTCTCTCTCTCTCTCTCTGTGTGAACTAGCAGAAGCAGTGTTTTTTCCTCAGGTATTCGCTCTGATGTAAAGAGAGAGAAAGTATGGAGTGGAAAGTATGTTAATGGTAGCAGTGTAGTGAGAAGTGTGTTAGTGTTGGACCAGAATCCAGCTGCTCTGGGTTTTTAAAATTTGTCAGCAGAATCTCTTAAAGTGCTGTGTAAGTCCTGACGGGCACCTGCGATGTTTTAAAACATTTTATTTTATATATATATATATATTTTTAAATTATTTTTTGAGTGCTGGTGAAACATTTAGAAGAGATTACATTATTATTAGTATTTATAAAGATTCTGTCTCCCGGTCATTCTTAACCTAGATAGAACCGTATCATACTAAAGTCGTTGTACAATTAAAATAAAAGTAGATATGATATAAGTTTGAAATCAAACACGAGGGGGGAGGTGGGGGGGGGCTTTATATGATAATTACGTTATCGATGTATCGTACGATTTACGGACGTGACCTCGGTCGTTTTCGCAGGTGACCTCGATCTCGCCCGTTGTGTTCGTTTACGTAAGAATTTTTATCCGTTTTATCCGTTCGCGCTGCTTCGGTCCTCTCGTCTGGTCTAGGGCGGTCAGATTACAAATTCCAACTTCCAATATCCGTCAAGTTTACGATAAAAGGCACTTACGAATGCAGAAACTGTGCGCACTCGAATTTAAGATGCGTTTCAAGCACTAGCCATGATTTTAATGAAAACATACTGTTGAAAACAATGACACGCGAGATATTAACACTGCACTAACAATGTGATTTTGAAGAAGAACAACAATCGAGACAGAACAGTTCTAGTGTTTGAAATAACCCAGTCGTAGTCGAGCCGCTTAAGCAGCGTGAGCTGAAGCTGAACAGTGAATGAACAGCGGTAAACTGAAGCGCTTTACTCACGGGTTCATTTATTTGCATCGGAGAAGTGTATATATAGAGTACAGATATACAACTTAACAGAATCGAGTGTGAAGATCCTTCGTATTTTCCTCATGCATGCATAATTTTACCAAAACATATATAGTTCCTTCTGCAGTTATTAACTATGTTTACTTATTCATGCCTACACACAGGCATACAAAGATATATTTAACATACCTATACATGCACATGCCACCTACATATACATACATACACGCAAACATCCAACATACAGGGAACTACTAAAACCAATCAACTCTCCACTCAGTCACTCACTCACCCGCCCACCAACACGTCTCCGTCTGCCATATACGCACCGCAACGGGAGGACCGCTAAAACAGCCAACATCCCTTTCCTGCCAGTCTCCTCTGCCTCCTCCCACTAAGTACCTATACAGCGGGGGTGTCCGATCTTATCCGGAAAGGGCCGGTGTGGGTGCAGATTTTCATTTTAACCGAGCAGAGCAGGAGCCAACAGTTTGCTGTTGACCGTCTATTAATCTCTTCCAGGCTATCCGCCCATAAGCACAAAACGCTGTTCAGTTCCGCTTCACGTATCGATGAAAAAATGACAGAGCTGCCTTCGCACACGTCTTACTCTCACACGGCGCCTCCCGAAAGTCCTACTAACGGGTTAATTAACTCACCGAACGCGTCCTACACACACGGGAGCTTAACTAAACATATACACAACGTACGGATATTATTACGACTCGCTTCTGCACAAAAGGACACGGACATGCACGCGCAAGTGAACTCGAGCTTAAGTAAGGTAGAACGCTAAGTCGCGTCGTCAGTACGCCGTTTCTAAAGCATGAAGAATTCACAAAATTGTATTCCAAAGTTCGCCGCTCTTTGAAAGCCTGTACTTGCGTTATTATGCTATTACATGCTATTAAATTGAGAATGACCTCGTTTATCGCAGTTATTTCTGGGACATTATATCATCCGACAACAGTAGTTCTCGTGACGGTCCTACTTGGGGTGGCGCTATAGGAAAATAATCAACGACAGGACGGTGAGAGTCCCTCTTACAACCACGACGTTCACGGTTCTCCTGTAACGGTGCAGGTTGAAGAGTTTTATTCCTCGTATACCACAGCAGTCCGTTTAATTCTTCAATTAGTAACGCACTTCTAATCAGCTACTGTGTAGGATGGACAAGGAAAGAGTTTTACTGCAGTACAGATGTACCAGTCAAGCCTCTAGAACCAGTCAAACAGTGTCGTGTGTGTGGATCAGTTGCTCAGTACCAGGGGCTGGGTCCTCCATGACTAGGCTGTCTGTTATAGTGTTGGGTTGCTGCCAGTAACACATAGTGCCCAGGGATCAGACAACTCTCATGACAGTAATTCAATCACACACACACACACACACACACACACACACACACCTGGTAGTTTCTGGTGTTTGTGGTTTGGTGCGTGTTTTTGGGTGTGGGTGGTGTTGGTGTGTTGGTTTTTTTGTTGTGTTTTTTTTTTTTTTTTGTTTTCTCCCCCCCGGGGGGGGGGTGGTTTGCGGTTTGTTTCTGGGTGTTTTTGGTGGTGGTGTGGGAAAAGGAGTGGTGTTTTTTGTTTTTGGTTTGTCCCCCCCCCCCCCGCCGGAAAAGATCCCAACCGGGGGGGGCGGGAGAGGGGGGGGGGTCCCTCCCGAGTCCAGTTCCTCTCAAAGTTTCTTCCTCATCTCCTCTTAGGGAGTTTTCCGTCGCCACCGGCTCGCTCAATAGGGATAAATTCACACACTTCAAATCTTGTGTTTATATGTTTCTGTAAAGCTGCTTTGAGACGGCGTCCGTCGTTAAACGCGCTACACAAATAAAACTGAATTGAATTTTGCTCCAGCTTATGATCCCAAACGGCGTCCTGATCATAACTGATAATCTGGAGGATATTCGGAGGAAATCTCGCGTGTAAAATGAACTTCTCGAAATGAACACCGCACGGTCGAATCTGATTGGTCAGAAGGCCGCTGTATCCGCTGTTACATGAGCGAAAGGTTTCTGTTATGATACGGAATTGTTCGTGTGGTGTAGGGTAGTATCTAGCGGAAGTGTTGCGGAGTGTGGAGTTTGACGAATGAAGTGAAACGGGTCCTATCTGTGGTTTATGTTGTAGCGTGGAGTGGAGGCGAGCGATATGACCGAGATATCGTATCGCGATACTTTTGCGATAGACGATATGTATCAGGATTTTTCAGTATGGTAACGACTGAAAACCAGCGAAACAATAGTGTTCTGTTAAAAGACCCTTACTGTGTCGAGAAAAATAAACTGTCTATAAAAAAAAAAAGTAAATACTTTTGTAATAAATTCTTTTTAAAGACCTCCAATAAGAGATCATGACGTCTCCAGAAAGTGTGTGGTGAGATCGTTTATGGCGAGATGGAGATCATGTGGTCCTATCGCTGGGCCCGGGTGAGACGCAGACTGGGTTTCTCTCTCCAGCTGGTTCGTATCTGTGACGTCTGCCCCGTCTCTCTTCCTTTGTGTCCTCCTCTTTCTCTCTCAGCACTGTGAAACTTTACACCGCACCAGCCTTCTGTTCTGAAACTGGGACTGCAGTTTTCTCCCCACAGCCTTTCAGATTGTGTTCATCTGGAACCCAGTAATGATAATCAATACAAATCTGCAGAAAAGTCCGATTTAATCATCTGATCACAAGAACTCACATCCCTCTATCAGCACACCTTCTTTCTCTGTCTGTCTCTTTCTTTTGTTGCCTCTCTGCCTGTCTCTCTCTCTCTCTCTCTCTCTCTCTCTCTCTCTCTGCCCCTCTATCTTTTTGTTCCTTGTTCATCTCGCTTTCTCTCTCTCTCGCACTCTCTCTCGCGCTATCTCTTTATATGTCTCTGCCTCTCTACCTCCCTGCTACTTGTTTATCTTGCTTTCTCTCTCTCTGTCTTTGTATCTTTGTATCTATTCATCTATCTATATATCTCTGTCTCTTGCTCACTCGCTCTCTCTGCACAAGTTTCAGTTTTCAGTTTCTCTCTCGATCTATCTTGCTCGCTCTTTCTGCCTCTTTATCTGTCTCTGGCTCCCTCTCTTTGTTTTCTTTTTTCTCTCTCTCTCTCTCTCTCTCTCTCTCTCTATCTCTCGCACTCTCTCTGTGTCTATTTGTGTTTCTCTCTTTCTCTTTACTCCTCTCACACACTCTCTGATGCTACAGTTCCGTGTGAAGTTGCAGCATTTGACATTCTTGTATTTCTTTCCATGACTCTGAACTCTGTGTGCAGAGCAGAGCAGAGCAGTGGAGTGAGAGTGAGAGTAAGGAGGAGATACGAGCGAGTCACCGATTGTATTTTTATCCTTGCTCACTGCAGGGCCGGGAGGTGCTGCTCTATATCGGACACACCCTAACATTCACTGTGGTCATGGTGCATAGGTGTGGAATGAGCAGAATCCTCGCATACGTCTACAAACTCCCTCTCCTCGCCTTCCTGCCTTCTCTCCTTCTCCTGCCTCTGAAATCAGGAAAAGATGCGGACAGATGGGAGGATAGGAACGAAATGAGAATCAGCTGCTTTTTTAGCAGCACGTTTATTAGATATCATCATCATCAGGCACCATTCATAATGTGACCAAATACAGACGAGACGAAACGCGGATAGGAGTGATTGCTTAAGAAATGCTTAGTCTTAGATGAGTAGCCTCATCATGCGCTTTATATACGTAGTACATAACAAGTATCTAAGATACCGACGGCTGAAAATCGCCTGAAGATGAATTAGAAGAAGACGAAGCCGTGTGATTTTGTTAGAAACAAACTAGCCAGCTTATATCAGTGATGATGTTGATGATGTATTTACCTTCTCAAAACATCACTTCGTATTAAAGATCTACAATGTAGATCCGAACAATGTGTAACACCGGTAACCCCGACTATCGCAGCAAGCCTATCGTGGTACCAAGAAATCCCCAAACACACCGCGCTCTGTCCTAAAGTCTTTCCCGTGTCCGAAGGATTGAAAACACAGATCTGTCTCTTAGGCACGCTTGCTGCTGAGGTGTTTTTCTGAACCCTTGCTGAAGACGAGAGCTTAAATACAGCAGGACAGCTCTGTCCACTTCCCTTCCCACTGCAAATCCCTGCTGGTCATGCAGATGGTCCCCCTGACAAACTGTATTAAGATTAAGCCCCTGTGATTGGCTCAAAGCTTCCCCTCGATCAGCAGGAGTCCCGCCCACTTTCACGGTGTCTACTAGTAAAGGGCATATTCGTGACGAGCAGTTTCTATCGACTTAGTTTTAATTAAAAAAGGCCAGGCAGTGGGCGGGAATGTGTGGGAACAAGCTCCAATAGAAAAAGGACGAGAAATGGATAAGGTGAGGACAAGACTGAAAGGACAAGACTGAAAGAAAGTTACATGGAATCCATCCTAAATTCCTCAACAGACCTTTTAATCTCTTTTCAAAGATTTGATCAAGATGGTCATTCAAGTCTGACTGCTGCAAGGTGAAGAATCGACTCTGTGTATGTCCTGCAAGTCCCCGCTTTCCATTAAACAGATTTTATTACACTGTCCTGCTTTTAATGCTCATTTAAGCTCACTTAATAAGGACATGTTTAGTAAGATTTTACCAGAAAAAGCTTTAGACTTTATGATATATAAATGTAAAACATCTTGTATAATCTTAACTGCTGCCTTTTCCTATCGTTTGGTTTTATTTTTATTGTATTTATGCGACGCTTGTAATTACTGCAAGTCCGTTTTTTTGCCATGAAGATAGCCACAGATGCTGACATGGCGTTAAAAGCTACTCTATTACTACTCATCAGTGAAGCGTGGGTGTTTGTGGGTGGGTGGGTGTGTGTGTGTGTGGACGCGCAGTACCTCATAACAATTCTTTCTACGTTCTTGAAAGAATTCAGCCGTTTGTGAATACTCGAAACTAGTACGTTCAGTAAGAACTCAGAGGATGATGATAAATACATGGGAGATATATCGATATTAGGAAGCTAGCCCCGTCTCGGTGTATAGATCAGAGTATTTTTTTCCCCAAAATACCAATTATAATTAATTATTGTCTTTGTCTTACTGTTTACATTTTCCTTCTCCTCACAAGCCCTTAACACAGTGGCCGTCAAACTTCTAGATGGATGGATGGATGGATAAATAGATAGATGGAAGGATAGACAGATGGCTAAATAGATGGACGGAAGGATAGATGGATGGATAAATAGATGGACGGAAGGATAGATGGATGGATAAATAGATAGAAGGATGGATAGATAGATGGATAAATAGATAGAAGGATGGATAAATAGATAGATGGATAGATGGATGGATAAATAGATAGAAGGATGGATAAATAGATAGATGGATAAATAGATAGAAGGATGGCTAAATAGATGGACGGAAGGATAGATGGATGGATAAATAGATGGACGGAAGGATAGATGGAAGGATAGATGGGTGGATAAATTGATAGATACTGACCCCTCCTGTCCCATCCAGTCTCCTGTCCCATCCAGTCTCCTGTCCCATCCAGTCTCCTGTCCCCCTCCTGTTCCATCCAGTCTCCTGTCCCCTCCTGTCCCATCCAGTCTCCTGTCCCGTCCTGTTCCAGTCTCCTGTCCCCTCCTGTCCCATCCAGTCTCCTGTCCCATCCAGTCTCCTGTCCCCTCCTGGCCCCTCCACTATATCATGTAAACGCTATAGTTTAATTCAGTAGCGCTTGAAGGTTCTCCTTGCTTTTTTCTTTAATGTTGATTGAATGTCTTGGAAAGCCTTTACACGCTCTCTGCTTGGACATTTTTGAGCCCCGCCCTAAACGGTCCCTGGAATGTCCGTGGATTCCCGTTTTAACTTATTCCAGCTTCCACGGAGACTTTACACAGGCACACGGTATCTAATAATCTATATTTATCTAAAGAAATGTATGTTTCTGATTTGTTATTGGAGTCTGCGCGTGTGTTTTGAGTCGTGATGCAGTACTAGTGAAAAAAAAAACTAAACGGAGCTGTGAGAAAACACGGTTTAATCAATGAAAAATGTTTGGGGTTGGATGGAGGGTGGAATTGCTGTAACGTTTTTCAGCAGATTGACCTCAGTGTGTGATGTTCGCCAGACCTTCAGCGAGGACGCAGAACATGTACACGCGTAAAAATAAAAAAGGGGGGAAACTTTCCAGACTCTGGGGTATGTAACGTTAGAAGATGAGTAAAGGTGATATGTCTGCTTTATTAACAGATGATGCGTACATTTCTTTTCGCTGTCTGTTCAGTAACAACTTCGGGGTGATGTTTTGCCGATAGTCACGTTTTCAGGACCCGTGCCTCTCGTCGTTATGGTAACATAAACGCTAAACCCCGCTCCCTAAACATGCAAAACTTTTTTGTCAAACACGGATGTTGTCTCCTGTTAAGAGCCGCGTAAACGGTTCGTCTGCGTTAGCAAAAATCTTCAGATGTAAACCGTGTGAGTCAGAGAAAAGAAAAGACTCGCGGATCAGGATGGAAGAGCCGCGTTGAGAACGTTTTGTGACAGCCAGCCGTTTATATGATCGGTGTTTTATATTTTTAAAAACTATTCTTTAATTAGAGAATGCGAGCCAATTGAAGCGTATAAATTAGGACAAGTAAAAGGTCTCGTTCAACTATGACCAAAGAAGTAGTGACGTGTACATGGAGGACTTCCGGTCTGTCTACGCAGAGCTGTAAACAAACAAACAAACAAAAAAAGCATTATTTCATATTCATGTATTATTTCAGATTTTTATAGATATAGAAGTGAGTTAAAATAACCTCCACGTCTGTTTTTCAGGCTTTACCTCGATTATTCGTTTCGTTCTCCCAGCTGTCTGTGCACGTGCCCTTTCATGGAGTATTGTGGGCGTCGCAAAATGCAAATGAGCTGTGTCCCGGGAACGCACTTTGCACCGTACAAGTGGTCAACATACGCTCACGAGTACGAAGACAACGGCTGCGTCCGAAATCTCGTGCTGTGACTGTACGTAGTGCTCGGCTGTTGAAACAGTACGTACTAATCAGTATGCGTGTGTGTAGTATGAATACAATCCCGGACATCCTCCATGTTGGCATCGTCATGTGACCTTTGACGTCGTCACCAACACAAAAATGTTAGATTTTCGCAGCCAGATTAAAGCTACCATGGGAACGGCGCAAAACAGAACAGGAAAGTGAATTAGTGATGTAATGTGGGAGGGGTTAACAGGCTCAGGTAAACTGGTTGCTGTTAGCTTGGCCGGCTACATCATGATGGAGATCATGGAGAAAAAAGGTTTCAAACGCTGTGACTACTGTTTACAGTTTATCCGGGTATTGTTAAACGAGTCCTGCTTAACCAATACTTAAACGCTGCTGTCCGCCATTTCTTTTCTGAGCTCGTCTGCTCCAGTCCCATTGCATTATGGGAATTTTTGACTCGCGTAGTGTCCGCCTTCAAAATCTTGCCGGAAGCAGTACACCATCCGGGTATTTCTCGCCTACTCTGCGTAGTAGAGTCGTACGTGATTTCGGATGCAGACAATCATCCTCACACGCAACTTTACTAAGTGACCTGTGTCCATTTTGTTTCTCGTGATACGGTTCTCTGGGCCGGACGGATAGAAGGAGCTCGTGGTGGTGTGGGAAAGCGAGGGCTCGGCCTGCTGCGTGTGCTGCTTTAGGGGAAAGGTGACTACAGCTCTCAGAGGATGATGTTGCAAACACACCAGAAGCTCATCTGACACGCAGACACGATTGTGAAAGTCGCTCCTCGTGTCGTTTTGATATTAATGGACGCCTCCGTTGTGCTTAATGTGCATCCCTGCCTGCTCCCTGGGAATGAACGGAGTTTTAACGACACTTAACCACCTGCTACATTCTGTCAGGAATCATATTAAAGCAAAAATGTATTCAAACTATATACAGGAACAAAAAAAAACACACCGTACTAGGGCTGAGCGATATGACTAGAATATTGATATCGTGATGAATACTGTAAAAGATTTATATTGTGTATTATAGAAATCTATTATTATTTATTTATTTTATTATTTTTTTCTTCTGAGAGAGCACATAGACAGTAAGTTAACGTTACTCATACATGTAAGTCTTAATAGCCTGTTTTTTAAACTAAATTTTTAAAGCAACAACAACACAGTCCAAAAAAACCCAAACCATACGTGCAGTGGTATGCGAAAGTTTAGGCACCCCTGGTCAAAATATCTGTGACTGTGGACAGCAAGTAAACGATGACCGGATTTCCAAACGGCATGAAGCTTAAAAATGACGCACGTCTTTAATATTTGAAGTAAGATTTCTTTTTTTTTTATTTCCATCTTTTACCATTTCAAAATAACTAAAAAAGGATAAAGGACCCAAAGCAAAAGTTTATGCACCCTGCATGGTCTATACTTAGAAATTCTCAGCTTGTAAATACTTTTTGTCGCCAGCTAAGAGTCTTTCGATTCTTGTTTGGGGGATTTTCACCCATTCTGCCTTGCGGAAGGCTTGTAGTTCTGAGAGATTCTTGAGATGGGTCACGGCGACATAATGGTGGCGCTGTAGCACACCTGTTTGTTTATGCTCATAGCTTAAGAACTGCTCACTCAAAATACTAAATTTTTTTCCCCCTCCCTTTATTCTTTGGCTTAAACTGAATTTAGCTAGGCCCCACCCACTAATTTATGTATCACTGGGTTTGTAAGCATGGCTACCTTCAGCCAGTCAGCTTTCAGCAGGCATTTCATACAACTAGCATGGAGTTATTGACACATCCTGATGACTCAGACTATGTTCTGTTCATCTAAAGTCTCTTTAGTGTTCATCTGCGGGTGCTAATTGCCAGTGCTTGAGCCCCGCAGATCGCCCATCGCAGCTATATATTTTCTCTTGGTTTTGCCGTACATTATCGGTTGTGTTGTTTCAGTGCACAGCCATGTTTCTTTTATGAAATATATTTTATAGTTGGTCGACCAGAAGTCAGTTATTAAACCAGAAATCAGATATCTGCACGTAACGATAAAGGAAGTAAAAGAAGGTAAGTAGAATACAGTGCTAGAAAGCACACTATTATATTTGTGCTGCTGTTGTTGACCTTTTGCGTATTCACATACAGCTGTTCATACGACTATAATTAATGATCTGGTAATGATTTATTCATGATGTTGATCCAGTTCTGTGGATCTGACTCACCAGGAAGAGAGGGTTCCATGTTGCTCGTGCATGGCTTACAGGTGAAAGATTTCCAAACAAAGTGACATCCCCGGAGCACCTGCGTTTGTTTAAGAGCGAAAATTGGTGTCATTAGCATTTCATGTTAAAATGTTAATGTGACACGGGCATACTTTCAGAAGAAGGAGATGAGCGATCGGGGGCAGCGGAAGCCGCTGTACGCCACCACGTACACGTTATGTAATTTTGTAAGAGCACGTCGAAGATGATAAAAGACTCATGTTTAAAGGATCACTGTTTTTTTTTTTTTACAACAAGACTCCCATAACCACCCACTCTTCTGCCCTTGATGAGGTTTATTTAGGTTCCCGTTATAGCTACGGGTCTTTAGTGTCTCGGGCGGAAATTTCCGGTGAATTCCTCCGCTCTCCTTCTGTTTTGCAGCCTTGTGGTTTGGCATTCCTGAAACACATTTCATGTGTGGGCGCTGGCCTGGCAGAATCCTGTCCGTGCTCAAAAAAAAGGGAGAAATTCAGAGAATGAAGGAGAACAGGGTGAGAAAGAAAGCTGAAACATTATATATTTCTTACAAATCTGCACTAGAGATGGGGTTTTAATACTATTTCAGTCGGCTAGCACTTTGTTTACATATAAGCTAATATCGCAAAACCACTCATGAATTGTTCGTAGCCAGTTGTGTACTGTTAAGGGAACTTCTTAAAAGTTTAACTGCCAACAAGCTAGCAAATCTAAAATGTACCAGTGAAACGTTCACGAGGGGTAACAAATTAAGGGGACAAACTGACTTAAAGTCTGTTAGTAAGGTGTTTCGTCCACCATGAGCCTCCAGAACAGCTTCACTGCACCTTGGCATGGATTCTACACATCTCCTGAAGTGTACTGGAGCAATTCAATACCGTTCTTCCAAATGATATTCCCTCATTTGGTGTTTTAACGATGGTGCTGAAGAGCAGAGCGCACTCAAACCACCGCTGCAAAATCTCTTGGGCATAGCATATGATGTACGTTATTTTTCATCCTCAGCAAACCACTGTCAGCCCTTGTCACCTGTGGATGTGGGCGGAGTCATGCTGGAAGAGACCACCCCCATTAGGGTAGAAATGTTACCTTATAGGATAAAGGTGATCAGAAGAAGAACTGAACACTCAGAAGAACTGCAGTATTGACGTGCAGCAATGCTTCAGTCTCAAGGGAGCAGCTGAAAATATAGGTGTGTTGTGTTATATATTTTCAGCGACAGGGGCTGTCAAAATATTCGTAGATGTGTGGATTGGGCCTAAAAGTGAAACGGTATTCTCCACATCCTGCTGTATCATTGCCAACCAGTTTTAATCTCAGGAATTACCCTGCTTACGATGGTATCTGAGGTGTGAATACTGACCTCTCATTGTTTACGCATCTCCAAACCTGCAGTCATTTCCCTGATCCAGTTCTGTTGTGAGATCACAGCGTCATCCTTCAGTAATGAGGAATAATCGGCGTCCATCAGTGTGTTGGGAGTGTTTGGGGTAGGCAGGGGGCCTCCATCTGTTCTTTAGTTAAATGTCATCCTCTGGAACCCCGAGGAGAGACAGAAAAGAGAAAATGGATGGAGAGCCTGAGGAGGGACGGCGCTGGGGCAGAGGCACAATGAAGTGTAAAGCCTCTGGTATACTTTTGTTTTTTTTATGCGTGTGCTAGTCGTATGCATAGCCTTTCAAAGTATACGCTATTTGACATGTACACAGGCGGTCGACACATGCGTATTACAACAATTTGCAGTACCCCTCCTGGCCTACAAGAGTCAGTACAGAGCAGTAAAGCTGGTCTTTCGGTGAAGGACAGCAACGAAGAAGAATCGCAACAACACGAAGAACAGTGCTTGGGGAATCTCTCACCATGATATATTCAAATCCTTATATTCTTTAAGGCTAGAATTATACAAACCCATTTACTTCACTCGTTTCCGTCTCTTCCTTTTTATTCAGTTTTTTCTTCAACTACCTTGCGAATCAACGGCCCTAGCTCATTCTTGTTTAACAGCTAAATGCACAAGAATTAAATGCACCCAACTCTGCTGATGACGAAATATGCGTCACACTTCCTGTACGCTGTTCTCAGTGTATGCGTGAAAAGTGAAGCATACTTTCTGCTTAAGGGAATGACTGAGACGGTGGAACATGACCGAGAGAGAGATGACCTAACCGAGCAAAAATTAGTGAGAGTTCAGAGCACGAGATATTTTGAGAAGAGCGTGACGGGGTTGTACAAGCCCACACTTGTACAGAAGGCTTTTTTTTCCCCTCCTCAGAGCAGGAGAGTGAAAAGAGTAATACACGTCCTAATGTCATATCTCACTGTAATATACAAAGCTTTGATTAGGTAGAGAGCTGGAACTTGGCACGGCAGGAGATTTTCAGGATTGCTGGATGCACCCTCCAAATTTTTCTCCATTTTTTTTTTTTGATATGATACCAGAGCTCTGAGTATCAGCAGAGATCTTTCTGAAAGACACCCCACTGCTTCAGGGTTTAATGGGACAGCTCGTAACACTCAACATGGCGGCTGCACTGTGCAAGTCACACCTCTTCTGTATATAAATCCATGCATGCACAGATATTTGGCGCTTTCCGTCGTCACTTACGACATCATTCTTGTCGGGTTTCGATAGAAATGACGTTACCACTTTATATTTTCTGATACCGAAACCTTGAATAGTACCCGATTTTATCATCTTTTTTTAAAACCTCTAAACTAATTTATTTCCAAACTCTTTGCCATTTGCTACAAGACCTGATATACGATATGTTTTTTTTTATTTTATTTTATTACGGTTTTGCAGATGGTTTGTTAGCCAAGTTAATCAAGTTGATCTGTTTTGTTTGGTTTCACACAGCATGTAATTGCATGGGGAAAAAAAAGGGTATATCAGTGGTATTATAGTTACGATCTAAATGATTCGACCCCCACTGCAGATCAGGTTTATTGTCAGAATTGACAGAGTTTCAGCTGTTTTGCGATGAACAAATCAAACAAAAGCAACTGAAATAGTTCAACACAATGAATGCTTCAACTGAAAATGCAACTTCTAATGACTTCTCCAGTCTCAAAATTATTCAACCCCCTGAATAGAATCCTTTACAACAGCACAAATTTGCAAAACAGGTGTTGTCTCGAGCACACCTGATCCAAGTAATCAAGGGCTTCATTAGTTGCACCAGGTGTGCTTGAACTGGAACACATGAAATACCTGGACTGGCTCGGGGTAGAAAATGTATGAAATACCTGAACGGGGCAGAAAAAGGAAGCTATCAATGGCTGCAAGCAGATTTCTGAGAAAGCAGGTTGTGAAAAACCCTCGAGTGACTGCAAAAGACCTGCAGCAAGACTTGGTGATAACAGGCACTGAGGTTTCAGTGAGCACAGTAAAGCACGTACTAAACAAAGAAGGTTTCCATGCCAGAACTCCAAGACGTTCACCACTACTGACCCAAAAGCACAAGAAAAGTTGCCTTAGAATCATATAAATAAGAGACAGAAGTTTTAGATTCTGTTCTGTGGAGCGAGGAAACAAAACCGGAACTTTTCAGCACGATGGATCAGCGGTATGTCTGGAGGAAGAAGAATGAAGAAAGAACACTCTGTACACAGTCGAGCATGGTGGTGGCTCGGTGATGCTCTGGGGCTGCTTTGCATCATCTGGCACTGGAAATCTGCAGTGTGTGGAAGCCAAGATGGATTCACTGAAGTATCAGGAAATCCTAGGAGAAAACATCATGCTGTCTGTGAGGAAGCTGAAGCTTGCGTGTCATTGGACCTTCCAACAGGACAATGATCCCAAGCATTCCTCAGATTCCATCAAGGTTGCAGAAGAACTCCTGGAAGATTCTTCAGGGCCATCACAGTCACCTGACTTGAACCCCATAGAAAATCTCTGGTGGGATTTGAAGAAGACGGTTGCAGCACGCAAACCCAAGAATATTACTGAACTGCTCATGGGGAATGAGATAAGATTCCTCAGGAACGCTGCCAGAAGCTTGTGTCTGGCTCTGCATCACGTTTGCAGCAGGTCATAACAGCAAAAGGAACTCTACCAAGTAATAAAGATGCTCGCCATGAAGGGGTTGAATCATTTTGAGACTGGAGAAATCATCATAAGTGGCATTTTCAGTTGAATTTGTGGAAACCACTTGAAGCATTCATTGTGTCGAACTGTTTCACCTGCTTTTGTTGGATTTCTTCATCGCAAACAGCTGAAAGTCTGTACGTTCTGACAATAAACCTGATTTGCAATGGGGCTTGAATCATTTTGATTGCACCTGTATATCCAGCATTTATTTTCTCTTTTTCTGTTTTGCCCCAGATCTCCAGAACACACTGCATTTCTGCAGAATTACAGCTCTGTGGTTTCAGCAGCTTTTCCCCCCTGAGTCGAATCCAATGCAAATGAAGCACGTTAGAGTTTACTTAGAAGCAGAAGAGACCACCTCGCTCAGAACGCTCTCACACCGTTTGTGTGTTTTGGTCCACACCTGTGTGCGTTTGTGTTCTCACCTGCCTAAAGAACCACACCGAGGACAGAGCGCACCATTCGAACAGAATAAACACTGCACTTGTGGCTGCACGTTAAGACCGCAAAGTTAACTCAGAGATGGCAAATCAGAACTCGGTATGACATTTCGAGCTGCGCTCGAGCTACTAAGTGTGGAGAAAACACATGGATCTTTTCATGTTTGCTATTGTGTTAGCAGCAAGCTAGCCAGCTAACTGTGGTGAGTGATTTATGTACCACATCAGAACGGTGAACCGGGAGGAGTCTGTGTTCTAGATTTGACAGGCGAATATACTGCATCTGTGTGTTGAGTCATCTAAAGGAAACACTAGTGTACACGGGTCAGCCATAACATTAAAACCTCCTGTCTAATATTGTGTAGGACTCCTTTGTGCAGCATGTCGATGCACGAACTCTACAAGACCTTTTGAAGGTGTGTTGTGGTATCTGGCACCAAGGTGTTAGTAGCAGATCCTTTAAGGTCTATAAGTTGCGAGGTGGGGCATGGATCGGACTTGTTTATCCAGAACAGAAGCATTTACATCAGACCAGGCCATCTTCTCCATCCATTGCTCCACGGTCCAGTTCTGATGCTCACCTGCCCTTTGTAGGTGCTTTCGGCAGTGGACACAGGGGTCAGAATGGGTACCCTAACCGGTCTGCGGCTACACCCCACAAGACCTGCCGTTTTGGAGATGCTATGACCCAGTCGTCCAGCCATCACAATCTGACCCTTATCAAAGTCTCTCAGAGCCTTACGCTTGCCCATTTTTCCTGCTTCCAACACGCCAAACTTCGAGAACTGACTGTTCACTTGCTGCGTAATAAATATATCCCACCCCTCGACAGGTGCCTCTGTAACGAGATCATCAATGTTCTTCACGTCACCTGCCAGTGGTTTTAATGATTTGTCTGATTGGTGTTTGCAGTATTTAAAGACGTGCTGCTGTGTTTATTGTTTATTGCCGTGAGCAGACATGTTGACTTGACGTCACTCGCTGAACTCGGGGCCAAGGAGACCTTCCGGAGTAGAAGGGGGCGCTTTCTTTTGTCTTCTCCTAGTGGGAGGTATGAAATTCCGAGTTACGGGTTTTAGTCGAACTCCGCATGAAGTTGTGTAACACGTCCTCGGTGATGCGTATGGGATCTCTTTTCTTTTTTCTTTTCGTAACAGAATTACTGATCCTTTTGAAAGCACGGGTAAAAACACGGACTCGGGGAAGTTTGGAACGTTTACAATAAATTGGTCTGTAAGAGAAATTATGAAAGGTCTTTAAAAAGAACAGTGTGTGCTTGATGGTGGTGTTCTGTGTCGATGTGTGCCTTCCCGTTTAACACACACACACACACACACACACACACGCGGCGCTCTAGCCCACACTCATGCCATGCCCCTATCAGTGTGTGCACTTCATGCTGCTTCTATTTCCAGCATGACTCAAGGATGTATTCTCAAACGTACACACACACACACACACACACACACACACACACACACATACTCATTCACTCACACACACGCACACACACACACACACACACACTCATTCACACACACACACACACACACTCATTCACTCACACACTCATTCACTCTCTCTCACACACACACACACACACACACATGGACACCTCAGAATTTCCACTTTTGACCCTGCACTGTCTCTTCTGCCTTGTCACGATAGCGATGCTGCACTCCCTAAACCCCAGTGACGACACCCTGCTACTCCGGCTCTGAGGCTGTTCATTCGTCTCGCGCTCTCTCTCTCTCTCTCCCTCCCCCCATCACTCTTCACTTCTCTCTCTCTCTTTCTTTCCCTCCTTCTCTCTCTTTCCCTTTCTCCCTTTCCTCTATTTTCTCCCCACTCTCTCTCTTCTACTTTCTCTTTCCACCTCTCCCTCTCATCCATTCTCTCTCCCCTCTCTCTTCCATATTCTCAGCCCTCTCTCTCTCTCTCTCTCTCTCTCTCTCTCTCGCTTCCTTTCCCTTTCCCCCTCTTTCTCCCTCTCTCTTCCATTCTTTCTCCCCATCACTCTTCCTTTCTCTCTCGTCCTCTCTTTTTTTCCATCCTTCTCTCTTCCTTTCTCTTTCCCTTTCTCCCTCTCTTCCATTCTCTCCCCACTCTCTCTCTTCTCCTTTCTCTTTCCACCTCTCTCTCTCTTCCATATTCTCACCCCCTCTCTCTCTCTTCCCGCTCATCCCCCCCACCTCTCCCTCGCCCCCCCACCTCTCTCTCTGTCTGTCCCCCCACCCTCCCCACCTCTCTCTCTCTGTCTCTCTCTCTCTCTCTCTCTCTCTTGTGCACAGTCCTACTTTTTTCCTCTTGATCTTTCTTCTTTCTTCCGCTTGTCTTCAGTAATGGCTAGTCTCTACAGCATGCACTGTGATTGTTGTGTCTTACAGAGAAAAGTTTCTTTTGAGTTCCTGTCATCATTGATGTCTGAGAACAGAGAACTTTCTGATAAGTCACAGCGACTACAAAAACATTGACAAAAAAGTTTTCCTTCTTTTTCTGAGCAACATTTAAGTGATTCTTCTTCTCGGTGGTTAAAGACTATCGGCCGATCAGCTGAACAGTGGGCTACGCCACCTAGTGTACAGGTGTCAAATGCATTCTCGCGCAGCACCACCCATCGTGCAGGTGTGAATCAGCCGGAGACGACCAATCGTTTTGCGTTTGGTGTTCGTCTGCGAATCGCTTCGATTTATTGCCTCACACACGCTGTTAAAGGCCCTTAAGGCCGTCTGCCGTAAATGTAGTGATGTCACCAAGTACCGCTCCACAACTTTGGACCAATCACAGCTGAGATTAGAGGATGATGTAATTCCTCATGCCATAAAACAGAGATATATATAATTAAATTTATAGTACGTAGACTGTTAAGGGCAGGAGTCTTCTCAGGAAGTGGTCAATGCAGGTGTTTTGGTGCCGCTCTGATCTGCCCCCTAGTGGACTTTGAATTCTTTGGATGTACAGAAGGTACGCAGGTGAGCGTGCTCAGTGGCATCCTACTCATGAGAAACAAATGAGCGTTTAGAAGCTGTTGAATATGGTCGAGTGTTATTTATTGCCGTACAGGAGAGATTATGACGAGGGGAGCAGGTTGAGTGCGTTTACTTTTGCACCTTTGATGTGCATGAATGTCCTGATCTGTTTAATTTATGTTTTTAACATCGTGACTCATAGCCTGTTTCATAACCTACAGAGACGTGAGTGAGCTGTGCTTGGCCTCGTTCTGCTCTTCTCTGAGTCAGTGTGCACACGTATTCTCACACACACACACACACACACACACACACACACACACACACACCCCAGCAGAGGTGATGGATACAGACAGGGAAAGTAGAGACGTCTGAGACAGATGATGAGGATATTGTTTTTGTATTCCTAGAAATCAGTTTCTTTGGAAAGCTCTCTGTCTTTCTCTCTCTCTCTCTCTGTCTCACTCTCTCTTTCTTTTTCTCTCTCTCCCTCTCTCTCTCACACTCTATCTCTCTCACTCTCTCTTTCTCACTCTCTCTTTCACTCTCGCTCTGTCTTTCTTGCTCTCACTCTTTCTCTCACTCTATCTTTCTCTGTCTCTGCCTGTTTGTCTGTGTCTCTCTCTCTCTCTCTCTCTCTCTCTCTCTCTCTCACACACACACTCTCTTTGAGATAAGAGTAGCGGGGTGAGTAATGAATAATGCAGTTTCCAGTCTCCATGGTGCAATTAAAGAAGCACAGAGAACCGGAATTAATACTTACAGGTGGTATACCCCTGTCTCTCTCTCTGTCTCTCTCTTTATTTTACTTTTTCTGTTGGGGTCATTTGCAATGACTATGCAGGACTGAAATAGGTCGATGTAGCCTTTAAAAAAACCAAAAAAAAAACTAAGCAACAAGCAAAGACATTCTCAGTCAGTCTCTCTCTCTTTCTCTCTCTGTCTCTTTCTCTCTCTGTCTCTGTCTCTGTCTCTCTCTTTCTCTCTCTCTCTTTCTCTCTGTCTTTCTCTCTCTGTGTGTCTTTCTCTTTCTCGCTCTGTCTCTCTCTCACTCTCTCTCTCCCTCTCTCTTTCTCTTTCTGTCTTTCTCTCTCTGTCTTTCTCTCTCTCTCTGTCTTTCTCTTTCTCTCTCTGTCTCTCTCTCTCTCCCTCTCTCTTTCTCTTTCTGTCTTTCTCTCTCTCTGTCTTTCCCTCTCTCTCTCTTTCTCTGTCTATCTCTCTCTCTCTCCCTCTCTCTCTGTGTCCCTCCACACTGGTTGTTACGATCAGAAATGGGACAGAAATATTTTGCATCATGACTCAGCGTCTGTGATTCTATGCATCAATGAGCATAAATCATCCAGTGACACGTGGTCTTCTGTTTGTTTCTCTCAGTCTGGTCATCCTTCCTGACAGCAAGCCGTCTGTTTCTTTTTAATCTGCCCACTGGTCAGCATTTCTTTTCATTATTAGTGTGGGTTTCATTTCATCGGGTTCCTCTTTTTTCTTTTTTCTGTTTTCTGTTTTTCCCTCCCTCATATTTCCTGAAGATCTTCGGTGTTTCCTTCTTCGTTCTATTTGAGTCTTTTTTTTTTAGTTCAGCTTCCTCTTTAAGTCGGTGCTCGGAAGTGAAAGACGCTTCAGGGTCGTGCGGTTAGGCTGAAAGAAAGAGAGGAAAAGAAAACAGACGGAGGAAGATGACCCAAGAGCCGGATGGCGCTTATCGCCTGTTTGGTAGCCATTAGGTCGAGGAAGCCCTGATGTCGCCATGGTGATGTGAGCTGGTGCGTTCATGTGTTGCTCTCGGTTCCCCTCCATTTGCGGCTCTGCTCTGCGACACGAGTCGAAGTTTATGACCCAGGTCTAATGCTCAGTGACGATGATCATCACACTAAGTGGTCAAGTGGACTGGATAGTTTGTGGAGAGACTTTCTCTCAGCGTTATGGTGTGTGTGTGTGTGCGCAGGACTTGGAAAAAAAGTTTCATCCTCCACAAGCTGTGCAATAGTGATTACAGTCGCAGTCCGCGAAGTACACGGGTAGCTTTCACACACACACACACACACACACACACACACACTGTATGATCAAAAGTTTGTGGACACCTGCCCATCACATCCCTATGTGCTTTTGGAGCATCTTGCTCCAGATTTTACTGTTATAAGAACGTCCATTCTTCTGGGAAGGATTTTCCATATTCCTAGAGTTTGGGGGCTTCAGACTTTTATTGGAGTCACTTATGGGTGTGACGGTCAGGCGTCCACAAACCTTTGGCCGTGATGTGTATTTGCCTGGCTTAGAAAAACTTCCACCAGAATCACAGACTGTGCTGTAGGACTCCTAAATTTGATATCTAAATCCAGTGTAGTCTATTATTATTATTATTATTAATCTTTTGGTTAGTAATTATTCACACTCTTTTCTCTCGTGTATGCTTTGACATCGTAAAGGAAAAGGAGCCGTATTTTTCTTCTTTCTGTCTAAAGTTTTAAGCTAAAAAAGATTTAGTGTGTGAACATTAACTTAAGAAGTGAATCAGTACATAAGTAATGTTTACTACTTTATATCACTCATTCTTTGACTTTCCAGCAATATAAATTTCAGACATTCTGTTTACGCATTCTGTGTATTCACTGTGTGTGTGTGTTAACCTTTCTCTATCTTATCAGCTGTTGCCTAGCAATGACATGGCCTGTGGCATGGCATGGACAGAAAACCACTGTGTACCATAGAGGAGCCTCTGTGTCACATGGTTTGAACCCTCAGGACTAAATTCTTATTTATTTATTTTCGTTTTATTTCGAGGGGGGGGTGCGTCCTAAACCTCAGTGGCACCAGGTAGTTAAGGTTCTTAGCTTTAAAAAGTGAGCTGTTTAATGCCTGACGTTAGATCTCAGCTCTATGTGTAGTGTCTCTGAGTGAAACTTTTTATCTATTCTGATGCACTTTCTCTCTCTTTCTTCTCTCTCTCTCTCTCTCTCTCTCTCTCAGCACCTCCAGATGACCATCCAGGCCCTCCAGGACGAGCTGCGCATCCAGCGCGACCTTAACCAGCTGTTCCAGCAGGACTACAGCGGGGCACGGCCGGGGGAACCCTTCTCCACCGAGCTCACCGAGGAGAACTTCCACCGGCTGCACGGCGAGCACGAAAGACAAGCCAAAGAGCTGTTTCTCCTGAGGAAGACCCTGGAGGAGATGGAGCTGCGCATCGACACGCAGAAACAGACCCTCAACGCCCGGGACGAGTCCATCAAGAAGCTGCTGGAGATGCTGCAAAGCAAAGGCCTGTCGGGTAAAGCCAGCGAGGAGGATCACGAGCGCACGCGGCGCCTCGCCGAGGCCGAGATGCACATCCACCATCTGGAGAGCCTGCTGGAGCAGAGGGACAAGGAGACGAGCGCACTCAGGGAGGTGAGACACTTAACCAGTTACATTAGCATTAGAATTGCTCACACACAGCATGACCGTTATTGTCGAAATCCTTCCTCGCCATCACTTTGTTCAGTTTCATTGTTTTACGCCCGTCTTTGAACAGTGTTCGACAGATTAAAGGCACTGTACATCAGTTGCTATAGGAACGGGAGAGATGGAGGAGGACATGTGATGAAAAGAGACAGGTTTTGCTGTGTGCCAAAATTTGTTCATTCAGCTCAGCACAGATTTGGTGCAAATTCCCACTGAGATTAATACCATCAAGTGTTTGATGTTTT
>CM022766.1:21989223-22024223 GCA_012411365.1 Ameiurus melas | reverse complement strand
TCGTCCCCCTTCTCTTCCTCCGTGTCCTGAGAGAGACCCGAGTTCTGATAGTCCTAATCCCCTGAACAGCGCTCCTCCTGTTCATATCTGTGTTTCTTTAGAACACAGTCATTGTATATTCTGAAGAACGTGAAGATCGGTCTTCACGTACATCCCTGCTTAAAGCTTCCTTCCAGTCCGATCCGGGTCGTCAGTTCTCCCTCCAGCAGGGACCGATCTGACCGGACCAACCTCGCTCCGGGATCAGCATCATAAGGAAACCCAGAACCGTTCCTGCCTCGTCTAATGCACATTCCAGACAGCGTGCGTTGCTTTTTGCCCCTTCTCGCTCTGTCACAGTAAATCTCTTTCTCTCTTTCCCATAATCTTTCTCTCACTTTCATTTAATATTGTTCTTTCCCTCTCACAGCCTCTCCCTGTCTTTCCCTTTTTTTCACAGTCAGGGTCTAAAAGCATCTCGGAGTCACCAGGGGCATGGCGAATACGGTTTCTTTTGAAACGGAGCCCCGGCTCCTCAGCCGCAGAAAGAGAAACATTTTGTTTCCATTATAGCTCCACAGCCGCCGCGCATCGCCCCAGAGCCAATCCTAATGGCCATAACACATTGAGACAGTGCAGCGGAGGTATGCACGGATCCCTGCGGCGAGACGTTGTGCCGAATACGTCGCATCGCACCGCTCAGGCGGAGCGTGATACTACTGCGCAGGGACCCGATTACATGTTCTCATTGCACATAATAAAAAAAAAAAGTGTAAAAATCTGTGCAGAATACAGGATGTTTTTTTTTTTGTTTTGTTTTTTGAACGTTTATCCTGTGTTCATCTCTGACATTCTTCTTCACGCGAGAGCTGGTTTTGGCTTCGGTCGCCGGGGAGGCGTTTGCCACCCCGAATGTGAGCGAGTTCATTCTGTACGGTCTCCAAACCCCCTCGCTCTGACTCGAGACCCGTTCGGCGTTTATTATTGAACACAAAACCTACCTTTTTTAAAAAAAGAAATAAATAAAATCACGATAAGGCGGAGTTAAAGCTCAGCGGTTTTGGACGGACGCTCTTCCTTTAAGTTCATAGCAGGACACGCGTTCGTTAAGTGATGGAAGACCTGACTCGAGCGTGTAAACTGACGTAGAGCAGGCTCTCTTCGGCATCGGCGCTAGAGGTTGTGGTTTGGGCTACGTGCTGATTCCGAGGACCCTTTTTTTCTTCTTCTTCTTCTTAGAGTTAACATGATGTGGACTGGTGTTTATTTATTTAGGGGAAAAAAAGGGGGGAGAGAGAGAGAGGGAGGAAGAAAGTGCACAAATTTCTGCACGGAGCGTGAATGTTAATAAGGACCTTGTTAAATTAATAATAACTCCTACAATAAATCTCGACTGTCTCAGAGAGAGAGAGAGAGAGAGAAGGAGGGACTGATCCCCCCGCCTGTGGCAAAAGTTTACTGACGTTTCTGATTATTCTAATTTCTAATTAAAAGGCAGAAACGCTCGCAGGATGACATTTACTTATCACAGATTCCTCTCACCCACTCGAGTGCCAGCCGCCTCACGCTCATTTGCATTGCTGAGTTGTGTGTGAGGTCTCCGTTACGTTTTCGTCTTCTTCCCAGGTCCTGTGACCGTGCACGTATATCCAGGGCTTCTTTCTTTAATAAAGCTTAAATTAGACCGGAAAGGTTCATCGCCCGTGCAGTCGTCATCAGAGTTGTGTGTTTCGAGAAAGCTGGAAACGACTAGTAAGTGCGCTGGATGTCGTGGTGATGTGCAGTAAACACTTGAATACACTCGATCCTACTTAAGTAAATGAATCACATGTAAATGAATCGCTTGGTTATGAGTCACACGTAAATGAATCGCACGCAAATGAATCGCTTGATTATGGATCACATGTAAATGAATCGCTTGATTATGGATCACATGTAAATGAATCGCTTGATTATGAATCGCATGTAAATGAGTCACGTAAATGAATCGCACGTAAATGAATCGCACGTGAATGAATCGCACGTAAATGAATCGCTTGATTATGAATCACATGTAAATGAATTGCTTGATTATGGATCACATGTAAATGAATCGCTTGATTATGGATCACATGTAAATGAATCGCTTGATTATGAATCGCATGTAAATGAGTCACACGTAAATGAATCGCACGTAAATGAATCGCTTGATTATGAATCACATGTAAATGAATCGCTTGATTATGAATCACATGTAAATGAATCGCTTGATTATGAATCGCATGTAAATGAGTCACACGTAAATGTATCCCATGAAAATGAATCACATGCAAATGAATCACATGAGAATTACTAAATAAATGAAAGTTAGATCCTACTAAGGAACCGTTCTGCAACTCGCGGCTTTCAGTGTTCTCCTTGTTCGTTCCGGTGTTTGTCAGCTGACTCCTTGATTAAATAAAGAAAGAAACGAGGCTGTACATCAGCTAAATCAATGTTAACGTAAGCAGTAAACGTAAATAAGTATTATGATCTGCCATTTTTTTCCCGATCAAAACTCGATCTCTAAATGTGAGTAATAATCGAAACCTGGCGTTCACGTAGTAATACACACCTCCTCGTGCATTTAATTCGGATCAGATTCGGAGATTCAGTCCCTGTAGCGGCGTAAACAAATCGAGACGCGTTTAGAATAGAGATTTCTAACACACTGGCGTCGTTCCTTGTTTTATACGAATATACGCCACAAAGTGAATTCTACAAAGTGTCGTAAAGCCCCCTTTTAAACAAATTGGGTTTTTTTTATTTTTTATTTTTTTTTAGATCCGCTAAAGTATTAGTAAAAGCTTTTTATTAGCTATTAAACTGGGTTAAAGTCGCTCGCTCCTAAAGCTATGACATCATCTAATAAACGAAGCGAAATCGACTTATCGACGTTACACGCTCAAGCGTTTGTATAGCACGGATAAATAAACTAAAACGGCCTGGCATCACGACGAGCAATGCGGCTATTCGCCGCTTCCACGTAACGGATCTCTGGTCGCGTGGTGACGCAGGTGTTTAGGAGTCGAGACCGGAGTGAAAAACGATACAGCGAAACTTTCACCGGTGTCGGATTCGAGCTTTATTACACGAATAAGAAGAACTTTTAAAGCGAAACGTTTAAAAATATCTTCCCTCTGCTCCAGTCGTCGGAGGTGGTGTTTACTTTCCACACCGAATACAATTCTGATGCAACCCTGTGTAAATACACAGCTTCTCCTATATATGTGTGTGTGTGTGTGTGTGTGTGTGTCTTGTTGTGTGTTGCCAGAGCACATGCCATGCTGACAAGCTGCAGATCACTAAGTGAAACAAAACACTCTTTAATAATTCAGGAGCCCCTCCTTTCTCTTTCTCGCTCTCTCTCTCTCTCTCTCTCTCTCTCTCTCTCTCTCTCTGTCTCTCTCTCTCTCTCTCTCTGCCTCTCTCTTTCTCTTTCTCGACACACCTGCTCACGCACACATTCTCAAACACATACAAATCCCTTCCAATCCTCTGTGTTTGAGACGGAACCTGGCTCTTTTTCTGATTCCGAGACTTTTATCCACACACTGATCACTGGATGAAGCCAAAACACTAGGATTTGCTGTGTGTGTGTGTGTGTGTGTGTTGGGCTTCGTTTCTTCCCTGTCTATCCCTCGGCTTTATTTGATTGTAATCACTCTTTTCTATAACATACCCCCCTCTCTTTACACTATTAGCTCAGTTTTGGGAGTGCGCCTGGTCCTCAGTTCTGTTTCTCGAATCGCTGACCTGAAATATAATTGTAGTGATCATGTGACTCGGTACACACACACACGCACACACACGCGCGCACACACACACACACACACAGACGCATAATAAGGGCTGAATGAAATATTCATGAGAGCGTTGTGTTTGGTGGCCAGCTGTACAGAGGAAGCGGAGAGACGCTGAAGTGAGTGAGGTTAGTGGAGAGAAGAGGACCTGGACTTCATTAGGCCTTCAGAGCAACCACAGGCACCATCAAAGAGAAATACTTTCCTAGAATGTCAAGTGCACAAGCCGATTCCTGTGTGTGTGTGTGTGTGTGTGTGTGTGTGTGTGTTTATAGAGGCAGTCAGCTGTGTGTTTTGTGTGTGACAAACACGTGGGGTTGTCAGCTCGGCTGTCAGTTGTAGAGTTGATTAATGAGGATCTGGAAATGGTTTTGCATGCATATCTCTTGTATCTCGTTCTCCCTCATACACACACACACACACACACACACACACTCGGCGGATAAGGACGTGTGGGTGGAGCTAGAAGTATTGCACACGTTTGACTGCCGAAATGAAATCGGTGCCATTTTACTGAGGAGAAATACCCCCAGCACGGTTTACTCCATACAGTAGTGCACTAATTAGGGAAGTTATTAATAATGTATAGTGCTTTAAAGAAGTCCCACAATGCACTGCAGCGTCTTGGTGCGCCGACCGGCGACGCTAATTAACCATCAAATGTTTTTGTTTAGTTTTGTAGGGAATAGGCATCAGGGTGTGGTTCGGTTCACAGGAAAGGGCCACGTCTCAAACGATTACCCGGGTTTGATGCGACGGGTGTAAGAATAGTACGGGGTCTGGGATGCAGCCTAGCTGTAATCACTCTTCCACCAAACGGTACCGAGCGACAATCTTCAGTTCTGCTGTCTGTGACGTTCCCGTAGAGGCGGTGTGTCTCTTCAGATGCAGATCGAAATAGAAATCAGGCTTTAAAGCTTTGTTGATTTTAGATTTTTGATTTTTTTTTTTTTCTTCTCACTAATTTGGTCTTAGCAAGGTCTCACCCACCCGGTGATTATGACCGCTATGCAGGGAGACGGAATACTAGCACATGCTTCTTTTCAAACCGCTGCTCCTGCTGCGTCACGGGGGCGTAACAAGATGTTTGTTTATTTATATATATATATATATATATATATATTCATGGGTCTGCTATAAAGCCCAGATCTGTCACCTTCAACAAGTTCACCTCTCTTACCAAAGCCCTTCTCTCCCAGGTGCTCAGCTCCATGTCCTGGTTGTTCCAATCTGCTTCCCTTGAACAGTTATGGAGGCAGTGCAGCAGATGTGTGTGTGTGTGTGTATATATATATGCGCAATCCCATGACAAAGTTCTAAAAGTCTTCATTTCTTCGTACCCACTCAGACAGCCGGTCTTCAGTGTCCGCCATCTTGGAGCGAATCAACTTGGACACGCCTTTTTTTGTTTAACGACCAATCACGTTCTTGGCCGTGTAGCCAGGGAGTTCACCCGGCCTTCGCGGGGAAAAAAAAAAGAAAAAGTCCGCTCTCGCCACAATTATGCCGTATTGTCGGTGGAAGCCAGCCGAGCGTCGTCTCCGCGTGAAGTATTCCGAGGTCTCGAGTGTCCTGACAAAATTTCTGACCGGCCCGTACATGCCCTACTTACAGCCACCTTTTCAGTCTTCTACCTCAAAACACCACCTCGACTATTAAAGCGACTCGGCCCCCAGACATCTGTCCAAACATGTCTGAAAAGGTTTAAAACAACAAACCTCGCTGTACTTTCATTACTCGAGAAACAAGCGCGGTCGTTTAAACCAGGGCAAATTCATTATCGGGTTTCTCCTCACTTTTCCCACTACCGTCGTTTGTTTTTCTTCCAAACTCCTTTTGCCAAAACATCTCTCTTTTTAATTAAATTCATAAGTCGACGCAATTCGCTCGCTGTTGGAGATCGGGTTAAGGACGCCGAAGCACCGAAGACGTTATTTTTTGCCCCCCGTTGAAGGGAGTTCACGTCGTTTAGGAAGGCGCGACTCGCATTTCTAACCAGTTTGAAGTCGCTCGCGTGTCCTTTACGGGTCGCTCTTTCGCGCTGTATTTACCTTTTCCTTCATCGCTATTAATGAGCATTTAACGACTATAACCTCTGCTGTTCTTGGTTGCCATGCCAACCGGCGAAGTTGAAGAATTTCCCGTCCGCCCCGGGAGCGAAATCCAAGATCCTCCGCTTCGCTGATAAACACGTTTATTGTTTCTTTGCCTTTCTGGATCTTTATCACCTCGAACCGCGACTCCCCTCCCCCTCCCCCCCCCCTCTCCCATCTACAAAAAAAATAAAATAAAATCCTGCACAGTTTACTGAATATTGATGATGGTTTTTTTTTTTTTTTTTTTTTTTGTTTTGTTTTGTTTTTTTTCCTCCCGAAGTGATTGGGGGGAAAAATATGAATGGTGACTATTTATCAAATCCGTCAGTGTTTAATTGAATGTGAAATGAGGGGATAGGCGCGTTGAGCTTTTTCATTGAGCTGTCACGACGTGATGAATGGATTGAGTTTGCGAAATGCCCATCTCTGCTGTCATTTATCAGCGCTCGCCTCGCGCAGGCTTCACAGCGGCCATCGTGACAGATAAGGGAAGTTTTATGAGCAAAATTAGCTCGGAATATCACTCTAATGAGGTCGTTATTTATTTTCAGAGTCGGTACAGAAAAACTCTTTTTAAAAATTGTTGTTGTGTGTATATATATATAAATATATATAAATATAAAGCCAATTCATTTCTAAATGTGCATCGTAAATATTTACAAAATGCTGCCGTGTAGAAGTTTTAGCCAACTCTTTGTGCTTTTGAATCCCTCTGTAACCTCTTGTGTTATGAACTTATCCCGGTGTGTATGGGGTTTATGCATTATGGTTAATATATTGTGTATATATTACACAATATTAATATATTGTAATATATATAATAATATCCCTCTGTAACCTCTTGTGTTATGAACTTATCCCGGTGTGTATGGGGTTTATGCATTATGGTTAATATATTGTGTATATATTACACAATATTAATATATTGTAATATATATAATAATATCCTCTGTAACCTCTTGTGTTATGAACTTACCGGGTGGTATGTGGTTTTGCATTATGGTTAATATATTGTGTTCATAGGCCTTTGGGTTGTCATCCCCCGACAGATCGAGAACCTGCAGGAGCAGCTGAAGGATAAGGAGAAGCAGCTGAGTAGTCTGAAAGAGAGGGTCAAATCCCTGCAGACGGACACCTCCAACACAGATACAGCTCTCACTACGCTCGAAGAGGCGCTGGCTGAGAAGGTGAGTATCACACGCTCGAGTGCGTGCACACACACACACACACACACACACACACACACACACAACACGAAGGCAAGATTGATGTTCAGTTTGAAGGGTTTTAGTCATGTGACTCCTAAGCGGACCTGAAATGGCCTTTGGACAGCCTGGAGTATTCATGGAGGTTCCGAGCGCCGTCGTTTCCCGGATTATACACGGCTGGACATTTTAGACGCGTGATACCGTCTCGGCGCTGTTGGGAACGATGTATGTCATTGGTTTTTGCTCCAATCAGCTACAGGTTCCTCTCCAGAACAAAACCAGTCCATATGAAGCAGCTGTTTTTGCATGAAAACAAACTAGATTAACAGCGTATATGAGCGGTGGATCAATCCGAAACCCATCAGCGAGCGCTCCAGTGTGGACGTTTCCTAGAAACCTAATTGGTGGTTACGGTGTCATGGCGTCACGGTGTATGATCAGACCGTTACCTCACCGGTCAGGTTTTCAAAACACTGATTCAAATACATTTTCATCTGTTACTGTCCACCCTTCTCTCTCTCTCTCTCTTTTTAACCCGATCAAGTTACTTACGTCAGTGGATCTCATCCCTTTCGTGTCCAACTGCGAAGCCACAAAAATGTTCGCCCCTCCCTCTGGATCCGCCCTGAATCACGCTGCAGTGACCTCGGTTTCACCGCGACGTGATAAACACCATAAATACTGTCAGTGTGAGGGGTTTTATGGAAATAAATATTGTGTCCTAGAAGACTGGATAATAATCAGCGATGGGCGGAAAGACTTTTGCGCGGCGATTTTGTAAATGACAAAATGTAATGAAGTGCCGTGAGTTAGTTAGCAATCGGTTAAATCAGGCTCGGGTGAGCGTTTCTGTTTCAACTAAAGGTATGAAAAAGGTCAGGATCATCTCTTTTGATAGACGTCAGTGACCGAAGACAAGAATGGCGTCGCGGCTCTGTCGAGAGTTTACAGTTGAGGTCATAAGTTTACGTACGCTTCGCAAACGTCACGAATGAACGAAGGATCATCAAAGCTGCGTCTAGTTTTTTCGTTAGTTCTGCCCTGAAGAGGCTGCTTCACATAACAGATATTTAGATATAATCCACAAGACACAAGAATAACTGAATTTACACTAATGAACCGGTTCAAAAGTTTACACGCCCTTGATTATTAATCCCGTGCGTCGTTACCTGGACGATCCACGACACGGTGTGTTTATGTTCTGTGAGAGTTCTTCACGAGTGTTTGTCCTGAGCAGTTAAACTTACCCACTGCACATTCTTTACTTTTCCAACATCTTCTGCATATCCGTATTTTCACACTGAGGACGTCTGAGGGACTCGTACACGACTATTACACAAGGTGCCAACGTTCACAGATGCTCAAGGAGGCGACACGGTACATTAAAAGCCTTAGGCAGCTTCTGAAGGGCAGTACTAAATGAGGAAAATATATGTTTGTAAACAAAGTAATAACAATTTACAGCTTGTAAATTGTTATTACGCAATTTTTGTTGTTGTTAAACTATTAACATTTAGCAGATTCTGTATGCAAACTTATCTCCTCAGCTGTATGTACTGTACGTGATGTGTGTGTGTGTGTGTGTGTGAGATGAAAGTAAAGATTGCTCTGTATTACGTCCCCATGTTAGGGCTCGGGCAGCTTCACACAGAGCCTCAGCTTCCTGCACAGTGGCAGAGCTAAAGGTCAAATAAACTGTCACTTCTCATCAAGTATGTTTCAGCAGTCCTCAGAGTCATCTGGTTCTGTAGTTGTGTGTGTGTGTGTGTGTGTGTCTGTGTGTGTGTGTGCGCACCGCACGAGTCAGTAAATCGCTGCAGCAGTCGGTCCGTTTATAATCTCAGCACCAGACGCTTTGAGCTCCGCAGGTACTGAATACTGGGAAGTTTTACTGAGTGACACTCGAGTCTGATTGTCTGCAGAGGCATCTGAGCATACAGTAGTAACCTTACTGACCCTGCAGTAATATAATATAACTACAAGGTTTGATCCTGACCCTGTTTGGATCTGTTCACTTACTATACACACACGTGTATTCAGATCCAAACCCTAACGTGGGCATGATCTAAATATGAAGTCTGTCTGTCTCTTTCTTTCTCTCCTTTGCTCAGGATATCTGTTGTAATTTTTGTCGTCGCCACTAGATGGTGGAGGTTTTGGCTGTGTCTGAATCTTACCACTACAGCCCTACTATACGGTAGGCAAAACGCAGTAGGGGTTGTATGTCCGAATTCTCAGTATTAATGAAACAGTAGGTGAGAAATACCCGGATGACCATCTGCTTCCGCTGAGATTCTGCAGTGTGGAACCTTAATGGCTGCCCCATAAGGCAACGGGACTGGACTGGGGAACAGCTGTCGGAATCAAAAATTCCGGAAGGCAGCACATCAGCTTTGTTTATGTTGTAGGTCACATGACCATGACAACATGGCAGATTTAGTACGTCCTGATTGTATTCACGCTGCAAACTTATACTGATCAGTACATACTGTATCAACGGCCATGCGGTAGGGGTACTGAATCGAATGCGGTAGGGGTACTGAATCGAATGCGGTACGGGTACTGGATCAAATGCAGTAGGGGTACTGAGTCGAATGCGGTAGGGGTACTGAGTCGAATGCGGTAGGGGTGCTGAGTCGAATGCGGTAGGGGTGCTGAGTCGAATGCGGTAGGGGTACTGAGTCGAATGCGGTAGGGGTACTGAGTCGAATGCGGTAGGGGTACTGGATCGAATGCGGCAGGGGTACTGAGTCGAATGCGGTAGGGGTACTGGATCGAATGCGGTAGGGGTACTGGATCGAATGCGGTAGGGGTGCTGACGATGCGGTGGGGTACTGAGTGGGGGTACTGAGTCGAATCGTGATGGGGTACTGGATAGACGGTAGGGTACTGAATCGAATGCGGTAGGGGTACTGGATCGAATGCGGTAGGGGTACTGAATCGAATGCGGTAGGGGTACTGAGTCGAATGCGGTAGGGGTACTGAGTCGAATGCGGTAGGGGTACTGAGTCGAATGCAGTAGGTTGTGTCACAGTACGTGATCTTGGATGCAGCCGTTATGTTTTTGGAATGTCCCTCCATCGTTTATTCCTCATGTCCTGTTAGCTAGCTAGCTAAATATCAGTGAAGATGCTATGGTCCATAATTAAAATAATATCCTTGTTGAGGATCATCCAGGGTCTGAAGTCTATCCCGGGAGCACTGGGTGTGGAGGCAAGAATACACCCAGACACACACACACACACACACACACACACACACACACACATACCATTTTAGAGATGCCAGTCCATCTTTTGTGGAGGTACCCAGAGGAACCCCACATGGACCCAGGAAGAACATGTGAAACTCCACACACAGTAACCCGAGCTCTGACTCCAACCTGGGATCTCGGCGCTGCGAGATCTTGTTTATTCTCAAACGGAGATCAAGGCTTTGCGCTTACAACCGACACTGAATTTGACCAGTTAATATTTTCTAACTATATGCTTGAGACTTGCATAAACGGACTTAACGTCTCTGGTTAAAATCCACTAGGAATATACTGCAGCGTCATTTACCAAATGCTGGTGGATTCCCCAGCCTCGAATTCCTGCTTCGTTCAATGAATCCGTTTAACCAGATTTCAGCCCGATCTGTGGCATTGATTCAATAAAAAAATAACCAGCTTCCTCCCACCGGAGAGAAATGACTTCCCCAGCAGTTCTTCTGTGTGTTGAGATGGTTTTAGACCATACATCATAGTTTCAGAATCAAAAAAATCTCTGTGGATCTCTTCTGAACACGATCCACACAGGACGAGTTCCTGTTTTGAATTCCCATCCCTCTGGAGGAACCATGACCGTGTTCTTCCAGACCATGTAACATTGGAAATGACACAAAGGTCAAAGCTTATATATATATATATATATATATATATATATATATATATATATTATATATATATATATATATATATATGTGTGTATAAATGTAATATGTATATGTGTCTGCTTTTGACCTTTGATGTAAAACGAGTGTATGAGGTAAGAGGCTAGTGTTTGGTGAATCAATGCCAAATTCATCCAAAGCGGTTCCTGGTGTTTCACAGGAGCAGGAACTCCAAGTTTTCATGGAACTACGACCCAGGAATTAAAATCGGTCCTCGGTTTCTCCTGAACGGTTCCTGTAGCGGAAGCACGTCTGTGGTGTCACCTGAAATGAAGAGAGAAGGCCGCTCACTGCAGCCTGACCCCAGTGCAGAGCTACAGCGGTCCCGACGCCGGCCAGCTCTGCCTGATGAATATGAATGAGCTTGAACCCCGGAGGTTATTAACGTTGGTTTAGATATCTGCGGTCTGGCTCGTAACGTCATGGCCCGACTCTTTCCTCCTGCCTTGCATCTCTCACACACACTCACTCTCCAGGATTTAGGCCTCCTCTTTCTCTTCCCTCCTCTTCCTCGCCTCCCTGAACAGCGTTGCATCGACTCGGGGCCGGAAATTGAATTTGTCAGCCATCTGTTTGGAGAGGGAGCACGGCGTTTCCACTCGGAGCAGCTCCAGTGCAGCAACATGGCTCACAAGCGAGCCTCTGTGTTCGCTTTATGGATGGCAGACGCATTAATACTTATTAAAGTCACACCCATGCACCAACGCTGATGACATACATCGTCATTTTTACAATCTTAACATCTCTTAAACGTTGGGATGTGATGATTTATTACAGAATTATTCTAATGTCCAAATGTCTAACAGTGTATAACAAAGGGCATTGGTGTTACAGGTTATAGAACATAGATGGATTAACTGCACACGTCATTACGTCCCCGCGCCACGCCGTCCGACGTTCCCTCCAGAATTTCACGTATCGACATACAGTTGGTCTTCGTTATGTTACCGTATCGTGCTGTACGTGCAAATAGACGACCGCTTGAAGCCGTGGGCTGCGTCTCAAACCGCGTACTTACCGTCTATATAGTCGCTGAAAGACATGTATTTCTCCTACTATACAGCAGGTAAGTACGCGTTTTGGGACGCACCTCTCTCTTTTGTTTGCCGTCAAACGGTCGAAGCGCTGCCGTGCGGGGTATCGCCTGTCGCACAATGTGCGGTGAAAACTCTCACACGATGTTAATAGTGTGATTACGGGTGTACGTGTCTGTATCGCACGTCCATAATGCGACTAAAACAGGAACACTCCACACGTCTTAATTCCACTTGTGTTTACTCCGAGTGTGACTTTAATCAGATTAAGGTCATCAATAATCTCTGTTTACATGCTAGTTTCTTCATCAGAGTATCGTCTTAATCGGGTCAATATCAGATTATTGTTGTCCGTGTAAACGTACTGACTGTCACCGCTCGATGCAGCTGAGCCAGGAGCGGCGGCTTTGGGGAAGTGGGGGGGGGGAAGAAAACCGTCCACTTCGGCCACTCCGCGTGTGAGTTTTGGCCTGCGCGGGTGTGAAAGATCCAGAGGCCGAAAGCCCTCTGCTTTCAGTTCCAGCGGCACGCTTTCACAGGCCATCGACGGCAAACGCACGCCCTGCCAGAAAAACACCACTTTAAACCTCTTACTGTTCCAGCGTTATTACACTCACTGCCCATTTCCCCGTCTCCCGCTCCGTCTTTCTCGCGCTTTCATTCCCTCGTTCTCACGCACGCATACATGCGCGCTCTTGATAAAAGAGGTGCTTTCTGTGCTGTGTTATTATCGTGTATGAGGTGGGGAGTTTTTCAACCATGAGCGACTCTGGTGGAATGGACAGAATCAGATCTGACTCATTTCACCTGCGCTCGGTTCGCTCTAGTTTCCGAAAACACTGTGTTGCGGTTTTGGGTACGGTTCTTGGCCAAAGTTGACACAAGTGTGAGGTTAATGAATCGCGCTTATTCTTTCACTCGCTCACCCCCCCCTCTCACACACACACACACACACAAAAGGAGAGTGGTAGGAGACTCAAACATATTCCTGCTTTTGTGAAACAGTAGATTGTTTAAAGTTCTAGTAAAGGCATTGCTTTTGTCATAAGTTTTTCTCCATTACACCACAATGTTGTTCAGTTCTCCGTTCTATAACTACAGCAGCTCTTACGTACTAGCAAGACGGGGGAAAAAAATACGAGAGGCTTGTAAGGGAACAACCCTTTTTTGTTTGTGAACGTTCTCCACCATTACATGTAAGTATACGTTGAGAAAAAAGTACGCTTCGTCCTCTAATAAAGAAGAATCGTTGACGTATTGCTCTGGTGTAGGATGAACACGTAGTGACATGCTGTTATGGGGGCGGGACAGGGGGGGTTGGGGGCCCGCCCCATCTATATCCGTTGATTATTTTCCTGTAACGGCATGACCATGTGGATTTTATCCCTCACGCTGCACCGCGGGGGCTATGGTGGCCCCGCCCCTTTCCTGCAGAGTGCAAGATTGAGTGAGCGTCGACATTTTTTCTGCAGGTTTGGGGATTTATCTGGATATCTGGGATTTACAACATGTACTAGGTCTCAGATGTGCTCCTAGTTTTCTTTTAGCTCCTTGTTGTAATCATGCTTGCTCAGAGTGACTGTGGTGGCGGCTCCGCCCCCTTTTTTAAAAAACACGGCTGCTTCGTCCTGCACGAGATCCCACGTGAATACAGAAACTGTATGAAATGACGTAATCGCGTTTGAGATATAGCGAGTCTTTTCGGCGCTTTGCTTAACCTGATTTCCTGGTCGGAAGCGACGCAAGGTAGCGTCCGTGGTCAGGAGTTTTTAGAAAATTCCGCTCGTAGAAAAACGTCCACGTCAAATCATTGCGTTCTTTCTTTTGATACGCGAGAAAAGCGTTTCATCAGAATCTTTACGAACAGCACCTTGCCTAAAGATACTCTCATGTCAAAAAAACCCCAAAACAAACCGGTTTCTCCGGCGTCGGAGTTAACGGCGAGGTCGTTACCGTGTTTACTGTGTGAGCAGGAGCGAATTATCGAGCGTCTGAAGGAGCAGAGAGATCGAGATGAGCGGGAGAAGGGAGAAGAGCTGGATACCTGCAAGAAAGAACTGAAGGAGCTGAAGGAGAAAATCAACCTGCTGCAGGGAGACCTGTCTGACCGTGAGGTAAGACACACACACACACACACACACACACACACACACACACAGATCACGATAATTGCCCGTGTGTGTCAGTCTGGACCGTGCTTAAACATTTAACCGTCTCTCACAGATACACGAGCAAACACGACTTGAATCTTCTTGAACGTGTTCGCTGAAGGCCTGTTTGTAGCTCGTCTTCTCTGACAGGCCGGTCCTGTGATTGACACGTGGAAGACGACGATGATTGACCGACAAACAGTGGAGAGCCGACGGGTTTTCATAAGCCGCGAGAGCTGAAGTTCAGCGTTAAACACTTCACGGTGTTGAAATGGGGTGAAACTGATTGGGGTTAAAGGTGCACTCAGCGATTTTTATTTATTTATTCAAATTCAGGCTCGAAAATACGATGTCCACAAGAGTCGCACTTTTACCGTGCCGTATGCTACATACACTCGTCAGCCAGTTTATTAGGAACGCCTGCACGTTGGTGCAATTGTCCAATCATGGGGCAGCAGCACACACGCCGGTCACCGCGGCGTCCGACGAATAACGCTGGACCCCCGATATCATCCGGTCAGCGCAAGTGTGCCGTCTGGGCCGCCGTGTTCGTGTTCGTGTGCTAACGTCCAATGAAATCACCGATCGTACCTTTTTAAAGGACCCGTGGGGAAGCGGCATGACGCGCACTCTGTCTTTGGGTGATGAAAACCGACAGACCGGACACACTGTCAGTACGTCTGTGTGTGTGTGTGTGTGCGTTCGTGAAAGAGCGGGACAGGACGATGAACGCTCGAGTCGACTTGAAAGGTCGACTCATACACACACACACACACACACACACACAAACCTACTGCTCATTTCTCTTTCAGTCCTGTGCTCTCTATCCGTCTCTTCTCTCTGTCTCGTCTATCTGTCTGATCCTAAAGAGACGGGCGGTCTCTAAAGTCTGTATGCAAATACACACACACACATATATATATATATATATATATATATATACAGTGGTGTGAAAAAGTGTTTGCCCTTCCTCATTTCCTGTTCCTTTGCATGTTTGTCACACTTAAGTGTTTCGGAACATCAAAACAATTTAAACAATAGTCAAGGACAACACAAGTAAACACAAAATGCAATTTGTAAATGAAGGTGTTTATTATTAAAGGTGAAAAAAATCCAAACCATCATGGCCCTGTGTAAAAAAGTGATTGCCCCCTAAACCTAATAACTGGTTGGGCCACCCTTAGCAGCAACAACTGCAACCAAGCGTTTGCGATAACGTGCAATGAGGCTTTTACAGCGTCCTGGAGGAATTTTGGCCCACTCATCTTTGCAGAATTGTCCTAATTCAGTTACATTAGAGGGTTTTCGAGCATGAACGGCCTTTTTAAGGTCATACCACAACATCTCAATAGGATTCAGGTCAGGACTTTGGCTGGAGCCACTCCAAAGTCTTCATTTTGTTTTTCTTCAGCCATTCGGTGGTGGACTTGCTGGTGTGTTTAAGATCATTGTCCTGCTGCAGAACCCAAGTTCGTTTCAGCTTGAGTACACGAACAGATGGTCGGACATTCTCCTTCAGGATCTCTTGGTAGACAGCAGAATTCATAGTTCCTTTTATCACGGCAAGTCTTCCAGGTCCTGAAGCAGCGAAACGCCCCCAGACCATCACACTACCACCACCATATTTTACTGTTGGTATAATGTTCTTTTTATGAAATGCAGTGTTCCTTCTACGCCAGATATACTTGGACACACACCTTCCAAAGAGTTCCACTTTTGTCTCATCGGTCCACAGAATGTTGTCCCAAAAGTCTTGGGGATCATCAAGATGTGTTGTGGAGAAATTGAGACGCGCTTTGATGTTCTTTTGCTCAGCAGTGGTTTTCTCCTTGGAACTCTACTATGCAGGCCATTTTTGCCCAGTCTTTTCCTGATGGTGGAGGCATGAACGCGACCTTAACTGAGGCAAGTGAGGCCTGCAGTTCTTTGGACATTGTTGTGGGGTCTTTGGTGACCTCTTGGATGAGTCGTCGCTGCCGCTCTTGGGGTAATTTTGGCGGCCGGCCACTCCTGGGAAGGTTCACCACTGTTCCATGTCTTCGCCATTTGTGGATAATGGCTCTCACTGTGGTTCGCTGGATTCCCAAAGCTTTGGAAATGGCTTTATAACCCTTTCCAGACTGATAGATCTCAATTACTTTCTTTCTCAATTGTTCCTGAATTTCTTTGGGTCTCGGCATGATGTGTAGCTTTTAAGGATCTTCTGGTGGACCTTACTGTGTCAAGCAGCTCCTATTTAAGTGATGCCTTGATTGTGAACAGGTGTGGCAATAATCAGGCCTGGGTGTGGCTAGAGAAATTGAACTCAGGTGTGGACAACCACAGTTATAGTATGTTTTAACAAGGGGGGGCAATCACTTTTTCACACAGGGCCATGATGGTTTGGATTTTTTTTCAACTTTAATAATAAACACCTTCATTTACAAATTGCATTTTGTGTTTACTTGTGTTGTCCTTGACTATTGTTTAAATTGGTTTGATGTTCCGAAACACTTAAGTGTGACAAACATGCAATGGAACAGGAAATGAGGAAGGGGGCAAACACTTTTTCACACCACTGTATACACATACACATACAGGCAAAAGCAATGAGTTGTACAGATGCTACGCTTGCCAGATCTGTTCTCCTCCTGCGTGCAGCTGATTCTGAATATTATTCATGCTATTCCTCCGGCCTGTGTCCGCATCGGGATCAGCAGCAGCACACGAGACCACTTCCTGACTCCATCTCTCATTTTCTGAGTTCAAATCAGGATGTGTGTGTGTGTGTGTGTGTGTGTTCACTGCGTTCGTGTGAAGATGCTATTCGAAAGGCGCGCGTCATTGGATGTGCTCAGTTCGAGTTTCACACTAGCGTTTGAATAACGAGTTTGTCCATGTGATGAAAACCGCGACAGAACGGTGTGCGGCCGAGACGGAGAATAATTCCATCCATCCGTCCATCTGTCCGTTTTCTGGACCGCTAATCGCACACGGGGTCACCGGGAGCCTGGCGAGGCCTATCCCAGGGGTATCCGCACTGGACGGGGTGCCAACCCATCTTGGGGTCCGATCACACACACCCATTCTTACACTGCAGACACGTTTGGACGCGCCGATCAGCCTTCAGCGCATGTCTTGGGACTGGTGGAGGAAACCGGAGTACCCGGAAGAAATCCCCGATTCGAACCAGAGGTGCGAGGCGCAGTGCTGAGCAGTGAACGATCGCAGGTTATTTTCGTCCGTTAAAAGTGCTCGCTTTACTTGAAGGTACTTGTACTAGAACTAGAATCCGATTCGAACAGATTTAAAACGGTAAGCACCTTACGTGGTTTTTCCGTCACTTCCTGTTTCTACTTCGGTGACGCTAGGGTGAGCGTCGTCACGGTTACTGACGTACGAATCCAGACTTTCATACGGCTTTCATAGTGTTTTAGACGGCCGCTCATGCTTTTCTAAACTGTTATTCAGGTAACCATAACGACCTCGGGGAATCGCCTCCACGCGCCCGTCTCCTCTTTCCTGTCTTCTTGCTCGTGTTGGACTAATCACACGGACGAGTGACACACTCGAGCAGGAATGCTCTGCTGCGTATTATCTATGTGGTGTTGCCGACTAGTGACCTCTTCTCCGAGTTCCCTCAGCCTCACCACTAATCTTTCACGCGAAGCACACTCCGTCCTCCGCTGCTGTTTTGTTTCCTTCACCAGCGCCAGCGCGAGGCCCGGGGAACGCGCCGCGGCCGCGCAAAACGTTTCGAGCGCATTCCGGGACACGGCCCCGGCATCCGAGTGTGAAATTGCGCGCTTCTGTGGCCGAAAGCGGCGAGGGGCGGGAAAGGCTTTACAGAAGGACGACTGTAGCGTTCAGCGTGACCGTGAAACACGTCGTACTGCGTATGTACAGTAGAGTACAGACCCTGTTCTTACTCAGCGCCACGTTTATGATTTATCCGTGTGGAGGAGGAGAGCATGCGTGCTGTAAATCAGGAGTCATAAATCAGTGTATCTGTTGTGCGTTCACATGGTATAAACCGCAGGATCCGGTGTCACGAGGAAAGAAGATGGGTTCTCTCTCTCTCTCTCTCTCTCGTTTTAAGGTTACACCTCCCCACCGTCCCCTCTGGCGTGCTCATGATGGAGCTCAATCTACATCCGGAGATGTATAAAAGCTGCTTTGTGACGATGCCTATTGTTCAAAGATCCATACAAATGAAATTGAACTGAACGTTATAGTTTACGCGGTACGGCTGAAGCTGGTTAAGGTTTCGGGCCGTGTGTTTACGTACGCTTGGGCTCACTTTGTTTCTCTGCGATGAGGATTTGCGGCATGACGTTAGCGCAGCCTCTCGGCTAATTCGCTGGATTCGATTAACATCTCTGGCCTCGCGTTCCGCCGTTTGAAGAGTCGCCCTTTTTTTTCCGGTCGATGTACAGTTTTTCATGTATTGGATCACCTAACTCTCTCTCTCTCTCTCTTCTCTCTTTTTTTTTTTCCCTGTCCGTGCCAGACATCTTTGTTGGATCTGAAGGAGCACGCCTCATCACTGGCCTCCTCGGGTTTGAAGAAGGACTCCAAGCTCAAGAGCCTGGAGATTGCGCTTGAGCAGAAGAAAGAGGAGTGTATCAAACTGGAGAGTCAGCTCAAGAAGGTGAGCGAGGCTTTCTGATGAGTGAGCAGCTCAGGAGCGAATGCCGGCAGGTACGACTCGAAAGCAGCGTTTTCGCGTGATGTAAAGTTGTCTCGCTCGGTCCATCACGTCTTCAACGTCTGTCTCGAGTGCGAAATAGCTTTAATCGCCGTCACGAACGATGAAGTATTTTATATAAGTATCTCGAAGCCCGTGCAGTAAATAACGGCGCCGATCCTCTGCTTTGTTTCCAAATGATGTGAAACACTGGATTTGTAAATTGGATTTTGAATCCAGCGTTTGAGTGCGTATCCGTCGCCATGGTGATACCCGGTTAAAAAAGGAACACACTCGATGTGCTCTGGTAACACTCCTCCGACTCATCGTCGTAGTAACGTTCGAGATCGTCCGAGGAGCGCGTGAATGCAGCGGGTACACGTGCTCTGATAGAGCCGGTAGCGTACCGTTAGCTAGCTACGTTAAACGTGCTTCGGTTACAATGCCTGAAGCGAAACGTCCTAAAGTGTGGCGATATTTCGCAAGGAAGGATCCCGATACCGCGGCGTGTAAAAACGCGTCAAACCTAAATATTATCCACCATCGTTTAAAAAAAAAAAAAAAAAATCCAAACGATACCCAACCCAGGTAACAGCACACCCATATGTGTTTAATTCATTACCCATCATCCATTGCTAGCACCCCTGGTCCGATCTCATCGTTCCCTCTCGGTCCATCATGCCCTCGTTCTCTGCTCACGTGTGCCAAAGCATTAACGTCTCTTCATTTTCTTCCTTCTTTCCCAAAGCACACTGAGTACATATCAGGCCATTCCTCCGATCTTGTAAGTGCATCCCGATGTGGAAAGCCTGCCTGTGTGTGTGTGTGTGTGTGTGTGTGTGTGTGTGTGTGTACGCGTGGCTGCCGACGGAATCTTACGAGTGTGCGCGTTGTGAGGCTTCGCTTGCATGAGCTCACGGCTTATCTGATGTTTGTTTTCGTGCACACAGACAGGACAGCGAGACAGATTTGAGATCTTGCGGGGTTCGGGGTCTGCTTGCATGAGCTCGTCTCTTATCTAAAGCCTCACGCTGATCCGGGTTTAGTTCCTCGGCGGCGTAACACGGTTCGCAGCGTGCTGCGATGCGGCTTATATCAGCCGTGCATCTGTTTCCGCTTTCCTGCTCCGCTCGCATCTGTTTGTTGTTGTTTTTATTTTTATTTTTTTGTCACGCCGTATTGTGTGTTGACCGTCACACGGAGACTCCGACATACACGTAGACGCTGTAACAGAGGCCGTTTACACGTTTGTCCGGGCGTCCGTGCTTAAATCTAAAAATCCGTCCTTTCCCAGCACTGGAAAGTATGTTCATGGGAAATCGAGTCGCGCCCAGGGCTGGATTATGTTTCTGGTCGCCCGGTGGCTTTGTGGACGTGTCCAGATCCCGTCGCGCGATCCAAGAGCAATGAAAAGTGTTGGCGGTGCGCGCTCCAGTGCTCACACAGGTCTCGTTAAAGGAGTGTAAGCGATAACGCGTTGACAGTGCTCGGGACGTTCCGTTGTGATTGGACGAAACGCAGCGGCGACTGGCGGCGTCCTGGCTGGCCTCGTGTTAGCGCACTTGTGTAATAAGATGCACCCCAGCGGCTCTGTTAACATGAGCACACACACACACACACGTCGAGGCTGTCGGAACAAGTTTAATGGTCTGGAGTAGTTGAATCGACATTTCATATGTACATTCGAAATACTCGTTAGTGGAACATCTAGTGTCACGCTCGCGTGACGTTGCGTTACGTACAGGTCGCCGATGTTCAGCAGGTGTTATAGGAGGCACTCGAAACCTCCGGGGTTGTGGGTTCGAATCCCGCCTCTGCCCTTTTGCACGTTCTCCCCGGGGTTTCCTCCAGGTACTCCAGTGTCCTCCCCCAGTCCACAGACGTGTGTTGTCGGCGTTTCCAAACTGTCAGCGACGCGTGCGATTGCGTCCTGGGCGTCCTCCGCCTCGTCCCCCGGGACATTCTCCCTGCGACCCTGTGTGGGATAAGCGCTACACGAAAATGGATGGACCTTCTCTGGTCTGTGATACGCACACAGTTGCTAACAAATGCACTTGAATCGAAGATGTTTAAATAAAGCTCGTCTGTCCTGGGAACTCTGGTCCTTACGGAAGGGGGCACGTTGCCAGACATTCCCAAACCCAATCGTCCTTCGTCGTGAGAATCGCCGTGAGAAAGACGACATGGACGGTGACGGGAGCTCAGGATCGAACCTGGAGCTGTGAGGAGGCAGCGCTACTCGCTCTGACACTGTAATTCAAATTCATCCCTAATACACGTAGTTATTACCATTCGTAGGATTCGCTCCTGTCACGCACACACACACACACTCCCCATGGCACGTATGGAATCATTGACGCGCTGCAGAATGCCGCGTCTCTCCGCTTACGGTGCTGCGTGACGTTCCCACACGAGCGCTGCACCGAGCCCTGGAGCGCACGGCGCTGCTCTAACAGCCGCGCTAAAATAATAACGTTCGCTCCGTGTTTGCTCCTCTGTGTACACCTTTTATCTCCAGGACTCCTTTCCTGCGCACGTGACTTTTGCACGTACGTACGTATGTACAAACAAAGCAAGCCAGACGTCCTCGACGATAGCCGCGCAGTCATGAGTACTTGATACGTTTTTTTAAGGGGGTTTTTTTTACGGTTGATGTAACACGTTCTGTTCCAGACTACAAACCCACATACACACACACACACACACACACGTCGCCTCCTGTGAATGTCTGAAAGTCCCCCCCTCCGTCGACGACGTGCTCTTGGCGGTCGGCGTGGAAACCTCGTCGACCTCCGGGCGAGACATAAAAAAAAAAGCAAATTAGAGAGGCCTGGATGTCGCCTTCAAATCATATCCTCCCCAATAAAGCAGAACAGGCCACTTTCACAGAGCGCCGGCCTGAAGAGACCGCCCGGAGCCCACACACTCCTTATGAGCTGCGACTGTCTCGCGATGCTGTTTGAACTCGGACTAAGTCGCAACGTGCTCCGACGTTGCCGCGCATGACTTCTCCGTGGCGTGCTGTGTGCACGGCCTGGCTTTGCTAGCTCTCCGAGTGCCATGTTGTGCATGTTCAGCCACGACCGTGTGCGCTGTAGCGTCTGTGTGCTGTATCACGGGAGTGCCGTGCCTCTCGACCGCTCTGTCACGAGCAGCCACGGCTCATCTTTTACGTCCAAGAAACTTTTATTTTTGTGTTTATGACTTTACACAGTATTTGATGCCACGATTTTATTTTGAGAGCCATCTGGCTTTTTTCACTTACACTTTCTGACCCTGACATGTAAAAAAAAAAATGCAGTGAAATACACACACACACACACACACACACACACAGGAAGCCGTTTTTCAGCATGGCCTGCTAAAGAACATTTATGCATAAGTACTTGTACGTGTGTGTGTATATGTATGTATGTTTATGTATATATATGTGTGTATGTATATGTGTGTACAGTACCCTCCAGAAATATTGGCACCCTTGGTGAATATGAGCAAAGAATGCTGTGAAAAATTGTCTATTGTTTAACCTTTTTTTTTTTTTGGTTAAATAAAAGTGTGCAACAATTATTAGCAGAGAAATATATTTGAAGTATTTTCCCATTGATATTTACATTTTTTTTTTTTTAGCACACCTGGGTGAGTCGGAACAGGAAATTGTTCAACCATGACTTCCTGTTTCACAGGGGTATAAATATGAGGTAACACACAGGTTAAATTCCCTTAGTCATTCATAATATTAAGGAATAGAGGTGTGATGTGCGGCAAAAGATTGTTGAGCTTCACAAAATGGTAAATGTGCACTTATATAGCGCTTTTATCCAAAGCGCTTTACACTGTGTCTCAAAATGGGGCGTGGCTATAAGAAAATTGCACAAGCGTTGAAAATGCCCGTTTCCACCATCTGGACAATAATGAAGAAGTTCCAGTCAACTGGAAATGTTATGAATCGACCTGGAATTGGACGCGTGTCTAAATCTTCTCAGCGCACTGTGAAGAGGACGGTTCGAGTGGACAAAAAATCTCCAAGGATCACAGCTGGAGAATTGTAGAAGTTAGTTGTGTCTTGGGGTCAGAAAGTCTCCAGAACTACAATCTGAAGTCACCTACAGCACCACAAGCTGTTTGGAAGGGTTTCAAGAAAAAAGCCTCTACTCTCGTCCAAAAACAAACTCGAGTGTCTTCAGTTGTCAGACACTACTGGACCTTCAAATGGGATCGGGGTCTATGGTCAGATGAAACCAAAATAGAGCTTTTTGGTAATAAACACCAGAGGGGGTTTTGGAACACACGGAGAGGTAGCCATATGGAAAAGTCCCTCATGCCCACGGTTAAATATGGAGGTGGATCTTTAATGTTTTGTGGCTGTTTTTCTGCCAGAAGACCTGGACATTTTGTTAGGATACATGGCATTATGGACTCTATCAAATATCAACAGATATTAAATGAAAACCTGACTCCCTCTGCCAGAAAGTTTCAAATGGACCGTGGTCGGATCTTCCAGCAGAACAATGATCCAAATCATACATCAAAATCGACACAGAAATGGTTTACTGACCACAAAATCAAGCTCCTGCCATGTCCATCACAGTATAGAGCAACGGTCTCCGATCCCTCGCCATGTATTCTCCAAACTCATCAGGTGTTATCGGAGAAGACTCAGAGCTGTTATCTTGGCAAAGGGATGTAGCACAAAGTATTGACTAAAAGGGTGCCAATAATTGTTGCACACCTATATTTAATCCTTTTTTTTTGTTGTTAAACCAGTGTTGTATTTGCGATTGTTTGACATCCATGAGAGCAGAGTATTTTTGTGAAACTGTGTGTGTGTGTATGTTTATATATATATATATATATAGAGAGAGAGAGAGAGAGAGAGAATGTAGTTTCCCCCACATTTATAAGGCCATGGGATGTTTTGTAAGGTGTGTTATTAGCGAAGTTGTTTTAAAGTCTGTGTGAAGAGTCTAAGAGTTAGACTCTGTTATGCTGCAGATGATTTCTTCTGATGTTCTTCACGTCAGGACTAATAAAGCTCACTGTAAAGCATGCGAGCACCTGAAGTTAAAGTGGGTATGTAGGGATCAGGGTTGCCCTGTTTTTTGACGTTGACCGAGAGCTGACACTTAAATGATCTCACACATACATCAAGTTATATGTCTATCTATATACATTTAAACCTAAGCTGAAATGTTTTATATATATATATATATATATCTATCCCTCAGGTCGTGAACGAATCCCCAAACTTGTGGTGTGATGCAGTTCCCTTCAGATTTGCCATTACTGCTAGAAATCCACGCTTTTATTTGGTAATGCTGTGGAGTGAGTTTCAAAAAAACTAAACATTTAGCAAATGAAAAGCGAAAGATTCGGGAAAGATATACGAGGTTTTAAATGAAATGAATTCTTAACTAATTTATTTCATTTTCACCCCACCGCACTTTTGTTTTATCTGGCAACCCTGATCTATTTTATTTAATACTGTTTATTATTTATAGGTTGTTTTTTTATTTTATTTAATTTAAACACTAACATAATTATGAACTCTTTTTAACTTTTTTAAATCCAGATACATACCAAATAAGGTGTGTTATTCAGGATAAGAATATAACCATGGTATTGTGGTTTTTAATCAAGTCTAATCTAAGAAAGCTCTCGAACGTTCCGCTGTTCGAGGGTTTTGAATTTAACCGAATGTTTAACTGTCGATTTTTGTCTGATTCTTTCCTTTGTTTCATGTTTTCAGTGCAGGAAAGCACCCAATCTTACACTGTTTATATTGTGGAATAATTTCAAAGGGTTTGAACGTCAAACTGCTTTCGGGTCATGGGGATGAATGGAGGACTTGAGGCAAGGGGCAGTTGGAGAACCATGGTTGTAGAGCACGCTTCGGGTCGTGTACCGCGTTTTGGTTTTGAAGACCCGGCGTCATTTTGCCTTCTGACTCCCGACTATGATTGCTGAAGGAACTCATACTTAATTTGGCATCAATTTAGCGTGCGTTTCTTTTCTGGATACAATTGGGTTGTTGTGATGTCATCGCTTTAAGTTGCAAGAAGGCATTAGTCCCTACACACACACACACACACACACACACACACACACACACAGTCTGACACTGCCCAGGCTCCTATTAGGCCACACAGTTGGCACTCGTGAGCCCGCTACAGAGCCAAACGCTTCTTTCATTCGTCTCCCATTAGAAAACCTGTTTTGCAAAACGCCGTGCTGTCCGACGGTAATCCTGAGCGCCGTCACTTTCCCAGAATGCTTCAGTTTCTGTAAGAGGGGGGGGGACTAGGCACTGGCACACATTTGTATCCAGCTGTCCTGCAGCGTTAACCTCCAACCCCGTCGCGTGTGTTGTGTTTAGGCTCACACGGCGGCTGCAGAGGCTCAGGCGAGCACCGAGCTGTCCGAGCGCATCAGCACCCTCGAGCAGGAGGTGAACCGCCACAGAGAGGATGCTGGGAAAGCCCAGGCTGAAGTGGACCGTCTGCTGGAGATCCTCAGAGAGATGGAGAACGAGAAGAACGACAAAGACCGCAAGATCAGTGAACTGGAGAGGTACACACACACACACACACACACACACACACATACAGCTAGTGACTGTGTACAGGACATGCATTTTGATCTCTCTGTACGTATTTTTAGAGCGTTTATGAAATTCTGTGTGTGTGTGTGTGTGTGTGTGCGCGTGTGTAAGATTGACGTCTGTGAGTAAACGTGTATCTGTATCAGATCCTCCAGGTGCACGTTAAGGCTGTCCGAACAAGTTTTACTGTTCAGACACCGTTCCAGTTAAACTTTATTCGCTCGAGTAGTTGTCATGGCGACGAATTCATGCCGCGCCCACAGTGTACAGAACGATGACCGATATGAGGAGAAAAAAATCTGTTTTGTTACCTTGTCTAAGAATTTTTTCTTCAACAGCACTTTTTAATTATTATTTTTTTTAAACAGCTCTCTGAATAAATAGTTTAGTGCCAAAGTTTGCACACCCCTTTGGAGAAAGACCGCAGCAAGGCATTTTAGGTGCGTTCGTTTTTTCCTCTTTAACCCCCGAGACGTTCACACTCGGCTGTATCCGACGCAGAACCGGCGTCTAAATCTCCGGCTAATTCTCCGAATCCCAGAAGCACGTCGCGGCCCCTGTACAGCTTTGTGTTCGACTCCGAATCGCAGCGTGGGCTCGCGTTTGTGGAATATCTGCTTTCCCTCGCAGCTCTCGGTAATGATGTGCGTTTTAGCCCTGCAGGGACGGCGTTCGTGCTGCTGCGAGCGCATGCTGGATGTGTGTGAGGAACCGACCGCAGCGTTTCAGACTTGCAGAACACTTGCTGTTTTACATGCCCTCAGACTTGCACAGCATGCACCGCCTGGAGAATATACACGTGTCTTCATCTGCCTGCGTCAGCAACAGCATCTGCCTGCGTGCGTTCGTTTGAGACTGATGTTTGTCTCGTTCCTGACGTTTCTGCTGATCGTAAGCACAGAGGAGGATTCTGAAGGGACACACAAAGCTTTCCGACCTCGCTGAATCGAAACACTCCAGCGAAGCTTTTGCGTTGTGCTTAGGGACGCCGTCTCGTAGGAAGACCTCCGTATCACTCTCAACAGGTTTTCTGTTAGGATTGCCCTGTACGTAGCTGCGTCCATCTCGGTTTCCCAATCCCTACCGATGATGATGGATAAACATCCTCACAACACGATGCTACCTCCACCATGCTTCACTGTCTTCGTATGATGAGTAACGCTCGATTTCTGCCAAACGCTTCCTTTAAGTGACGATGTTCTAAGCTGAATCGGTGTTCTGGATGCAGCACGAGGTGGAACACATCTGAAAAGTCATCCAGCCGTTTCCGCCTCCATTTCTCCTGCCAGATTCAGCAACAAAGCATTGCCTTTGAAATGCTCTACCATCATCTATGCGGATTTAGTTTTGGAAGCGTACGGTAGTATGCAGAAGCGGAGATAATTACCCCTGAAATGTGGAATCCTCGCAGGAGAAAGCACGCAGGAGGATCATCTACTGCATCAAAAGCCTCTTGTGTGTTTAGATGGCGCCGTCACAAGCTCGCACGTCTTGACACACGGTTGTTGTGACAGTTTCTCAAGCATCTCCAAGTCGGCAGATCGAAGCTCGTGCTCTGTGCTATTGTTCTCCAGCTCATCTCCTCAGTCAGGATTAGCCGCCTGTCTTTCCCCGAGCCCGTGCGGGAGAAAGTCAAACTTCTGGCTGCAGATCAGTGGCGCGGAGGCCGTCCTGATTTAAATCCCGCCTTCAGACACCAGTGAACAGAACGTAGTTTGAACTGGGGCAGTGGAATATTTCTTTATCAAAATGTGATGGCAATTACTGAGGCTTGAGAGGATCTCTGTCACGGGCGGATGAGCGGAAGCTCGGAGTGTGAACGAAGAGCAGACGAGCGAATATAAAAGAGAGACAAAGAGCTGAACGAGAAAAGCTGACGATCGACACTCCAATGAGAGACGTTTATTCCGCTTTCCCTTTCGAGCTGAAGACGAACCTAATGATTATGACTAATTAACACCGTTTTTGTAGAATATTCCAAATCTATGCAAACCAGTTGCCATATTTTATTAAAAATGTATCGATCCAGCAGCTTAATGATGAGTTCTGGTTCTGGTTCAGGTCGTGAACGCCGACTCTTTTCAGTTTAATCGTATGTCAAACCCTTCTCGTATCCCTCCGTGTGTTAATATATTGTCACTGACAGACTGTTTCTGCTGCTAATAATAATAATAATAATAATAATAATTAATGCTAACCTTGCTCATGCTGTGTCTGTTCTTCCCTTCTGTCTTCTCTTTTCTCTCTCTCTCTCTCTTCTCTTTTCTTTTTGTTTTTTTTCCTTCCTCCCCTTGTGTTTATTTAACTTTACACTGGAACACTGACTCATCTCCTCAGTTTGACTTCAAGGTTAGTACGCCTGCTTCCCTTCACTATCTCGCACCGTTTCGGTTTTTTTCTTTTTTTTTCTTTCTTCCTTTCTTTCATAATCGTTACAGATTAAAATCGTGCCGCTCGGAGTCGGCTTATCCGCATCGCTGAGGAAGGAGGCCGTCCGAGGGCATGCGTGTGTGTGCGCGCGTGTGTTTAAAGGCAGATTTATGTTTGCCGTCAGCTACGCGTAATCAAGATGGCCGCCGCGCATATCCTGCTGCCGCTTGTGGACGTCCGAGGAACGTGTCCGAGGTCGGTATCGCAGGCGGTATAGTCCGACGTGACGCCGTGTCCGCTACTGACTAAACAAACGAACACATCGCATACTTGTGTATGATTCTAGGTCGTTATTGAGTACGAACACCTAACGGGTTTTAGTAAAATGGCAGATGGCAGAACGATTCAAAGAGAAACGGAGCGTTGGTTTAACGCCGCTGTGCGTGAAACGGCTAGACGTCGCAGATAAGAAATGAAGGCCTATTTATGTGCCTGTATACTGGCTCTATCCCAGTGTACTGATATTTCACTGACATCATAAGGATTGGGGGGGGGGGGATCTCACAGTGCTCCAGAACACCCACCACACACCAGCTATTAGTGGAGAGGAGAGAGTGTTGGGGATTATTAAGGGGCTGTGATGGAGAAGGGTCAATGGGGGAATTTGGCCTTTTATATAAACCTGTGGATGTTCTGTATAGCCAGAACTTCCCTGAGACCTGCTGTTATAGAAAACCAGCACTTTCTGACCAATCAGAATTGAGCAGTGCTGTGTTTTCTTTCATTAATTAATTAATTAATTACATTTTTTTTTTTTTTTACAAGCTTCTTGATTTAAAAAGGAGATTCATCCTCATCTCTCTACACGTAATCGCGTAAACATTTTCCAGAGCGATTTCTCCGCATCACCCCCTTCGTTCTGTACTACTGACTAACAGCTGCAGAGATGGGCGGCCATTTTGCGTTCAGGAATGGGCCACCTAGCCCCGCCCTCTCAAAGGTACCTTTTTGATCTTGCGAAGGAGCTGTTCGGTGAGCGCGGGGAAAAATAAAAGAGCCTGGCGTGACGTCCGTGCAAACGGTGAGCGTGAGAGCTTCACAGCCTCTAACTAGAGTGTAAAGATCGTCACCAGTCGCTCGTCCCGCGTCCTGTGCGTGTGCTGCCGGGGCGTCTGGCGCCGGCGTCTCCTTCCCTTCTCACCTGGATCACAGCACTCGGTGTGTGCTCGTCTCTCGCGCTCATTATTTCATCTTCTTTTGTTAGACCGGAGGCTTGACTTCTGCTGCTGTACCCCACGCAGAAAAAGGGGCCTGTGAGGGTTTTCGACAGAGCACTCCATGTTTTGTTGCCTTAAAAAAATAACTTGTGTTGCATTGAAATCAATTTTCTTCAGCAGTGTTTCAGAAACCTGTGAGAGCTGGAGTCTGGAGTTAATCTACAAATAGCTGACAGTAAATAAGTGCACTGATCACTGAAGTGTGACTGCTCTCTCTCTCTTTCTCTCTCTCTCTCTCTCTCTCTCTCTCATATCCCCCTTTCTCTCTCTGTCACTCACACACAGTCTGTTACTCTCCCTCACCCCCCTCCTCTCTCTCTCTCTCTCTCTCTCTCTCTCTCATATCCCCCTTTCTCTCTCTGTCACTCACACACAGTCTGTTACTCTCCTTCACCCCTCTCTCTCTCTCTCTCTCTCTCTCCCTCCCTTTCTCTCTCTGTCACTCACACAGTCTGTTACTCTCCCTCACCCCCCTCCTCTTTCTCTCTCTCTCTCTCTCTCTCTCTCATACCCCCTTTCTCTCTCTGTCACTCCCACAAATCTGTTTCTCTCTCACCCCCTCCTCTCTCTCTCTCTCTCTCTCTCTCTCATATCCCCCTTTCTCTCTCTGTCACTCACACACAGTCTGTTACTCTCTCTCACCCCCCCTCTCTCTCTCTCTCTCTCTCTCTCTCTCTCTCTCTCTCTCTCTCTCTCTCTCTTTCTCTCTCTCTCTCTCTCTCTCTCTCATATCCCCTTCTCTCTCTGTCACTCACACACAGTCTGTTACTCTCCCTCACCCCCTCCTCTCTCTCTCTCTCTCTCTCTCTCTCTCTCTCTCTCCTTATCCCCTTTCTCTCTCTGTCACTCACACACAGTCTGCTTACTCTCCCTCACCCCCTCCTCTCTCTCTCTCTCTCTCTCTCTCTCTCATATCCCCCTTTCTCTCTCTGTCACTCACACACAGTCTGTTACTCTCCCTCACCCCCCTCCTCTCTCTCTCTCTCTCTCTCTCATACCCCTTTTCTCTCTGTCACTCAACACAGTCTTTCTCTCCCTCCCCCCCTCCTCTCTCTCTCTCTCTCTCTCCTCTCTCTCATATCCCCCTTTCTCTCTCTGTCACTCACACACAGTCTGTTGCTCTCCTCCCCCCCTCCTCTCTCTCTCTCTCTCTCTCTCGCTCACACACACACACACACGCGCACACACACAGTCTGTTACTCTCCCTCACCCCCTCCTCTCTCTCTCTCTCTCTCTCTCTCTCTCTCTCATATCCCCTTTCTCTCTCTGTCACTCACACACAGTCTGTTATTCTCTCACCCCTCTCTCTCTCTCTCTCTCTCTCTCTCTCTCTCTCTCGCTCACACACACACACACGCGCACACACACAGTCTGTTACTCTCTCTCGCTCTCTCATCCCCCTCTCTGTGTCACACTCTCTCACACACACACAGTCTGTTACTCTCTCTCATTCCCCCTCTCTCCTTCTCTCTTCTTCTCATTCATTTCCCCCACTCTCTCTCCCTCTCTCTCTCATTCCCCCTCTCTCCTTCTCTCTCTCCTTCTCTCTCTCCTTCTCATTCATTCCCCACTCTCTCCTCTCTCTCATTCCCCCTCTCCTTCTCTCTCTCCTTCTCATTCATTTCCCACCACCCACTCTCTCTCTCTCTCTCTCTCTCTCTCTCTCTCTTATATCCCCCTTTCTCTCTCTGTCACTCACACACAGTCTGTTACTCTCTCACCCTCTCACTCTCCCTTCATCACTCACACACAGTCTGTTACTCACTCTCATCCCCCCTCCTCTCTCTCTCTCTCTCGCTCTGTCACTCCACCATACACACGCGCACGCACATACAGTCTGTTACTCTCTCTCCTTCTAATTCATCCCCTCCCTCCCTCCTCTCTCATATTCCCCCCTCTCTCCTTCTCTCTCTCCTTCTCATTCATACTCCCTCCTCCCTACGTCCTTCTCTCATTCCCCCTCTCTCCTTCTCTTTCTCATTCTCATTCATTCCTCCCCTCTCTCCTTCTCTCTCTCCTTCTCATTCATTTCCTCCCTCTCTCTCCCTCTCTCATTTCCCCCTCTCTCATTCTCTCTCTCTCCTTCTCATTCATTTCCCCCCCCCCTCCTCTCTCATTCCCCCCCTCTCCCTCCCTCTCTCATTCCCCCTCTCTCCTTCTCTCTCTCCTTCTCATTCATTCCCCCCCCTCTCTCCCTCCCTCTCTCATTCCCCCTCTCTCCTTCTCTCTCTCTCCTTCTCATTCATCCCCCCCCCACACACTCTCATTCTCTTCCCTCTCTCTCTTTTTCGGTCTCAAGTTCGAGATCAGGTTCAAAGTGTGCTTTATCGGCATGACACTCTTAACAATGTTGCCAAAGCAAATGAATATAAAATTGATGTAGACAAACAATAACAACAAATAAAGGAATGGGAAAACAATAATGAATAAAATACACATTCAACATGAATAGACATTAATTAAATTAACAGATGTAGTACAGAAAGATATGCAGTATTGAATAAAATATTATAAATGACCCCCCTTTTTCTTCTCTCTCTCTCTCTCTCTCTCTCATACTTTGGGATTAAGGGTAATGAAAACAGTAGATGTTTGCATTTGTTTGGAGCCTTAATATAAAACCTTTATTACATTTCAGCTATCGTTATCTAATATCGTTGTGTATATTGTCGTGTGACGTTACTCGGCAGACACATTCGGACATTTTCCCCATGAGGCCCTCGGAAACGAACGGTGTTTGTAAAGTGTAAGATTTTACACTTCATCGTACGCCTCTTTTGGCATATTTTACAGTACATTCCGGCGTAATTCGGCGTTCCAACACGGCGCTCCAACACAAAGGTTGACGGGTCTGACGCAGTCTTTGAAATATTTCTTTTCTGTTATTTCCACCTCTGCGGTTCTTCTGAATTCCTCCGCCTTGGGGCGCAGGTACTTGTAGAACATATACTTTTGAGAGAAGGCGCCATGGTTTAAAAATAATCTTTAAAGAGAATACGACTCGTTTTACGACGGGTGCCAATAATTCTGCAAGGCACTTTAGGGCTCCCATCGTGTGTAACTTGTTAACAGTCATACAGACGGAAGGATCACGGGTCGAGATTCTCACTCTGTACCAATCCTCAGGGTTTAGGATGTGCGTGTAAGTGTGTGAAGATGGATCTGAGGGGCATCTCGGCGTGTTTACCGTCTCCGCAGGGTTTCTGGTTAGTTTAGCGCAGCGCGAGGCTGCGTGATTAATTTTATTAGTCAGAGAGGCAGGGGGCAGTCGTCCAGCAGAATCTCTTCACGCGCTGCTGCTCACACAGATGAGAACGGACAGATGTTGGCATGTAGTGCCGTATGTAAAGGGGCGCCCCATCGCGCACCTGGCCGCAGACCTTGACACAATTTCGTCTTGGCAGCTCTGAAGTCCGGCTCTGTCAGTTTCAAATAGCACCACTTACCGCAGACGGAGCTGCTAATATCAGGGCTTTTGGTTTTCTTGTACCGTAGCTGGCAGAACATGCAGCAACACCACAGAGCTGCTATATTATTTTTTTTTTAATAATGTACAAAACAGTGTTACTGTGAATGCAGACTTTAATGTACTGGAAGACACACTATTAGTATCACATTAATACAGTTGCGATCGAAATGATTCGACCCCCCCACCGCAGATCAGGTTTATCGTCAGACCTGACAGCTAGTTGTCTCGGGCACACCGGATGTGACTATTCAAGGGCTTCATTAGTTGCACCAGGTGTGCTTGAACTGGAACACATGAAATACCTGGGCTGACTCGGGGTAGAAAATATATGAAATACCTGGACGGGGCAGAAAAAGGAAGGTGTCAACGTCTGCAAGCAGATTTCTGAGAAAGCAGGTTGTGAAAAACCCTCGAGTGACTGCAAAAGACCTGCAGCAAGACTTGGTGATAACAGGTACTGAGGTTTCAGTGAGCACAGTAAAGCACGTACTAAACACAGAAGGTTTCCATGCCAGAACTCCAAGATGTTCACCACTACTGACCCAAAAGCACAAGAAAAGTTGCCTTAGAATCATATAAATAAGAGACAGAAGTTTTAGATTCTGTTCTGTGGAGCGAGGAAACAAAACCGGAACTTTTCAGCACGATGGATCAGCGGTATGTCTGGAGGAAGAAGAATGAAGAAAGAACACTCTGTCCACTCTCAAGCATGGTGGTGGCTCGGTGGTGCTCTGGGGCTGCTTTACATTCTCTGAGACTGGAAACCTGCAGCGTGTGGAAGGCAAGATGAGTTAGGGTTATTATCAGGAAATCCTAGGAGAAAGTGTCTGTGAGGAAGCTGAAGCTTGGGCGTCATTGGACCTTCCAACAGGACAATAATCCCAAGCATAATTCAAATTCCACCAAGGTTGCAGAAGAACTCCTGGAAGATTCTTCAGGGCCATCACAGTCACCTGACTCGAACCCCATAGAAAATCTCTGCTGGGATTTGAAGAAGACGCTTACAGCACACAAACCCAGGAATATTACTGAACTGGAGGCCTTTGCTCATGAGGAATGAGAAGATTCCTCAGGAACGCTGCCAGAAGCTGGTGTCTGGCTCTGCATCACGTTTGCAGCAGGTCATAACAGCAAAAGGAACTCTACTAAGTATTGAAGATGCTCGCCACGAAGGGGCTGAATCATTTTGAGACTGGAGAAATCATCATAAGTTGCATTTTCAGTTGAATTTGTGGAAACCACTTGAAGCATTCGTTACTTGTTACCACGTGTTGTGCTGGATGATGATCTTTTTTTGCCAAAGAGCATGGAGACTTTCACACTCTAATACACCGATGCACAGATTGATGAGCACTACTCGTTTATTAAGTGCACCTATGAGGGTTTTTCAAATATTACCCCACATGTAGTGTGTTATATACGGAGCTGTTTGCGAACGTAAAAAAGTCTGCAAAGTTTCAAAACTCAAACGGAGTTATCGACTCTGAATCGACTCTGAACAGCTGAATCGAGTCGTGAGCGATTCCAGACTTTACCTCCTGTACTAACCTACGTAGGTTTGAAACAATAAACCCCGCCTCTGGTCTTCATCGGCTGCTCGCTGACAGACAGGAGCTGAAACTCGTTACGGTGGTGGGCGTTTCCTTTTCAGCACACACTGACCGCGCTAGACCAATCACGGCAGAGTATGCTCTCTGAAAGGAGAAGTTTAGAACGAATCATTTAAGGAGTCGTTTGTGACACGGGGGGCGGGGGGTGGTTTTAAAAGCTTAAATGCGTCTCGTGTATTCTCTCTAGATGAGACCAGAATTCATAGACGGTGTTTCTGTTTTTTTTTTTCTTTCGACTTTAGGCCACGCCCACGTCTGGATAAAAATTTGGAGCACTATCATTGTGTTACAGCCCTAACTGCACTGAACTAAGCGGAGAGGAGTAAACCAAACACTTTCCCCTTCACCTTTTTTTATTGTGTGTGTGTAATAATCGATGAGATTTGACCAGCCGAGTCGACTCCACGCTGTTGGATTGCGAAAGTGTGCATAATGGCACACAGCGCCGTCAGCACATTAGTGGGGTTTTTAGTGGTTTTCTGTTTTCTAGCCTGCACAGCTCATACGAGCATGATTGATTTATTTTTCTTCCTCCGTGTACACTCGGTGTGCGTTCGTCTCGGGTCTGCGACCCCGCTACAGTTCAGTGTTCTCGTGCGTTCGCCTGTAATCGGGCCGCGGCCCGTAACGAGCTCTCCTCTCCGGCGAAGCAAAACCCAACACGCGCTTCGATTCGAACGAAATAAAACGCGTGCGTGGAAATGTTCCTAAACACACCCGGCCCGCGTCGCTCCGGCAGTTTTCACGTCGAGGACCTGGGTTTTATTTCTTTTTCTACGAGGTATTTACCCC
>CM022766.1:21944223-21984223 GCA_012411365.1 Ameiurus melas | reverse complement strand
TTTCACCAAGCTGCAGTTGTCTTTTTTGATTTGTTTTCACTACCAGAATCATGACAAACAAATAAAAGCACTATCATTTCATTTCTTTTTGTCATCATATCGGTTTTCCACAGAGCGTGTTTATATGACCTGTAGAGCCCTGGTGCGTTTAGATACAGTGTTGGTTAGCGGTCTATTAGAGCAGTGGTTCTGAACCAGGGGGGCGTGGAGAGAGCGGGACGGGGCGGGAATTTTTTCGAGAAAAACACAGACAGGACATCATTTGGGTTCTCGGTGTATTTTATTGCTTTTCAAATAGAATGTGCATAAATGAAAATCTCCGCGTTCTCTCTCTTCCTTTGTGTTTTCTTTTTTCCGGGGAGAGGCGGAGCTTAGCCTGACTTTTATCTAGCGGTCATTGCAGACCAGTGTTGCCAACTTAGCGACTGTTCAGACCGCTTTAGCCACTCCAGTTCTGTCCTGCAAGCGCAAGGTCTTGCTTTCCGTCTGCACTCGCACCTCTCTCAGTGTCTAGTCTGTTCAGTGAAGGGCTGAGAGCTGGGGTTTAACGGTGTCCTGGATAACGAGACACGCCCTTCGTCCCAATTAACATCATTCATATGAGAATGTTTTTAGAATATAAAATATATAAAAAAACAAACAAACAAAAAAATATATATATACACTTACATACACGCACATATACACACACAGATGTGTGTGTGTGTGTGTATGTGTTATATATATATATATATATATATATATATATATATATATATACAGTATCTCACAAAAGTGAGTACACCCCTCACATGGAAAAACACACCTCCAAGACGACCACTGCCTTGTTAAAGAAGTTGAGGGTGAAGGTGATGAACTGGCCAAGCATGTCTCCAGACCTAAACCCTATTGAGCATCAGTGGGACATCCTCAAACGGAAGGTGGAGGAGCACAAGGTCTCTAACATCCACCAGCTCTGTGATGTCATCATGGAGGAGTGGAAGAGGACTCCAGTGGCAACCTGTGAAGCTCTGGTGAACTCCATGCCCAAGAGGGTTAAGGCAGTGCTGGAAAATAATGGTCCCCACACAAAATATTGACACTTTGGGCCCAATTTGGAAATTTTCACATTTTCACTTAGGGATGTACTCACTTTTGTTGCCCGCGGTTTAGACATTAATGTCTGTGTGTTGAGTTATTTTGAGGGGACAGCAAATTGACACTGTTACACAAGCTGTACACTCACTACTTTACATTGTAGCACAGTGTCATTTCTTCACTGTTGTCTCATGTAAAGATATCATCAAATATTTACAAAAATGTGAGGGGTGTACTTACTTTCGTGAGATAAAGTATGTGTGATGTGTATATATATATATATATATATATATATATATATATATATATGTATATACTGGATGTATACTGTATATATGTGTGTGTGTATATATATTTCAGAGAGCATATTACGTATAGTTTACATAAATTATTTCCCATCAAAATGTGATTGAATTGCTTCTACTTTTGAAGTCGACCGTAAACACGTTTCTAATTACTAGTGTGAATTACGTCGAGTGAGCGTGATCGATTCACGCGGTATTAACGTGACCCGAGTACGTTATCAACTCTCGCGAGGGTGTCAGTACAGCGGCGAACGTTGCCGTCTCTCAACACCAGCGATCCAGGTTTGAGTCTGAACTTCGAGCCCTTTTATTCAGGAACTACGTGGTCATGAATTGTCCTAATGTAACCCCATTCAATCACATGGAACCAATGAAGGCATTTGAATTGTTATTTCGATAAGCGTTGACACTGTGACAGGGTATAAAAGCTATGCAGTACTGTACAACCATAGGATCCTGAAATATGCCATATATATATACCCCCCAAAAAAAAACCCAAAAAAAACCAAACAAACCCCAAGGACTGTAGATATCCATTTCTCTAGCACATGCATATATGTATGGCCTGTTCTAGTTGTTCAGGTTTCATTTTGATCCACACAGTGATACTTCTGTCGACCGCCATCCACCGTAAGAGCCAGGAGGCTGTGGCTTTCTCCAGCTACTCATTAAACACAGACTTGACGGTGCTCCGATTGCTAGTCCAGAAGAATGATCAGGTGTTGGAGGCATAATGGCTTGGCTCGTAGTCACCTGTCCTTGTTTGGGATCACCTTGTCATAGTTTAATCATGCTGGAAACTCACCCGACACTTTTGTAATGCATCCCGAGAGATTCTACTTCTCTACTGCCTGTTTTTTTTTTTTCTTTTTTTTCTTTTTTTCTTCTCCACACTGTTTTTCAACCCGTCCTCGTCGTAGATGTAGATATCTACGGTCCTTGAGGAGCAGTAGGTAGTCGCACATTATGTGAGCCTTGTCTGTTGCGTCCTACAGAGCGCTTCATCATTACCTTTTCGTCTTCGGTGTCCGGTTTGCTTGGGTTGCCGCGTTGTTGTTGTTGTTGTTATTATTCATCGACCGATGCGTGTTGGCTTGGTTACATCTCCATCTGCTCGGTGTATGGCGGGAGATCAGGTTTCCTCGATCGTGTCTGTGATTAGTAACTCCTCTGGCCACGATGCTGTGAGAACAGAATTCAAACGACGCGGTCATGTAAACATTAAGACACTCGTAACAGGCCTACGACGCGCTTCTCAACGGAGCTTAGCGGCTACGGAATCTGTTTCCTGTTTGCCGTAAACGAAACCGTCCCACCATCTGCAAATACGTTTGCTTTTGGATGTTTTTCCGAGTCCCGTCATCCCCCCCCCCTTTTTTTTGTCATCCTTCAGCACCTGGAGAGGGGGAGTAATGAAAAAATTCCACAGCTAAGCAAAAAACAAAAATGTTGCTGTTTATTCTCAGCGACTCTTGAGATGAAATTTGTTTCTCGTACAAGCATTGACTTGTGAGTCTGTTTATAGTGTACATTTCCTCCGCTCATGTTCTGTAAGTGTTCTCTGACCACGTTTGTGCGTTTTGCCTCCGCTCCTTTCAGGCAGATGAAGGACCAGAGCAAGAAGGTAGCCACTCTGAAACACAAGGAGCAAGTGGAGAAGAACCGGAATGCGCAGCTGATGGAGGAGGCTCGCAAGCGGGAGGATAACATCAACGAAAGCTCTCAGCAGATCAAGGTAATGCTAGCACTCACGAGTCAAATGAAGGCCAAGTGAGTCAGTACATATGACACATTTGAATTGAATGCTTTCCCATTCATGTTTTCTTAAACGTTTTGGATTATTAATACATATATATATATATATCTCTCTCTTTAACCAACCCTTCTCTCCAAATTTGGTCATGACCCACGCGCTTGTTCTTTCCTCTTCACATGACTACAAACCAAGGACGAAGGAGGCTAGCACGTGCTTCTTCTGAGACACGTGAAGCCACCTAATCATTTGAGGCTTGGAGGACAGCCACTTCCATACACATGACCTCACACACACCCACGATTGGTCAGTGTCACTCTAATCGACAGAGGATAGCGTAATGCTACGCTTTCTCTGACTTGTGGCCACGGAAGGTTATGGCATCACCCGGATTTTAACTTTGATTCGATCTTGTGGTGAACTCTTCGACCGTCAGGCCACCCAGAAGCTGCCGGCTGATGATTTCGGACTGATTTTACTTCGGTTTAGAACTGGGTGCTGTTTGGGGTGGTGACGACAAATGTTATTGAAATATATAAAGTTTTGTTAAGTTGGGAATCATTTTTGTCATATAAAAGTTTGCTTTATTACTGTTTGTTACGATAGGACCATATGTTTTCTCTGAAAGCACGCGCTTTTTTTCTTTTTTCTTTTCTTTTTTTTTTTTTGCTCAGACTCTTGTTTGAAAAAAAAAAAAAAAAAAATCTCTCGCATTAGGGTTTTTTCAGAACACGTTTATTCACTTTGCACTTTTTGTTTGTTATTTCCCATTCAGCACATCCTCATCTAGCAATAGCAAATGGTTTTGATTTGATCGAACCTCACAGATTCGGGGCATGTTGTTTAACGTTAAATATCAGACACCAGCTCTACAGAAAGTCCGATCTTTTATAGACAGCCTGTTTTTAATTCATTCCAAAAGGCCTCCGGACAAAAAAAAAACTACGCCCTTAACTTGCTCTACTTTAGTGTCTACCCCCCTCTTCAGGCCTCTCGGTCACTCTTTCACTCCGCCTCTCTTTTCATATTTCCAGTGTCCACATGTCAACTCTTCTTTGTTTTGATTCGAGTTCATTTTCTTTATTCTCCGCAATGGGGTTGCTATGTTATTAGACTCTCACCTGAGGTATCGTCAGCTTGTGTGTCCTTTTGTGTGCGCGAGTATACGATACAGCCTCGGACTAACTCGTATGTGCGTTAGGTCTCCAGGTTCCTTTATGAGATCATGTTGCTACAGAGGCCACATTGTGGCTTTCTTCACCCCACTCTGTGCATTCTGATGCACCCACACGGTGGGCCTTTTTAAGGGGGAGGAAGATGCTTGAACCAGTGAAAGCCTTCTCCATCCAAGACTAGCAGCCACTACCTCCCGCTTAGAGACACCACACTTAAGTCCTGAGGCAAAGCGAGAACTGGAATAAGACAGGGCTGTTGGAGCTAGCCTCTGCACGGTATTTGCCTAAATGAGGGTTGTGTTTTGAAAAGAGGTCCAATTATTTCAGATGACTGGCATGTTCACTGCATTGGTCTGACAGATCATTTGGACAAGACAGACTGAAAGAGGTCACCTCAGGACGTCACTTAGGGGGCCACAGAGCAATAACCCTCTTGTTTCCTGTCTCTCCGCGCTCAGAAAAAGGGGTTTTTCTAATTAGGGGTCTTGATGAGGTGATACAGGGGTCAAGCCTTGAAGCGAGGTGGTCATGTTTAGGGCTATTAACTTTAGAGAAGGTAAAACGGTCAGGCAGAGTGCCGCCATGTCTGACCCTGAGGCGCAATATCTGTTCCTCTCAGGAAGTCTGGGGGTTTTTGTAGACGCCCGGGTTGTTCTTCCCGAACAAGCAATGTTCTGGACAAATCGGTCCTCTGATTTAATCTCGCCCAGATCACGTCAGCATGCCGAACACATGGACTTGCATGTGAAGGAACAAGCCAGAAAGAAACCCATCAAGAAGAGAGGAATTTAGGAGCAGTGCTTCACAAAGTCTTTCTCTGACACATGGATCTGGCCCTCTTGAATCACCATCTTCTTCATCTACGGAACACGAGACATTTTCCATCACAAAACTCTCTCTCGCACACACGGGGAGCGAATCATTAAACCGTCCTTCTCTTTCCCACAGTTTTAAATATTGACAGAATGAAGTCAAGACGTTCGTTTTGGGAGTGGGGATGACCGTTAAAATAACGAAGGATAGTAAATGCCTGCTTCAGAGCGTAGCATGAAACCGGAGCATTTTACTGTGCAGTCTCACTGTAGGCTGAAGTGGCAAACCACATGGTTTCCATCAAGTTTTGTCACCAGAGGGCCCTGGTGCAGCACTGCAGAAGAAGAGTAAAGCGAATGCCGATGGAGAGACAGAATATAAGTAGGTTTTCACAGTATACAGAGAGATATAGTGAGGTCACATTGACTAGTAATTACTTTTCAATAACACCAGTGCAGTCATTTTAACAATGCTTATGCCGATTAGATTTTGGAATTGGTCCCAACAGGGTCAAGGTCAGATGTTTTGAAATAGTTTTTCTTCAATAGGTTCCTTCCTGTTTTGACGTATATTGTAAGGGTATTTAAGGCGTTGGAATTAGTAGCTAGAAGAACTAGACTTGTTGGCAGTGGAGACGTCCAGTGTTGAGTTCTAGTTGTTTCAGTCCACGTTTGAAAACAGAAGGGACTTGGCTGTTTGTTTAGTCGGGGCAAGTTTATTCTACCACCAGGGAGACAGTACAGCAACGAGTCCTGATGCTAATCCATCTTGTGTCTTGAAGGGAAGTGGGGTGAGTTCAAGCCATCCTTGCGGATTTGGAAGATTTGACGTACGGTTCAGGATTTCGACATTGCCATCAGGTCCGTTTTGGGCTTTGTAGGCACGCGTTTTACGTTTATGGAGTCGTGGAGTGAATTTAAGGATATTGAAGGCCGTCTGTATCGGACCACTATAGTCTAGCTGTAAGGACCTAATGACTCGTACGAGGTGCACGCTGCATTAATCAGATCTTGATATGACAAAGGACTAAACAAAAACCTAAACGGCCTCTTGGAGAGCAATGGTCGAATCCTCCTGATGTTGTATGGCTGTGCCTTTTCTGTGAAATTACATTCGAGTACTTAATGTAATATTTATACACACGCACTGCAAAGAAAGGGGAAAAAAACATCACATAGGTAATGGTAGAAACACTGGAGTTAATGAAGCTGAAGTGCTTGGGGTGGGTTGTGGCTTTATGGGCCTGTTTAAGGATGTGGATATAAAAGAGTCAAGCGAAAGCTTTTTACGACTCACTGGGAGAGTGCTGCTGCTTTAATGTGAGGAACAGGGGGTACTACTTTCTCTGGGATCTTTTTCCACCCGAATTGCCTTTTTATTTTCTACTCCATGGCCCAAAATTTGCTGCCTTAGAAAGAAAAAAAAGAAAAGAAAAAAAATCTATAGTTAGCTTGGAGCAATTATCACCTGGTGTTGTGTTGTGGGAGGTGGGAATGCCGTGTGTACATGTTTACGATAGAGAGGTTTTCATTTGTGCAGGGGTCTGTGTGTACACCACATGGATGTGCTCATTTATGTACACGAAGCTGGTTGGTAACCCATCTTTACCTTTACGGCTTTTACAACCCCAGTTCCAAAAAGTCGGGACACAGAATGCAATGATTTGCAAGTCTCGTAAACCCGTACGTTATTCACAAAAGAACATGGAACGCGTATTGAAGGTTTGAACCGAGGAAATGCACCGTTTTAAGGAACAAATGAGGTCGTGTCAGAAATGTTGGATCGGAAAAGTAAGTGGTAGTAAAAAGAAACAGCTGGAGGTTAATTGGGAACAGTCAGTAAGATGATTGGGTATAAAAAGAGAATCTTAGAGAGGCGGAGTCTCTCAAAAGTAAAGATGGACAGAGGTTCACCAATCTGCGAAAAACTGCGTGTTCAATTTGAGGAACAATTTCAGAATAATCTTCCTCAACGTAAAATTGTGAAGACTATGACTATCTCATCATCAACAGTACATATCATCATCATCAAAAGAATCTGGAGAAATCTCTCTGCGCAAGGGAGAAGGGTGAAAATCTACATTGCATCTCTTATCGGCTCTTCTCATCTCTAAAGCAGGCATTTTTAAAAAACACCTCCAGAACTCATTGTCTGTGAACACAGTTCGCCGTGCCATCCAGAAATGCTGGTTAAAGCTCCATCATGCAAAGACGAAGCCGTATGTGAACACGGTCCAAAAACGCCGTCGTCTTCTCTGGGACGAAGCTCATTTAAAATGGACCGAGACAGAGTGGAAAACTGTTCTGTGGTCAGACGAATCCAAATCTGACATTCTTTTGGGAAACCATGGACGCCGCGTCTTCTAAACTAAAGAAGAGAGGGACGATCCGGCTTTTTATCAGCGCTCAGTTCAAAATCCTGCGTCTCTGATGGTACGGGGCCGCATTAGTGCCTATAGAATGGTCAGCTTGCACATCTGGAAAGGCACTACCAATGCTGAAAGGTGTATACAGGTTTTAGATCAACATATTCTTCCATCCAGATCCCATCCCATCTTTACTTCTGAGAGACTCCGCCTCTCTAAGATACTGTTTTTATACCCAATCATCTTACTGACCTCCAGTTAACCTAATTAGTTCCTCCAGCTGTTTCTTGTAGTAACACATACTTTTCCAGCCTTTTGTTGCCCCTGTCCCAACTTTAAGACGTGACGCTGCCAACGAATTCAAAATGACCTTAATTTTTCCCCTTAAAATGGTACATTTCCTCAGTTTAAGCATTCGATATGTTTTTATTTACATTTTACCCAGCGTCCCAACTTTTTTTTTTTTTTGGAAAATGGGGTTGTAAATAAATGCCTAAACCAAAACAGCAGCAGCAAAAAAACATTGCTGGCAGTGATCAAAAGCTTGCCAGGGGCATTAATATTATTCAGACCTCTGACAAAAAGCTAACGCATCTTCAATCTAAGTACAGTGTTTTGAATTGCACGATCACACCACGGCTCCAGATTTATGTTTTTGTTGTGATTTTCCTCCATTTTGCCCCCATTTTTTTGGTGCCATTCCCACCCACTAGGTAGTTCTGCCCCGATATCACGACAGCTTTCGGTCTCCAGTCCACAGAAGCCTGTGATTGGCTTCTCTGACAGGAGCGAGGACGTCCATGTTAGACTTCATGTTCGATTCAGGCTTGTAGCATGTGAGACCTCTTAAGATCGCTTAAGCACCCTTAAATCTGAATAATTGCCCACCTCACGCAGGAGCAAAAGTGCGGTACAGTTGTGCAGGCTTGTCAAATATCCCATCTCTCGTTTTAACTTCGGAAGAGCGGTTTTGAAAATGCGGTGCCAGAGTAACCGTGGACGAACGGACGTTGAGACATGACTGCAGGCACAACCATCAGCACGGACGTGCTGGCGCGAGGCAAGGTCAGCGCTCACCGAAGAATGACGTGGGAGACAGCATTGTGTCTAAGATGAGAAGGAAGTGCAGGTAGGTGAGGAAGGCAGACAGCTGAGTAGGAAACGACAGATATGACGAGCACTTCTTCTATGAAAGGCTTGATTCTCCATCTCATCAGCTTGCGAGTTGTAGGTAGCAAACACAAGGCTTATGACTGACACTCCAAAGTGTCGGCCTAAAAGAACTCGTCAAGCACAAATCAACTTCAGGTCTCCTCGGGCTGGGGCATGGACCGTTCTTCTCAAAGTCTCAACGTATTTGGAGCATGGGCAAGAATCGTTGCTTGATCAGCTGGTTTAGGTTTTGCGAATGTAAGCCTGTCTTCCTGCGTTTGTGTCCAACACAATTTCCTAGTTATTGACCGAGATATTCCACGAATAAACCTGGTACAGCAGTTCTTTAGTGCAAGTAGTCCTGGACTATGCCGCATTCCTCTTTCGGGTTGATCCCTGTGCTTTGTGTGATCGCACATTATAGTTCCTCGTCGTCACAGGCTCTTGTATACAGTTCAGCTGCGTTTCTGGTCTTGTCCACAGCTACAGGTATGTGCCTGCCCCGAGCGCTACTCCCATCTGAATCCGATCATCTGCTTTTTTTTTTTTTTTTTTTTCCGTAAGCAGGTCATCGGAACCAGAGCTCTTTGTTTACACTTGCGTTTTTTTTAACACCACATCTCATTCCTTTTGGTTTCTTCTCATGCTTTTTTTTCCTCTTATCCTTTTGCTTCAGGCTGTTTTAGACTTTCTGTCTCTCTTATCTTTTTCATCTTAACCCCATGTACCTAAACAGGGGCCTTGGAAAGCACTAGAGTTGCCTGTGCGCTAAGGGCAAAGTTTGACTCCAGAGAAGCTTTGATGGTAATGACTTTCTGCTTGATGCCTCACGGTCTTTTTTCCTTCTATTGCCCTGGAGAACAGCACTCCTGCTGGGGAGTAAATTTGGAGCTTGGCCTCTTCCTGAGCTGAGCTGAGAACATAGGCGAGTACAGTAAAACGAGGAAAAGGTCTTACTTGCCAGGCCAAGATGGACTGATGGTGATGATAACGTGGAAATGTATCTCTTCTTACATTTCAGTGTAACAATTTTGTTTGATTTTATTCTGAGAACTGCAGTTACAGGTCTATGCCTATATGAATGCCAGTCAGAGTGGCAGGAAAAGATGGAGGAAGATAGAGTGAAATGGAAAGAGAGACAAGGCCAGCTTTAAAAAAAAAAAAAAATTAGAATAATAAATTTGCAAAATGTAGTTAGCAAGTAAAATAATGCGAACACTGTATGGAGCTCTCACATGCCCTAAAGGAACCTCAGCCAAGATTAACATCATCATGTTGTGGGATTATATCGTGTAGATGTGGAAAAAAAACCCATTGTAACTGTAGAAACTTGTAGAGTTCTGAGCTTCCACTGTACCCACAGGTACAAAAAAAATCCAGGCTGCAGGTCATTTTACTGAGCAGAACGACCAGAAGCCTCTTTACCAGTAGAGTGAAATGTGAAAAACATTTTTTACCTCATTCTATGCAAATCCTAAGCGACAAATTTCCCTCTTTCCTAACGACTGGCTCGAAGGATTCCTCGGATCAATCCTACGTGGTCCGAAATCTCTTTAATTCCTCCACTCACAGCTTTTTTCTTTTTTTTTTGTTTTTGGCTCCTAATATTACAATTAGTTTCCATTTTTACTGTTTGACATGCAAAATTGGAAGAAAACAATATATAACTATGGTTTAATTTAGTTTATTTCCTGTGTAACCTCTCATTACATGTGTATAGGACTTGCATCAGCTTGCTTTGCTAATATGCCAACGAAGCTAGTACGACACCTAGCATAAAAGTCAAACCTGAATACATTTTGTCCAAGTAGTAGAGTGGGCGTTCTGCTATACGTTTTGGACTACCGCTGCTCATCAGAACTGGATACTGCATGGCCACAGACAGCAGCACTAACTTGCTAGTGTTGACATGGTTAGCCATGATTAATTACTCGTACATTTCTGCATTTATGAAAGGGATTAAGCAGACGTAGCTAATTCAAATGACCGACACACACATAACGTTTGCCCCGAGAGGAACTCCGAGCTCTAGATGACTGGGTGGGAAACTTCTCCTGCCCCGGACTGCTGTTCTTAATAGACTTGCAAGCACTTTTTATTGGGCCTGTTTGTGGGGTAGTTACACTTGATGTTGCTGCGCTGTTGGCCACGCTTATGTGTTTTCTAGCCAGGAGAGACAGACTCCCGCTGCTCTTTTCCGTTTCCTCTGTAAACATTAGCGACTCTTCTCCTGCTTGTGCCAAGACCACTAGAAAAGCGTTTTCTCGCCCCCTGCGGAGAAATCTGGCTGTTTTATACCGCATCTGTGTTTTGCGAGACGCTCGGTTTTCTCTTGGGAACATGCGCTAAACAAAAATCGTGTTTTTGGTCTTGCGGCACTGTCCTCGAGCTAACGCAGTGTCTTAAGCTCTTTTTAATATGATTTATTCTTTTTTTAATTATTCTGATTCAGTGAATGTTATTTTGCAATTTTGTGGTACGAGCTTGATTTGCTCCAACAACACGGGCAACTCCAGATTTATTGACCACTTTTAAGACAAAATAAGCATTCTACTATTCAAGCGTTATTCATTATTCAAATGTTCTGCACTTGCTGCTTCCTCGCTGCTTCCTCTCTGCTGCTCTGGATGTTCTCGTGTGGACACCCCGAAGAGTTGAACTTCCCAAAAATAATTTATACCCAACTCTCACCCGTGCCTCAATTGATAATCTCACCTGGGTACTGTAGATTTGTACCCAAGAGCTGCTGCTGTAGTCAAACAGACTGTCCTGGGTTCATACCAGAACTCTTGGTGTTTGTTTGTACTCTTCCGCATTGTGTACCGTCATTAATGATCGAAGGGGTGTCACTCATGTTGAGTTTGTCCTTACCACCATCACCTCAGGCTTGGTCATTCAATTCAATTTTATTTGTGTAGTGCGTTTAACAGTGGACGTCGTCTCAAAGCAGCTTTACAGAAATATATAAACACCGGATGGAGATTTGAAGTGTGTGAATTTATCCCTGTTGAGTGAGCCGGTGGAGACGGTGGTGAGGAAAAACTCCCTGAGATGAAACGAGGAAGAAACCTTGAGAGGAACCGGACTCAGAAGGGAACCCGTCCTCATCTGGGTAACGACGGATAGTGTGAAAGTAAAAGAAAGTGCATTATGGTGTTTATTTGAAGTCTGTTTGTTGAACTAGTCCACTGTTCACTAAAGGAGACCCGAGTGTACGACTATGGCCACATGCAGTGGTCATTTAGTCATTGGAGACCTAAATCTACACCTGGATTTTGGCGAAGCTGCATTGTGACAGTCTGGTGTTCAAAGCACTGTACGAAGCAATGTAACACGTACAAATCAAGTCATTCTGCAGCTTACGGTTTGCGAGTATATTCTGTTACTCGGCACAGTTCCATTGTAGTGGTTGGGATAACGCTAGCTGGTCCTGACAAGCTCTAATTTATTATTGCTTGAACAGCCAGGTAAAGATGAGCACTCCGTCACAAGTCATTCGTACTGTGTGTTTCTGCTCATCTCCAAATTTATCCTGTAGCTTTCAGGGTTTCGATTTCTCCCCGAGCCTCTCTACAGCTCATCCAGTCCCGGCACTCTTCCATGTGGCTTTAATTTGGTCTTCCCCGAGGTGTCTCTTTCTATCAGTTGTGCAGTTTTGGCACCAGAAGCATTAGCGTAATGAGATATTGACCGTACAAAAAGGATTAGCGTCACTTTAAATCCAGCCAAAGTGATTGTGCTGTGTCTTAAGAATGTGGAGCTGATGCTTGGCGCTCAGGAGAGAAGAACATATATGGTCAAAGATAGACTTTTATTTTTTCTTCTTCTTTTTGTCCACACTACGCTGTTTGGTCTCACCCTTCACCCTTACACCCTAAAGGCTTCAACTTCCAGTAACTGCTGCATTTAGTTTCAAGAAGGTTTTATTCAGGGCAGATGCAGGCATTCCAGAAGATGAGCAACTCTGCCTGCTTAAGTCTGTTTGTGCAGAAGGAAGACTCATGGAGACTATACTCATCACTTCAGCTTGCGTCTACAGATGGACGACCAACATGATGTGAGTTAGTACGGTGTTACGCCACTACGAGCCACCAGGGCATCATCTCTGCCCCTTGGCATTGATTCTCCAAGTCTCTTTTCCCTCAGTTGGTGTTTTGATGATGGTGGTGGAGAGCGGCATCCCAAAGTCTTTCGCCGGGGCGTTCAACCAGGGCCTATGACACGGCATCGTGTTCATCCACATTAAACCGTTCACTGAGCCCAGGTGCCCTGTGGATGTGGCCGGTGTCATCCCGGAAGAGAACGTGCCCATCAGGATAGAAATGTTTCCTCATACAGTAAAAATGATCAGTTAGGAGAACTTTGGAAACGAAAACGTCGGCGCGATGATATTTTTGTCTACGACGCCGATTTCAAACATATAATCACACACCTTCAGATCGAAAGCTTTTTAAGATCATGGGATTCCTCATAGTCGGGCGTCTACAAACTTTTGACCGGCGGTGTGTTGTTAAATGCAAGTATATAAACATGTACTTTTGTGGATGTTTAATAATTTTTTGAGGCTCCCTCTCTGGCAGCATTTAAACTATTTTTCGTTTCTTTGAACAACCCCCCCCTGTGCTGATCGATGGATTGGACCTCTCCATGATTTCTTTCGCTCTCCTATGAAAGGCCATTTGAGTTTTTCCTTTAGCTAGTCTTGGGTCTACTCTCGAAGAGACATCGGGTTGATTTTGGTAGATTTTGCAACCCTGAGGAATACCAGACAAGTGAAATACCAGGTGTGAACAAATAGGGCTGTCCACCCGAGTCAGAACACGGACATAACGTCTGACGCTTGACTCATTGCCTGTTCCTGTTGATGAGTAACCAAAGTGCAGAGAGGAAAGTGCTGTGGCTTTTCTGATGGGTCGCACGGTTCTCGGTTGAGTCATTTGTGTGTGAGTGACTCAGTGAACTTGGACAGCCACCTGCACTTGACCTTAACCACCGAACCGGCCCCTGACACACTCGTCGTGATGTTGACCCCGACAACCTGCCCTCACTGCGCTACCTCCTTCTCATTTCCTTTCACCTCGTAGTAAAAAAAATCATGCGGGACGTTCGTGTTTTTATTTATTAATTAATTAATTAATTTATTTATTTATTTATTTTGTCCTGGTGACTGCTTCTGTATTTTAACACTCATTAAATTTCCCCGTTCAACAGGACTCTCTGAAGCTGAAAGACGAGCGAATCGAGGAACTGGAAGAGGCGCTGCGTGAGAGTGTTCAGATCACTGCAGAGAGAGAGATGGTGCTGGCGCAAGAAGAGGCTGCGCGCACGCACGCGGAGAAACAGGTCAGAGTGCCGCCGTTTACGCAGATTTGTGCTAATCCTTCTGCGGGGTTTAAAAGGGTTTTTTTTTACTCGGTAGCTACCTGGCGGAGCAGCAGGTTCAGAAGGCTGCCGATATAACGGTCGCCAAACAAAACCTACTTCCTGCTGAGTTTCATAAATAAATACACCTAACTAGCTACTTAACAGGCTTGACCTGCTTTTATTTATTTATTTATTTCTATTTTCAATTAATCGGTTTTTGGGTTGTTTTTTTTTTTTTTTTTTACCCCATTTTCTCTCAATCGGATCATTTTCCATTCTCCACGCTCTCTCGCTCCCCTTATCACGTGACGGCCAGCCGCATGCCTCCTCCGAGACGCCTGAAGCAAGCCACCGCGTCTTTCGCTGCGTCACGCACGCTGAGGAAAGTGCCGTCTGCCTTCTTCAACATACATGAGCTCACAGGCGCGTATGATTGACAGGGGAAGAGGGTTCGCAGTCCTCGTGCAGAGAGCAGGGTTAAATCTCGCTCTCTTGGAATCATCACTGGGATTGTTATGAACTTTATAGCACTAGCGCGGCTAATGCTATCCTCTCGCGTCTCTCAGGAGCGTAGCCGCCATGCTTTTATGCTAAATTCTATCTCTTACCACTTATTTTAGCTGTGCTAATCAGTGTCTCAGGCCACCAAAGCCAAGGAATGGGCGGCACGTTGGAATGAATTGTTGTTATTTTTTTTAAACGTTGGGCTAAGTCAACATTTACCACTAAATCCTGTGCAAAAGTTTTCTTTTTTGCTGTCTATGTAGACTTATTCTCTCCTGTCTTAAACACTTAAATAAGCTGACTTGGTACGAAGTGTGCAGCTGCTATATTGAGGAGCATGCTCATTGCATCATAGTTTCCTCACTTCTTTGACGCTGAAGGAAAAGTAAACGCTCCATGCTTTAGAAATGGCCGTTTTTAGCACGAGGTGAAGAGGCACTTCCAAGCGCTGTTTTGTGGAGAGTTTAATGCGCTTCTTTGGAAGACTGGCATCTCCCGAACTGGTAGCACAATGGCTGCCCTGTCACGGCACATCACTTCACTGCAGCGGCTCTATGAATCATACCGACCTCACATCACCCTGCCAACACCAGGCCATTTTACTGCATTCATGTGGCATGCGCCTGCCTGTGTTTGTGTCTCCAGTCAGTCTTCATTTGGAAAAATAAATCACCCCTGTATAGCAGGTATGGCGAAATAAGAAACGCGTTCCCGCCTCGTCGAGACACGTCTCATTTGTATCCGATACGGGTCACTTGGCGTTTTCGTGGCACTGAAAGCGTTTAAATCACGACGTCCTCGTGTTTGGCCTGGAGATGGCACCGAAAAGAAACCGCTCTCGCCGAATGTCTCTTCGTTCTCCCGGACGGTGTGTGAGTCAGCGTTAATCCGGATCACCCGACTGTTGCAGACTGACAGTCTTAAGGGTCATGAACACGTCATGCTCGAGTTCCTCCTGACTTTGGCTGCACTGGTCCGCTGTTCGCATCCCTTTGGGGTTAATTAGTGCAGGGCTTCGAAGGAAGCCAGTGCTGTTGCTAAGCCTGGTTTACTCCTCTGGAAGTCACGACAGGATGTTGGGATATGTGCCAAACTCTGCACCACGGTTCCTAAACCCCTTCATCACCCGTCTACACACTCATTAGCGCTTCCATTGCTAAGTGACCCGTACTGGAACTAAACCTCGGTGCCCGATAATGTCTCTGGCTAGTATTACTTTTCGTCCAGAGTATACGCGACAGTGATCTTCAGTGATGTGGTGACTGTCGGCCAAAGGTTTTCTTTTACGATCCCTTCTCCGTTAGCTTTTTAGAGTTTTTTTTCACACTTGGCCTGAATTCTTGAGGCCAGACAAAGAACGTATTCTGGGCTTGTTTATGGGCGGGGCTTCAAATCCGAGTTTCTCACAAAAATAAAAATAAAAATAAGGAGTTCCTTCTAATCCATTGCCCAATTCCATGTACCACTTCTTGAAAAGCTCTTTGTAGCCATTCCTAATTTCCTAAAGGGGTTCTACTTGGACGTCTGTCTAACAGGAAATACTGTTCCATAGAAGGAACATTTAGAAGACTAGATTCACCCCCGGTTTTGTTTGTATTGCACTCTCGTCACGAAGCAGCTTTACAAACAGATATAAGTTCCGAATATTAATATGAAATGTATAAATGTAGCTCTAATGAGCAAGCCCGAGGTGACGGTGGTGAGGAAAAAAAACCCCCGAGACGACGTGAAGAAACCTCGGGAGGAACCGGACTCAAAAGGTCCTCATCTGGACGATGGTGCCGTTATTAAATCATCTCCTCTCTACAACCGTATGCTATATGGTCAGAAAGCGCAATCGTGTAAACGCTAACCTACGTGCAAACTTCCGAGTAAGTATTGGCACCCGTGGTCTTTATGTGGGCCGTCGGGCCTCGTCACGGACGGGCAGACCTTCTCTATCTCATGGTCCAGAGTTCACCATAACTGACAGCGCCAGCACCGAATCGTTAGTATCACACCGATCGTTTCTATCATTAGTTATCATTCCACAGCCTCCAAGAGAATCTCCACACACCACACTCTACCCTACCATACCATACCATACCATACCATACCTTACATTACGACGGTCTGAAACGAGTCCGTAGAAACGAGTCTGAGCGAAGAGCCCCGACACCTGCTGTATGAACACAGAGAGCGTTTTACAGAGGATTCGAGCTGCTTTGGACTGATTTTCTTTTATATTACGTATGCATGCACACAGACTTTATTTACTTTGACTTGTCTTACTCGCTCTGTTTGAATCAAGTGTGGAAAACACTTTTCTGAAAAGGAACACTGTCTAATATTTAAAGCACAGACTTGCACACTGCCCTGCCTTAACTATAGCTCATCACGCACCCCGTCCTCACACACACACACACACACACACATGTATATTTCTCCTTAACTCTGGTTTCAATTTCCTCTAATTGCTGCTCTCTTGTTGTTCGGATTTTGTAGCACACATGTTGGATTCAGGCTCTGTACAAATTTCTGTCAGTCTTTTTTTGCTCTAAATGCGTGGAAGGGAGTGTTGCTGTTCTTTGTTCGCCTGACAGCCCTGTTCCTTTGCGTCTCACTTTTCCTTTTCACGTTTTATCGCTCTTGTCCCTCGTTTTTGTCCTCCTGGGCCATTTTGACCCGTGCATTAGCTGCCCGTACAGCTGAGAGGCCTATCGAATGAAATCATTACGCTGGCACTGAAGGGTCAGGCCCGTCTTCTTTTAGCTGATGCGCTCATGAGTTTTTTTTTTTTGTTTTTTTTTTGCACCGCGCCAAACCTCACCGAGCCAGCCAATGTAATGGGTGTGTGTAATTAAGGGCGAAATGTGGTCTCTCTGGGAGAAAGGAGCGTTTTCCTCTGACACAAGCCTCTCGCTGTGCTGTGACACCAATCACTTAACCCAGGGGCAGGATTTACAGCCGGCTTGCCCAAAAGCAACCAGCTGCTCGAGCGGGGCCAGTGAAAGCGTTTGCCCAAGACCACATGAAAATACACGTTTAGTCTCCAGACATGATTCAGCACTCAAATGACATACTTCATAACCTTCCCTCTTGAGGCACCAGACCAAAGAAAGCCTCCGCGCCTCCTCCAGTGTTGATCAGGATGAGCAGATGTCTCGTAGCCACCCTTGTTCCTGTTCTTCCTCGTTGTCATCCTTCCTGCCTCGCCGCTCCATATGGATATCTGTTTATTCTCTCTCTTCACACCCCGCACGCCATTTTGGCCCCGAAGCCCCCCTGTGTTGTCCCAGCAACTCCTTGTTTACCACAATACGACCATCTTTTCCCATTTCTATTTTACCCCCCCCCCCGCCCCCTTCTTCCTCTGCTTCCAATTTTCGTTTGCGTGATTTGTTTCTGAGGACCGTTCTGGTTCGTTCTATTCGTCTGCTTCTGTTTCTTCTGCTGAGACAGCTTTTGATTTTTTGGCTTCTTCTGTAATTACTCTCTTCTCTTTCTTTGTTGCTTCTCCACTGCTTGCTGCCTGTTTGAAGCTCTTTCATGAGCCTATGCATGACTCCAACCAGGTCGACTTTAAGTGGTTCAAGGTATGATATGATTCTTTTCTTTCGTTCTTTCTTTCTTTAAAAAAATAAATAAAAAAAGAGGCTGATTCTATTCTCGTTTACTTATGTTCTTTATTTCCCATCTGCTCTTCAGATTTCAAACGTTTGCGCCATCCCCCCCCCCTTTATTATTTTGCAAATGTGGAAGTGTGTGGTTTTGGTTTCAGTCCAACCCAAACATTGCGTTGGGAAGCTTAACCACTGTCATGGTGCAGTTTATTGACTGTTCCCTGAAGATGATCCGCTGTTGATCATCGTCTCGGGCTTGGGATTTTCTCTCGTTCTTTGCTCTGCTGTTCTAGGAGTCCCAAAGGAGCGATGTGTTTGTTTTTCAGGGTTTATCGTTGACAAATTGTGTACGGATTCATTTTCTTTGTGTTACTGTGGAAGAGTCCCTCAGTGGTGATCTCTCAGCGAGTTCCCATCCTATTCCCGATCTTATTCGCAACCCTTCGCTCAGGTTAAAAGTGAAGACCGTGAAACATCTGGTTAATTGTTTTAATTGTTTCTGTGAACATCTTGTTCTGGCGAAGGCTGCGATGGAGCCGTAGACTATCCCAGGAACACCAGAATACGCCATACATTGGATGGCAGTCCTTCGCAGTGCATCGCTCATTCACAATCAGACTTGGAGGCAATTTTGAATCCCCCCCAAAATCCCGCAAATCATGAACAAACATACATAGAGCACCGACCCAATGCTACCTTCTGCACCACTGACATGTTACCACACAAAATCACTCCGTACAAAAGGAGACACTGTGAAGGGAGCTCGGAGATAAAGACCTGGAGCCCTGAGGTCATGAAGCAACACAGACGTTCAAAAAAAAAAAAATCAAAACCAAACCGACATGGTAATTACTCTGGGGGGGAAAAATAGCTCTCACAGCTGCTTCAGCCATGTCTTAACTGAAGCTGGAATTTAGACTCTGGATCTCTAACGAAATTTTCGACTCCGAGTCTTGAACCAAAGACCAGTGTGTCGATCTTCACCTTCAACCCCACAAAGGATGAAAGGATTGTAAAGGCATGACGGTGCAGTAGTTTCTTTCGCGGTTGGATTCCCCTCAGTGGATATGATTCGGAGAATGTACGGACTGTCGTGATCTCAGCGCAAACACTGCGAGGCCTTCTACTCTCCGTACAGTACATCAGGCGTAACACAACGAGTAACACAACCACAGCTTAACTTTTCATTCCCTAATTCACTTCTGCTCTTTGAACCAAGAGTGCTACACAAACCTCCGAGTTCACTCACGCTTGTACTTCCATTTCGTACAAGTCAAGAAACCACTAAAAGCCATTGACTTCTGTTTACACCAGTGTGTGTTTGGGGAAGCTGCTCTCTCGCTCTCTTCATTTCCATAACGGTTGAAAGGAACAGCTTCATTTTTTTTTTTTTGTACTGGTGCATTTTTCATTCTTTGCCCCATTTAAATTAATGCATTGCCCTTCATCAGCATTTCCAACCATTTGGAACGTCGCGTTTTGAAAAACGCTTTACTCGTATTTCATTTCATCCCTCTTTTTCTTCTTTTCAGGTTTTCTGCCAACATTGCCTTTTTTTTTTTTTTAATGTGTATCAGAGAACTTTGTTTCTCTTTTAATCCTGCTTATAGCAAACGAAAGCCAGTATGTAGTTGTGTCTTTCCGTTTGTATATTTCCTCTTTGGATTCCTCTTCATCTCCTGCCATTTCGAGTCGGATACCGTTCTCATCTTTCCTTCGGACGCATTTTTTTTCCCCGCACCGTCCGTCCATCTTTGGTTGAAAAGCCTTCCATTTGACCATTGTACCATCTGAGCATTACAAAAAATGATTGTTCAAATGAACCGGCGTGCTGGAAGTCTTCAAATATATCTAGTTAAAATGCATGACTTAAATATGGATTTTTGTCTCCGAAAGTTGGGTCAAGTGACCTTATTAGGTCAATTGAGTTTGTTCACGATTTATTCGAGGCTGTTTTCAGTGTCATTTGGAGCGAATACAAAGTAACGAGGATAGTTGGGAGTTTATAAAAGACGAACATTATTCTTTTATAGAGAACGTACGTTACGAGACGGGTTTGACATTTTTCTGGCCGGAAGAACAACCCCGGCATCGTCAGCTCGATATCTGATCGATGGAATCCATCTGAGATTCCCGATAGCATCGGCAATCTGTAAGTCTGCTTGCAGATGACTGGTGTAATCATCACGCAGGCATGAGCCCAGCGTTTCATAAATAAAGCGGTCGTAAATTGGTGCGTGGCTCGACGTTAGTTCATGTTCCCCCTGAGAAAACAATCCGAGCGTGTAGCCGCATTCATTTTATCTTCAAATGCTTCATCTACGGGAGGAAATTTCGGGTTGAAAGACACTGAACGTTCACTTTGATCAGCTCGGAAGTTTGCTGTACGTTTTTTGGCCGCACGCTTTCCCCATTTCCATATATTCCGATGTGTGTCTGATTTTGCGTTTGGCAGACGATCAAGTGCCTGACACATGAATAACAGACGTAGCTGAGGCGAAAGTTTAATCTCTTAATGAATGACTTATCTTTAGGGCTCGCGTGAAGCAAGTTCCAGGCGGACTTAGCCGAGTGCTTTTACAGTAAAAGCGATCACGTCCTTTCATTCTGGCTGAGGTTTTGGTCACTGAAGATGGGTCTCGTCTCCATATCTGCCCTGTGGGGGGGAACAGTGACTCCATATCTGCTACTGCACATCATGGATTCATTACACAGCTGTTCTGCTGGTGTGTGTGTGTGTGTGTGTGTGTGTATATATATATATATATATATATATATATATATGTGTGTGTGTGTGTGTGTGTGTCTGTGCCTGAGAGCTACAGAAGCCTGTTACAGTGTAACTCTGTTTTCTTTTAAGGAGTTCTCGCACAAGAATCCTTCTTCCATTCCTTGTACACTTCTCATGGGATGTTCAATCCTGATTGGCAGTTCTTCCATCTCACCACAGCCTGGAGCCTGTGAATATGATGCTGGCGAAGTTTAAACGTTTCCCCATGCTTACGGGAAGCCCAAAGGAGGGGACTGCTCTGCTCACTTCCTCTAGAAAACAATATTCCCTCTAATTATTATTATTACATTTTTTTTTTTCCCTTACCGAGCAAAACCTATTTCTATTAGGCAAAAAAATGCACCGCTAATGTAGCTAGTTACAGCGTCTAGAAATGTTCAAATGCTCGCTGTCATCACAGGAGCGATCACAAAGGCTTTTTTTTTTATTTTTTTGACAAGGTGGGTTTCCTCCCAATTCCCACCCTCCAGTCAGATCGTCCAGATCATACAACAGTTACCAACCCGGGAGGGCGAAGGCTGTCACGTGCTTCCTCTGGGACGTGAAGCCAGCTAACTGCTGCCCATGCTGCATCACAGGGTGGTGTAACCTCTACATGGAGGAGCGTCCTTCTTCTTCATGCATTGAGCTCACCGATGCCCACGATTGTCTACTGTTGCTCTGATTAATAGCGGAGAGGCAGGACGGGACGCAGGTCGGGATTCAAACTCACGATAAGGTGAACGCGACTCATGAGCCGAACTATATTCTTTTCCGCATGGGAGCATCATCAGCCGTGCTGCACACGTCAGTCGTGCTCCAATCTGACCGACAGTAGAATGGTTTTATTACACGGATTAAGATTAATTAGCGTGAATGGATAACGGACCATCTTTTCAGAGTCAGGACCGTGTAGGCGAGTTGGAGGGTGGGGGGTTAAAAAAAACGCACAACGCCATCATGTACGTAACTCACGTGCCAAGACGACGTCTTACGCTTAAAGGTATCGAGAGAAAATAAAGATGATAGCCAGATGCGAATCTTTTATTTGTGCGGTCCAACAAGAAACTTCTCGTCACGGTGGCAAACGTAACGTGCTTTATTATAATTAAAGAGGATAACAATCTTACACACATTCATTACTGTTAGTGTAATTATATCTCCATGCAATTAAGCATTTGTCCAGCTGTAGAACCATTGAATGTATATATAACTATTATATATATTTACAAAACGTTGCCTGTAGAAATTTAAATGCATCTAAAGAACCGTTCCGGTATCTTTAGTTTGTCATTTTTTTTTTTTACTTTTTATTTGAGCCTTTCCAGGCCTCATATTGTAAACATCATGCTCAGCTTGAGTTTTCCATCACTGGGAATGTGGTCCTACTGTTTAGTGCTCCCTCTGTCTCTGTCACGGATGATGGTGCGTGATGACAAATGTGAGAGCGAGGAATGAGGTCAGTGGAGAGGAGCGAGACACCTGCAGGTATAAATTTTGCTTCAGCATCGTTCTGTGGCGCTGGACATTAGTGTTTCAGTGCTTGGCCATGGTACAGTGTATTAGGACGATGAGTTATGGGAGACGACCGGTCTGTTGCTCTGAGCGCTTTGCCAGCTTTTGTGCTCCCTCCAGCCACCAGGGGGCTGAACTGAAGAATCCTTTAACAAAAATGTGATTCTTAGCGTGAGCCCCCCTTTTCTTCTCTCTCTGTATAAAGAGTGTCAGTGACAATATTAGTCTTTACAGTTGACTTTATGCCACTTTTATAATATACGCATATTAAACACTGTATGAAGAACAGTAAATAAACATGTAAAAAAAAAAAAAAAAAAAACAACCGCGTTTTATATGGTCAAGCATTCTCTAAGGTTACGATGTGTTACAAATAAGAAATAAAGAAATATATCATCCGTATTACTGAAACACACAGAGGTTGCTCGGCAGTAAATAATGTATCATGGATTAAAAAAAAAAGAAAGAAGTAATTATGCATACGGTTAACGTAGCGTGGTTAATACTCTGGCCAAATTCTCATCATCTACACCGCTTTTTAGTGAAAGTATCCGAGTTCAAACTCTAGCTCTAACACTGAATATTATTCTCATTCATCTACATGCCATGTTTCCTTGAAGTAGATGTAACCGCACGCTCGTATTTATTTCCAGTAAAGTCGGCCTTTCATTTCTTCACCCTTTTTATGTCCGCGCCTACCGATTCTGTGAAGTGATCTAATACATGTAAAAGGAATGACGTCGTGGCAAGTCAGGTGGGTTTTTGTCATTCCTCGATATAATTTCAACTCACAACCTTGTGATCGGTAGCCCCGTGTCTTCTCCACCGAGTTACCAACTTTGTCTTGGTTACAAATTTAGTGAAGGAAACCGCACTCTCACACTTACTTACACACGGGTGGGGACTGTTCGCCAAACATCCACAGACAGGTGACCAAACCAACTTAAAGCGTCTAAGATGTTGGGCCACAAGCAGCCATGTGCCCGGGTATCTATTATACATTTCTCTGGAACTGTACTGGAGCGATTGTACACCTGTTCCCACGGTTGGTGTTTTGATGATGATGATGGTGGAGAGCACTCTCCAACACGTGACTACAGAATCTCCCATTGGTGTCTCCCATTGGGTTGAGATCTTCCGACTGTGAAGGCTTTACATCATGTGCATCCTCATGAGCCTTGTGGACAAATGGTAAATGGCACACTTATATACACGGTGTCTCATTCATCCATTCACTCACACACCAGTGGTAGCAGAGCTGCCATGCAAGGCGCTAACTCGCAATCGGGGTTCAGCGTCGCGCCCAAGGACACGTCGGTATGTGGGGTCACGTGGGCCGGGAATCGCACCACCGACCCTACGATTAGTGGACGACCCGCTCTACCACCTGATACACAGCCGTCCCGATGGGTATGGAGTGGGAGAGACCACACCCCCATCTGGATGCAAAGGTTTCATCATAGGGGATAAAGGGGACAGGTGAGAGGAACTGCCTCACGCTGATTAGCTCTAATTCCTAAGTGAAGACGTTTAATTTCGGCAGATGCGTGTCCCGATGGGAATAAAAGTCCTCCAATTAGCTGACATTTCATTATTTTATACGTTCCATTGCGGACATACAGTATCCGCTATGTCATTGTCATCAGTACTGGATTACGTTTGTAATGGTTCCAGCGCTGCAGACAGAATCCTGTTACACCGACTCCTTCATCCCCTCTTGAGTTTATGCAGCTTGTCAGGACTCAGTGCTGTGTGTTTGTAGAAGTGAAGCAAGCTGCGCGCCAGAGTTCCTCTGCGTGGGCCCCTGAGAGAGAGAGTCGGTGAAACATCATCTGGTTTCTAGTGAAACGCTGCTGGAGAAGAAGAGGAGACGCTCTATAAACACTCCGTACGATCTTTTTGATGACTAATCGATGGTTTATCTAGAACTCGAAGGCGGCCGCATTACCCAGGCGCGAGTCGGCAGTAGGGTAAAACTCAGGTAAGAATTAAACAGACCAGCGTCCGTCACCTCAGCAGAACGTATCCGAGTCAGAACCGCAACTGCTGAGGAGTCTGTGAGAACTGTTCTGAGCCAGCACGCTAAACCTCTCCTTACACGAATACATAAACCCGCCACTGGCGGTTTGATTTATTCGTCTCGTTCACTCGCACTGCGGAAAGAGGCAGATCTCAAACGAAAACCATGGTGTAAGCGAGCTGGAGATCACCCACCTTTACGAATACATAACAGCGCGAAACTACCGAAGGCTCCAATAACCTCAGTGCTGAGTCATGAAGGTTTTATTCCGCTTCAAAAACCTCAGGCTTGTTTTCAACCCCCGACACGTTTTTAGGAACTTTTTCAGGAACTCGGGAGGTTTCTGAGCCGCGTTTCCATTTTCGGGCCCTTGAACCGTGAGAGTGTGTCGTTTTCTGTGGACCAGGGAGTACTGGGGAGGAACACCGCTGAGCGGTTCAACACAAGCCCCACAGAAGGCTTTAAGACTCTTACGTGGCGTTTTGTAAAACCTCGGCTTAGCTAGCGAGCGCCGGTGCTGTCGGGTTTCTATCAGAGCTACGATGGGAAGTTTGTGGGACACTTTACACGTGTCCAGTAGCGGCGTGCTTGAAGAAAGCGTGCAGTCTCTCTGCTGGTATAAATCCTGTCCGAGTTCTTGCCTTGCGTTTCCACAGTACCGCAGGAGCTGAGGAACCTCCTGGAACATTACAGTTTCCGTTGGGTTGCTGCGGTTAAGGTTCGCTTTAGCATAGCGTTAATTAGCTGTATTTAATAATCATGACAGTGGACGGTCCTCTTTAACTTTACCAGCTTAATGTATGGCGTTATGTTCCTCTATCACTCCATGTTCTCTCTCTTCCTTCCCCGTAGTCATTCCCTTTGATATCACACACCTTACCTACGATCTTTGACTTCCGATTTATTTTCCCCTTTGTCCTTACATCGGCGTTTTTTATTTATTTCTGTGTCTGTGGTTGACTACGATCCTCCCCGTCTCGTACGCCACTTAATTCCGCGTGTATCCCTCGTGTCTCCGCAGATGGAGGAGCTGCTAGGAGCGATGGAGAAGGTGAAGCAGGAGCTGGAGTCCATGAAGGCCAAGCTCTCGTCCACGCAGCAGTCCCTGGCGGAGAAGGAGGCCCACCTGACCACACTGAGAGCCGAGCGCAGGAAGCACCTGGAGGAGGTTCTGGAGATGAAGTAAGAGTCTGTTCTCTCACGACGTTTATTTCCACACCTCGTGCGGCCTCGTGGTTGGTTGGTTGGTTTGTTTGTTTGTTTAAAGCAAGAACCCGTCATGGCAGAAGTTGCTATATAAACCCGCTGCTGGAAAAAATGGGTTCGATGGGACGTTATGAAGCTTTGCCTCGGATTAATCCTCAGAGGATCATTTCCCGCTCAAGTCCTTTGTTTTATCGTCCAGAATTCAGCGAGATGTTGAGTCATTAGACGCCCGTGTCTCCTCCACGGCAGCGTATAGTATTTAAGGACAGCGGTCTAGAAAGCCAGGGAGCTCTATAGGAACCGAACGCTTTTCTGAGTGCCACTTTAAACGCTTTAAATGGCTTTTTCCTCCCACACTACAGAGACACTCATATGAAGTGCAATCCAAGCATCTCACCCACTCTTACTGTCTCTCTCACTCGCTCTCACACACACACGCTCACTCACGCACTCCTCTATCTCTGTCTCTCAGCTCTAATCATGCCTGAGTCTTATTTATGACCGTGCCGTAGTGTTCTACTTGTCTTATCTACGGTAAGGAAGAAACTCCTCGACTTTGCCAGCCGTTAGAAGGTGACTGTGAGTCTAGTCCACAGTTCAAACTTTCACGGGCCCAGCTCCGAGCCTTCTCTCTTGGCCCGATTAAAGCAAGGTCTATGTGGCATGCTTTGAACTCCGGAGCTGAAACCTAAAGAGCTTATGTACATTAAGCTTGGGCCATCAGAAATAGTCACGGTCCTCTGCGTTCCTTTGTAACGCACTGAGAAATCAAAGTGCATTGTTAGGTGTATGCGTCGTGGACGTGCGCGAGCTGGCAAATGCCGTCCGCTTCTTAAGGGTAACAGTGCAGCACACGCCATCTGGTGTACAGAGAGAATATAAAACAAGTGTAGAAACCTCTGCAGGGAAAAATTGAGTCAGAACTGGCATTTTAAGGCCTTTTTTTTTTTTTTTTTTCCCTCCAGCAATTTCCAAAGGTCTGGCGTTTCCTTGGGGATGGCTTACCTAAATCACGTATGTTGTTTTGTTTTTTTTTTAAATTATTCTATTTATTATTTATTGTAGAAAGACGTGGCGGAAAAAAACCACCCAACCACACAATTTTCTGATTTCTAACGAAAGAAAAATAGACAGAACTCCGGGCCCGAGTTCAACAAACACGCGTCAAAAGCTTCGAGTCGACCTCGATCAAAGAACTTATGAATCTACTCGCCCTCACACTTAACCACACCTTTTGCCCAAAATAAAGCACGTCTCAAAAATACAGACATGAAGCGGGGCGTACATTCTGTATCACTAGGAGGAGGGGAGGGCGGGGGTCTCTGTGTTTTTGGTAATGAGAGAAGAGCGATCACGGCGAGAGGAGCACGTCCACTGAGGAAGCTCTGTCATGTGCCGTCAAAAAGCAGCACGCGATGAAGTCTACCGAGCGAACTGTAAAGCGGACCGTGTGAACGGCTCGTGCAGCGACGAAGAGAGAAGATAAACAGAGCAGTAACGATGCGAACTCCGACACGTTATTCTATCTTCACGTTTCCTCTCCGTTTCACACAGTCTTAATGTCATCATCTCTGTGTTCCCCTGTTCTCCAGATGCGATGCGGTCAGATCCTGTTGTACTCGAAGCTCGTCTGATGTGGCTCGGTTTTCTCACTGTCTGCCGTTTTTTTTTCCTCGTTCTTTCTTTCTTTCTTTGGTCTTGCGTTCTTTGATTCTTTTGTTCTCTCTCTCTGTTTCTCAGATCGTGGCTCAAAGTCTTAGCGCTCAGTGTTAGCGGAGATCAGTCGTCTCCCTTCGAGCAAAATGTTTAACTCTCATCCAGCGTTTGTTTGGGAGCGGGGGAACATGTCCGATGGCCCGATGGGAAACGGCTGTTGACAGGGGAATAAGTCTTAATGAAGAATTCCTCAGATGGTCGAATGGAAGCGTTCGGCTCGTGGTGTGTCGGAAATGTCGCCTCCCGGCATTATAGCGGGAAAGTAAGAAACCGAGACGCCGAAGAGACCAGAGCAAGAGCGTATAGAGTCTCTTTAGATAAACATTTTTGGGGAATAGGGCGGGGGGGCGGGGCCGGGCTCGCAGGAAGCTCGCATGCCCATAGGATAAAATAAATAAGGCATAGAAACGTCATTTAATCTGGCAAGACTTTTAGTGTGTTGATGAATGTTGCTGCATTGGCACAGGTCACAGAATGGTCAAAGGTATTATTTATTAATTATTAAATGATATTAATGGGGCGGGGGGGTTAATAAGAGAAAAATCAATTCCCCTTGTTCTGAATATGCTCTAAAGTATGAGGTCTGGGAGCATTGCTGTGAAAAATGAACATAAACATCTGGGTGGTGTGATGTGGCTCAACAAAAACATGTCGTGAATCTCATAGGCATTTCCACGATACGCACAAATATATATGTATGTGTGTGTATATAGGTCATTATTGAAATAAATACAATCGTTTTTAAATCGTTGAATTTAAAAAGAAAAAAGAAAAAAGCGCCCAATATTGATATTGTAATCATGGTATGACCCAGCTCTGGTTACTGCTACCACCACAGAATAAACATTCAGCCGTACGGTGGAAACGAGGATTTAGGGAGCTGAGGCGAGGGCTTGGGAAGTAACGCGCTACAGAGGAGCAGAGCTAATTACGTGCTGTTTAAAGTCTTATCGTGCTCGAGTCTTTCACACAGTTCTAGCCTCATTGACTTTATGCTTAATCCTCAGAGCTCACATGCTCCTATGATCTCTAGGCCAGGACTTCATGGCCTCTGACTGTTCGGGGCTTCTCAGACGCATCATGTCAGCTTCTTGCCGCCTCACCACCCAGGCAGAGCACGTTAATCCGCCACAGCTCCTTAAACCAGCCATATCGGGTCTGAGAGAGAGAACCCTGGGAGAGCTAAGCCCACGGCGTTAAATACTCTAGTGTTCCACAAAGCCAGGAGGACGGTTGGCATGGAGAAGACGCCGGAAAAGAATAGAACGGTGGAAGAAAATATGAAGGTGTATTCGTATAGTAGAGACGGTAGATCTTGAAATCTGCGTCCCGATACGAGATTGCTCTGAAGGTCCTCCTAGGCGTCGTGCGGGTTTGTTTATTTATTTATTTGAAAGCTTTGTAATTAGCATTTGATGAAGTTGAGATGAAGGAGAGCAGCGCCTTCACTCTGTACACAAGCATGTCGTAAAATAAAACGTACTAACGTGGTTTTTTTTTTTTGGGGGGGGGTTGCGATTCCAAGAAGTTCTAAATGAAATGAGAACGTATCTGGCAAATCTGAAACATAAGGAACAATTAAAGTCGAAAGTTTTGCCATCATCCGGGTTTGAGAAAGGAAGTGGACAACATCTGGCAGATTTGCAACAGATATATCGAGAAGAAAACACAAAGACTGGCCAAGCAATCCCATTTCGACATTGTTATTATTACATCTGAGAGGATCCGAATTGCCCAGAGGATAGGAACGAGTCGGACGCGGTTGTAAAAGCGAAGGGTGCATATACGAGTTGCTATAAAATATTTACACCACAGCGCTGTCGAGAGGTGTTGAGTCGTTTTCCGTAACAGCGGGTTCTGACGGTAGTGCTGAGTGTAATTCAACCCACGAGTTTATTTTAATGCTCTGTAATCTGCTGTCGTTTCTATAGTAACAAATCGCACGGCGGTCCATGATTAAAACGCGTTGAACACGTGCTAAGCAATAAATGTGTAATCGACGTGCGGAAGTTTTCTGTAAGGAGATGTTTGTTTAGGATTTCTGGAAGGAGTCTCCAGTGTCGGTGACTTTCTGTAACAGTCAGGAACTTCTTCAGCTTTACAGTTTCTTGGTACCGTAACAAACGGTGTTGTGTTTGTTTTTGTTTATTGCGCAGTCCCTCCAGGATTTCGTGCTTTTTATTTCGTTATTTTTCTGCAAGCGCAGAAATGAACACCTCACGCAAACTCCGCAACGTTCGGAGGAGCGTGCAATCGTTCAAAATCACTGCCGGTTTTCCGCCGATCTCCAGCCACGACGTGTCCTCAGAACGCGCACTCGGACCCAAGTCCACGTGAGTACGGCTGAAAGGTCTCGTTTATCGACAAACATCACTGCGAAATCATTAAACCTGCGTGTGCTTCTTTAATAAATGAAAACAGCAGTGACTGACACACAGCTGTGGTTGGACAGGAGTAAAACACTTTGACAGTAACCGACTACAGAGAGGTAGCGTTACCGCTCTCCGTCAGGCCGTATCTCGCCATCCCGCCGCGGATTATTTTCAAATACCGCCCCATACTTTTGTACTAAAATAAACATCTGTATAGGACGTTTTATATTAGCAGCTTCACAGAGAAAAGCTTTTCCTTCTTATTAATCCAATATGCCTTTCATGCCGATGTTATCTCTGATCATGCATGGGTGGGTTTTGTTTTTTTTTCTTTCTTTTTTTCTCCTGTGTACACCATTATTCCGAGTTCTCAGAGAATAGAAAACCCACTCCACTCTGTCTCGGTGTCAGAGTTCCCCTTAGGCCACTCACTGGAAAGTGTGGTTTTTAATACAGTCACTCGACTATGAATCATGTCTAGAGTGAATTTCAGTCGAACCACCAAGTGCAGTGACTATATGATGCAGCTTAGATCCATCCCTTTGTCCAGGTTAATCAGTCTAACCAGTACACCAGTATAATACTCTTAGACATCTTAATCGTCTCTCTCTCTCTCTCTCTCTCATCAATTAACGTTCATCATATCCTCAGTATTGGATCAGATCTCAGCCACACAGCTGCTCGAGGCATTTTGGGTCTAAAAACGGCCTCGCTCGCCATTACAGCCTGGTCGAACAGCTGTCCATGCTGAGACTCGTCTGTCAAGTCAATGACCTCTCTGAAGTTTATTTCCTCTCTCGGTTTGCAGAATGACTTGCAGGCTAATTCCGTGTATACACATTCTTCGAGGTTGGTTTGTACGGCTTTTTGTAGCCGGAGTTTATACGCGCTCGTACAGATGGTGCAAAGATGCGGCGTTTTCGGGATCCGTTTTCGAGCCAACGCTGCTTCTCCGTAATCAAACGAGGTTTTTCTCGCTTCTCCCAGAATATCCCTCCCAGCCCAAACTCACGAGCTGATCGATCCGGACGCAAATTTCCGAAAGGTTTTGGCCGCTCGAAGCGGTCACGTTCCACCACCATCCATTTCCCCTAGGATTTTCACAGAAAACATGTCCTGGCGGTTCGAGGCGGGAGAAAAAGTGAAGGCGTACTTAATTTCCTGTGCCTTAAATGTCACAATGAGCGAAGCATATCGTGATATCGGCACCCTGCCGGTCGGAACGTCATGCATCGTTGACGCGAGACATTTTGCTCGCGCTGCCACGACATGAGATCTCCTCCAACTGCTGCCTAGCTGGACAGATCTCCTCGCAGTCTCCTACACGTCTCTCCTGACCTTTAGAGCCGTAGAGCACCTGTGGAATGATGTGGATCACAACATTGGCCAATTTTCACGAAGCACCATCGGCACCGACTTTTTCAGGAATGGGCGAACAGTCCCACATTCATAGACGTGTTGGCGCTATAAGGCGGAGAGGGCAGACAAACCGAAATGGAAAGAGTGATTGTACAGCCACCCTTTATGTATGAAATAGTACAGGAGAGAAGGGAAATGAGAAATGGGTTTCTCAAATAGAAATCCCAAACGCTCCCGTTCTTCTTCTCTTCTATGTACGTGTGCGCGTGCGCACCAACCTCCTTGGGAACGTTGAAGGTCAGAACGTCAGGATGTGGATGCATATGTCTTATCAATGGTGCAGCGGTGGAGTGAGAGCTAGGGATTTCTGCCCTGCAGTGGAAAAGAATGTCCTGCCGACGGCTCCTGTGCGCCGATAAATCATCGCCACCGACGTCAGCCTCTCGCACTCGACGTCCTGGCACCCGCCCAATCCTACACTTATGCTCCGTACCGTTCTTCCCTCACACTGTCCTCTCTAGCCTTCTGCCATACTGGGCTTGAGTCAAAGGAACAAACCCACCAACTACAACCTCGACCCAACCTCCATTATGTACCATTATGTGCTCCATTATACACCCACAACCATTAAACTCGGACAAAAATCTGTTTTGTCTATTGTTAAATAGCGGTTAGTTTTTGCAAAACGGTCTTTCTTGAGATGAACTCGGTTCGCGAATCATCTTTTCTCTACCGTGCAGCTCGCTTTCTTGCGTTTTCAGCACTTTTCGATTAAGAGCACATACGCTTGGCTGCGCGGCTGAAAGTTTCACTGGATGGCGGCGGGGTCACTGAGTGGATTTTTGCTCCATGTTGTAAGTGCAGACGAAAACTTTATTATAAGTGGCGTGTAATCAAGCCGGGCTCTACTCATGTCCAAGAATTCATTTGGGCTCTTATTTATGCATGACCAGCATGCACTCACACACCTTTATCTGGCCCGTATATCCCCGCTAGCCGCTCTTTAAGCGGTTTGCCTTGGCTCGGTGGCTCGTACGGGGGTGCTCGAGGTGACAAGGACTCAGACATTGGCTCGGGAAGAGGTGGAGAGAAAGTAAGGGAAGGGGGGTAATAAAGCTTCATGCTGAAGGCAGGTGGCTGATAAGGTGAAAGAAATGGAAACGCAGAGAGTAGCCAGGCTTCTGGGCAAACACCGAGCGAGCCTTCCCGAGCCAAACACAACAGACGAGTGGAGACGGTTCAAAAAGACTCCTTCTACTCACACCCTGTGAATCTGTCTCTGTCTCGCAGTTTTTCTTCGAACCCATTAACATTTTTTGCGGTGAGAGCCACTTCACGACGTTAACGTATAGCTTGTTGCAGCTATGGCTTCATCCGCCCGCTCCATACACACTTGCTTAAATGACAGAGCAGACGGAAGAGCTGAGGAAAGAGCGCCGTCGTCATCGCTCGTTTCACACGCGCCCGGTGTTTTCGTTTTGAAAAGACTGGACACGGAAGTTCATTCTCAACCAGTCTTTCGTTTATTATTATGCGTCATCGGAGTCAAGCGTTGATGTTTCTCGGCGCGCCGGGCGTACCTGTTCGTTCTCTCACCAGCTTTTTTCAGACCGTATCAAATGAGACGTAACGCGGTCTTTCGACAGGGCGGTTGGCTCGGCCTTGATAAGAAAACATACGGGGTTTATTTCTCCGTATTTGAACTCCTTGATGTTTCTTTAGAGAGTTTTTTAAGGCTGTTAACTGGAAAGGGTTTAAATAGGAGCACATGAACAGATCATATCTACACACCTGGTCCCCCTTCATCCTGAGATATTATTCTATAAAGCTTCCCTGTAAATTTAGAAGACGCATTTCAGTGCGCAGCCCTCCGTTGAATTTTCTCCCGTCTCCGTTTCCTTCCTTCAAATCATCCCGTATCGTGTTTATCATTGTCGCGTGTTAACCAAATGATGACCGCCACGGTCGGAAGATCCGGACCGGTCCTGGTACGATATGCCGGAAACGATGGAAGCAGGAGCCGATGCAGATGCACTGTCGCCGATTGAAAACATCGCCGCAGTGACGTGATCACAGAAGGTAAGGCCTAAAGGACCGAGACTACACGTATTCATCAGATGAACGGTGTAGTCCGAGATGCGTCATTTATGACAGCGGTCCCCAACCTTTTTTGCGCCACGGACCGGTTTAATATCAGACAATATTTTCCCGGACCGGCCTTTAAGGTGTGGCGGATAAATACAACAAAATAAAATACTAGGACCGGCATAAAAACTGGGGTATTTTTAAAATCTAATAATAAACGTGAATCCAATGTGAAATCGCAACTTTATTAGCAGCGTCCTGGTAACATCACGCCAACAACATAGCATGAATAACTTCCGCTCTACCCCTTAACGTATCACGTGACCAAGTAACATATCACGTGACCGAGACAAGCGTCTTGACTTGCGTCAAGAGCGAGTCGTAGACAGATGTAACGGAGAGAATCCGGTCATTTTTCAAAATAAAACATCATTCAGATAATAAATAAAACGGAAATAATGCAAGTTATTTATTCTTTTTGTGCGGCCCGGTACCAAATGACCCACGGACGGGTACCAGTCCGTGGCCCGGGGGTTGGGGACCCCTGATTTATGAGACTCTCACCAGAAGACTCCAAGAGCATGGCGTAAGCGGAGCTGTAGAAGGCTGGCGATTAAAAACGGACTCGGGTGTTACGTTACGTAACGTGTATGGGGAATTTCATGGCAAATGTGAAGACGTGCCTCATGGGAAAATGCAACTTGAAGGCTGCATGTTTGAACGGAACAAGGCCGGGACATTACCGTTAGTAAACGTTGTACTGCAGGGATGTAACGGATATGTATATATTATTCGGAATGAACAAATAAACGTCAATCTGTCAACAGATCGATACAAATAAGACGCGCCACCGCGTGCGTGAAGCATCTAGAGCGGTCGTTCGTTCGATCCTTAGTAACTGCCTGGTCAGGGTTCACGGTGCTTTAAGCTAGGCTATGTTTGGTAAATAGAACATAATGCAGGCATGCGTGAACGGGATTGGACTGATGAATTGGACTGATGTAGCTGAGCTAGAGGAACTGTTAATACCAGAATGTGGACGTTTCGACCTCTGGGGTTCCCCCCAACCCCCCCTATTCCTATTTTTAAAAAAACAACAACTGGTTTAAGCCACGCCCGCTTCAGGTTTAAATCTAAATGCAGATACTTCTAGTGTCATAACGCTCATGTTATCCTGATAATGTCCTGGTTTTACGTGTGAAAGCGGTATGTGAAGCTAGTTAAAACCCTGTAGGTTTACTTACCCTGAGCGGTGCTGGAGTACATATTGGTTATGTTACTGTATGGTGTGAGAATAACTTCTCAGTAATAACTGCTCTCCAGACAGGAAAACAGATCCCACTCCTTTACTTACCCTCCTCTTATTTTCCAGTTGCCTTTGCTCGTTTTCTCCGTCTCTCTCCAGACTTTCACTGGCCGTCTCTGCTTTATATCGTCCCTCTCTCTCTCTTTTTTTTTTTTTTTTTAAATTAATATTATTCTTGATTTAAATATAGCTAAATAAATCTCTCAGCACGCTCGTGTTAACAAGCCCTGGAGGTGGCTTTTATAAGTTTCCTCTGATTTGTAACTGGAGTATCATTTCCCCTTTCTCCGTCGCCGTGTCAACATGATACCGTAGTCCTCTGGAAAAGCAGGAGCCTGCCGTGACCTCACATTAATCAGGTCTCGGTACCAGACAACTGCACTGACAGATTCCGAGGCCCAATCGAGACGGAAATGTATCAAAAACCGAGAGCGAATTGATCTACTCTCAGGTGTTTCACGTCTCACTGGGGCCCCTTGGCTTTTCCTCTCTGAAGACGGAGACAGATGTTGCCCAGCTGAAAGAGGCCTGTTGTTTCAGAGTAAGAGGATAGCCGCCCAGCGAGAACCCCTGTAGCTTCGCTGTTCTGTATTGACATTAATACTGTTGTTGTTTTGACAGTAATGACTCAAATGTTAGTGCAACTCCGCGACATGCGATGCACAGAGCAGGCACCATGCAAATGGCTAGCTTATGTTTCCTGACTCGTTCTTTCTTTCTGCGCTTAGACATTTGCCAGTGGAGTCTGGTTATGTCAGTTCAAAGACATCTGTGTGCATGTGTGCTAGGTTATAAAAGGGACATTTGGTCTTTGTGAGAACCAAATGTCTCTTTAATGATTGGAATACATAAAAAATGACCGTACTGTTATATTTGGCTGTAAAAAAGAAAAAAAAAAAAGCTAATAAAAGGACTAGTTTGGCTCTCATTGATGTGTGACAGACATGCAGCCAACTGCATGCACTCGCGCGCTGTTATCTGGCGCTTTTGGATATTGAAGTTCGAGTTCTAGAGGGTTAGATTTATATGTTGGCGTGGAATATAGCTTGGCTATAGTTATACACAAGCTGATAAAACGATAGTAAAAACAACGTGTGTGTGTTTTTTTGTTTTTTTTAAATTCATACGTTACATACATATATGATGTACACTGACTGGCAGTGACCGTTAACGCAGTGCGTGTATGTGTTGCTGATTCGAGTGTATGAGGCTTTGAAGCATTGCCCGGTGTTTTGTTGTCATTCCCTGGTTGCGAAACTGTCCAGGAGCTGGTCAAGGACGGAGGACACTTTGACCTTTTTGTCATCGTATACCGATCATTACAAGCAAGATTTTTGCTCACACTAGCCCCAAAAATGTCACATCTCCGATGTACTGAATGTTCGTGTCCCATTGGTCGATGTGAAGATGCGCCTCTCGGACTTTGATGCCTTTGTTCTGTGTTCATGTTCTTTGGCTACTGGAACGTCCTGATTCCTATCCATTCATTCATTCATTCCTTTACCCAACCACCCACGTGCTCATCAGTCTGCTCGTGGTGCTACATCCAACTATCTACTCATCAACCCTCCCATCCATTCTTCCGTCCTCTACACATCTAACCATCCAAACCAACCAACCGTCCATCCATCCGTCCGTCCATGTAATCAGCCGATTCATAAATAACATGGTCTTTAACTGTACTTGTACCTGTACTGTACGGTTATGTGCGTCTTATAAAATGGCCAATAAGTTCTCCAGTAAAACTCTACTGCTGCATCTCATGGACTCGTATCAGTGATGCACACACTTCCATTTCAGTGGCACTGATGGATTAAAAATGATCCAAAACCCAAATAATAGATGCTCAGGCTTGGTCCTTGGACCTTGCCAGTGGGTACGTCTATACCCGATGCATCTGTGTGTGTGTGTGTGTGTGTGTGTGTATATATATATATATATATATATATATTTTATATTTGATATTATTTCTGTAAATATATGTATCTGACCTTATTCTGGTCAAGTTGGGTATAGCTGAATTTGATGGACTCTCCATGGTTAGTTGAGCTGACATAAGAGCTTCTCCTTGCTCTGGCAGCTTATCTATTTTCCTCTCATAAGTGGTCCTCCCTCCCCAATCAGAGCCGCACACTCAACACATGCTTTCCAAAGTCTACAGGCAAGTATCTCAAGGTAAAATGGATAAATCCACCTCTGCGCCCGCCAAAAAAGCCCCAATCCATATGCCGCTGCACGTTTCCCCGAAGCGTCGTCCGACCGCTGCGCTTAAACGATCTGTCTGGCCTTCGGGACAGCCAGGGATCGCACATGCTTTCCACATTGTGTCTGGTCTTGTAGACTTTTAGCTGGCTCTATGATGAGGGATACCAAATCAGGGTGTACGTGACCGCAGAAGGAGGTACGAATGAAGGATTTGACCATGTAGCACATGCGCCGAATTGCACTGTTATCCGATCGTTCTGACTTCCGTTATTAGCACTTATTTATAGTGTTCGTAGCCTAGCCAGTTGCCCTTGATCATCAGTCGGTCACATGACCATAACATGTTTGTATGTAGGTGATACTGCAACTCAGCAATGTGTGAAGAATCCATAGAAGCTTTTAAATTCTGAAAATACGTATATGATACGATCTTTACCAACATGTCCGTGGACTGTGTGTATAATAATTCATTATTTTTAAAAACCTTATTTTACAGAAGGGAAAATACTGCATCATCTTTCAGGATATGTACATGAGCAGTCCTTAAATATATATATATATAAAATAATCCTCATGTAAAACTAATCCAGTACGAATAGGGCTACAGTACACTGCTTTGTACAGGCTTATAGTGAAATCCCAGCCTGGGTTGAAGAGGATCGCACTGTTCGCACAGCTTTTTTCTTCTCTCTCTCTCTCTCTCTCTCTCTCAGCTTCCAATTCCGGTCCAGTTAAATAATTCATGGTGCCCCATTTGAAACAGGAGCCCCAGAGATGCGAGGATACGATGATCATGCGTGTTACGGCTCATCAGAACGATCTGTGTGGCTTCCGTGGTGCAGTCTTAGATCAGTTGCGGTGTGAAAATGACATGCGTGTTTTATTTAACCTCAGAGCTTTTGCAAAGTGTAATACGTTCTCACTGTGGCAGTGGAATAAAAGCGTATCCCGCGAAAATGAAACGTAACGCACAGCGCAGCAGCTCAAAACTGATAAGAGCTGAATCTAATTGGCCTGAATAGTGCAGGCTCTGTAGTGTGTGTGTATATATATATATATGTGTGTGTGTGTGTGTGTGTGTGTGTGTGTGGTGTGTTCAGACCCCCGCTCTTCTCCGTGCCAGCACACTGTAGCTCCTGATAGCTGCTCTCTAGGGAGCACTTCGCAGATGCCTCTCTTAAACACTCATTTCCCTAATAGGCCAATCAGGGCAGTGCAGGATGCAAAGCGTGCTCCTGTCTGCGTGCTGGTTTCGTTTCCAGCCTCCTTTTTTTTTTTTCCTTTTCTTGTCTGAAGAGCCGAACTGGTGCATGCATGCATGCGTGCATTAGGACGAACCCGGCAGATCTTTTTGCGCTTCGTTTGTTCCGAGTTCCTAATAACGCTCGTGCAGAGGAAACGTCTGTTGAAGGAGTCGGAGGAGCGTTATCGAAGCGTGTTTACAAAGGAGATTAAAGCCTTGCTTTTGTGTACAGCTTCTTCTAGCATGTTTGTAGTTTGGAAATGGAGTAGACTAATGTGGAACAGTAAAGCTCACTCCAAGACTCCCCCTCGGTAACCACTGATGAAGCAGCTTTGTTTGCCGACTGCGCAGCGTCTGCATAGGATATGTTTGTTTTGGCTGTAGGCCATAGTTAGCTTTGAGCTGGTGTGTGTGTGTGTGTGTGTGTGTGTGTGTGTGTGTGTGTGCGCGCTTTAACAAATATCCGTTTGTGCGCACGTGTATTGAGAGCAGCTGCGTGAATGGACGTGTGTGAAAGTGTCTTCGGGTGGTCATGCGAGATCTGCGGGGTTCAGGTTCCAGTCTAGTCTCTCCATCACCACATCAAAGCTCCGTCTGTATGGGAGTCGAGGTCAGAGCGCTCCTCCCTCCTCTCTCGCCATCCAGACCAGGCTCTGCGCACAATACCGCTGGGCTAAGCGGGGCGATTGACTTGTGGAGAACTTTATTAAGCCCTGAAAGAAAACCAACCATCCTTCATCCGGTCTCTCTCTCTCTCTCTCTCTTCTCTCTCTCCCCCTCCCCCTCTCCAACCACTCGCCGGTGTTGTTCCTGTTCACTTTTCCAGTCACACCGTTCTGAGAGTCGAAGTTAAAGCTAAGATAATACGAGTAAAGCATCATCGCGGTAGGTATTTTGAATAAAAAAAGGATATTTCATAACATTCCGATGTTTCCGCGTCCAGGAAAGAAGATCTAGTTGGCTCGGCTCAACCGGCCGGAAAGGGAAAAGAAAACCCCTTATTCCCGACTCACTTTGTTTAATTTGGGACGTGGCTATGTTCGAACGTCCCGAATCCTACCGTCTGCTGCGTCGCTCACATCAGCCGAGTTGAGATCCGGTTGGCGCTGGGACGAGTTTTATTCAGCGTGTTAATAACCGTTCGTGTGGAGGGTTGAATCGGGGACACGGAGATCCGTGGAAACGCCGATAAACATCTGTACTTTTGTCGGCCTACCCGGGAGTTAGCATCGCCGTGGTTCCCTCGACAACAAGCCTGTAATCGTTTCCTTTGGCTTCTGGATTGTTGTAGAAAATCATCTCTGACGGTAAGCGGAGCGTCCCGACGACTCTTTGGAGCTTTGTTTAAAACGCGCTGCAGATGGAGAATACTCTGAACCGATCAATCGACCAAGTCGGAGAATTCGAGTTGGAAGAGTTTGCAAGAGCGCGAGTGGAAACGCAACGAGGCTGATGATGATGGAGGAGTTCTCCTGTTCGGCGATGACGTTTCATCTCCCCGACGGCCGCCGTAGTCCCGTTTATCCGCTCGTTATCAACCGGCTTTTTCACGACGTGTAAAAGCTGAAGGAAATCAATACCTTGTTAACCACAGACCTTATTTCAGGCATTCGAGCTAAAACCCCGCCCACTTCGGGGCGGCGGAACCCGGGCGTTTCCGGCGTCCTGGGCGTCTGTCCCGGACAGACATGTCCGTAAAATACCATGCGAATGATGCAAAGCCCACACGCATTCCAGATGTGCTACATCTGTAGCAGAGCACAATGAACTAGTGCGGAGATTAAAGTCCTACGGAGTAAAAAAAAAAACGAAGCGCGTTTTTAATTCGCCACCGCTGCTAGTTTTACCGAATGACTTTCGCTCTGAGCTGATCTCCTGGCTCTGGATCCTCTGTGGAGAAATCCATCTATTCAGGGAGGCCCCGTTTCTCTGCCTCCGTCCCCGCTGTGGGAGACACGTCTTTGATCGCAGACGCCTTTTCTTTTCTTTTCTTTTTACACTTCTGCATGCCTTTTCCTTCAGGTCTCCGGTTTCATCCCCGTCCGTTTGATTCTGGCTGTGCTCGCCGGGTCCGGGACCCCCACGCTCCCCTC
>CM022766.1:21874223-21939223 GCA_012411365.1 Ameiurus melas | reverse complement strand
TGTCTCTGTCTCTCTCTCTCTCTCTGTCTCTCTCACCCTCTCTGTCTCTCTCACCCTCTCTGTCTCTCTCTCACCCTCTCTGTCTCTCTCATCTGCTCTCTCGCTCTCTCTCTCACTCTGTCTCTCTCACTCTCACTCTGTCTCTCTGTCTTTCTCATCTGCTCTCTCTCTCTCTCTCTGTCTCTCTCTTCTGCTCTCTTTGTCTCTTTCTCTCTCTCTCGCTCTGTCTTTCTTTCTTTCTCTCTCTCACTCTCTGACTTAATTTTTCTGTCTCTCTCCATTTCTGTCATGCTCTCTCTATTTTTTCTTTTTCCTCTCCCTCTCTCTGTCTGTCGCTTTCTCTTGTCACTCACATCCTCCCTCTCACCCTCCCTGCCTCATTTCTGTCTCTCTCCCTCTCTCTCTCTCTCTCTCACTTTTTCTTTCGCTCGGTTTGAAAATCTATATTTTTTTTCTTCAGTAGAACTTTGACACTTTTGATTGACGTGTGCCGTGGTTAGTCCGTGCTCGGGCCTCCTGGCATCTGGAGACCGTAGCCGTCACGCAGAGCACTGGCTCCCGGCTCCTCTGGCAGATTAGCATCGTAGCGAGGGAGAGGGGAAGGAGTGCAGAATGAGGGAAAATGTGGAAAAGATTAACAGTGATGGTGAGACGGAGGGAGGCCGATAAGTGTTGTCTGTCCTGTCATCCACCGCCACTGGAATGGAGGGACATACTAAGAGTTGTGCTGTCATATCTCTCTCTCTCTCTCTCTCTCTCTCTCACGCTCACTCTGGGATAATGTTCCTCCTCAGCTCCTACTGACAAGTCGGCCTCTTAGCGCTCATCCGAGTGGCTCTCAAGATGACGCCCGTGATGTTTAACACGAGCCGAGGGAGGCTCGGGAGAGCTCTTGTTCTCTTTTACACACACATGCCTCATAACGATTAGACGATTGGTCCTTCCCGTTGCTTTTCCTTCCTTTTTCTCCAGGCGTTTCAGCTTTAGAAGAACATCTTGAACATTTCACAGTGAAACCTCACACACTCAGGTGTGTATCAAAGGCTTGCTTCGAAAGCCAATTCCATCGCTTTACCTCCGTCTCCTTGAACGGATCTATAAAAGTTTCCTTCTTCTACCCCCCCCCCAATTATTATTCTTTAACTTCAAAGCGCAGGCCCTGGCTTTACCACTCGTCCTTCTGCTTTCAATGTGGAAGACCTTTGAAGCCGTCACGTCAGAGCTGTCCATCAAGGCGCTCAATATACGCATAAGGAACGTAGAGGACGCCATTTGATGTCGTTACGACCGCGGCTTTTCTTTGTCGTTCCGTCCGAGCCACATCTAATCTCATTCCAAGTCTTGCGCTCAGCGAGTGAGCGATTTTCGACCTCTGGGTGACCGAGTCGTGGCGGCCGTCCGTACACAGGGATGGTCGGTGACAGGAATGCTCCGGGGAGAACAGCTGAGAGTGGTGTTCTGCTGGCAGTGATAGATGAGCGTATGTTCTTTGTTTATTCCGTGCCTTCGCACAATTGATTCTCAAACAGTTTTTGCTACAGTTTCTCCGAGCTCCAGATCGCCAGGTCCTCCCTCTCTCTCTCTCTCTCTCTCTCTCTCTCTCTCCTGTCTAAACATCAGCATAAAATGAAAACAGGTGTCTCTGTGATCACCAGTGAGCAAGGCTCATGAGAGCGAACAAAAGAGAGGAAGAAAAAGCGGTAGAGTGGAGTTTTAGAGGCAGCCTGAGACATAGATTATGCATCGCCATGAGCATCAGGCTTAATCAGGCAGATGTGTGTGTGTGTGTGTGTGTGTGTGGGAGAGAGAGTACAGGCATCTCAACAATAAGAGTTGACACCCAGGTGATTAGGAAGCATTACGGCTAGCTGGAGGGCTTCGAGATGGGTGGAGGTGGAGGCTGAAGGAAGGTGAGGCGCCTCATTAATCTCTGTCTGTCACAGGCGCTCTGACCTCCCCTTCTCCGGCCCCTCCTTCCCCACTTCCACACTTATTCTGTCCATCACCCTCCGCATTGTTTTTGCTTCCCAGGGTTCGAGATTTAGCCACACGCACACTCGCGAAAAGGAAGCGAGACACGCAGGGGTCCTGCTTTATCTCTGTCCGTCTCTCACCATCCCTCCTGCGTGATATGACCAGCTGTTACCTCAGGAAGCTTATCCAACACACTACTACGGCTGTTTGTTTTTCATCTCTAGAGTTAGGAACGGCCTGACGTACACGTTACGTGGCAAGCTAATCGATTGAAGCCGATTTCCTGTTAACCGTGACTGCGTGGACGTTGCTCGTGGGAATAAATAAAAACGAAGCCGCGGGTGCCAATACTTAAGGACGCTTTCTATGTTGAGAAGAAGCACTACCCGAGCGCGCTGTGTATGAACATCTTATTTATGCTTGAAGTCTGGAGTGTCGGACCGTAGGTCCGGCTCCGAGGCGAATCGCGTATATTTATATTAATGCGCTCGTTGGAATACGTTACTGTTTCTATAGCAACAACGTCCTCGGAAACTCGTACGGTGGACGCTCCGTGTAATCTGAGACTCGAAGAAAACATGTCATTGTAAAAAAAAAAATGTCAACTCCGACAAACGGAGTTACTGACTCGGAAAAGAAGGAATCGATTCTGAACTTCTGAAACGAGTCGTTGGTGATTCCAGACTGTACTTCCTGTTACTAACCTACGTAATTTGGTAACAGAACCCCCCGCCTCCGCTCGCGAAAAAGACGGAGCTGAAACTCGTCGTCGGTCGTGGACGTTTCCAATTCACGACACACTGGGACCCGTCTGACCAATCGGAGCAGAGTCTGCTCTCTGAAAGGAGGAGTTTCGAACGAATCCTTTAGAACGGATCATTAAACGAGTCGTTCGTGACACTGGGGGGAGAAAGGTAACGCTGCAGTTTAAATTACGAGCGCGTTCACGTGTTTTTTTGACCTCGGGTGCGTGTGAATCTATCGCATGAGCGCTTTAAAACGAAACTAGACGCGTTTCAAATCCATAACAGGCGCTCTTTAAAGTCCCGAGACATCGCATTCTGTTTGATGTGAACATCACCTCAAGCTCTTGTCCTGTCTCTGCTTGATTTTATGCATCGTGCTGCTTCCACGTGATTGGCTGATTTTAGATAACTGCGTGAATACAGTGGATGGCGAGTGTATAAACAGTAAGGAGGCGCTTATTGGAGTCCCGAGGCTCGATCTTCCATGCTGTGAGTGCGCTAGATTTATAGTCTCTCGTGTAGTGAGCGTATATGGTGACTAGAAGGCGTTCTGGTTAACTGTGTGGAGACGAGTTGGCTGATTTGACGTAGGCATGTGAACTCGCGAGGAAATACAAACGAACAATAACGAGTAATAAACCGAGTGACGACTGCTTTATGATTTGTATCGCTTCAGTATGTTCCGCTCTCTTCTTCTTCTTTTTTTTTTTATTTAAAATTGAATTCCTGTCACACTGTTGCTGTTCATTTATTCAGTTCGTCCGCCAAGTTTTTGTCACTTAGCCTAAACACAAAAATGTTATGTTTCTCCTAAAGTTTGAACGATTAGTCTGTTTTTGTGTTTCGTTTTGTACAGCTACACTCTCGACGCCAGGCAGCAGTGCATGCTGGGAAGGAGGTGGTGGTGGTGGTGGTGGTGGTGGTGTCATCACCTGGTCAGAGAATGAGTCTAGGGCTGGATATGGATGAGGGAATAGTGTTCGTGTGATGTTTTCTTCTTCTTTTCTTTCTTTGCGTAGGTATGTGAGCATGGAGAGCATGTTGCTGCTTCTCTCTGTGTGTATTCAGAGAGAGAGAGATGTTGTGTTTAGGGCTAGAGGGAGCAGTAGAGGAAGAGTTGGACACGACTGGTCCGTTTGGGCCCGTTTCGGGCGTTCCGACTGCCTGGATTCCCCACGTTACCACACGGCTAAATCTTCACACGCGAGTTAGACCACCATGGTTACAGTCACAACTTGTAAACCTGCCGCTCAGCTCCCGGCCCCTAATGTGCTCAGAGTTCTCCACGCTGTTAATAATCCCGGGGTGGTGCCGAGGCCCGTTAGTGATGAGCCATCTCCCCATCCACCTCGGAGATGCTCCTACACTCTGGAGCCGTCACTTCCCATGTACACACACATGGCCCGTATGCAGCAGTCAGCGGGGTGTGATGCGGTCACAGTGACCGACCCGGCCCCCGGTGACCCGCGCTGCTGTGTGCTCACATCTGTCCAGCTGCTTTGACAGATGTGGCGAGTGGGAGGTCCGTTAAAAAAAAAGAGAGAGAGAGAGAAGAGCTCTGCACTCGAATCTGAATCCTGTGAGTGCAAAAAGTTTGTGTACAAAGAAATACCAAGGCAGCGAGATGTACGCAGTACATCAAAAATGTATGTAAGACATCAGACCCTTACTGTAACGCTGTTTTTACAGATATATCCGATAAATCCGTTCCGAACCACTCCAATTCGATACACGTACACCATTATCCGTTAAGTGCTGCTCCTCCAAATATAACGTGGCTGACACAAAAGGGTCCAGCAATATAAAAAAAATGTTGCTATTATTATTACTATTATTAATAATTTGTTTAATTCTGTACATCAACGTTTTAAAAAGATGTATTCAAGTATTCTTCAGCACTAATATTTTACCCTATTTTAGTTTTTACGTTAAAGCTGCTAAAGTTTATTACTTTCTAATGTGACTTTAAAAAAAATAAAAAATTAAAAAACGCAAATTTATTAGCGCTTTTGTCATTTAAAAAAAAATTTTTTTTTTAAATCACTAAATTTTATAATAATTTCTGCATTAAAGAGTTTAATAGTGACATAATTAAACTAATATCAGTTTAAACATTTTCCCCGTTATAAATATTTCCAACCTCTTTATATCATTTGAGCAGTTTTTTGGATCCTCTCGTTTTATATTATTGTCATTTTCTTGTTTCAGGTTCCCGTCTTGCTTTTGAACTCTATCGATACCTTCCTGTGTCTTCTTTACCCCCTTCTTTACGTCAAATGTACATTGTTTAAAAGCAGTCGTTTCATTTCGAAACCACAGGACCTGCATACGTGTTGCGTTCAATCACACGTCTGCTGTAGTCGTTTCTAAGGTCTCTCGGGTAGTCCTTAAAAAACAAACAAAAAAAGAAATAGTGCTCGAAAGTGGCGGGATTTAATTCCGCCGCGTCTCTACGATTCCCCTTTAAACTAGTTGTTCTTTCGTGTACGTTCCCTGTCCGACCGCGCTCGAGGGAAAGGCAAAATGTACTTTTGGAAAATTAGAAACGCGTACATGTTAGTGTTTGCGCACGCTCGTTAGCCGGCCACGTTCAAAGGTAAATACCGAAAGTACTTGTGCGTGAAATAGAGGAAGAAGTTGAGCCTCGGTAAAACCGAATTCTTTCCAAGTGACAAACTATGTCTGGGATGTGTTATAGGGGTAAACACTTGGCTTTGAGGAGGGAAGGCTAGGGGGAAAAAAAAAAAGATCATGCGCCTGGATGCCTGACATTTAGATTTTTTTTTCCTTCTCTTTTGAAGACACGGAATGGCTTTGGGGGGATACAGTAATGCCGGCTGTAAACACCACGTCTGCCGAGGATGCTGCGTGGGAATCGGACGTGTCGATTCATTAACGGCGGGTTTATTCTCACAAGCCAGAATCCGAGCTTCTGAGTCGGATAAACGTGACCGAAAGCAGCCTGCTTCCGTAGGAAGAGGCCTCGCCAATCTCAGATAAACCTTGCTGATGACGTTTAAAGACGTGATGCCGAGAAGGAGCATCTGAGACTTCACATCGGCTGTCAGAAAACCGAATTTCAGACGTATAAATGATTTTCTGTTTAACGGGCATTGTTTGATTCGCGCAGTAAAAACCCTCGGGTCTTATCCGGCTAACGAAACTCTCGACTGTTCCTCTAGGATCAAGTCGGGCAGGTAGACTTTTCCGAGTCCTGCTGTGAGACACTGGTTTGTGTTTCATAACTGCAAATCCACATCGTTGAAGGACGCGACCGCGCGTCCGTGTTCTACAGTGAATCCCTTTCTCTGAGCGCGCACGGGAGCCTTAGCGCGAGACGCGAACACGAGCGCTGTGGGTCGTGTTAAAACCACAGCTCTCCAGCTTACAGCTCCTGCACCCAAACTCTGCCCCAATTAAAGGAATAAATAAACAGGAGAAAGGCAAATAATAACATTGTAAAGCCAGGTTACAAGATCTGGCACGGGGCAGTGTGGGGTAGAAAACGTCTCGGCTGTTAAACGGAGCAGGCCGAGTCGGGCGAGCGCGGCAGGCATTTACGGGCATCTGTAATGAGGCTTTCCTTCATGTTGCCAAATGCAGTTTCTCCACCCTGTTGGGCAACAGCAGCTAGGCCACAGCTAAGATGGCACATCTGTCCGACTGCTTGTTCAGTGTGCCGGTGTGTGTTTAGGTTACTGGCACGCTAACCTCCCTTCCTTCACCCCCCCGCCAAACCCCCCCACCCCTCCCTCATTCAGCTAATTGAGAGTCAGTAATGTTTTCATGCTCGGGTTTCTGTCGGAAAATGAACGAGCCGAGTTACTGCACTTTGGAAGAATGAATGAGCGAGGCAAGCATTTCAGTCTTCATTTTCATCGTTTAAAAATGTCGTCCCGAGAGACGCTTCGAAAGGAGTTGAAGTCTTTCCAGACATAACAGGCTTCTCTATCTTTGGACGATTGCGAGGTTCTGTCATTTCAGTTGTAAATTATAAAATGGTTTTCAAAACTATGTGGAATTCAGCCGTAGCACCTTAACGCTCGTCTTAGAACTCGGTCTGTCTTCGGGGCGATATCATAGAGGAAGGAGGGCGGGGATTGGGGGGCGGGGGGGGTTTAGAAAAACCTTCCAGCGGCCTGTTTGTCTATGACAAGTAGCCGTCAGAAGCACCGAGACATCCAGCGCTGGGGGTCAGATAAAGGAGCGGCCTGTCAGAGCAGAGTGGATGGCTGAAGGTGAAGTATGCAGTGTTATGATTTTGATGCAGGGGTTTTTCAGCTGCTCTCATCCTGTAGCGGTGGATTAGAACCGGCGCATTAGCAGGGCTGATAAGGAGCCTTTAAGTGTTTTATTTTCTCAAAGCAGGCTTCTTGGCTCGTTATCAGGGTGTAAAGCTGAGCCGCTACGGGTCGGTCAGTCTGAGTGTGCTCCGCCGGACCTGCTCTGTATCACTTGTCCTCGCTGTGCTGGTGACATCATGACGTACAAGCGGAAAAGGATGGAAAAAATTCCACCCGTCCATCTCCACCGGGAGAGAACAGACAGCCGTGGGCTTTGAAGTGGAAAGAGGTTAAAAAAGAAATGGGGGGCCAGTGGAAGAGGGAGAGGAAAGAAGCTGTCAACACGCCTCTGACAGGTGTGGTGTTTCTCCTCTGTCGTCATCATGCTGGATCTGTGGACTTTTCAGGGATAGATCTGGAGTGGATTATGGCCATAGATCGTAGGCTAATCTCTCTTTGTTTTTTTTTTTTGTTTTTTTTTTTTAAGTGTTACCTGATTACCTGGACACATTCAGCACTTCAGATTAGTCTTCCTTCACAATCTCTCTCCCCCAACACTCACCCCCCCACCCCTTATCATTTCTCCATTTATTTTCTGTCTCATGCTTTTGATATCACTGACTCTTCTTTTCCAGTATCTAGTCCATTGTCTTTCTGTTCATTAGACAGGAAGTGTTGGGGTTGGGGTAAATGTTTGGGTGGGGTTTTTGTTGTTTGGTTGGTTTCTTGAAAACCCCAGTGTAACATTAAACAAACCAGTGGGCACTTTGCTTTTCTGTGCTTACACTGAGTTCTTGGTGACTTAATCAATGCACATTTTGCTCTTTCGTGTACCATATGAAGAATTTTTGTCCTTGGTCTTGACACACAACAGCTCCTTCATTTCTGAAATGTTAAGGTTTCCAGATAGTTCTCTGGTTGCCTTTTTCTTTTCTTTTCTTTTCTTTTCTTTTTTTCTTTTTCAATTACTTGACGCTTTTTCTGTATATTGTACATCAAGCGGTCCAGTGCTGCCTGGGTAATTTTCCAGGATTTGGTCTAGGTCTCTTCCTGGTAGATGGTAATTCAGTGTTCTTGTGCTAGTAGACCGTTGTTTGAATTGAGTATGTGAATGGAAATTGTGTAAATTACAGGTAAACGCGTCGGGGAATCAAGACCTCCACAGAGGGTTGCACACGCACCCCCTTGTACATAACTTGTGGATCCATTTGGTCTAGCTAGGTTTGTTTCTTGTTTTTCCTCCGCATTAACGGAGGTTCACGGAATCCTGTAAGCCCACTTTCCTAAAGCTGCAGGAGACTGGAAGTTAGCAGGGGAGCTAACTTTGGGAGCGAAGTTGTGAAGAATGTGAAATCCCTGCGATGAACGTTGGGAAAGATTAACTGCTTCATCTCCCCGTTTTACAACATTCTGTGGATAAAACTGCCATGCATGTTTGGTTTTATGTACCATGTAATATTTTATTAAAATATGTTATGGAACTTATCTGTGCATTTACGATGGATGGGTTAACAATGATCAGGGTTGGAGGACGAGGATGTATGGGGAGTTGAATGTCATTCACAGATGTGCTAAAGTCAGATGTAGGGCCTCTCCCTTAACAAAGTGTCTGAAATACTGCCATCTCTGGCAGGGGGGAAGAGAGACAGTCATAAAGAAGAGCAGTAAAAGACTGACAGGGCTAAACTCAGGTCTGTGTAGGACCTCACCAGTTCAGTCGTAAATAATTCTGGTCCAATGAGGAAAGCAGCAAGTTGCTCCATGAAGCCTTAAACCAGGCTTAACTCATCACTTGGAGATGTTCGAGCTTTATCACTGGTGTGGATATGCACCTCTGGCTTTCCAGGTCTGGTAGCTGTGGGTTTAATGAAGGGCGTCTGTGTTTGTTTTATAGCATTCTGTGTGGTGTGCTGGTGGAAACTAGGCTGTGGCCGGTGGTGCCTGGGGGCATTTCATTTTGGTCTGTGGTATCCTCACCCCCACACATACCCCCTGTTTCTGTTTACGAAACCACCTCTTCATCTATCCACTCGCTGATCTAACCAGCCCTTAAATGCGATCCACATGAGCATGATTGGGTCTTGAGGAACTTTATCACGTTGACAAGCATAAGAAAAATGTTACGTCCAGAGCACTGTGTGTGTGTTTGTGTGTGTGTTTGTGTGTGTGTGTGTGTGTAGTAAAGGTGACCACAAAATTCCTGGATTCCTTACAGATTGTGCCAGCCTGGATACTATCATGGGAAAGGTATTTGTAGTGCCCATAAGAAGGGAGCCAAGATAAGTCTGTCTTTACCAAGCTGCGTGCGAGTTTTCCTGATTTACCTTGGGATGACAATTTCCGTCTATCCTACACTCATGCTCGTCGTCACTGTTAAGTTCTTGTCTGATACCAGTCAGAACCAAAAATTTAACCCTGCTCTGGCTGATTTCCTCTCGTCTGGGACCAAGAAGTCGTCACACAGTCACCATCGTTAAGTGACACCTTATTAGTTCCTCATGAGCAAAGGCCTCCAGTTCAGTAATATTCCTGGGTTTGCGTGCTGCAACCGTCTTCTTCAAATCCCAACAGAGATTTTCTCTGGGGTTCAAGTCAGGTGACTGTGATGGCCATGTAGAATCTTCCAGGAGTTCTTCTGCAACCAACCCTTGATGGAATCTGAGGTATGCTCGGGATCATTGTCCAATATCACCCAAGCTTCAGCTTCCTCACAGATGGTATGACATTTTCTCCTAGGATTTCCTGATACTTCAGTGAATCCATCTCGCCTTCCACACACTGCAGGTTTCCAGTGCCAGATGATGCAAAGCAACCCCAGAGCATCACCGAGCCACCACCATGCTCGACTGTGTACAGAGTGTTCTTTCTTCTTCCTCCAGACATACCTCTGATCCATCGTGCAGGAAAGTTCCAGGTTTGTTTCCTCGCTCCACAGAACAGAATCTAAAACTTCTTTCTTTTTTTTTTATATGATTCTAAGGCGACTTTTCTTATGTTATGTTATGACATGGAAACTTTCTGCGTTTAGTACGCGCCTTACTGTGCTCACTGAAACCTCAGTGCCTGTTATCACCAAGTCTTTTGTTGTGTTGAACTATTTCAATAGCTTCTGTTTGATTTGTTCCTTGCAAACAGCTGAAAGTCTGTAAATGTTGACAATAAACCTGATTTGTAATGGGGGTTGAATCATTTTGATTGCATCCGTATGTTGTTCAGAAAAGCTGATTGTGTCACTGTATTTGAAAAGTTTGTTTATCCTGAAGGGAGCATGAATTAGAGGTGTGCACAGGACATTTTATAAGTGCCAGTTCAGCTTGCTCCTGAAGGAATTTTGACCGAAGCCAACCACTCCCAAAGAAAGTTTGACCAATCCCTTCTTTGCTCCTGCTGAAAGTTTGACCAATCCCGTCTTTGCTCCTGCTGAAAGTTTGACCAATCCCTTCTGCTCCTGCTGAAAGATTGACCAATCCCTTCTGCTCCTGCTGAAAGTTTAACCAACCCCTTCTGCTCCTGCTGAAAGTTTGACCAATCCCTTCTGCTCCTGCTGAAAGATTGACCAATCCCTTCTGCTCCTGCTGAAAGTTTAACCAATCCCTTCTGCTCCTGCTGAAAGTTTAACCAACCCCTTCTGCTCCTGCTGAAAGTTTAACCAATCCCTTTCTGCTCCTGCTGAAAGTTTAACCAATCCCTTCTGCTCCTGCTGAAAGTTTGACCAATCCTTTCTGCTCCCAGCGGAAAGTTTAACCAATCCCTTCTGCTCCACTGAAAGTTTAACCAATCCCTTCTTCTGCTCCTGCTGAAAGTTTGACCAATCCCTTCTGCTCCCACTGAAAGTTTAACCAATCCCTTCTGCTCCCACTGAAAGTTTAACCAATCCCTTCTGCTCCTACTGAAAGTTTGACCAATCCCTTCTGCTCCTGCTGAAAGTTTAACCAATCCCTTCTGCTCCTGCTGAAAGTTTGACCAATCCCTTCTGCTCCCACTGAAAGTTTAACCAATCCCTTCTGCTCCCACTGAAAGTTTAACCAATCCCTTCTTTGCTCCTGCTGAAAGTTTGACCAATCCCTTCTGCTCCCACTGAAAGTTTAACCAATCCCTTCTTTGCTCCTGCTGAAAGTTTGACCAATCCCTTCTGCTCCCACTGAAAGTTTGACCAATCCCTTCTGCTCCCACTGAAAGTTTGACCAATCCCTTCTGCTCCTGCTGAAAGTTTGACCAATCCCTTCTGCTCCTGCTGAAAGTTTGACCAATCCCTTCTTTGCTCCTGCTGAAAGTTTGACCAATCCAAACCGCTCCCATGACTAGTCCTAGAATACTCGAGGATGAATAACCAAACAGGGTGGTGGTTGTTTTTTTGCGTACCAAAGAATTGTTTTTTTTGTTTGCTTGTTTTTTAATACGTGACCACTCAAACAGGATTCTTTGAAAAGCAGTCCCCACTCCCCTGCTGGGCGCTGACCCATTCTCACTGCGGTGTGCATTAGAATGCTGAAAGAACATGTGGACTGAAGTCATATCATATGCATGCTCCAGCAACTAATTATTGAACACAGATCACAGAGTCTACAGTTACGTTCTTAACTACCATTGAACTTGTGCAATTTGAGCTGACTTTAATTTAACACAGCAGTGGTATTTCAGCAGAAAGTCACCATTCTTTCTAAATTATAGTCTTTGTCCTTGACATGTTATTTACAATGGAAATTCTTAAGCCGACCAGCTGTGGCAAAAACATCTCACTAACCCACGTTGTAGTTATGTCATGAGCCATAAGTTGCATATCCCGCTTAGCTTCTGCATCCAGCCAACAGCGTTGGGAGGCTGGCTTAAGGGCCGTATGTCTCTCTGACATGTTTAATCCTTTGTTTGGGGTCCCATGATGAAGCTTCCATGTTCTCCTCGCATGTTTTCCTTAGCCTTGTGTCTCCACTCCCCTAGATCAGGACGCGTCTTTCCTCTCCATCTGTTTCAGTAATGGCTTCCACAGGTGGATCTGCTTCGCGAGCTTTATTTCCCAGGAAGGTACTTCGGTCTCACCCTCGCTGTCTCCCCCTTGTGTTTTGGGTAGCAGCCCCAGCTGTTTTTCACACAAGGTGTTTCCATAGGAACAAGCACTTCCGAGGGCTCCAGTGAATGCAAATGGCACGTGTCGATGGTGTGCATCTGTGGTCAGGCTCTGTGTAGCTCATCTGAAGCGTTTGTCACTCGACTGCTTCTCTTCCTAAGCTCTTTACTTTTGCTGTCGTTTTTGTGGATATAGCACTGGTATAAACGTGTGTGTCGCGGCCAACGTTTATCCACATGTGCTCTTAAACGTCTAACCTGGGATATTACCGGCGTAACGTTACCGGTTATGTTCAGGCTTTGCGTCAAGCATGGCATTGGAAGTCTGGTCACACCGAATGTGATTTATCTCAGCGTTTGATGAAAAACACTTGTCAGCTGCTCTCGCATAATAATTAGCATTAATGAACGCCTCTTTTTATTTATTTATTTATTTATTTATTTACATTTCCTGGTTTACATGGGTGCTAAAATGAATTAAAAATGATGGTCTGAAATGACCTTGTAGGAATTAAATGCCTTAATAAGAATTAAGTTATCGTGCGTGCGGATTTTAATCCGGTGGGGTTTTTTTTTTTCTTGGTTTTTGTTTCCTTTCATTTATTATTAATGTCAAACCCTCGAGTTCCCCCAAATCTTGTGTTTTCCCCTTACCTCGTTTTCTGCTAATGCGCACATAAAGAAATGCATCCCGAACTGACCGTATCCTTTAACTGATTCAAAAAAACTACTACTACTAATAAATCATGGAATTTCCTCATCACGGGATCCGCCGTGTCTTTCATTTCGGAAGCGCGTTCGTTTCCAGACCTTCGCCTCTCCGCCCCTTCTGACTTTCCACCTCTTCAAGAGATTTGCACAGCGGCCGAACAGAACAGCACCGAGAGCGTTTACAGTCTTTCCTGTTTACACAAGAGCCCTCTCTGTCATTTTACAGGAATCGTAGCCGGTCTCGTCTCGGTCGGTCGCTGCGTAGTTCTCCGCAGGATCTGATTTCGACACCTTTGCAGTTTAAAAGCAGCTTCATTTTTGTGATGCTGTAGAAAAAGAAAAAAAACAAAACAAAGTCATGCAGTGAAACGGGTTTCTTTAAGAGTCTCTTGGAAGAGGGTTGAAATAAAATGCAAAAACCCCTATTACTGTTTATTTTGTACATAGCACAAGACGCAAGAGGCAGCAAGAATTACATAGTAACTCTCGCACTTTCTCTGTCTCACACACACACACACACACACACTGGTGATATGATCTATTCAACACTGTACTGTGTGTGTGTGTGTGTGTAATTGTTCCCATGGGAGCCTGGGCTGCTGGAGATAGCAGCAGAGTGTGGTATGTTTGTGTGTGGTTGGGAAAGGCAGAGATGCGCTGGCCTGCTGCTATCAGCGTTAATTAACGCTCAGGAAGAAGGGCTGATAAGGGCTGAGCTACTCTGAGGGCAAAGGGTATGCGGTAAAGGGTGTACGTGGGCGTCCGTGTATGTAAGTATGTGAATGTGCCGAGGTGAAATATTTCCATGTCTGCGTACGACCTAATAGATTAAATGTTAATCACTTAACACTTAAGATGATTGGGGGGGGGCGCTGTTTTAGGAAAATAATCGACCCTGTAGTGACGTGATGCGGCGCGACGTAAAGACGAGGAACTGTTACAGTACAGCCGTGACGTTTATTATTTTCTAATACCCGAAGTGTTTGAGTCCTCAGCTTTTTCACGCCGTGGTTTTCATCCGTTTATAGTTAGTGTTTTATCGAAAGACCGTACCACGGTGGGAAACCGACGCTTACAAAGTGCTGGCACTGGAGACTCCTTCCGTAACCGCGGAATAAAGGTCTCCTGACAGAAAGCAGCTGCTGAGCGTCCACCTTGCACGTACTATTGGAATGATCAGGTTTTTACTTTGAGTGCGTTCATATAACCCTTGGGATTTTTTTGTTGTTGTGCCACGTTAGAGGTATTTCTGTACACCGTCAAAGCCCGTAGTGTCCGATCGAGTCCACGGGATCAGTATTAGCTTTAATAGAGGAGCAGCGGATATCGGTTTCGTTAATGCGTCATGCGCTTCCTCCAGTGAGCGACCTCAGGGTCAGATCAGATATTTAAAACGGGTCTTTTTAAAGCCGAAAGTCCTCCAGGCCCCGGGGTAGATCTGTCCTGTTAGAGGGCAGCAGATGCTATATTTCTCCTTTACCCTCCTCTCACGCACACATTTGGATGTCCCGATAACGCCTCTGTAAAATCAAGCCCAGTGGATTATGTCCGTGCGCTTGGGTTTTTTTATTTATGTATTTATTTTATGTGCTGGTGCTTCTCCAACACTCGGTTTGTTCAACACAGCTGCACAACTGCGAGATGAGGCAGTATCTGGGTGTGTCGATCGATCCCCGTTACAGACTCCTCCCTCACGGCTTATTGGTTTTCCTTCCAAATTCCTCAACCCCGACTCGGCGTCCGAGTTCGGCGAGCATCTCACTGACGTGTTTGAAGCAGGACTGGGTTTGGATTCTTTTGTTGACGCGTGGCTCATATACTGGATTAGGTCTAGTCTAAGTTTGTCGTTCTTCTCTCTAAACAACGTTCACGGTGAAGGGTAGGTTTAATATAGCACTTCTGGGGTTTATTTTATTTGGAGTCCAGGATCTGAAAGTGCCTAAAAAAGATTAGAAAGTCCAAACACAAGTATAGTGGGACAAAGTTCGGGGCATTTATATAAACAGGCGTGCTGTTTGGGGAGGAAAGTCGAAAAAAGTCTGCTCATATCTTTATTGCTTAAAGAAATCGAAATAAAGATATCAGCTCATTTTCTACTCGCAAACGGAACAAGTGTTTATGTAAATGTCAAGAGCTTTGTACTGATTAGTACGAGTATGAGCAGAAGCGTGCATGTGCTTGGCACCCGATGTTCTTCTGGCCTCCTTACAACCAGCTTGCCTTCCTTCTCTCACACCCCCCCCTTTTTTTTTCTTCGCATTACTTCAATCTATTCATTCCATTCATCCTCCTTATTTTGTTTTGTCCTCTTGTCTTTCTGTCTTGTTTTTTTTTTTTCTTCTTTTCTTTCATACATTCTTGCCATTTTTCCCCCCTCTATCCAACTATTTAGGTTCGGTTCGACTTTATTGTCTTTGTCCGAGTTCGAGTACAGAGACAATGAAATGCAGCTTGCATGCAACCAGTCGTGCTAATGGAAAATACGTTCAAACGAAATGAATACGGTTCCGGTGCAATCCGTTAACATAACAGAGGTCAAGCTAAACGGTATGATGCTTACAAGTAATGCACATGGCAACGAAGTTAAATGACGTCGAGGAGAATTGGGGTGCAGTAAGTTGAGATAAAGAGTACACAAGTAGGGGTAAACTGCACGGTGCGTGCAATACGATACCGTAGATAAACACAGCGGGTTGCAGTGAATGCAAATTTAAAAAGAAAAAAATCGAAATAATGTGTTAATAACAGTCTGACGTACATAATTGTAGTAACGCCGGATAAAATCGAGCAGTTTGATTCGTGTCGAAAGTGTGTATGCGAATGAATTCATTTCGTTTGCATGCCTTTTTTGTATTTTCTTTTTTTTTTTTATTCCCGTAACGCGCTTGAATACGGTTCGAAAACGCATCTAATTGCGTCACGTGACGTAACGCAGAGTCACTCGGAACCGTCCGCAAACCGAGCTGGAAGACAACGTGAAGGAATCCTAAAGCTTGCTGAGAAACCGCGAGTAAGCCAGTGTTGAGAGTCTTCAGCGGAGCTGTTGTTTAATGTTCCGTCACCGCAAATTAGGTGTAAAGCTACATTCGAAATTCGTTTCGTCGGGGTTGTTTTGTTAATGCGCTACAGCACTGCGCATGAGAATAGCTAGCATTCGGTTTGGCTGGCTTTCTCTACAGTGTGTCTTCCTTTAGTAGCATGATAATTCCTCATTAGCCGCTGCCCGAGACAGAACAGAACTAAAAGCCGTAATGTTTCGAGCCCATATAAGGAAGAATAAATGAGGGAGAGAGAGAGAGAGTATGGGCGAAACGAGACTGAAATGGATGAGTGTTTAGCAGACAGGTGGGAAGTGTGGAGAGATTGAGATCTTCTCTCATTAAGCCGTTAATGGCGGGTGAAGAGCTAGTTGACCCCGTGACCCCATCAACACTTCATTTTGTATCCTCTTTAGAGTGGTAGTAACAATTCCCAGAAACGTTCCCTGCCCTGTTTTCTTTCACATCTGGACACATTCATGTAACCACGTTTTCCTCCTTTTCCCGTCCGATCATTAGTCTAGACACGGAGCCGTATGTATCAAGCGTCTCCGCGTGTATGGACTTAGCCGTGTGCGTCAATTAAAGAAAGATGCACAGGTCCATCGAGGACGAAAATGTCCTCGAAACGGTCATAAAAATGTTATATATCCGTATTTCTTTTTCCACTTTCACAGAATTTCAACCCTTTCGACGCCGGTTTCTTTACATAATGCAAAACTCTTCAAAGCTCGGGGACGCGTCTTTGTCTCGTGTACATGGGGTGGGATTTGTGGTTTCCATTACAAGATCGTTTCTTTCACACGCATAACATTTTCAGTACAAACATACAAACCACAACTCTGATGTCCCCCGTCCCCCAGCCTCCACACACACACACACACACACCCACACACACACTTTCTAAACCTGAGAAAATACTGAGTTTTTTATTTATTTATTTTTTTAATTCAGCGTTTTGAAACCTTGCCAACAAAATAAAAGCCTGTTAACACAGAACGCGTGATTTTATACTTCAACGTCACGGGGATTCAATATTTGCCGTTTCGATGGGGACATTTTTGGGGACGGATTTGTGCGTCTCGTTTAAAATAGATTTATGAAAGCAAATGAGGGTGAAATACTACAATCGCAATAAATATACACACCTTTTGCTAAAGTTATGCTGTCTGCATTAACACGGACAAAATGATTAAAGAAAGAAAAATGTCCACAAGGACGCACAAGGGTTAAGTGTACTGAAGTGTAATGATATGAAAAGGGCAAGTTTCATTATGGATTATTGCTGTTGGTTTGAGGCTCCATTCAACATATATGAATGTTCTTAGATTTATTTATCTACTTACGACGTCACGTGACTCGTCTCGGCCCGAATCTGCGGCCGTCTTCGGAAAAATTTGACTTACTTTGAGTTCGTTTCCGCGATCGTGAAATGGTGAAATCCTTCAGGGACTCGATTTTACGGGGAGGGGGGAAAAAAAAACCCCTGACTCCATTCAGGTTTGATTGAGCTGTACACAGGAAGGTTTTAATCCAAGATGCTGTAATAACAGGAAGGTTTACTTGTAAAGTACATTAAACCACAGTGATTTTTATTTATTTATTTATTTTCTTCTCAGTGAAATATTTGGGGAAGGGAGGGGAGAAAAGGTAAATGAATCACATGTAAATGAATCACATGAATATGAATCACATGAATATGAATCACATGAATATGAATCACATGTAAATGAATCACATGTAAATGAATCACATGTAAATGAATCACATGAATATGAATCACACGAATATGAATCACATGTAAATGAATCACATGTAAATGAATCACATACATGAATATGAATCACATGAAAATGAATCATATGTAAATGAATCATACGTAAATGAGTCATATGAAAATGAATAAATAAAGTCCAAAAAAACCCCCCACAAAAACACAGTGCTGCACATACAATGGAAAGAAAGTAAAGATCAGAACAGACAAGGCATACGCTTTAAAGAATCCAAAAGCTAGCGTGTAAAGAGGATCTGAGTAAGAACTTGATTTCATGTGTTTAAAAGTAGCTCAGGATGTTTTACAGTAATGTGTAAGCAATGCCATCGAAGAAAATATATTCAGAGAAACGGGGGGGGGGTCAGTTAATAATAAATGTGCATCAAATAAATAACAGAAATGCAGAATAAAGTGAAATAATAACCAGCAGCGTTTAAAAATATCGTGATGGATCATTTTGAACGTAAACGAAGCTATTTTGTATTTCGCTTGTTTCCACACTAGCGCGCGACGTTGCAGCTAGCGAGCGTTCGTTTCCTGTGTTGTGTGTGTGTGTGTGTGTGTGTGTGTGTCACACAGAGCAGCGGCGAATGGCAGAACATCAAGCGACCGTTTTAATTAAGACTTTCTCACTTCTATGCAAATGAAGCATGCCCGTGCAAATCAACCAATCCGAACCACAGCATCCTGCGTGTACGTCTCATGTGTTCTCCAGTTCGACTGCGTGTGCTGTCCAAGAACGGAAGGAACGCATAACCGCGCTCCTGTACGTATGTCCACCAGATTACACTTCAAGTCCCCGGGCGAGAAAATGCCGGAGAAATGAGCCGGCTCTTCACTGTATTCCCATCGCCCGCGTACAGGCCATGAATTCCCGTCCTCTTATTTCTCCTTCAGCCGTTTTTTGGTCTCTCTTTAGCATTCACGCCTCGTCCGTTTATCTGTACCAGCTGCAGGATGCTCATCGTGGAGGCTGTGGAGCGGGAGTGGAGCTCCATTTATCCTGAGTAAACTGTCTGTACGTGAGGCCAGCTGGTGCCTGTGGTCTGGAGCTGACCATAATGAGTGTTGCTAGTCAGGAGGTCAGTGTATTAAAAGGCGGTTCTGAGAGAACGTGCCGGCGGTGAGGAGTCTGCTGGAACATCACCAGAGCTCATTTATTAGTTTACACTACAGCGCAGTGGTTTAGACAGCGCTGGGTTTTCTGTGTGTGTGTGTGTGTGTGTGTACACACCACCATATTTTTACTTTGTTTGATGGTTGAAATGATTGAAGTCAAACAAATGTAGGATTAATCAAGTCCCATGGCCACAAATGGTGACGAGGGATAAACCTTGTTTAGGAGTGTGTGAGAGAATAGATGCTCTGTGTTGCCTGGGTGTTTAAGTTTGTCTTGTTGATGCTGTGCAATCACGGCCGTGATGTACCGAGACGAACCGCGTCGCACTCAGTACTCTGTGTGTGTGTGTGTGTGTGTGTGTGTGTGAGAAACGGAGAGAGAATCCCGATTAACCATTGTGTACGTGTAAATTTATAGAGTTATCGACTCGCAAAAGAAGGAATCGATCCTGAATCGAGTCGTGAGTGATTCCAGACTCACTTCCTGTACTAACCTACGCAGGTCTGTAACAATAAGCCCCGCCTCTGGTCTTCATCGGCTGCTCGCTGACAGACGGAGCTACGGTACTGGGCGTTTCCTTTTCGACACACGCCGGCAGCGCTAGACCAATCACGACAGACTGGGACCAGTCTGACCAATCGGAGCAGAGTATGCTCTCTGAAAGGAGGAGTTTCGAACGAATCCTTTAGAACGGATCATTTAACGAGTCGTTTGTGACACTGGGGGGAGGAAGGTAGCGCTGCAGTTTAAATTGTGAGCGCGTCAGAAGTGTTCTTTTGAACTCGGATGCGTGTGAATCTATCGTGTGAGAGCTTTCAAACCAAATTCTAACAAGACCGCCACGAGTTTTTCCATGTTAGCTGTGAACTGGAAGCGTTTGGAAGGTCTGACGTACAGAGTATTGGATTTTGGAGTGCGAAATTGAGTAGAAGAAGGCTTGTACAGGGAATCGAGCGAAAGGCAGGTTTAGGTCGGGGTTAGAGCCGGAGAGGGGTAAGAACCGCAGCTGAGAAGCGCGAGGAGAGGGAAAAGTCACAGAAGAAGCCTGCAGTGATGGAAAACAGGAGAGGGTGGATCAGCTCGACACACACTGAGCTGACAGTGTTCTCTCAGCCTCACCGCCTGTACTCTGGAAGTCATCATGTCCGCCATGGCCGCTGCGCACGTTCCCCTGCCTCCGCTATCAGCTTTTTCCATCTCCGCTGTCAGAGAGGGCGAGCAGCATGTCGCTGCACTTTCTCCCGGTTTCTGTAACTGAACCTGACCCCCAGAGCTCATACTGAGGTTTCTGGAGCCCACTAATACAGCTGTGGCTGTGTCGTCAGCTCTAGAAGTCTTGGCACCCTGCAGAGGATGAGCCCTACACATTCAAATGTTCTTCTCGGTAAAAGAAGACTCGGTTCTTGACCTGAGCAAATCAGAGCAGAGGGCAATACACATGCTCAAACGTAAGAATATAAAGGAGCTTAGGATATTCTGTTTGGAGGAGTGGACCAAGGTCTTCAAGTGTCTCCAGCCTTGCTGGGCATGACCGGAAGTGACTTATTACTGTTGTTTTCTCCAGAGGATTCACCAAATTGACTAATTCACTAATCAGTGTGGTGCCATTCATCGTTTCTAAACTTGAAAGAAAATGTATAGTATCTGTGTACACTTTTGGAGAAAAAGGTTCTTCAGGGGTTCACTGGGCGGCTGTGGATCAGGTGGTAGAGCGGGTTGTCCACTAATCGTAGGGTTGGTGGTTCGATTCCCGGCCCACGTGACTCCACATACCGAACCCCAAACACGGAACCCCAAGTCGCTCCCGATGGCAAGTTAGCACCTTGCATGGCAGCTCTGCTACCATTGGTGTGTGTGTGTGTGTGTGTGTGAGTGAATGAGAACCAGTCTAAAGCGCTTTAGAACCGCTAAGGTTAAAAAAGCGCTGTATAAGTGCAGACCATTTACCATTCATTGGATAATTAAGGATTCTTGGAGTCATTTTTGGGGTGCCAATAATTTTGAAACTAGCGTTTTGCAGGGGGGGGGAATAGATCGCTAAAGTAAAGGGTTAGTTTGTGTTTTTTGGACTAGTCAGGGCTTCTTAGCTTCCTGAAGGGGTTCTTCTTGGACCCTCTCTGAAAGGGAAGCAGCCTGTTTTTGGGTTCATTTAGAATTTTTTTCCCCCATTTCCCATTGATAGGACGGCCGCTTTTCAGGAAAACATAGTTAAATTTTGCTCCTCTGAAGGTTGCCGTAGAACAGAGGTCATCGGGTGGTGGACCGATATTTCAACAGACGTCAACACTGTCGATTTAACATTCGTTAGTGGGTGAAATAACTGATGAAGTCAATTTGTTCCTCCACACAGACAGGAGGCGCTCCTGGCAGCCATCAGCGAGAAGGACGCCAACATCGCCCTCCTGGAGCTGTCCTCCTCTAAAAAGAAGAAGACTCAGGATGAAGTGTCTCTGCTGAAGAGGGAGAAAGACCGACTGGTGCAGCAGCTCAAACAGCAGGTAAAATCATACAGCTGTCTTCTCCGGCGTCTGAGATCCAGGCCTCCCTCGTACAGTCCGCCGTCCACTCGCCGGGATCGGAGAGAGCAGCGCGGTTCGTTTGCAGCAGGGCTCGCTGAGAAGGTCGCAGGTCACTCTGTAAATCTCGGAAAAGGGTTCGTTGACCCACTTTTAGAAGCGTTTCGTCTTCCAGCTGATGATCATTCGTGTGTTAACGAGGGGATCAAATGAAAGACCGCTTGAGAGCGGAACGGAGAACGTGTAAAGAGGACTAGACCAAAGATTCCAACACGCTAATATGATGCAGATGTACCACCTCAGAACAGCTTCACAATTACTCACCTTCTCTTCGGGTCCTTTTTAAACCCTCAGAGCGCACACACACACACACACCCTAGCACCATCACACCCACAAGACCAAAGCTGGAACTTTAAATTAGTACTTTCTTCAGTATCTTTGTATTTTAGTATAATTTAAATATATATATATATATATATATATCTCCTTATACACAGTTACATTCCAATCAATAGATTCGCGCTTTTTTTCACTTCTTATGTTTTCATTTTCGATGCAGATCTCAAAGGTTATTATTACCTATCGGAGATAGCAGTTAAATCACATTTCTATACATTTTGAACTTGATATAATACATATATTTATGACAAATGACAGTGTATGAAAATGACCAGTTCTAACACAGAGTTTGAATTCTATTATTATTATTATTATTTATTTATTATTATTATTATTAATATTTATTATTATTATTATTATTATTATTGTTGTTATTATTTATTGTTATTGTTATTATTATTTATTATTATTATCATTTATTATTATTATTATTTATTATTATTATTAGATACCCGAGTATGTTTAAGAGTGGACACTCTTTAACGTTCACTCTTTTATGTCCACGTTTGACATCCGCTTTTAATTGTCTCAGTATTTTAATAATTCATTTTATTTACGTATTCTTCTTTTTACTTATTTGTTTATTTATTTTATTTAAATAGAACGGGGTTTTTTTTATGTTTTTTTTTGTTTTTTTAAACGACTGATCAACTGTGTAGCAATGAGTACGATCTTGTATTCGTTTTAAACTCGAGTCCGACTCGGACTGTGGAGGCGTACGGATATACGTCCACGTACTTCCGCCATAAGAGTCCGTTTTCCTCTCGCCTGCACGTTTAAAAACCTCTCCGTTTTTGCACGTGCAGTTCAACACGACACATTTAATAGGCATACATCAATCGAGGAAAGGGTGCCTGGGAACTCTTTTCATTGAGACATTTATCCAGTGGTTTTTAGGAATCTCTCCGTGGTTCGATCCCGTAAATGAGTGCTAGCGTATAGGTTTGTTTTGGCGATTTAGTCCATTTCCCAAAGCGTTTTCGTTTCAACCAATGGACTGGCGCGTTCTCTTCTGCGCTCTCTTACACTGGTTTAGTAAACATGATGTTCAAAGACATCTGTCTCAGAGTGTCCGATTGTTATACACGTGGTATCGTTGCGTTCTGTGATCACGTAATGTTTGTTAATTGGATTTTTCACGCCTATGCTCGCCAGCGTTTTTTTTGTTTTTTTTTCTTTTTCTTTTTTCCTCCTCCTTTAAAAACTACACTACGCTTTAACTGAAGCACAGAAACATACAGGGGGGATGACATGACTTACACAAAACCATAGTTGAGTTTATTCAGTTAAGCTCTTTCACACAAAAATGACTTGCATTTCAAATATAATAAAGTATAAGCGTAATAAATTCCAACAAAAATACAATCATGCCTCGTTATATGTAAACATTTCCACTTCCAATAAAATCCTTTCGAAATCCAGATCCAGCCTTTTTCCATTCGTTACAGGATTGGATTGAATTCGTTCTCTCTCTCTTTTTTTTTTTTTTTCTTTTTTTTTTCCTTCCACTCTTTCATATCCAATACACCATTTTGTTCTGGAATTGGGACGATACCGAAACTGGTATTATTAACCAATGCGTGATCATGTTCTGCTGCCTGAAACCACACCCCTGATGCACTCTTTGTGTGCACACCCAGCGTAAAAGAGCACTCTGATTAACGTGATGAGAGCGGCACCGCTGGGGTCTGGTGTTAAATAGGTTTTAGGGAGACTCCCATTCGGGGGGGAAAAAAACGCCCTAGGCGAGTGAACATTCGCCGTGTTTATAATAGAACTCTGTTACAACCATGCGGTGAAATCTCCTTAGACCCCATCTGCGTGTCTGATGACCCCACGTGGTGTTGCGACCCCGAGGTTGAGAACCTCTGCCCTATTAGATCTCTTTAATGCAAACAGAAAGGTCCAAGTTTCCTAAATGGTTTAGTTTTAAAAACATTTCGCATGCAGGGTAATACGAAGTCTTCGGTATGTATTTATTTGTTGGAGGGTTAATCTGGAGAAAGCTCTAGAGGGAGGAGTCGAGTGATCCAGTCATACATATCTGGTTAAAGTATGTTCGTTGGTAATTGGTAAATAATCTTTAAATGTGTCTTGCATCGTTATCAAGACTTGAGCTAATACCACCGGGTCGTCAGTCTGTGTAGGAGGACAATCACTACAGCGTATATTTGGTCGCCTTTATCGCACAGTCCTGGCTTTCGAGCCTGAACGGTACTCCCACCTGCACGGGAAGTCCGTGAAATATTTGATGGATACAACGTACCGTCTTTGCCCCTACACACAGCGAAGAAGCTGCATTAATCCAGAGCATTACAGCAGAGCTTGATGCAGCCCATTAATCATTCTCCAGGCCCTCCTGTTCATATTTGACATCTTTATGACACCCCAGTGGCCGAGTGGGTCTCTCCGGCTGCACAGTGGTCTTTCTGTCTCACGTGTGAGGTGTGGGATGGTTAGTGTGGTCTGTGTCATAATGCTCAGCCTCCGTCTGATGGATCACAGCAGAGACTTCCTGACTTTTCCCATGTTAACTGTATGTCAGCATACTGTGTGTGTGTGTGTGTGTGTGTGTGTGTGTATATACAGTGGGGATTTCAGGTTTCTTATATCAGTAGTCGTTTCAGGGTCCTGGAGAGTGTTTGGTTTGTGTTAGCTATATATGCTCTCGAGGGCGGCTAAATGCTTCATGTGACTTGTGTGTGTTGCGGGTATGTTGCGTGATGTGTGAGGAATGTGTATGTGGCAGTGTGTGTGTTTAATGGACTGTGGCTGATCTGACATGGTTCAGAGAGAAAGAGGAATGGTGTTGACTCTGTTTTGAAACCATGCGCTGGAATGGCAGAAGTGTGCCGAGCTCGTCGGTTCATTTAGCTTCATGACTACCTTAATACTTTAAATAAATTTTTTTTTTTTTTTTTTAAATAAGTTTAAAAAGAAAAAACCTAGTATAATTCATTAGTTTAGTAGCTTCTGAACAGTTACACTGAGGTTGTCAGTTTGGAAGAAGAATATTCAGCTCTCACAGGACAATAGAATGGAATTGAATAAAAGGAGGGAGGAATTGGAATGGAACAGAATGGGAATGGGGAGGAAGTGAATGAGAAATGGAACCGAATTGAATAAAATTGAAATCCGAATTGAAATGGATTGGAACAGAACAGAATAGAATGGATTCGAACAGAACGGATTAAAAAATGGAACAGAGTGGAGTAAAATGGAAGAGAAATAGAATGAGGTGGAGCAGAATGGATTGGAACGTAATGGAACAGACTAGAACGAAAAATGGGACTAAAATAGAAATGAACTGGGGACAGAATGGAATGAAAAATGGAATAAAATAGAAATGAACTGGGGACAGAATGGAATGAAAAATGGAATAAAATAGAAATGAACTGGGGACAGAATGGAATGAAAAATGGAATAAAATAGAAATGAACTGGGACAGAATGGAATGAAAAATTGAATAAAATAGAAATGAACTGGGACAGAATGGAATGAAAAATGGGACTAAAATAGAAATGAACTGGGGACAAAATGGAATGAAAATGGAATAAACTAGAAATGAACTGGGGACAGAATGGAATGAAAAATGGAATAAAATAGAAATGAACTGGGGACAGAATGGAATGAAAAATGGAATAAAATAGAAATGAACTGGGGACAGAATGGAATGAAAAATGGAATAAAATAGAAATGAACTGGGGACAGAATGGAATGAAAAATTGAATAAAATAGAAATGAACTGGGGACAAAATGGAATGAAAATGGAATAAAATAGAAATGAACTGGGGACAGAATGGAATGAAAAATGGGACTAAAATAGAAATGAACTGGGGACAGAATGGAATGAAAAATGGGACTAAAATAGAAATGAACTGGGGACAGAATGGAATGAAAAATGGAATAAAATAGAAATGAACTGGGGACAGAATGGAATGAAAAATGGAATAAAATAGAAATGAACTGGGGACAGAATGGAATGAAAAATGGAATAAAATAGAAATGAACTGGGGACAGAATGGAATGAAAAATGGAATAAAATAGAAATGAACTGGGGACAGAATGGAATGAAAAATGGAATAAAATAGAAATGAACTGGGGACAGAATGGAATGAAAAATTGGAATAAAATAGAAATGAACTGGGGACAGAATGGAATGAAAAATGGAATAAAATAGAAATGAACTGGGACAGAATGGAATGAAAAATTGAATAAAATAGAATGAGCCATGACACACACAACGCAGGTAATTACAACGTGGACACTTGCGGCTTATATATGTACAAAATTGTTTTTCTTCTTAAAATTAGCGGGTGCGGCTTATATTCAGGTGCGCTCAATAGTCCGAGAATTACGGTACTGTGTAGAACGATCCATGCACGTTGCTCAAAGACGTAATTCTCCCCCAACATGGCCTCCCAGTTACAGTTCATAGTAACGGGGCGGTTAAAGCTGGAGTTAGCACTTGTGCAGACAACCTGTCCTTTTCCTTGCTGAAAGATCATTGGATGTTTTCAGTATAGTTAATAAATACACTGAAAATACACCGAAATGTGATTCATTGAAAGGGGCCATGATCTTTGAGATTAGTGCTTGGAAGGTCCGCACGAAAATGTACGAATATACCCGTGTGCTTTTCATTTTCATGGAGAGATACAAGTTAAATAACACATGAATCTTCTACGCTTATACTTTGAGTAATGAGGACCATTTCTTGCGTACTGCACTTAAATAACCGATACACTGGTTCATGCCGCATCGGAATGAGAGGGAGGGAATCATAGCCTTCTTTATAACGTGAACTATTCATCCGTCACGTTTTTAAGTTTCTTAGTTTTATTGTTGTTTCTAAAGACCACTTGTACCGTGTTCCCATCCGCATGGTAAGGAAATGGCTTTAGATGATTCAAACCAATTACTGTTTGTTGGACTCCTGAGACAATGCTAATAAGTCCGGTTATAGCTAACCTCAGATTGAGCCCAAGTTATGGAAGGAGGTTCAGTAATTACATCCTGTCAGAAGTTCTGTTTCCCAATTATCTGCTGCCATGCCTCAGACTGGCTGGACGTTATTGCTGTTATTGTAAAGCTTAGTCAAAGTGGGCATAGTGGAGATGACATGGCTACTGCTTTTTTGTTTTTGTGTGTGTGTGTGTGTGTTTTTTCAGCAGAGCCATGGTTTGGGCACCCACTGGCGGAATAAAACAATTTTGTCCCAAAGAAAACCGCAGAAAACATAAAATGTCGAAATGCCCGAGTGCTGCCAAGGCTACCACACAGCGGAGAGGGAAAAACGGAGTGTGGAAAAGTAAAAGTGTGTGTGTCCAATTGCTTTAGTATTGCTCCCGAGAGAGAAAGAGCTGTCCGTGTTTGAAAGCATCCTTTTATTGGGCTGAAAATGCAGGCGTTTTGGTGCATGGGCAGGGCTGCAGGCGCCTCGCGGCCCAGCTGTGGCCAAACTGAGCTGAGTCCTTAAATTAGCGCACAAGGGCCTGGAGGGAATTAGCGCACGGGGAGGAGGGGGAAAAGAAAGGCAGTGAGCGTAGGGGGGGTGGAAGAGGGCAAAACAAAAACAACAAATATTGGATTCATTAGGGAGTTTGTTGGGTTAGAGGCCTGAGGCTGATCCAGCAGCAGCGAGCCTGAGCCCTGGGGTTTACAGAGCCGTCCGTGCTGGATTTGTCTTGGACTCGGGGTAAATCTTGCTTCTCATTTGGTCGGGGCAAAAAGAGCTGCTGTTTTTGGAACGTTCAGACCTCAAAACACAAGCAGCAAAATGACTATTTGAGCGATTCGTGCAAACGTCCAATGTGTGGCTTCACTATTGTAGCGATTTTTCCCTTAAGCTCCTATTATGGTGGACCAATTGATGATTTGATTATGTCTTTAAACGCAACTGCTTGTAGTTTTGTTTGTGACGGATTCGCAGATCACAAACAGTGGACTTCATTGTTCTACAGTTACAACACTGGGAGCGTCGACTGTTCCGCTGATTTCCCATTATCTCCTCAAACGTTCTTTAATTGGCAGTCGGAGTGAAATATAAACCAAAAAGCCCTCTCTATTACCACAGGACTCAACTGACATGAACAGTTTGCCGTTGAAATCGAAATGAATGCTCTCGGACGGCAAGTTTAAAGGAAACCTCAACCCTGAAAACACGTCAAATATGTTGTACGTTGGAATATATAACCAGTTTGCCGGTTGGTGCTGCGTTGTAATTATTCTAGTAAGACGTCAACGGCTGTATGCCACGCCGATGTCACCGGGTTCCAATGGAACCGTAAGGATTCGACCATAAGGGATGATGATAAGGTTTTAATCCGTTCCTCACTCGCCGTTTTCCAGGGATGTCCGACGTCACATTAATGAAAAATTCAGCACAATTCAGCCGATCTACTCGAGTAGAGGTGGTCAGAGAGCCGGACAGACGAAAGGACTAAAGCACCGCCGCATCAATCGGGGTCTGTAATGCAAGAAACCGTTAACCAAAGTGAAAATGGACCGGTGTGAGAACGTTCAAATAAAAAAAAAAAAAGGTCAGAATTTCATTACAGAATACATTTTGGATGCTGAAGATTAAACACGTGCGTGGGTCAGGGTTGGATTTTGAATGCTTGGCGCTGTTTAATAAAGTCAGTGTCTTTAAAGGCAGCACTTAGCTACAACGCTACCTGAAAAAGGTTTTCAGACTTGCTTTTAAAGGCAACGGTACGTCATGACATTTCCAAGATACCGGCGTGCACTAATGGTGATTAACTATAATAGTCCATTAGGCCCGACAGAATAAAATACTGTTGTGGATAATTGAGCGAATATCCGGTGCCTCAGTGACAAATAACTTCCGAGCTGATGCACAGGATTAGAGAGAACACTCCCCTATAACACACGCATACTCAAAGAATTTAAGAAGAACACTGAAATAAATGTCACACAGTGTGATTCAAAAATATTCATGCTTATATGGCACTACAACACTTTAGAGGAAACACTTTGATATACAATCGTGGGGGTATAAGTAAGAATAAGTGCACCCCATGGAAATTGTTGGCTTTTTTTTTGACATACTCGGACAAGAAAACATCTGATCTTTGAAACAGTGCCTGTTAATGAGGTCGATCGATATACTTGAACAAAACCACGAGGAAAAATAGCTTTTTCAATCATTTATTTGTAAGTCGCTCTGGATAAAGGGTATCTGCCAAAAGATTCAACAGAAATATCAATAGAGGTGATATTCTTTCTATGGAAACAGTAAGTACACACTCGGCTTCTGAAGCTAGTATTGCCCCCTTTAGCAGAAATAACTTCCGGTAGGCATTTTGCATAATTATCCACCAGGCTTGCTGGAATTTTTGACCACTCTTCCATGCCATGTTCTTTCAGCTGCAAGATGTTTGAGGGTTTTCTTGCATGTACTGCCCGTTTCACATCCCCCCCATCATCATTTCAATGCGATTCAAATCCAGGCCTTGACTAGGCCATTCCATACCCCTCCATTTCTCCTTTTTGACTCATTCCTTGGTGGATTTGCTCGTATGCTTAGGATCATTATCCTGTCAAACGGTCCACTTTCCGTTCAATTTTAACTTTCAGACAGATGACCTCACGTTCTCTTCATGCACGCTTTGATATGATGCAGAATTCATAGTGGAATTAATGAATGCAAGCTGTCCAGTCCCTGAGGCAGCGAAGCAACCCCAGACCATAACGTTTCCACCACCGTGCTTCACAGTTGGTATGAGGGGCTTCTCCTGAAACGCTGTCTTTAATCTGCACCAAACATTTCTGCTTATTCCAAAAGGCCTGATCTTTGCTAATGTGCTCATTGGCAAACTGTAGTCTTGCTCTAATGTCCTTTTTAGACAGCAAAGGCTGTAGACGCACGCACTTTGACCCCAACAGTTGCAAGACTTACTCGCAGATCCTGTGATGAAATTTTATTGTTCTTGACGACTTTTTTTGGGGCTGAATTTGCTGGGACGAATTGGCTGCCGTTTGAAATCTGCCGCCACTTGTAGATGATTTTCCTTACAGAGTTTGAAAATTTAAAATAATATGGAGATCTTTTTAAATCGCTTACCAGACTCCGAGACATCCACAGCCTTTTTTTTTCTGAAGGCTTTACTCTTTAGATCTTGCCATGGTGACCCCCACACACACACCTCAATAACAAAGAGAACACCAGACATTACATATGAGAGGTATATAAATAAGGCCGGTTCCACCTATACCCCCTAAGCAGGTTCTAATCACTGGCATCCAATCTCGAACACCAGATTCTAATTTTATGGATTTGAAGGTGTGATTAATTGTAGGGGTGTACTTACTCTTTTTTTTTCCATGTGACTGATCTTTTTTTTGTTCATTTAAATTGTGAAAATTACAACAAAATGTTCATTTTATGTGTCATTTGATCATGTATCAGCTTTATCAAAAGGCACTCTTTCAAAGAGGATCAAATGTTAGTCCAAATAGGTAAAAAATAATAATAATAAATTACATTTTAAAAAGTTTCCATGGGGTGTACTTATTTTTTTTCACATGACTGTAACTCAAGGAGGTTAGGTTACTAATTACAAACTTAATCTGGCAGCCATTTCACCAGAAATGATAACAGTACTGTCAAGAAAAAGAAATGAGAACACTTACCAGTAAGTCAACATGATTTGCACCGACGCCAGTGGAATGTTAACATCGTCCAATTTTGGTCTACGTCAGGGAATTCGTGAACTTTCATAATGTTGAGAAGGTTGACCCTTCTTCACCTGCATCCTGTTGCTACCAGGACATCTGTTCTTCAGATTATCTTCAGTGTGAGTCAGAACTTGGGCTCATTCTCACCCAACGTCTTTTGCGGGTTTATTAAGCCATCTTCCTGCTTTAAATAGACTCGATCTGTCCGTCTTGCTAATGCTTTCTATTTCGCCGTCCTTCATTTTCCCTCTCTAATGCATTTACATGTCTGGGCTTTTTGGTATTTATTCTTCATTTAACGGCCTATTTAACATCGATTTCAAATTGAAGGCCAGTTTTTGTGGGGTTTAAGTGAAAAACCCGTCTCGGTTAGGTCAGTCTGCAAAGCATGCACGGTTGGCGTCGCAAAAAAGTGCAGCTGAACAGGAACTGGTGAAAAGAAGCAGGTAAAGACTGATATATATATATATATTTTATTTTTTAACGGATACAGCTTACTCAAACTTATGCATTTGCGTTCCTTCATCTGTCTTCCCCACCTGAGCTGAGACACTTTAAGAAGTGACCCGGGTGAGAGTTGAAGGCGTACTTTTAACAACAAGGATGAATAAAAAATGTAAAAAAAAAAAAAAAAAAGAATTTTTTGCTTTCCCAGACATGTTGAGCTCGTTTGTACACCTTTCTTTTTTTTACACAGCCACTACCTCACTCATTTACTAATAAGCAGGATAAGTACCACCATTCATACCTTGGCTTCTATGGTGGCCCATTATGGCTCCATGGAACACTGAAATCCAGACGTAAACCTGAACAGGCCCGCTGAAGCCATTTAAATCCACATCACGCTTATGCAATGTTTAGTAATGTCATCATCATAAAAATAATAATAATAACGCCAAATGTTATTGACACGAACGAGTCCAGAGAGGTGTTCGGTGTGACGGAATTAAAAGAGCATGCTTTGTTCCGTTTAAGACGAGCACTAAAGTTTGAAATTGTTTATAATATTTCGGTGCATGAGAGAATAGTTTTCGCCAGCGGTTTTAATCGTTCCCACCCTTGGCCAGGGGTTCTTTTGCAGCTACGGACCCCCTTTAAGTGTAATATAAATGGCATAGACATCATGATCTATTGGAACTATTCAAATATTATCTTCATTATTAAATATGTACACGGGTAATTTGACGAGAGATATTTTTATCCGTATTTCTATCGAGGCATGTATTTATTATACTTGTGATACATTTAGATAAACTTGTAGCAAACGTTTCAGCTTTTAGATTACACAAAGACGTTTCTAAATCTAAACACCAGCAGAAAATATCTGTATATATGAGTATAGCCAATATTTTGTGCCCCCCTTTTCGAGAACCACTGGTCTAGGGCGTTCTACTCTTTTGATGATTGTAGCGTTGTCGTGATTCGCACTCACAATCTCAGAGCAACATCTTTATTTGCAATTCCTTATGCTTCTATGTAGATATGTCATCGTGATCCTTTCTCACACACACATACAAATAATTACATGGTCGGAGCAAAAGGCCACCCTCTCAAGTGTCCCTGGAGCAGTTAGGGGTTAAGTACCTTGCTAACAGGTCTAGCCGTGGTCAGACGAGACGGTGGCACTGGTGACCCTTCGGTTGCAGATCGACCCCCATCAACCCCTTCCAGTCCTGGGAGCTCGTGATCCGGCCGGTTACGCACATCCTTTACCACTGAGCTTGCGTTGTTGAATCACTGCTTTGGGTTGCATGATTACGATCCCTATTAAAGAGTCGTCTGCATGGGGGTTAGAGGGAAGTAGTTGGGTAAAAGAGGAATGGAATTTCGAACGAGGTCATGAACTCTCTTCGGGTCGAGGGAAGCCGTTGAGGGGTCAGATGTCTCCCTATGCATAAGAAAGACTCTCATTAAGATGCTGTTCTGACCCCAATTATGTGATTAACCTTTATATCATTGGGAGGTTTGTGGAATTGTGAATCAGCACTTTTTCAATTAGCGCTATTTAAAAAAAAAAAAAAAAAAACATATAAATTACTTCAGCATTTTTCACCTGAAGGACACATGATGAGGCTGAAATGCTGCAAGCAATTAGACTAAATAAAAGAGTAAGTTCTTCAGTTAAGACAGAAACCGGAGACCTGTGGGCAAAGTTCCTGCCAGCTGCTATCGCAGTTCTGCATGGAGAACATAAACAAGAGCTTGATGTATGCTGACAGGTAAAGATCCAGCCGAAGAATGAACGAAGGGCCAGGAATAATGTTTCTATACCACACATTGGTCTCAGTCCAAGGCTTTATAGGTCACCGTGCTTTCACTTGAAACCCGAGGAAACTGGAACGATTGTGGATGATACAGAGCGACTGTTTATCCTCTCACCGCTTCATTCTACCAACTCCATATCAGTGCTTGCTTCCTGTAAAAGCAGAGAGAATTGATCTGAACCAACGTAAACACACAAGCCGCAGAGACGGGGGATCTGGTTTCCTGTAAATGGTGTTCTATATTGACGTACGAGGCTCCTACAACCCGACAATTAGCTGGAGTCCTGCTATCTCCCCGTGAACTTTTCCCCCGAATTCCTCTGTAATCTTCGCCACCGCTCATATACGCTTTGTTTCGTTTCATAGCTCGGAGTGAACGGCTCCCCCCGAAGTCCAACGAAACCCTCCATTTGAGAAGATTATTTCTTCGCTCTCTCTCATGCACATTCTATCTCTATCTACTTTATCCTTCTCTCCCACACTCATTATCATCATCCCTACCCAGTTCCAGAGCATGGCTCCAGAGCATGTCCAGCTGCTCTGCCAAAATAAGTCATAGATATACAGCATGCATGATGTCATACAGCGGATCATTGACCGAGGTCAAAGGCCACATGTGTACATTTGTAGCAATTTGTCTCCCGGCCACAACCTCGCCATATTTTACTCTATGACTAAAGGGGGCGCCCTTCGTTGAGTTCACCCAGCCGCTTGCTTTTTCTGGACAAAATCAATATACCAAGCTTCACTGCGTTTTCAAAACACGGACATGCGGGAAGGTATGGGAAGCTCAGGTACAGGTCCGTTTGAAACCAATTTCTCTTATTCTAGTGGAAAGAGGCCGCTCTCGTCTGAGAGAGTCACCTGTAGGTCACATAAACCATAACGGTAGATGTATAACGGATGGTAACAGATGGTATCCTGTAGGCCCGTCTGGTGTCTGCGCTCAGTTTCGAACCATATTAATAAAAAAAAAAAAAAGACCAAAAATACATTTCAATTGAAACGTAAACGTTTATTTATTTTTAATAAACCACTAAAAATGTTTCTAGCTGGTTTAAGATCATCGGCCCTAAATCAAACCTAAAGGCTGAAGTGTATGACTACACGTTATCACAGTGTGTGAGATGAGCGCTATTCCATCTCGGCCTGATTCTATACCATGGCGCGTCATAGATCTGCAGTGATGTTCTCCGTGTCAGATTACACGGCGATAAATCTTCTCACGACAGACCGGCGTTTGAAATAAATCAAATCAAATAAAACGACTAGGATCTGTTTACGTCAGTCGGCGTAATCCGGACTAGTGCGGACAAATGAGCTCGAGATGATACGCGTATTCGTTTCGTTTACATTTCGCCATCGCCGACATCGTATGTGTAGCTGTCTCACAAACACAGTTCCTAGTTCTTTGGCCTCATCCAATGCCCTCCTTCTTTTGCCGGCTTTCCGATGAACGTCGTAGCAGCGCTCACACACACACACACACACTTCACACTGACAAACTTTTTGATTGCAGTGGCGTTAAATCATTCGATTCAGTTTTATTTGTGTAGCGCGTTTAACAATGGACATTGTCCCAAAGCAGCTTTACGGAAGTAGAGTATTGTATTAAGAGAAAAGATCGGCACCATTCACATGCCGTGACTCGTCCGTGTCAACTCATAAAGCAGGCCGTCGAACAACTCCTTGCCAGAGAACTACAGTATATGACGGGGAAGTCTGTGTATAAAAATGTCTGTGATTTCAATACCGCTAAACTCGGCGTAAATAATAAAAACAATTCATTTTTTTCCAGATAAACTCCTGACATCCGTCATCATTTTTCTCGGTCTGGTAACGGATGCTAGTCCTTTACAGGTGCTACAATTCCCCCAGGCCTCGTAATTCTACCGCTTAAAAGCAAACAGTTTATTTTCCATGTTTATTTTTTAAGTATGGACTTTCCGAATGAGTGAGTGATGTGCGTTCTGGAGGCTGCTGTACTCCGTGCACACTCACTCCCTGACCCCCCCCCCCCTTTCTTTTCCTTACATTCCTTTCCTTTACAATTCTGGCTTTCCAAAGCCTGTACTTTCTCAGCGGGTTCATTTCAGCATAGGGGCTTGTGTATAACAAGTCTCCGAATGTTGAGCTGACTTCCTGAGCCCTTGCCTGTGTCCTGGACAGTAACTCTCCACAGCATGTGGAACAAATTGTAGTGAAGGGAGATAGGTTCTGCCTTGCAGGGTAATGAATATAGACCTACAGTGGGCTCCGTATCCCAGAGTGGACCTCTCGTCTGTGAGGCTCTGATGTGCAGCTGTGGTCTGCATTATGTACTGGGGGGGGGGTGAAAGAAAAACGGTAGTCTCTGGGGGTTTGGTGGGAAGGTGTGAAGCTGCTGAGTGCAGGGTGTTGGAGAAGTGGTGCTGGTGATTAGTCATTCACTGCTTCCTTTGATCTGCGACTAAGGGTCTTGTTAACGGACAGAACGCAAGTCTCTGCCCACCGTGTGGTAAAGTGGGTTGAGTCGCAGCTTGTGTTCTGTGAGTTTGTACTAACATTAAGTGACTTTTGATTTGTAGCGCGAGCTCCTTTGATCGGATAAGTGCTCCTTTGCATCATTGGGTCTTTTTTTTATTTTTTTTTATGAGTGGGTTCTGTCTGCTGCTTCGAAGATGAAGCCCCCTGCTGGACAAAGCCTCGTATTGGGTAAAAGGTCTTGGGTAGAAGGAAGCATTGAATGGAGAAGCCTTGGTTAGAAATAAGAATGTTAGGAAAAATTATCAACCCCCCCACAAGATGTTCCTTTCATTTGTCACCAGCTTTTATATTTATGACGTAAATATTTATTTTCTGAGCGATACAAACATCCGATTGTAGTGAGCTAATCTTGGTTAATGTTTGCTAGCGTGCTAACTTTGGATGGATATTTCTCAGTGAAATGAGTGTGGCGTTGCGTGGAACGTTTGATGTCGCTACATCAGTGTGTAATTACGTTGTGTGGTCGCTAGCGAAGCTTAGCTTTTCTTTCGTGAGTTTCCTCCGACGCTAGACTGGAGTACTAAAGGCCGAAATTGTATGTAAAAGTGTACTTTACTCCCGGGCATTCAAGGGCTTTATCTGTCCAGCTTAGAGCTCTGTGTTGGTGGGTTCTCAAGTCTGCAGCGAGACGCGAGGGTATATTTATATTCGCAGCTTTACCGTGATCAAAGTACAGGCGGGATCCCTCCAGTAAATTGTCCCCTCCCCTGCCCAGATTTCCAGTCTCCCATGTCTCCCCCCCCATCGATTTGCGATTCCCACCAGCAGTGACTTAACTCTGACGTGAAGGAGCATCTGATCTCGGCGTAAACCACCATTAACACCAGGCTTGTTATGGGAACACTGAGGGAGCGAAGATGGGGAGAGTGGGAAGTGCAGGGCAAAACGACGAGAAAACTAAACAGAGGGAGCCGAACCATCACATTCTGGGCGAGGTCGAACGGGACAACTCTCCCAGGAGCCCGGAAGGGCGGGGCGGGGCGCCTCAGCCTGGCTTTCATTCCAATCTAATGTCTTATTGATTTATTTTATTTCTTGTTCATGTCTGTGCAGCGGAGAGGCAAGAGTGATGGTTGGCTTGCCAATACAAATCACCCTTTCTGTTAGCAGTGGAAAATATCACAGTATACACACACACACACACACACACACACCCCTCGCTGTGGCACTGCAACAAATTCAGTTCATATGATTCTAGAGGGACAATGCCTGAAAGATACACAAATCCTGCGCCACCATCATTCTGGCATAAATAGAACCCAGGCTGTCTAAACGCCGATTTCATTCTGTAAGAGGGTCAAACGCAAACCCATCTGCTGTTCATTCATCTTCTCTTCCTCAGAACATGCATGAGTGCACTTTTGAAGATGCAGTGTAATTAAATCATGCATATTCATGTTTAAACCCCCCTCCCCCCTCTTTCCTTCTCGTACACGAGTCTCAGTTTCTCATTTGGAAACTTTTCACACCTCTCCGACGTTAGACTTCTGATCTCGGGTCCATCCATCAGAATGTTCTTCTTTAGGATCCTAAACAAACATCCTCGTGCAGAGGGCCGATGTTTTTCCGTGCGAGTCCGTCGGGGTTTTGAGAGGCTAGGAGTGTGCTGAATTCAGTCTCGGATCAGGAATGCGAGACCGTTTCTGTCTGTGTGAGTTCTCGGAAACAACTTTCCTTGTTGATCTTTGTGTCCCCTCCTCCCCCTCCAGACGCAGAACCGGATGAAACTGATGGCCGATAATTACGAGGATGACCATCTGAAGGCTTCTTCGAATTCAGACCAGAGTAATCACAAACCCTCTCCAGATCAGGTGAGTGGGAAAACCGGTCCGCTTTCAATGTTCCTGCTAATTAATCGCGTAATTAACTGCCGAGTGACGGCGGCGTTGGTCAGTCCCGGTCTAATTTCGCCACGCGGATTTCTTCCCCTCTCTCCGACTCACCCCTTCCGCTTTCTGATTGTGTTTTTTAATCCTCTGCACTCTTTCTTTAGCACTGTCTGTAAAGTTTCATCTATCCCTCAAGGCCTCGGTCTGGTTTATAACACGAAATCATTACTGGAAAGCATAAGCAAGAGGAAATTACAGCTTTCACATCCAATAAAACGCAGCCCCTCACGTCTAATTTCATATTAGGGCACATTAAAGCGGCTAAGCATGTCCACACACACACAACACACACACACAGCCATGAATGTATACATACTGTAAAGGCTTTTCTATATAGTCTCCTCCATCATCACTGACCTGCTTTGATTTGATTTGATTTTTTTTTTACCAGTACATGTTTAAGCATTGGATGGGAAGTGGTAGCTCATTGGTTAAGGGATTGGACGTCTGATCGGATCGGAAGGTTGGGAGGTCATTTCTGTAGACACTCTACATCAGCGTTCTCCAGAGAACCAGCTCCGTAACGTTTCCTGCTTGCAATGATGGAAGCTAAACTAAAGTTTAGCCATTAGTGATTAGTTCAGGGCTTTAATTAAGACTGATCTGAAGACTAATCACTTCACTAATCAGGCCAGGGAGATTAAAGAAAAGAAAAGAAAAGAAAAAACAAACTCTTACTTTTTCCCGATGAGCCGTCTTCAGATAACCGCACCTGATTGGCCAGTTCGTCGGATCTGCTACATCAGCAGCAATGGTTCCTGTTTGAAACCGAGTCATTGGACTGCAGCCAGTTATATTATTTTGGTTATTTGTCCCACTGAAATATTTTGCCGCGTCGGGACCGCAGTCCGCCAGTCGACGACCCCTGCTCTGGATGTCCTCTGTGAGTTATCCAGTCCTCCTCGTGATCCAGAGAAGAGTGCATCACTGAGCCTCATATCTCCCCGACCACAACACACGACCGTCTGCTGTTTAAACGAGCCGGCTTATAGTCGGGATTACCGAGCCCGCGGAGAGGCCACTGCAAAGGAATGTCAGCGCTCTGGGAACACGCACACATCCCGTTACAGCCAGGGTCATCCCTGTCACAGATTCTTCTCATTTGCTTGTCTCTGATTGCCAAGAAAACACTTAGAGCAGGCCTTCGTGTGAGTCTGGCCTGCTGGGCCTCATTATTCACCTCCACATGTCCAACTCGCATATGAACAGCATCACACATCAGCACTATAGGGACCAGTGCACCAGACTCCGGACCACAGAGCTTCAGGTACGGTAAATGTGAGTCCAGAACCACTTTCAAAAGACCGCTGTTCTGCTGTCAGAGTTCTTCTGTTTCTGTTTGTTTTGTGTCTATATACTGTGTTCGTTTACAGATTCTGAGCCGCGGGGTGCAGCTTTTCTCTGAGAAGTTCTGATTTAAAAGAATATGAATATTGAACTAATCTTTGTCTTTCTAACGTGCTAACTAACTCTTCTTTCAATCCCATGCTGCCTCGGATCGCTCACTTACAACCAATAGGACGATGAGGAGGGCATTTGGGCATAGCCAACCAGATGCTCTCTTCCTGCCATTTTGTTCAGACGGGTGAGAAACCTCTTCACTGGCAACTGGAGTTCCTTTTTCTTTCGTTTTTCCGTTCTCCATCCTTCTCGCATCCTCTTGAACGTAATCGTCGATCTGTGTTTGTCCTGTATGTCAGTTTTCTTCTTTTTTTTTTTCTGCCTTGAGATTAATCCGTGGCCTTCTCGTGCTGTTTGCTTTTCATCCTTTCCACGCCAACTCTGCTTATTATTATTCCCCCCCCTCAGATTTGTTTGTTCATGGTTTTGTTTTTCTGGGGTATTTTCTCTCACTCTTTGAGCAAGGTTTGTGTCTACACTTTACTATTATCTCCAGTTATCTCAGAATGTGTTCAAGCGTAACAATTATTCACATTACATCCCCCACCCCCCCACCCCACCCCCCATTCTCACTGTACATCGATGGTCTTCATTTGACTAAAGTAGACTTTTTATTTCTGCATGCCGAAGAAACAAGAGTGTTCTCTTCTTTCTTTTTGCCCTGACAATGTTGATGGATGTGTTGGAGGAAGCACATTGACTGTGCAGTGCAGGTAAGGAAGCACATGCTCCATCAAGAGTCAGAAGCACACACTCGGAACAAATCGGCTTTGTGAATCCATGTCCCTAATGCCTGGTTCACTACAGGATCGATGCAATGCGAAATGGCTTTCCCAGAACAAAACGCCACACTTTTCCGAAATACGAAATCCTGACTCGTACGGCCTGGAATCTCGCAGAATTTCGCATGAACAAACATGACTTCGGATCAGAACAAATATGGAGGACGATGGCCAGGCACAGCTTGCTAAGTTCATCATTCGGGAACTTCGCGAGCGAACAAAAAGGATTCAAAAGTGTGGACAAAACTGTGGTTCGAAGACTGGATAAACATAAACAAACAGCATACCAGCTAGCTATAGCGGTTTTGGTGCCAGCAGTTCGCATCAGATTACTCGCCGTACAAATCCAGCAGTCACAGCTCATACTTTGTTTGTTTGTTTTAACGTGTAATATTTTGCAGAAGACAAGTCTGGCCATCTGTTTTTGCACACCATTTAACCGCCATACTTTTTTTTTTTTTCTTCTTCTTCTTCTTCTTCTTGCTGTATTCCAAAAAGATTGACTTTTGTTTTGCTCAGCTATTATTGGTTTTCAAATATCCCTTCCACGCATTCCCTTTATGATTGCATCTTTTCACACGATCGTCACGTGTTCCTCCACACTACAGGATGTTGAGTCATACACATTGAGCATGTTGAATATTCAGGACTCGGTGCTGCCCCCGACTGGGCTGTGTGTGAACCACGGGCATTTACGGGTGGGTTTTACACATCGCGCACCACGGGATAATCTGGAACGCTGATCGATCGTTCCAGACCGTCGTGAAGACGGTTTTACGATAGTCAACTCGGATCGATCGTTCTCTAGTGTAACAGTAAATATAACACGCCAGCCCTGATTCTGTCGCCTACATACGGTATAGCCAGGAATTTGAGCCGTCATCGGTCTCTCTGAACACTCGCGCTCATGCGTTTGATTAGCGATTCGGGCCGAACAGTGAGCAGGATTGCGAGTGAGTTCCTGGTACATATTCTTAACGTTCTTGTTACTAGAATCGCTTTCCCACGCCGGCTACGTTCTATTTCAGGAAATAAATCGATCCGTCTGCTAATGGATTACTTAATCCAACAGTCTAAATACTTCACAAGAGGAAGAGAGGAAAAAAAACACCAGCCTGCAAAGCTGTTTGCTCTAATGATGTCCAACGTGGAATTTCTTTCAGATCCAAGACTTCCTGTGCTAAGTCTGTGCTCTTCGACTGGAGTTGAAGGAACCTTGCTTTCAGCAGGTGGCCCAACACAGTTGAATTAGTCTTCCTTCAGCTCAGTATCCCATAACGGTTCCTCACATGTCTGGTCTCCGCTGTTGCTGTGTGATGAACGGTGGTCAGTTACAATCGAGTACGTTGGCTGTTTAGTAGGTGTGCAGGCATTTATACTGGGAATGTGCCGGTGCGTCTCACTAGGACGCAGCGTAGGTGTTCATACTTGGAGGTAAAGAAAAAGAGCACGAAGACTAGGGCGGTGTGGCGAGTGCTGCAGTGGTGATCTAACACCAGCAGACAGAGTCGCAGTGACTCATCACAAGATCTTGTCACAATGTTTTCAGATATCAAACCCGGACACGCCTCCTGCTTGTAGCTTGCTTTTGTCTGTCTTTCTCCCGGGGCCTGTAACATGAAGCTGGTTGAAGGAACGCAGGCTTACGGGATTCGTTTTGAGTTGACAAAACCAGTCCAATCCTATCAGGCTTTATCGGATCCATGACGCCGGTTATCAACATACTCTTGTCAACTCAGGCTTTGATATTTAAGCTATGATCAGTCCACGAGCGCGTGCACATAAACGCGTGACGTCATCATCGAGCAGCCAATAGCGGAAATTTGATGTTTATTGACATAAACTATACTTTTTTTTTTTTTTAAATGAAGACTCATGGATTGCCCTTAATGAAACACGAGCGGAGTATACGCACTTCCTCTAAACACACGTTATATGCGTAATAGGAATCGCTTTCAGTAGTCTTCAAACGATTGGTGTTTTTGAAATCTTTTCACACGGCACTCCTCCTGGCAATATTTCTTGTACTACAGATCTAATTATATGTTCCGAAGCACTGTAATCAGCAGCCTTATACTTTGACCACTTGTGTAATTCAGTCATCATTACAGGGCTGAAGGTCTGAAGTGACAAAGTAATGGTTTCTCTTTCCCTTTAAGAAAAAAAAAAAAAAAAAAAAGCGTTGCCACAATGTTAACATCTGGACTTTGTCCCTCACTTCACCGCCACATGAAGTCATCAGCTTCTTTTGTCACCAAGATCGAAATCGACTCCATCATCATGGATCCAAAACACCGCGGTTATATAAGTAATGAATACTTTGTCAGTATCTCACCTCGGCCTCACCTCAGGTGACCCTCGACATTACTAACCACTTGGACTGTGCATTTGTGTGGAAACTTGTAAAACAGAGCTTGGCCATCACTTGTTATTGCTAGGGTCAGTGGGTACTCTGTGCTCTGGACTGGTCAGCGTTTTTGCCCTCTGCTGAACTCCTCCCAAAAGTGTAGCCACCCACCACTTACCCACATTATTAAAGCAGTTCCCACTCTACTAAGAAGGAACTATGAAATAGTGTGCAATTTGTTTTCGAGTACGGAGCGGGCCTGGTGGTTGGAAAGGAAACATTTCAACAGCTCTGTTATAGTCATTAATATAAACATAAAATGTGTGTTTGCGTTCTGATTCGTATTTGTACTCGCATTGTTTATTCCAGTTCTGTTCCTCTTTGTTTCCCTGCTCTTTGTGATTTCCAGCTGACTCCAGCGCAAACATGTATAATTCGATTAAAATTCGAAACATGTGTTGGTCGGGAAATTGCAGGGGGTCATGTTAAAACTTTCCTCCTTCCATATGAGTCCAATCTAAAAGCTGGCCTCTGGCTCCGTGGGCCTGGTGCAGACAGTAGGGTAGACAGTGGTGGGGCTCTTGCTGAGTTTGGGCTTTTCGAGGGGCGCACAGTTCCGGCCGTAGAAATGGACTTTTTGGATTCGTCAGTGAATCAGGAGTCCGTGAGGGGAGAATCGACTCATTTATGACGTTGATGTACGAGGGAAATGAATCTCTGTCACATACGTTGATGTGCCAACAGAACACACGGTGGAATGACCCAGTGGACAGGTTCACATTAATTGCTCTATCTGGCCTGTAATTTGCATAAGTGCCAACATCCACGGTTTAGACGTAGCTTTTACGATTTTCGACCAGTTGCTATGACCGCATGGGAGCCACCTGTAAACTACTACTTTGAGCATTTTCAGCTAAAGCAACCATCAGACAACACGCAAATACAATTTTCCTGGCAGAAAAACCAATTCAGTGAAGGGGAAAGTATGTGGGACATGAAAGATATGCTTCTTGTTGCAGTCACTTTCATTTCACGCTGATTCTGTGGTTTAAAAATGTTTGAATTTGCTTATAAATAATGGCTGTTGCTTGACACACATTTTGGGCAAAATATCTGCCTCATACACCAACATATGCTAGTGTTTTTGTGGTGGAAATTATTTTCTTGTTAGCAATGTTTACATTGCCGAATCTGAACCACACACCCTCTCTGCAGACAGATCGATGAGATCAGATCATTTTGGTCTACTGCGGGGTCAGAGTTTCTTCTTAGTACTGCACAGTTTCATCAAGCTTATCTTCTGCAGCACCTGGACTCATAAAATCTCTCTGGGATCCTGAGCAGATCTCTGAAATCTCTCTGGGATCCTGAGCAGATCTCTGAAATCTCTCTGGGATCCTGAGCAGAACTCTGAAATCTCTCTGGGATCCTGAGCAGAACTCTGAAATCTCTCTGGGATCCTGAGAAGAACTCTGAAATCTCTCTGGGATCCTGAGAAGAACTCTGAAATCTCTCTGGGATCCTGAGAAGAACTCTGAAATCTCTCTGGGATCCTGAGCAGAACTCCGAAATCTCTCTCTCAGTTTTCACGTGACGTCCCAGTTTCAATAATTCCTCATTTTCACGTGACGTCACATTCTTAAAGGAACGCCCACCGAATTTGTGCTATTAGACGTGCCCCCGTCCCTGAGGAGGGCAAAGAATGACAACCATCAAAGTGTTACACGTCTTTGCAGCGAACATTTCATCAAAGCTAAGCTCAAGTAAACACTGAGTATTTGAATCGTTGTATTGTTAGTAATTATATCTTCACATCATCGATCAGACATGGTCCATTTTCGTGGAGTGACCCAAACGACGTCAGTGTCCCTGAAGACTTTCACTATTTACCGGAACTGTTTCCTGAGTCGGGAAACGGTTACCTTAAGAGTTAGCTCATGCTAGCTAAATAAGTTGAAGTTACATAGACAGGCGGATGCTGTCTACGGACTGCAAGTGCCGAAAACTTCCAGTTTGTTCAAATACCTTTTTGTTTTCCTTCTTTTGAGAGGTGATTAAAATATCCGTGGCTTGAAACGGATGGGAAACTGACAGGAACTGTGCTGCAGTTCCACGGAGTGTCCAGGGTAGGGTTGGCTGCCATTTTCGGAACGATGTTTTGCATTCCAGGTCTCCGCCCCAGTCACGTGACCGAAGACTATGAATAGAACTCGGTAGAACGCTGAGATTTCTCTGGGATCGTGACTACACCGCTGAAATCTCTTTGGGATCCTGTACAGACCTCCAGAAATCTCACTCTGATCCTGGATAGAGTTCCTGCTTAACATCAGGCTGACTCACAGTGGCACTTCTGTTTTAGCTAAACTCCCTCTGCAGCAGCTCCTGCGTTTTCCCCGAGGGAAATGTGTGGTCCTCTGCCAAGTTGGTCAGAAATCGTGTGTGCAGTGATGTGTGTGTGTGTGTGTGTGTGTGTGTGGGTGGATGCATGTACACTTGTCATTTCATTTTAGGAGGGTTTTTTTTTTTTTATCTCTCTGAACATTCTGCTTTCACGCTGTTCAGATCTCCAATCCGACTTTTCCTGCATCTATAAATAGCAACGCAATCCGTTCAACACCTCTCAGGCTGATATTTATCTCCCTAATCACATGGAAAAGTGGAGCAAGACACGCTTTGCTCATTTCTGAAGGGCCTCCTAGCTTTTTGCTCCCTGACTGTAGATACGAAGAGTTCAGTGCTTTAATCTTCTCTCGCCTCCTGTTATCTCATTGCCCTCCATGCATAGGCACACTTTTGTCTCCTGTGTGTTATGCCCCTTCTCACCCCTTGGCATATAGATGCTTTTCTGTGGAATTCTTCCCCCCCCCAACCAAGTGTCCTGACTTTTAAGGTCTCGACAAACCAAAGACTTTGATTCGCCCTCCCACGATGCGTCATCTGAGGAAAATACGACTTAATGACACATTCACGTTTCTGGTTTCTCCTTTTAGATGTCAACAATTCGAGGATGTGCTCGAATAAGAAAACGAACCGCCGAAGCCGGTTAAACCACTGCGTTACTGGTGTTCCTTCTAGAGAAAAACACATCTATATTACACTGCATTCCCTTGGTATTAGGGGATAAAAAAGCGTTTGGTTTTGTTTCTTATTAGCTTAGCACTACCACTAGATCAATTCTTGCAGTCATGGTTGGCCAGCAGATCACATAATGACACAACTAGGATTTTAAACTGTGGTTGGAACATGCAGGTTGTCGATTTTTCTTTTATAAATAATCATTTTCAAACAAATGAGTTAGCTCCTCTTTCCTATAAACCCTGTGAACTTAGGACGTGTAGCAGGAGGCGGCAGAGACGTGACGTTTAGAGCAGAGTGGGCTTACAAACCAGGGACGTTCGAGTCTCATTGCGGTGAGGTTTATGCCGGTGGAACTTTTTTGAGCCTCTGGCGCAAGGCATCGCTGCAGGATGTGTTAATAGGCGGATGTTGGAGCCCTTTCTCCGGGCATCTGGCCCACCAGCTCTCTTTCTCCAGGCTGGGAAGGGAAATCACTCATAATATCATTAAATAATAGACCATGACCATGAGCAGTGGAAAATCCCCACAAAAAGATGGCCCACCCCCAAACTGTTCATTATAGGTGTGAGAGAGATTTGTTAGTAGGTTTTACGTGAGTAATAAACAGTCCGGTTTATGCTTACTCCTTTGCGACTTTGTCTGCATAAACCATGCAGTTTTCATGAATCTCTTGTTTAGCGTTAGAAGGTGGGTATTTATTGTCCCCAAGTCTCAAGAGTCGATTCTAATGTGTCTAGGTGGACTCATTAGCTGTGGTAGAAGCATATTTGTGACCAAAGCGACTTTGTGTAACCTTCAACTCATTAACTAGAACGCTAATTTTCTATCGTATTAAAAACCAAATGTTTTGCATCCAGATTTCTGACTTTCTTTAGAAGGTCTGCTCGCTAGCCATGTCCGTGAACCACCGCCGTTCACAGGGAGAGGCCGTTGTCTGGCATGTGAACCTTTCTCCGACAGGGATGCGAATGCTCATTGTATACCTCCGTTCAAACGTTCTGGAAGTGCGACCTCATCCAAAAGTGTCCAAAAGAGACCAAGCGCTCCATGACCCATGGGTGAGGCGCCCTGTTATACAAAGTACCCAACTTGTTTTCTAGTAGTATTTTAAAACGTGAAGTTGTTTTGCGGTTGTTTATTTTGGCAACAAGTGTATTCCATATTATTGAAATCCATACCAAACCCAACACCACCGAAAGCTGCATGAGAAGAACACCGCAATCATATACTCGTGCCGTACAAATTGCACATATAAGGTCGGAAAATAAAGGTGTAATCTACTTACGGCTTTAATCTTGACTGCTGATTTATTAGGTTTTCGTTCATGTTTTTATCCAGGCTAAAATTATGAGTCTAGTCTAAAAGTCAGAGTCAAGTAGTAAGTCAGCCAAGATCAAGTCCAAGACAAATACCGAGTCAGCTAACACCTGAATCAGAGTTGCTAGCTTTAAGATTAAAAAAAAAAAAAAAAACCCCAACTGCCGCCTTACTTTAGTAATCATGCATGTCCTTCTACCTCTACAGACTCTTCCGCATCATCGTGTATTGCTGTTAAACTCTCAGCCTGTCAACAGGCTCTAATTCCTTCCAGGCATGTGTACAGGAGACAGCGCATGTTAGCCCCTCACCCCCACCACTGCCATGGAGACATGGAGGTGGTGTGGTTTTGGGCAAATCAGAAAGCACTAGCTTGGGCCAGGCCCCCTGCTTCCTCTGTTGAACAGTCATCTTAAATCTCCCAGCTCATTTAGCACTTAACCGTGCATGGACTGCATGAGAGATGACGAACGGAGGTGGAGAGAGAGCTGAAGTATTACACCTTCTTTGTTCCATGCTTGTTCACTCTGTCTCTCTTCCATTCTCACATCTATTTCACTTTGTCATCACTCCGCCTCTACTTATCCCGTTCCTTCATGTAACTCCACCGGCGAGTCATCATGGCTGTTCTCGACAATTGGCCGACTCCGCTCTGGTAAATCTGCCGTGTGTGCTTTACGCTTGTCGGAGGCTTTGCCACTCAACGGGATATACATCCATGTGTAGGAGGTTGTATTAAGCCTTAAGTTATGCTCTACGTTTTGTGTGTGTGTGTGTTTTTGTCAGTCACTCGGCGCAGTTCTGCCGTGTCTATCTGGCCTGCTGAGCTATTCACTCACTCCATCTAGATCTAAATCCTGCCTGTCTGCTGAGACAGTGCATGGTGTAAAAGGTCATGTTTTATACCCTCTGGACCTCTGGGTCTGTTAGATGCATCTGCCCTCGTCCTGATCATGTAAGGGGCTTCATCCTCCGCTTCTCTTCACTTTATTTTCCTTGACTCTCCGCGGGGGTCTCATGGTGATGAGTGCCTACACTGGGGAAGTCCCCCTGACCTCAGGATGAAAGAGCTAGTTTCATCTTCCGTTTTCGTTCTCCGTTTTATTTTGAGATGTTGCAGAGGTTGCCGTCTCTGAAGTGCCCATGGGAGATCTGTGTGAGCATGATGCATTTAATGTCCCGCTGCAGCCGGGTGGGGGAGATGTATCGAGAGTATGTAGAAGAGCTCTGGAGCATGGCGCGCGAGTAAGAATGAATCCTTACAGTCCCAGAAGATACTGATTGCCCAAGATCGACATTTATTCTATAACGTAACTAAACTCAAACCAGCCCTGTGTTCACCTTGGCAGGGATTTTTCACGTCACTCTTAGTTCGTCGTTAGTTAATCTCAGTCTCATACAGTCCACCCGTTTACCGTTATAGATTAGGTCCCCCCCCCCTTTTTTTGTTTCTTTAGTAGCCCCTGGCTATTGTGATATACCTACACAATCTTCATAGCGGTCCACAGAACATACGGAAGACAGCAAACCGGACGTTTTCCCACTAAAATGAACGTTTCTGGAGAGCAGTGACCGTGTATGAATTTGATCCGTGCAGTACGTGTCAGAATCGGCTAAAAACATACGCACTGCTTGTTATTTACAGTACGAATAGCACAACATTAGATATGGAAGTGAAACGCAAAAATATAGTGTTATCGTGGCGAGCCCTACCATTGTCCTTGCCATTGCTTGCCACTTTGCTTTGCCAGCGGTTGCTCACCATCCTGTCACTGTAAATCTCCCAAGCTCATTGAAAACGACGGAATGTAGTGGTTTTGTTTTCGTCCAGTGTTGGAGCAGGGTAGGCAGGAATGTGGTAATGTTATACCGGGTAGTGGTGGCCCAGCGGTTAGGGCTCAGGACTGCTGATTGGGAAGTTGTAAGATTGAATCTCCATACCTCCAAGCTGTCCCGTATTTTCTCCTCGCTGTACTACGCGCAGGAAGAATAGCCCACTTCATCTCCGTCCGTTGGAGTAGTGTCCGACCTTTTTAAACCCTACCCTCTAACACCTCAAAGGTCATAACCCCGACTGCCACTTACTTAACCTCCTCCTGGGGCCGAAGGTAATCCCAAACAGCCTTTCCTTCCTTTTCCAGGCGCTTAATTTTCATCTTGGCATACTAGCACTCCTTTTACTAATTGTTATGAAGCAAACACGTGCACAATGAATGGAACACAGTCTATAGACTGCAGACTTCATGGTCTGTTTAAATGGCGCTATGGAGGTGACATTGCAAGTTAGAATAAAATTTCCCTCTTTGCTTCTCCAGAGTCAACACAGACCTGCCCGGCTTCTCTTCCCTCTTGCTGTGTTAATAAAGGCCTGCTCTTTATATTAGCCAATCACTGACCGAGACCTCCATCCTGTGCACGTCAATGGCCATAAACCCCCCCCTCCCCCATCAGTGTATAAATCTAATGGCATTCCTATAAAACGCCTGCATAAATAGGTGACGAGGCACTAAGTTCGTAAAACGCTACAGCCTCCAAGCCGTAATGCACATCAATCTTGCGTCTTTTAAAAATGAATGTTGCTGCTGTGTTTTCTAGTGTTAAATACCCTGTGCTATAGGGCTGTGTGGAGGAATGGATGATACGTATGCAGCGTTAATAGAGGCATATTGCGAGCTGTGGAGAGAGGCCGTGCGGAAAGGTAGAGGCAATCAAATATATGATATGACCGCATCGGAAGACAGACAAACTCACCTGCTCTTAATCTCCATTCCACATCTGTTCTCTGTGCTCGGATTGCCATGGATGTGAGGGGGTTGAGACAGGAGAGCGAAACAGAGAACGTTTGTATGCACGAGTGTGCGGTGGCCATTTTTCGTTACAAGACTTTTTTATATATATATATATATATATATAATGTTTTTTCCGCGCTCCATTGTGAGTAGATTTGTCTCTTTCTTGAAACGCTTTTTATGATCACAGGCCCAGCGGATTTGTCAGAGGCCTGCGGATTTTACGCTTTGTAGTCAACTATCCATTTATCTTTTTTGCTCTTCACCTCTCTTCGTCGAGTAGCACTGCGTGGCTGTAAGTGGATAGCGCAATAAAAGTCGCAACCGTAGGGAAAGGATGTGCGTTAAGGTCTGGCTTGCGCTACCAAGAGGTATGGTGGCCTCTTTGTGATCCTCAGATCCTCCCCCACACAGGCTGATGTTGGAGCTTTGGATTCCTGTTGCACTGGGACTCCCTTTGCTCTGGACCATGTGGAGGAATCCATTGGCTCCTTTCTGATGGACTGCTTGACTGACAGCATTGATCCACATTGCTACTTCTCAGCATGGGTATCGAATAGCGCTAGATGAACTGATGGGTGATTGATGAAGGGGGAAGAGAACAGGGAGGCTGGGTTATTGTCGAGCGGTCTACTCTTTTTCTCTCATGGACAACGGAGGAGGTAGGGGGAGGTCTGAGGTATGGCAGTGCCAGGTATGTGGACATGTGCTTCAGTCCTGCATCTAGCGAAGACAGCTTCTTTTAGAGAGGTCATAATGAAGTAGGGCCTGAGCAAGATTCCTAGGAGGAGTTCTCCCAATGTAGAGGCTGCAGATGAGGCCAGCGAATACAATTTGAGAGAGAGCAGCTGGGTTGGAGTTCGGTATCCAACCTTCTGTATAGCGAGGCGACTACTTAATCTTACTCACTTATAGTATCACTTATAGTATACTTAAATATCCACTACCCACAAGCCAAAAGACTCTCAGCCAAGAGTGTCTCGAGTCTGTGCGGTTTTCAGAGACGAATGTGACAGGAAAATGGGAGTAATGTTAGAAAACACATCTACCCAGTTCACTACTTGTTTGTCTCACCCATCTGTGGGAAACTTAGAAAGCCAGCATCTACGATCTTGGATTACAGTGTAATAGACACCGAGTGCTCTTTCGGAGAGAATGAAAGGACACGAGCGGAGACGGCGAAGAATAAAGATAGATGAAAGTTTGACCATAGTGTTGCATCATTTTTCCACAGTGTTCTTTAGAAGACACACACAGCCTTGACTGTCCATCGCACACACTAACACGAGGAGACAAACGGTCCTTTGAGCGGAGTTTAAAAAAAATAAATAAAAAAAATCCCCTAGTCATAAATCTACCACCTGGACATAATATTTGTTGTTATTTTCGTATTATTTATGACCTCTGACGCCTCGCTTCACCACACAAATGTTTAAACGCGACGGAAAAAACATGACATTCGCAAAAACACCGATGACAAAATCCAGCCACCAGAAAGCCCTGCCAACTGGCGAGATTGATGCTAACTGCTGAAATAACGGCCGTCGTCCTCAAGAGCAGGGATCATCCATCCTCGTGAAACTTTTCTGGAACATTCCACTTGTCCGCATGTACTATACGTGCTAGCACGGTACGCTGCAGTGTTGCTGGGCTGTTTATCACCGAAGAGAAGAAGCAGGTCAGCTGTTGCATGGCTAGACAAATGGCGTAGCACTCGGGAGGACATTTGTCTTCAGCATGAGCGATGGATCCCATTCGTCCTTACTTAAAGCTATAGGAGAAACAAGTTGTGGTCGAAACGAATCCCATCATTTCTTTTTTGGACCCGTCTTAAAGGCGAGCAAAACGCTCCCGGTCAACAGGGCTAGTGAATAAGAATGCGTTGGGTTTTTTTTTTTTTTTTTTTGTATGACCGAGGTGGGGGGTTGGAAAAGAAGAAAAAGATGCTGCTACGGCTAAAGCGAAGATATTTGAATGCAGCTGTTTTCTGAATGTAACCGCCTGGCCTGCACGAAAACACTTCAGTCACAGTGGTTTAAAAGTCTTTTATTATCTTGCATCTTTAAAGCCTCGATCTCTTCTCTCTCTTCTCTGCCAGTTGAGTTAGAGACCCTAAATATCCTCCATGTGTTAACCTGGACTGGTAAAAATAAAGAAATAAATACAAATCCCCGATTGAGGATTTTAGCTGAGGCTGACCAGATGGCACCGAGTGTTCAGGTAGAGTAAGGAATCCGCACGTGTGTGCTGTTAGTCCCAGCTATCAAGAAAAAGCCAATACGCCGACTTTCATATGGCGTGATAAAAAAAAAAAAAACTGAAGTGGTTATAGTTCAAAGGAGCACATTATTACTGGTGGCATCTAACCTGTCTTTGTTCCTTTCTTTTATCTTTATCTCACCGTTTTTGTTTTTTTTTTTTTTGTAAATATCCCTCTGTCCCTTTTTTTTTACTTTTACTAAATAGCCTGTGTACACCCTGTAGGAAACAAAGACGGAATATAAGATTTTGCCTGGGAGAATACGCGTGGTGGTGGTGGTGGTGGTGGAGGAATTAATAGTGTGTCTGGACCCCAAAAGTTTCATCTGGTGTTTGCAAACCTCAGACTAAAATAGATTCTCCACCATGCCATCCCTGCAGCCTTTTCTTCCCTTAGTCACAAACGTCCGCTTTCACCGACGCTACGGTAATGCTGGACGATTTACCCGCGCGGTCCGAAAGCTTTTATCGAGCTTGTAATACAAGTGCGTGTGAATAGTTTTCATAGGCCCGACCTCGTTTAAACCTGTGGGATTCACACCCGTTCCTCTCACTGTGATTTTCTTCATATTTACCATGCGTATGTTGGTGAATTCCGGGAAATCAGCTGCGAAGTCTGAAGCGTGTCCGGACGCAAACATCCATAATAGGCAACGCTTACGGAGAGCTGATCACGAAAAAGAAATTCTGACTACGCATTGAAGGAGAGCCTCGAGCTCGGCGTGCGCTGAATCGTCCTGTAGCGCAGCATGAGCAAGCTTTTGTTCGGAATTCAACGCATGGTCTTCTTTATACTAATATCTGGATTTTCTTTGAACGTGTTCGTTCGGGTCAGTGTTGAGTTCCACACGAGGGACATGAAATTCATGTAGGAGAAATGTGTACCGCAAACACTGCAGTGACTGATCACCTGTGTTATGATTTGGAGCTGATCGGTCGAGGTCCAGATTAGAGATTCTCCTCATGCATAAGCTCTCGTCGGATACAAATACTCTCCCAAACTAACTGGATTTTCATCAATACCACATTTTTTCCCTCGTAAACAGATTTTGAGTAAACGCATTCATCTCCAGCTTGATAAATGAAGCCCATTGGGGCGCATTTACTCGACTTCCTGAAGTTCTCTTCTACTTCCTTCAAAGGGAAAAGTTCTGTCCATCGTCTTTTGTCTCATACTGGATGCAGAAGCTCAGGGAAATGATCCCCTCTCGGTCAAGCAGTCCAAAGACAATAGCGAGCATTTAGCACATGCAACACTCAATCTCTTAAAAGCAGAGCCAGGCAGTTAGGAGGCTGGAGGGTTCTGGCAGGCCTGGGTTTGGGTCTACCTTAGCACACCTTATCCTGTTACCCGGCCCCGCGCTATCCGTGGCTGTATCTCCTGTCTGCCCACACCTTTCCTCCCTCCTCGCTGGAGTCTGCAGTATTTCATCCATCCTTCTTTTACTCTGTGCTTGAAGATCAAACGGTCTCGCGGATGAAGAATGTGTTGGGCCGAGCATCTTTTTCATACCCAAACTTCACTCCTTATGAAAGCCTAGGAAGGCACTCCACGGCACATATGGTCTGAATGAGTGTACATTTCACTTACTGAACATGTGAGATGGGGTGTGTATGGCAAGACGCATCAGTGACTCTGTTATATATAGAGAGAGAGAGAGAGAGAGAGAGATCAGTATTTTTTGGATGTTAAGGCGGTTCTCCATATCTCCACAGTTCAGGACAATCAGAAGAAGGCCATAATTGTGTGGAATGTTTGTACAATTACAAATCAGACTGAGGGATGATGTATGATAAGGTTTCTGGGCTTGGAAAACACTTGAACTTCTTTCAGTTCCTTCTTCCAGAAAGAATTTTGATTACGCCATTATGTGATTGTGATTTACCGTGATTTAGTAATGTGTTTTATATTACAGATTCTTCTCATCATCTGAAATCATTTACGTCGTGTCACTGTTTATCACATTTTTTTTTTAAATTTATTTATTTATTTTTCTTTGCAAAAATTGGCTCCCCCTGTACCAGTCCCATATGGTAACGGATATTTTATTTGTGTCCTGGCTTCTTAAACGTGCTTCCTCCTTGGAACCGTTACTGCACAGTGGATATCGGCTGGACCGCGCTGCTAACAGGGCTCCTCTTTTTCTCTTCCGTACAGATCATTCCCCCTCTCATAGACCTCAATCAGAACCGCAGTAAGCTGAAATTGTACATCGGCCACCTCACAGCCCTGTGTCATGAGAGAGACCCCCACATCCTGCAGGACCTGGCTCCACCCTCAGCTTACCACCGCAGCCAGAGGGACGCCTGGGAGGAGGAGCTACAGAAGATGAGCATGGAGGAGGTGGGTGATGATTGATTGGCGAGACATTTTTGCACCGATGATTGGCGTCACTACACGTATTCCACGATCTCTTTTAGCACTGAAATGTACCGACGTATGCACAAAAGAACGTACGCGGAAAAAGATTCGGTCGCGAGTGGACATGGTACCGCAAAGGTTGCTTTAGATACTTGGATTTGTCGTCATTGATTATTAAATCCATCTGGCTTGGCCCATGAGTGAGCCCCTAGCTGACACTAAAGCACACTGCCCATAAATCTCCTATTGGCTTTGTGAATCAGACTGGCTGTGTGTAAATGCCATTAGGCCCCTTTATAGAGTAAAATGTGTTCCTACAGAAAATAAATAGTCCAGTATATTGGTTTTATTAGCCTTAAATTCTCTTCCTCGAACAAAAGTTTCGTTCAGATGCCACACAACTCCTTTCTTAGAGCCTGAAATAAAGGAAGGACGGGATTTAAGCGGGACCGAGAAGGTAACGCCACGTGAAGATTTCATCTCGCTCTGATAAATCATTCCTCAGGAATACATACGTGTGGTGGGCTTTTTTTGTGGGGGGGGGTTTGGCCCCACCTTTCCGAAGACATTATTCTACTTGCCATGCCAGTAAATTCTCAATAGGTTTAGTTCCTGAGGCATATTTTCCCAATTTTGCATCCATTTTGAAACTTTTGCAATGCCATAAAAAATAAATTGTCTGGAAGTATGCATGTATGCATTATACTCATGTTAAAACAACCCTCATTCTTCAAGAAGAGTGATATGCAGCAGTGCTGCCAAGCTCCGCACAATGCTCATGTGTTTCCCAGCACAGTGAACTGTCTTCCTGGCAGGTTTTTGGCTCGAATTCACGTTATTGAAGAGCGCTTTTTTTTTTTTCTTTTCTTTTCTTTTCTTTTTTTTTTTTTTTTTTTTTTTTTTTTTTTTACATGTATGCTACTCGACGATGGCCATTTGGCTTGATAACAAATGCTGTTTAAAAGTTGTTATATTTTTTTGTCCGTTTTTAATTTTCTTACTTTTCTTTAATACGGCGTAGGGGAGAGAGACGTCTGCTTTCATCAGCAGGCATGCGTACCGAGAGAAGGGCTTTTCCAGTCTTTCCAGAAGACCGTGGATCGGTCATCGCAGGCTGTCCGCTCGACAAAAACTCAGCAGGCCTCGGTTCTCAGTCGTCATCGTGAAATTGAATTATTTGCAGTGATTTAATTGAGACGGAGCTCTGGCCGGCCGGCATTACCGGAGACCTGCTGGGGTTAAAATCAGCAAGAAGCAGGAGGTTCAGGTTGTTCTTGCTCCAAGAGGTGCGTCTGACGGACGCTCTCGTGCAGGGGAGTCCAGTCGTATCCTCAAGGGGCCGGTGTGGCTGCAGGTTTTTCATTCTGACCTGTTTAATCAGTCGAGCTTGGCTTTCGGTAGACTCGGGTGTGGTTTCTGCTTGATTGGAGTGAAAACCTGCATCCACCCCGGCCCTTTCCGGATAAGATTGGACCCCTAGTGGATCGGATGGGCTGAGCAAAAATGTGGCTAACTAGCATCCATGCTAATAGCCTAAAGCCCGAGGACTTTATACTGATTTACCTCATTTGGATAAAAGTGTTGTTCTTGTAACTTGAAAATGAAGCAATAAGAATGAGAGAGTGTACTTTTCTCAGTGGTTAAGATGTTTGTCTGCTGATCGGAAGGTCGCGAGTTCAGATCCAAGCACTGGCAAGCTGCCCTTAAACCTCAGTGGTATAAAAATGAGATGAACGGAAGTCGCTCTGGTTAAGGGCGTCTGCCAGACGGCAGAAATGTAAAAGTTCTCATGATCTTCGGGGAAATTCGGATGATGCGACGTCCTGTTAAAGATTTAGATTATTTTATTTATTTTTTTGGCATATTCCAGATATTTCATCGGACTGAACGTGTTCAGGTGACCGGGTTGAGTGAATGTGAACCAACCCGAATACTTTTCGTAATCGGTAACGGATGACCTCTGGAAAAGCATGTTTCCGGCAAGAGATATGAAGTAGGATTGACGCATGAATGCAAAAAAAGAAGACGTTCATTGTTTTTTTGTACGCATAAAGTGTAGTTAAAGTGGGCTGGGACAAACAAGAGTGCTGTGTATGTTCAGTTCAATTTATTTCCAGTTTCGAGCGCGTTTAGAAACAGCTGGTGCTGACCGAAGTGCTGTACAGCTTAGAGGAATTAAGAGGTTAAAAAGGCACGTCAACTTTACAGCACAAGACAGGGTAACAAAACACTACATATATATATATAATGCATTTATGTATGTGCACCCCCTGAATAAGATCTTTTTCAGTGGGGTATCGTGCAAAAAACGAAGCACAGTTTCTACAGAACCCGTGCTGAGCGCTCACCACCTCTCACTCCTTGTCCCTCAGACACACCTGCCAGGTCTCGTTCGGCCCTGTCCAGAACACAGAGATCATGAATGTTTCAATTTCTGCCGAGTCGGACACTTTAAACCGTGCGCGCACACATATAATCACATAACGTTCTCCATACCAAATGGATCCGAAGCATTTGGTGCGTTCGATACTGTGCACGTGCATACCATATGCACAGTTCAAGGCGTGTAACCTAGGGTGAGATTGTGCTGTTCGAATCCGGACTCTTCCTCTAATAGCAGAATCGGTCTCAGATGTGGGATTGGAAGAGATGCGAGCTTTCCCGGGATCGTCTGACGGATATCTTCCTTGACCTCTACGTCTTTGGAAGTCATCCCTCCCGTCTGCTGGCTTACTCTCCTTCCTTCATTATGCTTTATTGCTGTACACTGCAGTGATATTGAAGATCGCTATCTGCTTCGTGACATAAGGGAAATCAGATAGCGGAGTGCTTGGACCTGCAGGGAGTCGCTGAATTCTGAGCTGTTGTAATTCCCATATGAAGTTTCTTATCCCACATTAAAGATACCTCAGAAGAAAGACCTCTGATAGGCACTTTGAGTGGCGTGCTGTTTAGGAGCTGTGTTCTGCACCCAGTCCCTTCATAAGAGCAGCATTCGATGGTCTTCAGCAGGTCTGTGGTTTGAACCAGACCTCGGATTTACAGGAGGGTGTGCTGGATGTTGCAGGACGCAATGCCGAGCTTGTCTTTTCCCAGGAGCCCTTAGCAGGACAACCCCCGACATCACAAGTCCCTTTTTCATACATATATGCATGCGTACACCTGTATTTAAAAACTATTTAATTCTCCGTTCTGATTGGTCGGAAAGTGTTGATTAGTTTTTCCGAACAGCAGCTCTGACTCTAGCTCCAGCTGAAGGGTTATATTAACGACCGCATTCGAATACCGTATCGTTTCCATATGAACAGCCTTACGCGGAGTTTTCTGTGTGGAAGACACTACACATAGACAGAAAACGCTGAGTATTCTTAATGTTTCCTTTGAGGAGGAGCTTGTTTAGCATTTTTGGAAGGAGTCTCCAGTGTCCGCGCTTTATAACAGTCAGTGTCACAGGACAGAGGAACTTGGTAACATGACAAGCTGCACGTTTTTTGTTGTTGTTTTTTTTTGTCATCACGAGAGAGAGAGAAACAGACAGACTGGTGAGGGAAGGCTGTTTATCGCCGCTATAACGCCAGTGATCACACGAACTGATGTTACGCAACTTTAAATGCAACTACAAATGGATCAAACGTGTGCCATTATGTAACGAGTATTTTAGTCAGCATTTGAGTCCACACCAGCACTCTGAGACACACGGAGTCGAGTGAAAGCGCAATCCCTTCTGCATAACGCTTTTTATATATATATATATATATACACACTGTGCCCATTTCTTTCGTGAACTGTAATCTCCGTGGAGTTTGCAGTCGGATCACACACTCCCACTTTATACTTGTTTACTCTAGGCGCGTATAAAAAGTTTTTAAGTGAACTGGGTTGTAATTACAGCCTTCCTGACTTTCCCCACCCCTTATATTCTGGTAACACTGTTTCAACATGTATGCTGTCGTTCTCAAAATGAAAGCATACACAATGCAAGTGGTCTGAGGATTTCTTCAGTCGGATCCAGACAGTATACGCACGTTTTTTTTTTTTTTTTTTGTTTTGTTTTTTGTTTTTTACGAGCTCACACCCCGCCATTTATTTCACACACTCTGGCAGACTCTTTACAGCCAGACCGCCTGCTCATCCTCTGTTGTGGTCAGCGCTGGTTTTATGACCTCATTCTCCGTGCCGCCTGTTTTCTCTCCCTGCTGCTCTCCGTGTTTTTATTCATTTTATTTTTTCCCGTTTCAGCGCCGGGCGTAGGAAGGGTTTTTCATCCACCCAGAGGTCCTGCCAAGATGATAAGCTCCCCGAACTGCACTTTGTCAAATCAGGATTTAAATTGTAGTGAAACCAAAACAAAGCCTTTGTGTACATGGTAAATCTAATAAGGTTTTAAGGATTTGGGGAATGCTAGGTCATATGAGAACTCGTCATCCAGTCAGTGACTCACGAAGAGATCCGAACCGATTCGTTCTGTGTTTGTAATGTTGATCACACCTCTGTTAAAGTCAGAATATCTTTGATAAGCAGTTGCCAAAATCGTGCCAGTGATGAAGCCTGTACAAGTCGAGTGCAAATGTGGAACCCCTTCTCTCCCCCCCCCCAAAAAAAAGGTCTTCATACGGTGGAAAAATAAATCCGCAAACGGGTTTAACCTGCCTCAAAACAACATGGGGAGAAATATTACAAACGAGAGGATCCGAAAGCTGCTCGGAAGATATGAAAGAGGTTGGAGGTGGAAAAAAGGCCAGAAAGAAACAGCAGAGAGCCCATGCAAAAACAAAACAAAAAAAAGCTGAAGAACAAAACGAAGGGAAAAAGAAAGTATCTGCCAAGACGTGGAAGCCAAACGCACACAGCATAGTCTTAACCCTGAAGTGGGGTAAATCGTCTCTGGAGACAGTTCTCAAGGGTGAGCCTGCAATGTATTAGACAATATTTAGATCACTTTCAGCAGCGGACATGCAAACTTTTACCCCGTTATACGCTATTCCATTTTATTAAACCGAATCTGTTCAATATGCTGGGTATAAATGAGTACATTTCTTCTGCGTTCTCTTTTAAAGATACGCAAACATTTTCACGTCACTGCACGTAGTACGGAAAATACCGGGTTCTCCTTTTTCTTTTTTTTTTTTTTGCTATTAAAAACAAAAAAAACCCACCCCCCCCCCCCCCCCCCCCCCTCTCCCCTCCTCCCCCCCCCCCCCCCCCCCCCCCCCCCCCCCCCCCCCCACACACAAAAAAAAAAAAAAAAAAAAAAAAACACACACCCCCCCGTCCAGAAAGACTGCGATCCGTTTTATTTACTTTGATCCAATCAGGAAAGGGCGTTTAAGTGAATACGGTTCCTTACCGTTTATCAAACATCACACAGGGGCAGGAGAGAAATATGATGGATATCAGCGTCACGACAGCCAGCAGAGCTTTTCGATTCACTGCATGAACTTAAAACCAGCCCGATGGAGAGCGTTTCACTGAGCAAGCTGCAAGCGTACTGTTTCCTACGTCGCTCGACGTCGGTTCGTTCTTTCTTTTTGCCGTCGCTCGAAAGGAATAAATAAACCTCTGGTGTGAAAGTGGCGCCCCCGGCGGAGCGGTCGCGAGCGGCGCTAGTGGATACGTGACCGTTCCCAGCGCAGTCTGCTGCCGGATGCCTGTTGTGGCCAGCTGCTGGCTGACAGGCCCATGAATCCTGGGCAGCGTAAACGCAGGCTAATTTAAACAGGCAGGAAATGGGAGTAAACATGGCAGAACAAGGCCGCGGCGAACCGTGCATTATATTACAAACTTACTTTCACCGGTGTAAAAATATCTGCAAACAGATGAAAAGCTAACAAGAGGGGTCGAGATCGTGGAACGTTTTTTGGTCTCCCAAGTCCACCGTCGCCGAGCTAGCGTGCGCCTCCAAGCCCAAATCCGCACCACTTATCTCTTATTAGACGAGGACGTGAACTCGTTGAAAAACCCGGCGAGAATATCCCGAGGTTTGTAATCAGACGAAGGTGTCGGTGTGTGGTTGAACACTTCTGAACACTCGCCTCACATCTCGATAGCTCTGACGGCTATTTCAAGCCGAGCTAAACATGGAAAATGTCACATTTGATCTCTTCACCAATTCCCCACCTTCGCTGGAGTTTTGTCTCAGGTTTTTGCTGTCCTTGGCTTAGCCTGTCAGCAGCCGTACTAGCTGCGCCAAAGCACACACAGGGCCTATCATATTAATAAAAACCATTAGGCCGACTTAAGAGAAGACATTTATGAACCTCCATGGTTGAGTAATGGATTTTTACACATGTGTAGTGAGCTGTTAAGTTCTTTTCAAAGAGCTACTAGCAGCGCAGGGACGTCTGCAGAGCTGACGATCGGCAGGAAGAGAACCCGACGCCGCTCCGTCAGCTTGTCCAGCAGTTATGATCGGTCTTAATCAGTCTAAAGCGCCTTTTTTTTTTTTAACTATTGTTTATTTATTTATTTTTATGTGTACCTGATAACACGCGTTCATCGCTAGTCACTAAAACTCCCCGAAATACTCGGAAGAAACTAGAAACCGAGTTTTCTAGCCCGGAAAAGAATCGTGAGATTTCACTAACGCCCCCTGTAGTCTGTGTGTTGAAATAACCGTTGTTCGATAGTATTAAGCACGTCTTTGCTGTATGGAACACACGTGCATTAAAAGTGCCGCGGAGATCGATTTTTGTGCACGTTTGTGGTTTCGCGGCGATGTACGGTGATGTACACTGAAGACAATTTTAGGAGCTTATTTATATTTAAACCCATAAACAGACAGAGTTTTTGTATTTTTGTCCAATTTAAAAACAAACAAACTGGAAGTGCTCAATATTCAAGATTCTGTGCTGTTTGTTTGTCTGTCTTTAAATGTATGCTGTTGTATGTGTTGATTCTTAACACCGTTGTCCAAAAGATCAGATTTCCCTCGAGTCTTATCGCTTCCACCGAAGCACGTGTTTAGACAACACAACACTCGGTGGTGGTGTTGAGGCTCGAGTGCACGCTGTCTTTAAAGCAGGACGGGGAGTTTTGTTTACGACCGCGTTTGACTACGGATTCTCAGCATCGTGCCTACATTCCTCTTCCGGTTGGCAGTGGAAACTTTTATTTATTTATTTTTTGGCTCGCTCGATCCATTCCTGTATCGTAAATGAATTCCAAAAAAAGCACGAATTTGCGCTCGAGATATAGAACCGACTCCAGCGTTGAGGAAAACGCACGCATCTTTGCGCATCCTGTTGCGATCACGTAAGATCAAACGATGTTCTTCACCTCTGAGCAGAAATCTACAGGGTAATGATATAGTGGGGGGTTTCTCCCTTCTACCTCTTTTCTCTTTGCGGGTCTGTCATTCTTATCATTTAATTCCTGGCTTTGACCGTAGTTCAATCCAAACTGCGATCCATCTGGATTTCAACGCCGGCGGTTTTAGAACAGTACGAGTAAACATTCGCAAACCGGTCTGTAGAAAGACGTCGTTTGGTCCGTGGCAGAGCCCGAAAACAAAAACCGTTTCGAATCCGCATCGAGCGCTGTGGAGTCTCGAACACGTTACCTCAGGGCTGAAAAATGCTTACTCGCAATCACCGACGCAAACATATGCCTTCAGCTCAGACTGAGAATCAGCAAAAAAAAAAATGTAAAAGCGGACTTTCATCATGTTGTGGTGGGCATGTGTGCTAAAGTTATTGCAAACTAGGCTTTTGGTTGTGATTGTGTTCGAAATTCAGCACACCAAACTGTTTGACCTCATCCAGCATTGTGGTTGGCATCGGGTGCAACTTGTGCGTCCACTCCTGGCCACATTAGCCCAGAAACACAATTAGACGTGATTGATGGGCTGCACAGTTCAGCCTGAACCTCATTCTCCAGGCATTTCCAATCAGATGCGGTCGGTCCTGTTTAGTGCAACAACCACAACCCTTCACCGTTAGGGCAAAGTCCGGTCTCAACCGAGTCCACTCCTTTCTTATAGGGAGTGTCATTGAGTTTAGTGTCCAATGCGCAGTTTAAAAATAGAGAGAGGAATAGAGATTTAGTGGAGCAGACGCATCGCCCTCTATAGCCGAGTTGAGGATTTAAAATGTCCCAGACGTAAAACGACGCGCAAACCTGAAAGAAAACCAAACAGGATTGTGTCTTTCACACAATAACACTGTTGTCTTTACCCATTTGCCTTAATGAATATGCAGTTTGGGGGCGTTTCTATCTAAAAAAAAAAGAAAAATTGTATAATTCGCCCAAACAATGAGATTCGCTAAACCTGAAAGTGGCTTCAGGAATGGTGGCTGTGTGTACAAATGAATACGAACGAAGGGCAGGTATTAAAGACAAAATGATATCGTTTTAACGACTAAAACGATGATTTGTAGCCTTCTGAAATAATCAGAACGCTTTTGAACACACTTCGGCCTACGTGATGTTTAACGACGCATCCGTTTGAAGGACAAAATTCTTTTCTTTTTTTTTCTTTTTTCTTTTTTTTTAAATATCGTTCCCTCCACCGCCCAAGAAATGACGCAAGTATCCCCTGTAAATCCCTCAATCGATCCGGTCTCACACACAAATGAATACTATTCGTTTGCGCTCTGAAGAAATCCAGGCCTCTGTGTCTATTGTAACACTACAGCTAATTGCGATCCTTGTCCATGCACATACTGTATTGTAAGAATCTGTCCACACCTTCACCTTTAACCCCTTGGACCTGAGCGGGCCCGACCTTGGACGACGGAGAGTTGAGGTGTCGTTTGTGAGCGCTGTCAGACTGTAAGACACACCGTAGGGAGAAATTCCAGGCCAGCGCCAGAAAGGGAACTCCGTTGGGGAGCATGAGCGCTCTGGCTTGGGGAGAGGAGATTTCAACAGAACCAGGGAAGATTGCAGTGACCTCATCTCGGTTTATTGAAGGGGGGCGGGACGGGACTTGAAGGGGCACCCGAATCTTGTGGGGGGATTTTCTTAAAAGCAAGCAATTTACACGGTTATATGCCCCCTCCTTTAAAACGAGCGTCTAATTTTGCTGAAGTGAAAAGCACCATTTCCCACTCCGAGAATCATTACTTTTGTACTTGTCACATTTAGGGGAAAGTCTGTCATCTTTTTTTTACTTTATGCAGATTTATTGAAAGAGATTTTGATTGCTTTAGCAGATCTGCAGATTTTAGACCTAGCCCCTAGTCTCTTTTTTCTTTCTCTCTCTCGCCCCCACCCCCCCTTCTCTTTTCCCTGACTCCATCCTGGCACTGATGGAAACTCAGTCTGGATCCAGCCAAGGACAGGGCTTGCCCATGGCCGTCATCTTTATCCCTCTGATTTAACCACCATGCCAGGGGAGTACTCAGCTCACAGCCTAATTTATATCCATGTCTCTCTTTTTCTCCTCCTTGCTTTCACTCTCTCTGGGGCAGCATGAAGGGGAAGTGAGGTGGAAAGACAAATGTAAGTCAGGACCAGAAAGGAGGGATGAAGGGGTCAAAGGTTAGACATGACGAGCAGCATGAGGACAACGGCTGGAAGAGCTGAAGGACCCAGTCATGTTGGAGATATATATATATTTTTTTTTCTTCATTTAGGATTTCTCTACGCGTGTTCGAGCCATCTCTCTCTCTAGTACTCGTTCATCCTCTGGTGAGAGAGTTGGGTTCTTTCTGCACTCATTATAATCCAGCTGCTGTTTATCTGGAGCTCAGAGAGCACCCTAGCAGTAACGGTGTGATAACACCCGATAAGAATCCACTATGATAACAGAGTAACGCACCAAAAAACATCCTCTCTTACTGCTTCGCTGCCCATTTTTCTCTCCTTCCCCTCCCCCTCCTCCTCTCCCCACCTCGGGGTTTTGGGTCAAGGCTGAGAAAGAAAACCGGTTTGGGAGACAGATAATGAGACAGATACCTCCTCCTTATCTAAAGCTCCGTGTTATCTTTACTGCTCTGTTTTTTCAGAGGATCTTTACTAAGTAGACATAGTTAAAGTGGGGAGAAGCGGCAGCAGCCTCGCTGCGTGTTCTCTCGAACTCCCCTCACTAAGTCGCGTCGAGGTCTTGGACTAATCTTAGAGTCAATTACATTGTCAGTGGAAATTCTCCTTTGAAAGTCATTTATGCCTGAACTCTGGTCTTAATCAGCGTCTAACAAAAGACCCCGTTTGTTTCCATCAGACGGATGTTCGGCTTTGCCGTAATTAGATTCAAACTTCCAGCATTCTGTTGGATTAATAAACATTTTAGCATGTTTTTTCCTCTTCGCGTTTCCCTGGTCCTATCGGATCCCGTTCCTGTATTTATAGCGTGTATTTATTATCATGTTCAGTTTGGTGGAAACATTTACTAAGATCATAAATACCCAGTACTAATTTGCTTATAAGTCACATGTGTAGTTAGTGGGGGGTCTTGTGGGCTATTTACAACGAACAATTTGCGTAAATAGGGTAATCGCATCTCTTCCGAAGTCGGGGAGAAAACAATATGCTAATGAGGGTTTCGCATGTGCAGATTTGTTCTCAATAGCCGTGGCGGGTTTCGGATTTCCAAGAGATCCAGGCGAACACCGTGACAGTCGTTTGCTGTTGGGGGGAATTAAAAGAACAAATTAGGACGTCCGGACATGAGAAGAATAAAAGATTTTTAACGTATCGTCAAAAATAGAATTGAAGTAATGCCTCTGAGAAGAGAGTATGGTCTAAAAAAAGTTGCTCAGAATTTCAACTTTGTGCTATGGCAGGATAACTGTGAGGAACGTTCTCAATATTAAGACTTCTCTTTAAGTAATACATACCTAAGATGTGATCATCTTTTCATTTCGTGTCATTGAGAGTAATACGTCAACGCAACGGCTAATTGAATACCTGCCCTTCGTTCGTATGTCTTTACGCACACCGTCACCATTCCCAAAGCCAGTTCCAGGCTGCAGTCGTCACGTCACACCGTGTGCGCCGAGTCTTCTGTTTGCATACTGTAGACACCGCACTGCATTCGGCATCTTTAGGTAGAATATATCAAGACACACATGCCAAATGAACAAGACGTGTAATTATTCTGTTATGTGAATCAGTTTTCGGCGTATTGCGTTTTAGATGCCTGCATCAGCCAAACGAGTATATGTTAAATAGACGTAAAGTCCACCAAGGGTGATCGGGTCCGGTCAGTATCCAGTAGCATGGCGATTTGTCTACTAGGAGATTGATCTGTTAGGTAACAGGTGAGTGAATCAGGTGGCTTTAAGGTAAAAAAAAAAAAGTATCCCTTCCAGCTACACTAGTGGTGTGTGTGTGTGTATGTGTGTGTGTGTGTGTGTGTGTGTGTGTATGTATATATATATATATATATATGTTTCCCACATTTGTGTGGTAGCTCTGAGCCCCATACCTCCTCCAGGTCCCTGCTGTGTGCTCTTAATGGAGCTTAGATAGGCAGCATGACTGCACCCCGGTCTCACACTGGGCACCATATATCAGCGACCAATGAGCATCATTAACCCCCCCTCACACAGCTCGATGCTTCCTTTCTCCATTGTACCTGCACCTCTCTTCTGTGTCTTTATTTTCCCACGTGTTCCCAGGGGTCGGTGAGGAACGAAAGCGGAAGTCTAAATTCGGGCCTCCAACCATTTCCGTAGCCCTGACGCGCTAATCTACAAGAGTATGTCAGAGTCCGTGCT
>CM022766.1:21864223-21869223 GCA_012411365.1 Ameiurus melas | reverse complement strand
TTTTTCTCTCTCTCTCTCACACACACACACAGATTTGCGCGAGTGCAGTGTTTTGGCTTGGTACTCTCAAGTCTCTGAAATATGGGGCTCAGTTATCAGGGCTGTGGCTGAGTATCCAGGCTTAGACTAAACACAGGCCTCTCGCACATGCTCACTCTTACACATCCACTTTCACACACACACATCGAGGATTTATGAGGCGCGCTCTTAACGCCGCTCTCCGCCTGCCTCCTGTCAGCTCCGAATGCAGCGAGAAAACAAGGAAGAGTAACCAGAAACAGATCAGAGTGTGAAAGTCAAGAAGGAGAGAGGATATTCTCCTGTGTGTGTGTGTGTGTGTGTGTGTGTGTGTGTGGGGTATGTAGTGATTCTTAGTGTCGCTGGTATCTTGGTGTCCTCTCACACACTCGATTTCCGTCACCGCTCATTTTATTCGTCATTTCTTCATCCCGTGTAGAGCTGGCTCGGTTTGTTGCGTGTTGTTTAATCCGCGCGTTCTTCATCAGTTCCACGCCGCACTTTTAAGTTACCGTGCCTTGCAGATTTGGAAGGAGCGCCAGGTCAGAAGCGCATCTGCTCGTCGAATTGTATCGCTTTACATTCTGGACCACTCAACCCCCCCCTTCACCCGTGTCCCCCCCCCCCCCCCACCCGCACCCAATCGAAATGTCAAAGTGCATATCGAAAGGGAGCTGAAGACGCGAAAGTCCGTCTTTTAAAGTGGTACCCGGTTCTTCGTTCTCTCATAACGTTGTGGAATTTTTTTTCCACGATCCATCAGTGCCGAGTGCGCAGTCGGGCCTCCGCTCGCGCCGTCTGGGAGTCGACAGTATCGCGGAGGATCGTTCGAAACAAACGCACCAGAACACGCCGTCGGTCATCTTTTTTTTTTTTCCTTTATTTGTATTTGAAATAATCTTTCCTAATATGCGACATGAGCGCTGCAGCGAAGGTCAGCGCTCGTCTCTGAGCGTCTGATTTATGCGCTATTGCTTTTGTCTGTTCACTCGGAGATGAGAACACTGCCAGAGATATTCTGCCTGGACTCGTTTAAACACCCCCCCCCACACACACACACACACACACACATGCACACATATCTATATTTATATATTCGCTGATAAAGGGAGACGAATAGAGTTGAACTCTGTGTTGTTGGGGGAATTTTTCTCTTCTTTCTGTTTTTCCTCCGCACAATGTCGTCTACGAAGAGGGGAAGATGTCCGTCTGAACAAAATGGCCACCGCACCACGGCCCCACATCTTACACGAGATAGAACCGCGTCTCGAATACTTTCTAAGTGTCAAATAAACGCTGTTAACACAGATTCTGAGAAGCATTACCGTGTGGTTGATGATGTAACGTTGCTATGTACTGAATTCTCCTCTTACGTTCATGTTTTTTTTTTTGTTGTTGTTGTTGTTGTTGTTGTCTCCCCCACAGCCTGTTCAGATGTCTGAGATTTGAAAGTATCGATTTATTTGTATTTTTTTTTTTAATCACTAATGTGCAAGTGTGTTCAGGGTTGGAAAAGCCTCCCTCCATGACCGTGCTCCCCGTGTGCTCACTGACCCCTAACACGGTTTTAACTACTAAAACCGTGACTCTGGATTGCAGGACAGCTTTGTTTGAGCGTGAAACACAATCCCAGACGCCTTTTTTCTATTTCCTGTCGTCGTTCACCGCTCGTGTTTAGAACGACACTCGCGTGTCACGACCCTTTAAGTAGCTCTCCGTTAAAATAGTTTACTTATTCACTCATCTGCCATTGGCGGCGTTTACCTAAACACTCGGCGGACACGTCCGCATTTTTCATGCCTCGCGTCCGTCCGATTAGTTTACACGACCAGACCACGTTAAACATCTGCTGAAGGATCAGGACGGTTTGTCTGCGTGAGCGAGACCGAATGGATCCGGGTCTACTGTTAAACTCAACCAAAGCTGAACCCGAAACGAACGTTCCCGTGACGTTACTTTACGCTCGGATCGTGAGTCGTGAAGGCCAGACCAAAGACTTGTGTTAGATCACACACTTTTTTCTGAAAGTTTTTTAGATCTTCTTCTTCTTCTTCTTCTTCTTCTTTCTCTAACGCCGGATTGACCACACATTGTGAAGTACACCGAATAGGGCTTCTATCTCGAATAATTTCACCGACACCTTTTTAATCCACTCAATCAACACCGCAATATTTCATTTCGTGGATGTTTAAAGTCCTGCCTTCAGTTACAGCTTCTACAGACTCTACTGTGCTCCATCCTCCAGCACACTGACACAGTCCTGGAGGGAGCCTCTACCCCCTTTCCAGCTTAATTTAATACATTTAATAAAGGAAAAAATCTTTTAAAAACAATCATCTACAATACCTGGTTTTCATTTGCTTCCTAATTTGTTATGTTCATGCCCCCCCTTCTCCGTCTGTGAAAGCGCCGGAGTTTTGTGTACAAAAAAAAAAAAAAAAGAAAGACAGAGAGAAAATCAAAGCTGAAAATTGGGCATATTGTATTCATCTTTTGTAAATATAAACACTTCGTTATCAGCCGTCTCGCTCTGCGTCTTGTGGGGTTTTTTTGTTTTTTTTTTTTACTGTGTGGCGTTGCCATATCGACACGTAAACAGACACCACACACACTTGTGTTGTTTCTCAGTCATCAGGCTCGACTGTCCTTGTATGAATGATCTCGCTCTTATCCAGCCCTTACCTTTAGAGAATATAAGTGTGGCTTGTTTCTTTCCTGCAGGTCTTCCACTCTCAGTGAGGATGAGATGAAGATAAGACTGATCTCCTAAAGAGGCCAGGTGCTTTGAGATGTCCTTCACTTTCCTCCAGGTCCCCCACAACACAAACACACACACACACACACACACACACAAAACACACTCGTATCACAGCACCAGTTTTGGAGCCTTCATAACAGCGAGCCCATCTCTTTATAACAGGATGTTTAGTACTGTGTTATAACCTCGTACCACACCTTCATGGTTTCATTCCTTTTCCTTTACTCGTATGAGGCCGACACGTAACCTGATGAAAATCTAGACGGGAATTGCTGTGTATTACGGTTTCATTTTAAGGGTCTAACGTGACTGTTGTCTAATACTTAAATCGTTAGTGAGTAGGTCATGACTATAAATAAGCCAGCAGGTTGAAGTGGTGGTTTTGATCGATCAGGCTGCGTCTTTAAATCTGGCCCGCGAGGTCTACTGTCCTGCAGGAGTTTACCTCCGATCTCAAACGTACAATTCTTACAGCAGGATGCTATTATAGAGGACTTCTTTCCATGAAAACTTCAGGTTCATATCTCATCTCCCTCATCAGAGATATTCAACTTTCATGCCCCTTTAAAAAAAAAAAGATTTTCAAGAAAATAAGAGAAGACTCCTTCTGAAATGTTCTGTATGCACACTATATTTACCCAGATACCCCCCTAAATAAATAAATAAATAAATCAGACGTGTAATCCCATTATAAATTGACGCTAAAAGTGGAGCATGACGTTTTTATACTTGAGCTCTAAATCTAATTAACAAGAATGTTTACATATGAACATGTCACTTGTAATGTGCTCTAGAGGCCAGTTTTTGTTCCATGGAGCTCCACGGCCCATCCTTAGCCAAGATATTGAGGTTGTTGTGTGTCATAACACAAACACGGCTGCTGTAGTTAAACCAGGTGAAATAATCATTTAAAAACTTTTTCTTTTTCTTTCTTTTTTTAAACCCCTGGTAGTTTCGCAATAGCGATACACAGAGGTAGAAAAATGAAAATTAGTCAAGCACACAACTCGATATTGGTATTTCATGGAAATATGGAATAGATTTCATAGGAATTAAACAAACAAACAAACAAAAACACCTTCACATTATGGATAAACTGTGGAACCTATGCAAAGACATATGGAAGATAGCTCTTCTGTCAGTGCTTTCAGAAATTGAAACCAGCACATGAAATTCTATGGATTAATCCCTTAACTTCAAAAGCGGAGAAAACAATCAATAAACGTAACACCAGTGACCAACAGAATCTCAGGAAACGTGTAATAGTTCAACAGGAATCGTTAGACCATCTACGGGAACGTTTCTCTGCAGACCTTAATATATCGTTTTAGCAAATCTGCATCACACGCGGAAATTTCGAAAAACACCTGATCAATCTAAACGAATACAACTGACTAGGTTACATGCAGCTAATATAAATCAAGTTTGATCATATCCTTGTGTATGATATGATTCATATTTTGATATGCGAAATATCGAGGAAAAAAAAACATCAGTATTTTCCTCATATTGGGACACGTAAATGAGGACGGAGAAGACGGGCTGGAAATGATCTTTGTGTTCTGTCTGTTTGTAACATGATTATATTAGTTTTGGGTAGGTTTGTGTCACCCCACGCTGAGGCATCCAGCTCCACGGATTAAAAATGTAAGAGGCGTAAGCCGGTCCTGCTATGTGCACGTCATCACACACAGGCTGAGCGAGAGGAAGAGAGCAGTTCTGTCAGCTTTTCTTTTTTTTCTCTCTCTCCCTCTCTCTCTCTCTCTCTCTCTGCAGGTCCTCGATAGCCGCACTAACCGTGCAGTGATTGGCGTTCTCGCTGCGGCCCTGCGGAGCCTCGTAACCAAACAGGAGTGTGCTGTAGAGGTCTCTCTGTTTAAAGTGTGTGTGTGTGTGTGTGTGTATATATAGCAGCCCGTTTCTGCATCTGGTTTTAGGAGAGCGCAAGAGAGGATAAGGAGGACCGTGTGTGGGCGTGGAAATGATGTGGTTTCAGCCATGGCAGCCAAAAACACACTGATTGCGAGAATGGAGGGGGGAGAGGAGAGTGAAGAAGACGACGACTACGCCGACGGAGGAAACAAAAAAAAAAAGAAACGCTTTCCTAAAATAATGTGCATAGGAAGGATGGAAACACGGCGTTTCTTTTAGCTCCCCTCACATCGCCGCGTATCGTAAAGGAAACATACCGTGTATCCATGAATGTAAAGGATACAATGGGGAT
>CM022766.1:21811723-21856723 GCA_012411365.1 Ameiurus melas | reverse complement strand
ACCTACGCCACTCTACAGACGGAGGACTGAAGAAAAGCCTCGTCGTCTCACACTGACAGACACGGTGCAGCCTGGGGCCTGAACACTCCTGGGTGTCAGACATGCACGTGAGAAGTGAGACACATGGCTGTGGTGTTAGGGGTGAGCGAGACAGAAAGGATATCACAGCATAATTCTTCAGGACGCGTTTACAAAATATACACACCATGATCAACTCGGTATTATTATATGGCGTGTAATAAATATCCAGATGGAATTACAGCATATATTACACACTATTATTTATTATTTCAACAGGATATTTTTCGACTTGGCTCTCTCGGTCACGACGTTAACATTTTTCCGGAAACATAATGACCCAAAGGATACGTCCAAATCCATATGGGAAGGGTTGAGGGGACAGAAGCATCTCAAAGTAATATCCTCCAGTATATTCTGATGAAATTGCAGGTTATATCATTCCTAATGATTTACATTTTCAAATTCGGCAACAGAAACCGAGATCCTTTAGACCTGGTTGCTTCAGCCAGATGGTTAAGACATGGACAAATTCTTACATCTAAATCAAAACCACCCAACGAATGAATCCAAATCGACACAAAAACGGACAAATAAAAGAAATGTTTTGCAGTCAGTGCGTATATCAGTCCCCGTTATTAAAAACCCAGGGTCTGAATTGAACAGCAAGTCCACATTTACAAACCTAAGACTATACCGAGCTAAAAAAGTCTCTGCATGAAGATTAGCGTGGGATTATTGTAGGAAAATGTCTGATTCCCGTATGTTTAGGCTCAAATGATCAGTCACTGCTTGTGATGTGTTGCTGACGTGTGGGTAAAGGGTGCCAATAATATCGTACCGTATTTCAATGTGGAATCGGTCCGTTATATAAGCACTGACGATGCTTAAAGTATTAGATTTAGCGTTGATGTGTTAGTGCTGTAATCGTGAGAATCCCACAGGTGCTGCTGTTCTAATGACATGGACAGAAAAACATCTGTTTCACGTGCGCAGTAATCAGCGCTTCATCGCTCATTCACTCAATCCACGGCCCTATCGCTGTACAGTCTGCTTCTCAGTGATGACTTTTAACACGTGTGTGAGTAATGGTCTGTGTGTTCAGTAATTAGAGAATGTTGCAGTCTGTGGTATGTTAGTGTTAAACATTGCTGAGGCATGTTCTGTTCCTGTCCTGTCATGGCACACAACTTTTTTTCTACTTCTTTTTTTTTTTCCACGTGCACATCTGAGGGTGTCTGCAATTACCGTGATTGCCTCCATTTACACATCGGTCAGCACACATGCCTTTTAACCATACACACACACAGTACAATGTCTGTAAAGCTTTTGGTGGACCTGCGGTATAGTGGACTATACTCCAATATATTTGTAGAGAACTGCAGTATAGTGGAATATACTCAAATATATTCGGAGAAAATTGCAGTATAGTGGACTATACTCCGATATATTTGGAGAGGACTGCAGTATAGTGGACTATACTCCGATATATTTGGAGAGACTGCAGTTAGTGGACTATAATCCATATTGACGATATAGTACTAATTTAAACTTATTTATTTTTAGGAGAGGACTGAGTATATGACTATACCCAATATATTTGAGAATCTGGTATAGTGGACTATCCATATATTTGAGAGATGTATATGACTATACTTTGCTTGAGATTTTTTATATAAAATGTATAGTGACTATACGATATATTTGGAGGACTGCAGTATAGTGGACTATACTCCATATATTTGGAGAGGACTGCAGTATAGTGGACTATACTCTCAATATATTTGGAGAGGACTGCAGTATAGTGGACTATACTCCAATATATTTGAGAAAATTGCAGTATAGTGGACTATAACTCCGATATATTTGGAGGGGACTGCAGTATAGTGGACTATACTCCGATATATTTGGAGAGGACTGCAGTATAGTGGACTATACTCCGATATATTTGGAGAGGACTGCAGTATAGTGGACTATACTCCGATATATTTGGAGAGGACTGCAGTATAGTGGACTATACCCCGATATATTTGAGAGGACATGTATAGTGGACTATACTCCGATATATTTGGAGAGGACTGCAGTATAGTGGACTATACTCCAATATATTCGAGAAAATCAGTATAGTGACTATACTCCTATATTTGGAGAGGACTAGTATAGTGGACTATACTCCGATATATTTGAGAGGACTGCAGTATAGTGGACTATACTCCGATATATTTGGAGAGGATGCTGTATAGTGGACTATACTCCGATATATTTGGAGAGGACTGCAGTATAGTGGACTATACTCCGATATATTTGAGAGGACTGCAGTATAGTGGACTATACTCCGATATATTTGGAGAGGACTGCAGTATAGTGGACTATACTCCAATATATTTGAGAGGATTGCGTTATAGTGGACTATACCCATATATTTGGAGAGGACTGCGGTATAGTGGACTATACCCGATATATTTGGAGAGGACTGCAGTATAGTGGACTATACTCCAATATATTGAGAAAATTGCAGTATAGTGGACTATACCCATATATTTGAGAGGACTGCAGTATAGTGGACTATACTCCGATATATTTGGAGAGGACTGTATAGTGGACTATACCCATATATTTGAGAGGATGGGTATAGTGGACTATACTCCGATATATTTGAGAGGACTGCAGTATAGTGGACTATACTCCGATATATTTGAGAGGACTGCAGTATAGTGGACTATACTCCAATATATTTGGAGAACGATATGACTAACAAATTGAGAAAATGCAGTATAGTGGACTATACCCGATATATTTGGAGGGGACTGCAGTATAGTGGACTATACTCCGATATATTTGGAGAGGACTGCAGTATAGTGGACTATACTCCGATATATTTGGAGAGGACTGCAGTATAGTGGACTATACTCCGATATATTTGGAGAGACTGCAGTATAGTGGACTATACTCCAATTATGAGAAAATTGAGTATAAATACATAATAACAGGAAAAATTGAGTATAGTGCTATACTCCAATATATTCGGAGAGACTGCGGTATAGTGACATATACTGATATATTTGAGAGGACTGCTATAGTGACTATACTCATATTTGAGAGGATTGTATAGTGGACTATACTCCGATATATTTGAGAGGACTGCGGTATAGTGGACTATACTCCGATATATTTGAGAGAATCATATAGTGGACTATACCGATATATTTGAGGACTGCGGTATAGTGGACTATACTCCATATATTTGGAGAGGACTGCAGTAGGATATACTCATATATTTATCGTATATAAATTGAGATTATAGGACTATACTCCGATATATTTGGAGAGGACTGCGTATAGTGGACTATACTCCAATATATTTGGAGAGGACTGCGGTATAGTGGACTATACTCCAATATATTTGGAGAGGACTGCGGTATAGTGGACTATACTCCGATATATTTGGAGAAATTGCTATAGTGGACTATACCCGATATATTTGGAGAGGATGTATAGTGATATATGATATATTTGAGATATATAGTGATATAGATATATTTGGAGGATTGCGTATAGTGGACTATACCCGATATATTTGAGAGGATTGTATAGTGGACTATATCCGATATATTTGAGAGGACTGCGGTATAGTGGACTATACCCGATATATTTGGAGAGGACTGCGGTATAGTGGACTATATCCCGATATATTTGGAGAGGACTGCGGTATAGTGGACTATAATCCGATATATTTGGAGAGGACTGGTATAGTGGACTATACCCTATATTTGAGGATGAGGTATAGTGGACTATACTCCATATTTGAGAGGACTGCGGTATAGTGGACTATACTCCGATATATTTGGAGGGACTGCAGTATAGTGGACTATACTCCAATATATTCGGAGAAAATTGCAGTATAGTGGACTATACTCCGATATATTTGGAGAGGACTGCAGTATAGTGGACTATACTCCGATATATTTGGAGAGGACTGCAGTATAGTGGACTATACTCCGATATATTTGGAGAGGACTGCGGTATAGTGGACTATACTCCGATATATTTGGAGAGGACTGCAGTATAGTGGACTATACTCCGATATATTTGGAGAGGACTGCAGTATAGTGGACTATACTCCGATATATTTGGAGAGGACTGCAGTATAGTGGACTATACTCCAATATATTTGGAGAGGACTGCGGTATAGTGGACTATACTCCGATATATTTGGAGAGGACTGCGGTATAGTGGACTATACTCCGATATATTTGGAGAGGACTGCGGTATAGTGGACTATACTCCAATATATTCGGAGAAAATTGCAGTATAGTGGACTATACTCCGATATATTTGGAGAGGACTGCAGTATAGTGGACTATACTCCGATATATTTGGAGAGGACTGCGGTATAGTGGACTATACTCCGATATATTTGGAGAGGACTGCAGTATAGTGGACTATACTCCGATATATTTGGAGAGGACTGCAGTATAGTGGACTATACTCCGATATATTTGGAGAGGACTGCAGTATAGTGGACTATACTCCAATATATTTGGAGAGGACTGCAGTATAGTGGACTATACTCCAATATATTTGGAGAAAATTGCAGTATAGTGGACTATACTCCGATATATTTGGAGGGGACTGCAGTATAGTGGACTATACTCCGATATATTTGGAGAGGACTGCAGTATAGTGGACTATACTCCGATATATTTGGAGAGGACTGCAGTATAGTGGACTATACTCCGATATATTTGGAGAGGACTGCAGTATAGTGGACTATACTCCAATATATTTGGAGAGGACTGCAGTATAGTGGACTATACTCCAATATATTTGGAGAGGACTGCAGTATAGTGGACTATACTCCAATATATTTGGAGAGGACTGCAGTATAGTGGACTATACTCCAATATATTTGGAGAGGACTGCAGTATAGTGGACTATACTCCAATATATTCGGAGAAAATTGCAGTATAGTGGACTATACTCCAATATATTCGGAGAGGACTGCAGTATAGTGGAATATACTCCAATATATTCGAAGAAAATTGCAGTATAGTGGACTATACTCCGATATATTTGGAGAGGACTGCGGTATAGTGGAATATACTCCGATATATTTGGAGAGGACTGCGGTATAGTGGACTATACTCCAATATATTTGGAGAGGACTGCAGTATAGTGGAATACACTCCGATATACTTGGAGAGGACTGCGGTATAGTGGACTATACTCCGATATATTTGGAGAGGACTGCAGTATAGTGGACTATACTCCGATATATTTGGAGAGGACTGCAGTATAGTGGACTATACTCCAATATACTTGGAGAGGACTGCAGTATAGTGGAATATACTCCAATATATTTGGAGAGGACTGCGGTATAGTGGACTATACTCCAATATATTTGGAGAGGACTGCGGTATAGTGGACTATACTCCAATATATTTGGAGAGGACTGCGGTATAGTGGACTATACTCCAATATATTTGGAGAGGACTGCGGTATAGTGGACTATACTCCGATATATTTGGAGAGGACTGCGGTATAGTGGACTATACTCCGATATATTTGGAGAGGACTGCGGTATAGTGGACTATACTCCGATATATTTGGAGAGGACTGCAGTATAGTGGACTATACTCCAATATATTTGGAGAGGACTGCAGTATAGTGGACTATACTCCAATATATTTGGAGAGGACTGCGGTATAGTGGACTATACTCCAATATATTTGGAGAGGACTGCAGTATAGTGGACTATACTCCAATATATTTGGAGAGGACTGCGGTATAGTGGACTATACTCCAATATATTTGGAGAGGACTGCGGTATAGTGGACTATACTCCGATATATTCGGAGAACATTGCAGTATAGTGGACTGTAGTCCAATATACTTTTGCGGTATATCTGTGATGCTCTGGCGCTGCTTTGCATCCTCTTTCACTTTAAACCTGAAGCGTGTGGAAGATAAGATGGATTAGGGTTAGTATCAGGAAATCCTACGAGAAATTGTCATGTCATCTGTGCGGAAGCTGAAGCTTGGGTGTCATTGGACCTTCCAACAGGACAATAATCCCAAGCAAACCTCAAATTCAAATTCCACCAAGGCTTTGTTGCAGAAGAACTCCTGGAAGATTCTACAGGGCCATCACAGTCACCTGACTTAGACAGTCACAGACACCCCATAGAAAATCTCTGGTGGGATTTGAAGAAAACAATTGCAGCACTCAAACCCAAGAATATTACTGAACTGGAGGCCATTACTCATAAGGAACGGGATAAGATTCTATACCTATTCTATAGATATTATACCTAATGATTTACATTTTCAAGTTCAACAACAGAAACCGAGATCATTTAGACTATGGTTGCTTCAGCCAGAAGATTAAGACATGGACGAAACACAAAAACGAACAAATAAAAGTAATGTTTTGCAGTCACTACATACATCAGTCGCCGTTATTAAAAACCTGGGGTCTGAATTGAACAGCAAGTCCACATTTACAAACCTAAGACTATATGGAGCTAAAAAGTCTTTGTAAAGAATCCTGGACCACTCTAATGTTCATGCAAAGAGTCTCCAACCTTATTGTACCTTACAGGAAGTGTCTCAGAGCTGGAGGCTTCATCAAATTCAAACCAGGAAAAGAATTATTGTAGGAGAATGTTTAGGTATGTATGTTTAGGTTCAAATGATCACTCACTGCTTGTGATATGTTGTTCATATGATCTAGAAAATTAGCCCCTTTGGGTAAATATTGTACTACTGTATCGTATTTTAATGTCTAACCAGTTATTTGTGGGATCGGTCAGTTATATAAGTTATATCAGGAACGCTGCAGAAGCTGGTGTCTGGCTCTGCATCTCGTTTGCAGCAGGTCATAACAGCAAAGGGAACTCTACTAAGCACTAAAGATGCTCGCCATGAAGGGGTTGAATATTTTTGAGACTGGAGAAGTGACTATAAGTTGCATTTTCAGTTGAATTTGTGGAAACCACTTAAAGCATTCGTTGTGTCGAACTATTTCACCTGCTTTTGTTTGATTTGTTTGATTGATCGCAAACCATTGACAGTCTGTCAATTCTGACAATAAACCTGATTTTCAATGGGGGTTGCAACAGTGAAGAAATGACACTTTGCTACAATGTAAAGTAGTGAGTGTGGAGCTTGTGTAACAGTGTCAATTTGCTGTCCCCTCAAAATAACTCAACACACAGACATTAATGTCTAAACCGCTGGCAACAAAAGTGAATACACCCCTAAGTGAAAATGTACAAATTGGGCCCAAAGTCTCAATATTTTGTGTGGGGACCATTATTTTCCAGCGCTGCCTTAACCCTCTTGGGCATGGAGTTCACCAGAGCTTCACAGGTTGCCACTGGAGTCCTCTTCCACTCCTCCATGACGACATCACGGAGCTGGTGGATGTTAGAGACCTTGTGCTCCTCAAGCTTCCGTTTGAGGATGCCCCACAGATGCTCAATAGGATTTTTTGATTGCTTGACATATCATAAAACGTTTTTTTGTAGGGTTCAGCGAAGAACCAAATGAACTAAAAAGGGCACTAAATAAATAAATAAAAAATTGTGAATAATGTGTATATAAAGACCAGGCCCAAAATATTTAGGTTAAATGTAGCTCTCAGAGCGTTCTGTGGGCCTCCACTCTGCCTCGTGAGATTGTCCTAAAAAGTACAACTCTTGTACCTTTTGGAGAAGTGCACTTACCTTGGCGGAACAAAAAAAAGTTTCATCCTTTAGAGGTTACTGGATCTATATGGAGGCTTCTCGAAAAAGTGTCTATATCTGGACCCCATCTCTACAACTCAAACCCATGTAGAAAGCTAGAAGGTTCCTTTCTGAGGCTGGAACCATACTATACATGCTGTCGAACCTGTTTTTCTATCAGTAAAGGTTTCAAACCGGAACCTTTTTTTGAAGATAAGAACCCTTGAATGCTGGAGAAAAAAAAAGAAACATTTTCTAATTGCGCCTCTTTACATCTGGCTGTTTTACAGTTTCGACATTTAGACTCTTGTTAAATGTCGAAACCCTGCAGCAGTGTTTCCTTTTCACAGAAAAAAAAAAAAAGGCTCCAAGTAGGAACTCCTTTAGAAAGCTAGAATCATCGACTTTCCAACCAATTTCTTGAGAAGCTTCTTTTATGAAAGTGCGGGATTATTTTATATGAGCACTAATAAAGAAATTCGCTAGAACTCCAGACTGCACTGATTTGTACCGGGTTCTGCGAGCTGTTCAGTTGTCGAGTGGTCTGTTTCTGCTCCTTTACTCGACGTAAAGAGAAAATTGGCACGTCTGCGGTTCCACATTCTTCAGTGGTTGAGGTGTGCATGAGAATATCCACCAGGATAATTATATACATGTTCTGTGTGTCTCTCATCTCTGGTGCGTTGTCAGTGTTCTGTGGCTTTGGCCCAGTGTAAACACAGCTGTAAATGCCTCCTCTGGCCAGCTGTTAATGTGTGCATGTGCGTATTTGCTCCCCGGCTCCTCTTTAACCAAGCGCCGATTGCAAAAAATCTATTAAACAGCGCTCGTAAAAGTGTGAAAATTACCAAGCGCTAGTGTGAAGGTTTTACACTTACGGACTTGCCTCGTTGTTTGTCTGATGGAAGAGTCTGTGGAGACGCTGCCAGGCGTAACGCGTTCGAAATAAAAATACGACCTGACGTGAAGCGGTGTTATTCTTACCTCCATGAAGTGGATTGTCTTCCGATAGCAGCAGGGTTGCCAACAATTTCATTTATTAAAAGAAATCCTACGTTTTATCCGTTTATAGTTCCTGTTAAAGTTGTAGAACGTCCATAAACCAAGTCGGTTCCTGTTATCATTTACACTGTAGCAGCTATAAATAGTCGTTCTCATGCCAACCTCATTGTTTTCCCTCACGCTTATGAAGTTAATAAGACGAGAAAAGAAAAAAAAAAAAACCGGCGTGTCAAGACACAGAAAAGACTTGAAGACTTTCCCATGTCAGGACACCTACAGCTTTACAGCTCATTGTTACAAAGCTCGAACAAATCTTAAAGAAACGTTTCCTCACAGAAACGTTCGGCACGTTCAATGATCACACCGATTTTTTTTTAGAAACGTCCACGTGTCAGCTGCTATAAAAATGATAACGTGTTCGAACAAGTGCACCAATATAAACCTGTCGTTTGTCACTGCACTTCTGCCAGGGCTGCTGTTGTAGACAATTAATCAACACGTTCTGACCGATTCGATTTAAGAATTCAACAGCACTGTGGTATTTATGATTTCTAGACTCCTCGAGATTGTGACCTGCACACCGGGGACTTGTGGGTCTCCTTGCGTAACTGGCATGTGTTTATATGGCTGGTTGTAACACTGACCCACTGCAAACTCGTACAAACTCGCCTGGGACGTCACGTACGATAGTCGCTGTGTACTTATAGTTTTCACGTTGAAGGGATGAAGGTGGATACGGGAAAATGCTGAATTATCCTGTGTTCCAAAATGGCAGAACTCATTGCGGTGGTACAGTATACAAGTCACGCCCGGTCATGTCAGAAAGTGTGTTTTATGTTTATGGTCGCGTTCTCGGTGATATCAGAGTGGTCGACAGATTTACCAGCAGTGCACCGAGCATCAAAATCAACAAAAAATCTCATTTTTTCCCAGCATGCCATTTTCCTATCGTTTTTGCATCTCAAGATGGAAATGAACTGAGAACACTAACAGCGGGTCCAAGTTTCCCTGTGTCGCTATGTGCTCGGCTTTACGCTCCTGAAGTTTCACTCGAATAAAACAAAACCTGCATTAACAGGAAACAGGAAGTCTCGGATGGTGATAAAGCACCGTTTCGTTTGATTTGGTGTTTTTAATTGAGCTGTAACGCAGGAAAGCACATGCTCTATCATGAATATCGCCTCTGTTCAAAAAAAGCAATGTTAGACCTGAAACTTCTCAGCCAATCAGATTTCCGAAAGAGAACTACTATCCTTTTAATGCCTGCTGTTTTAATCCTCAATGAGACGAGATGAGGAGACAGGATGTTGGAGGTGGTGTCGGTTACGTCTAGTTTGCAGACAGATGAGATGGAAAATCCCACCGGCAAATGCACTGTAAAAAAACAAAAAAACGGATTGAAATACTTTTTCATTAGATGATTGAAAAACATCTAAACTGGCGAAAGCTGTGTGTGAGTGTGTGTGCGTGTGTATGTGTGCGTGCACACGCAATTCAAACCTTCCAGTAGCCCATGAGGCCGTAATGATTGTGAGAATGTAAGAGGAAAAATGATTCATTAAGACTCATTAAAGAACCATCTCCAGGATGAGGTCACATGTTTAGGAAATATCCTATTCCTGATTTGTTTTATTAAATACTGATGAACCTTCAATGACTTAAATATGAGACCATGTGCAGGCAGTTCAGCTTTGTTGGCAGACGGGCAACATTAAAAAAGAAAAAACACTGGATGGTGAGGCTATGCTCCCATTCTATGTAGGAAAACACACCTGCGTTAATTTTCCACTTTCTCAGCTGAGAGAGAGAGAGAGAGATTTGTTTTTATGGCAGAAAATGCTAGTTAGCTCATAGTGTTAGCCTTAGGCACACGCTCTGCAGCTCACAAATGTAAGCCATGTAGCCTGGCTGGCTGGCTAGCTAACTTCTTGTTGTTGTTGTTGTTGTTGTTGTGCAATTTTCTTTCTTCTTGTGATTTTAGAGCAGTTGGAGAAATCACAACCTTCCTACTTAGTCTAACTTGTGGATGTTTTTTTTGCCTGAGCTGAATATTTAACCATAGGAATATCACCAACGCCCTGATTCCCCTCTTCACAGTACATCCTGTGTCATGTTCTAGCAGTTCGTGTGTAAATAAATGAAAAGGGTTTCGGTACTGTGCAACTCGGCCAGAACGTTTTTCCGACTCTCAGCGTTCTGAAGACTTTTCGTTTCGGTCTTTTACGTAACGTTTATAAGCAGTCGTACGACGTTGCGGTAACAGTTTACGTTGCTAACATCTTGTTAACGCTAACATTTCAATAAGGTTCGATTTGATCCATGTGCATATGTTGGGTCTGAGAGGTTCTAATAACACGACGCATCCCAGGAATGGTATTTTTTGGAAAGTTATAGATAAATCTACCACATACTTGTATAAAACCTCTGTAGGAAAACCATTTTTTTTGCAAATCTGGTAGATCAGTAGATTTTTTTTTTTTTGTAGAGTGAAATGTGTGTGAACGATGATACGCGATCAGCATATAAATCGGTAGGTTCACATACTTTTGCCACTCACAGAGATGTAATATTAGATCATTTTCTTCAATAAATAAATGACCGAGTATAATATTTTTGTCTCATTTGTTTAATTGAGTTCTCTTTATCTACATTTAGGACCAAGGGCGTAACCATGGTATGGACATTTGGGGGGGTCCCAATTATACTGAGCCTTATATTTGTAAAAAATCACTTAGTTGTCCTTCGGCCAAATGTAGTGTAAAGAAACGAAATGCTGTGCAACTTTCCTCACTTTCACTCGCATTTCTAACAGTCTGTCACGACGTGAGGGTTCACAACGAACTCGCACGGGTAATCTGCAAGTGAATGTAACGTTCATGGTCAAAAACTGGAACTGACGTTAGCCTAGCCTACTTCGTGGGTGTGCAAATATCAACAGTTAATCTTAGTAATGCTCTTAGTAACGAACCAAGCCATGGTATGATGCCTTCTATACTAAGCTCAGGTCACCTACTCTTTAGGTATTTAGTTACTGACTGTCTGAAAAAAAGCTCGTATGTTCTACTGTACTTTTCTACGCTTGACTGCTGTCTCCATTTCTTACAGACTGCTGCTAAAATATATCAACAAACTAGCGTTGAGTATGGGCGCAACCAAGTGTAGAATTGGAGAGGGGACACACCGATTTTCCTTAACAAAAGTAATAGACATAAATAAATAAAATAGATGAAGAAAAGACAGATCCGTTGGCAGGGTTCATTAAAGGGGGACATATAGAAAATATTTTGTACTGTATATTGTGGGGGACAGATTGGTATTTCCTCAACACTGGGCTGGGGGACGACCTCTCCAAATAATGCGTGGTTACGCCCATGTTTAGGACTTGTGTTAAAATCTGATGATGTTTTAGGTCATATTTATGTAGAAATGTGTAAAATTCTGAAAGGTTTACAAACTTTCAAGCACCACTGGAAATGTTCTTATCTCCTCTTTAATTGTATGCCAATATTCGCTGTATGAATGTAGTTTCTTTATCACGCTCATGTAAATATCTTGTGAAGCAGTTCTGCCCATCCATCCATCCATCCTGTGCATCCATCCGACCACCCAACCACACATCCGTCTGTGCGTCCACCCTTCCATCCGTCAGTCCACCGATCCATCCATCCCATCTGTCCGTCTGTCCACACGTCCATCTATCCGCTTGTACCTCTGTCCACACATCCATCTATCCGTTTGTTTGTCTGTCCACACATACATCTATCCATTTGTCCATCCACCCATCCCATCCATCTGTCTGTCCACACATCTATCTATTCGTGTGTCCGTCACCCACCCATCCAACTATCCGTCCATCCCCTCTGTCCATCCACCCACCCACACATCCATCCATCTGTCCGTCCACACAACCATCTACCTGTCCACCCACCCATCTACCCCTCCACCCATCTGTCTGTCCACCCACCCATCTACCCCTCCACCCATCTGTCTGTCCACCCACCCATCTGTCTGTCCACCCACCCATCTACCCCTCCACCCATCTGTCTGTCCACCCACCCATCTACCCCTCCACCCATCTGTCTGTCCACCCTCCCATCTACCCCTCCACCCATCTGCCCATCCACCCATCCAGCCACCCACCCACCCGTCCATCCATCTGTCCACACACCTATCCATCCACCCATCCATCATTTATACCAAAGCACAAATTTTTACCAAGATTATGTAAAAAAAAAAGAACAACAACCAATAAAGCAGCAGTAATACTGGGGCCGTGCTGTTACAGGAAAATGCTCAACAACAGGAAGATGTGATGTGGCCCAACAAGAATCAGAGTTACTCCTTCCACCCCACAGCTGATGATTTTCCTCTAACATACATTCCAAAGCACGACAATGAGACCGCGATTAACGTTACCATAGAATAGCGCCTACACCATGCATGTTTAAGTATATTACTATAGAAACAGTCATGTATTAGACTAACGAGTGCATTAATATAAACCTGTCAAAGCTGCTCTTATAGAAAACAAATCATCGTCTTCTGACCAATCGGAATCAAGCATTCAACAGCATGGTGTCATAAACTGTTATATCGGCTGTAACTAATCTTTGTTTGGATTTTCTGTGTTTTTCGCCCGTGGTGTTTGGCAGCAGTTGGAACTCAGAGCCGTGTGTAGAGATGGAGAGGCGGATTTGAGCTGGGAGGCAAAACCATTGTGCACATTTGCACACACTGAGTGAACACCGGGGTTAGAGTATAAACTAAGGAGATTGAGAGGGCATGAACAGAGCGCCAGTAATAGACTGGTATAATAGCCAAGTAAATCCCTGTTGAGCCAACTCGTCTGCGCACACACACACACACACACACACACACACACACACACACACACTCTCTTTCGAGCTTTGCTTCTTTCCCCATACACCCACCACAGTCATACATCTCTGCCCCTATTTTAGTCGAACACTCACACACACACTACAGGCGGCTGACCTCGCTGCCCCGGCTCTCACTGCAGCCTTAATTGGTGTCATTAGGAGCTCTGAATGTGGTGAGATAATTGGCCGGGCCCACTTGAGCAAACAGAACTTCAATAGAGTCATTTAGCAGTGTGGTAGTGATGGGACAAGTGTCCGGGGAGTCCTGGGAAGAGGGTGAGATGCAGAAGGGGGTAGGTTTAGGAGGTTCTCTGTTTAAAAGGTCCCTTTAAACGAGTGCAGGGCGTCTCCTGCCGTCTCACACTCCTGTACTAACAGCACCGTGTTGTGGACTAGCACTTTCTCTCAAATAACCTTCGACCACAGTGCGGTTTCGTTCTCAAAATCCGATCGGTTGGAAAGCGCATGTTGTTTTTGTGTGAATGCACGACTCGGACAGTAGTTCCAGCTGTAACGTAAACGACGGGTTTATATCGTTTCTATAGAAACCGCTCGTTCATAACGACTTGTGCAGCTGATCTAAGATGAATAATAAACAGATTCCTTTTTTTCTTTTCTTTTTTTTCCCCCTCCCGAATGTGGTGGTGTTTTGGTGAAGTTTTCTGTAAGTACACGAAGCAGACAGAATCAAGATGCCTGTAGGAGAGCTGCAGGATATTTATTGAGTGGCAGAAGGTTGTTTGGTTCGAGGTTCCTGAAGCCTCTCAGTCTGCTGCTATACTCGAACAGATTTCATTACAGCGTCCCAGTGGAGCTTCACAGCCACAACACACACACACACACACACACACACACACACACACACACACACAGAGACAGTGTGCCAAGTCAGGATTTTACTAAATAAACCTCAAATGTGTCTTTTCTGTCAGCTGGCAGAGTGCTGGTTGCAGTGAGGCGTGTCTGTGTATAGCTGTGTGTTTTCTTCCTCTCGCTCACGTCCTGCTGCTGCTGTTTTCCAGATTTTTCCTAACGTGCAGTAGCTTCATCATGGCTTTACACGTCTTATTTCCACTCTTGTACTCTTGACATTCCTAATCCCATCTGTCTCTCTCTCTGTCTCTCACTCTCTTTCTCTCTCCTCCGTCTTGTTCTCGTGCGTGTGTGTGTGTGTGTGTGTGTGAGAAAGAGAGCTAAGGCCTAAAGCCTTTGCCTTCGGCACATTTCATGGCTGATTACTCCTCATTGTGAGCGAGTTTACCAAAACATGCCGACTTCAACACATGCAGACAGGGACAAGGAGATTCTGGCTCTGAGAAGGGGAAAAAAGGTTTAAAGGGCTGACATTTGACAGTTATTTTTATATTTCGCATTGCCACCACCCGTCTCTCTCTCTCTCTCTCTCTCGCTCTCTCTCTCTCTCGCTCTCTCTCTCTCTCTCTCTCTCACTCAAATTCAAATGAGCTTTACTGGCACGACCGTTATACCACAGTGTTGCCAAAGCATCGAATTAATACACATTTAGTATATTTTAAAACGGATTTAAAACATTTATTATGTATAATATGCACATACACAGTGAAAAAGTGGAAATCTCTCTCTCGGTCTCTCTCTGTGTCTCTCTCTGTGTCTCTCAATCTGTCTTTGGCATTCTGTCTGTGTCTCGCTCTTGCATTCTCTCTCTGTCTCTCTTTCGAACTCTCTCGGTTCTGTTCTCTCTCTCTCTCTCTCTCTCTCTCCCTCTTTTTCTCTCCTTCTCTCAATCTGTCTTTCTCTCATCACCTCTCCTCACCTCTCCTCATTCATCCACTGCTCACTTTCCCCCACTCTCTCGCTCTGTTACGATGAAAAGATGGAATCTAACCCAGCCATTAATGTGGATTAGTGAGGTAGAGAATGTTTGTCAGAAGGCCAGGCAGATCAAAAGCAGAAGGCCAGCCAGCGAACCAGAAACTTCTCTAAATCCTTGATACAGCGGATACTTAAAAACACGCACGCACGCACGCACGCTCAGCAACCCACTACACTCGCATCGAGTCCTTGTAACTAAAAAACTGCAGCTTCAAAGCTCAGATTTATAGATAACACACAGCCTCACAGTCATGGAGCTGATATTGGAGTATCACACTGGAAATTACACAGTTTTAAAGGAGCATTTCGTTCCTCTTACTCCCTCTCGTTCTCTCCGTGGTACAATAGACACACAACCGTCATTTAAAAACCGCCCAGTGTTATCTTCTTTCTGAGGAAAAAAGAACAAAACAAAATTCCCTCTCATTGTTTGTCCTCTTTGGAATAATGTTATTACATCTCTAAAGATCTATTATCATCTATGATTGCGACTGAGATGAAGAATCACAATCTATGAACCTATCACAATCTGGTTTGCATCAACAGTTATGTAGTTAATTGCGCTATGTTGCATTTATTTGGCGATTACATCTATAGGCTTTCTAGGGAAATATTTATATATATACATACACACACACACACACACGTTCTGTAGCAAAGTAAGCAACGTTTCTATTTTACACATTAATTAACCATAAAGAAGATCAGAGACTAGATCTCAATGTGGAAAGAGTGAGATTTTTATCTGTACGATTAAGAAAAATGATATCATCGATTATTTTATTCATTTCGAAATGTAATAGGACTCGGTGAATAAATTATCATCAGTCTGAATTCAATTTTATTGTTGAATTGAAATGAAAATGAAAGGAGTTTAAAGTATGAAAGCTGATGGTTCGGAATGGACAGGTATCAAAAATAGTTTGGATATCATATTGCCAAAGCAACCCTAGGGTTAGGGTTCGAGTTCTTAATCCCATCATCCATCCAGCCATCCATCTTCTGTACCGCTTATCCTACACAGGGTCACATGGAGCCTATCCCAGGGGACACCATGGACGGGGCGCCGATACATCGCAGGGCACAGTCTCACACACACTGCGGAGAGTTTGGAAATCAGACTACGACGCGTGTTTTTGTACTGAGGGAGGAAACAGGAGTACCCAGAGGAAACCCCCGAAGCACGGGGAGAACATGCTAACTCTGTGTATACAGGGCGGAGTCGGGAATCGAACCCCAACGCTGGAGGTGTGAGGCAGACACACTGACCACCACGCCCCCTAATCATATTTATCCTATTCACTAATCCATACCCTATTTCATATTTACGCAAAGTTAATCGCCTTCAGTAAAGTAGTAAGAAAACAGAACATAAAGCTGTTAAAAATAAAAATAAAAAAGCTGCTAGGACAAAGTCTTAAAAAGGAAGGAAAGGGGCAAGAATGCTGTTACACACACACACGATATCCTATTATTAATTATAATGTGAAATTGTTACCACACTCGCTGTAGTAGTATTGTAGAGTTGTATCTGATCTTGGACTACGGTTGCCAGATTGTTGATGTGCGATGCTGTGACTGTGGTTTATTATAGCTCTTCAGTATTTATACTTAGATATAGGAATGATGTGGTTATAATGGGTCATATTTAATTAGACCTTATTTTGAATTTGATCGTATTCATACTTGAGTGTCTCAGTGGTACGGAAGGTAGATTTGGTGGCAGGGTTTAATCCGGAGCTCTGGTTCCTAATGCTGGCAGGTGGATTGGCTACTCTCTAAAGTGTGTCTAGGTGTGTGTGGGTGTCTCTCTCGCTTTCTCTCTCTCTCTCTCTTGCTCACACTCTTACACACTCTCTCTCTTGCTCTCTCGCTCACACTCGCTCTCTCTCTCTCTCGCTCTCTTGCTCACACTCTTACACACTCTCTCTTTTGCTCTCGCTCACACTCGCGCTCTCTCTCTTGCTGTCTCGCTCACATTCTCTCTCGCTCTCACTCTCTCTCTTGCTATCTCTCTCTCTTGCTCACACTTGCTCTCACTCACACTCTCTCTCTCTCTCTCTCTCTCAAGTTCAGCACTGATGTATTGAACTCGTTTTAGTCACATGTTTATGAAAGCAGTGGTGAGACCTTTTATATTAGTGAGAAATAGAAGACTACTGTTTACAGTTTATTAATGAGCAAGTTTTTATCCGTTTATTGTTACACTTAGTGTTGTGGAACGTGCACCAAACAAGTTATTTCCTCGCGTCACTTTCGTTATAGAAGCTATAAACCGTTCTTTTTGTGAGTGAGTTACGCGTTTCTAAATGTGCTCATAGGGAGCGTCCGTGTGTCAGGTTTGAATATAAACCTGTGATGTACATTCGGAACTCCTGCGAGAGCTGGCGTTACAGAAAACGTATCCACTCCTTCTGAATTCTCCTCAGACTGAAGAATTCAACAGCTCCGCACTGTCCAACAATTCTCTTCGCACTATGAAGGAAGTTGAATGCTGGTTGCATGGTAGGTTATGGTAGGCTTTACATTTTTTTTCACAGAAGTCTTGTGGAGTATAAAACGTATATCGTGGAGTAATTTTTGCGTACAGTCTGACAGGACATGGACTTCTTAGACGTGCGTATACGGATGAATGTTCCCACTCTGTTCAGTAACGTACGTGTGTGTGTGTGTGTGTGTGTGTGTGTGTGTGTGTGTACAGCTTTGAGGTGGTGTTTGCTGGACTGTGAGCAGTAAGCTTGTACCGCTCATTAGAGAGGTATTACATCCCCATGTGACCCCAGATGGCACGGCGCAGAGGCCGAGCCTCGTTTCAGGCCGGACGGCCATGTTGATCCATTGTAAATCATGCTTCCTTCAGGTGGCCAAACTAAACATCGCCTGTGAATGGAGCTCCTGCTGGTGTGGTCCTGGGTTTATTTGCTTCCACATCTATTGGATTTAGACCCGTTTAGAGCATGCGCAAGCCGTGAGGACGGTCATGAAGAGAAAATACGATATCCTGCAAAGCGATTCATCGTGCGTCGTAGAGCGCCTGATCTCTCCTGATCTCTCCGACTTCTTTAACGGAATATTTCGAACTTATCGTACAATGCGAAAAAGAGTTCATTCAATTGTAAATGTGGGTGTGGTATCTCTGCATGGTGTCTCTGCATGGTGTCTCTGTGTGTTATTCAAGTGTGCGCTTATATATAATATACATCATAATATTATATATACAGTATATATAAATATATATACATTCATGTGGAGAGTTGAATTAGCTGACAAACAAACAGAGCGCGAGGAGCAGTGGAAAACTATACAAGAATAAAAGTGTAGAAAAGCTGAAGAGTAGACAGATGGACTGATGGATGGATCTGGAGTTTTTCAGACTTTTTTTCTGCTAAGGATTGCTTCCAGTGTAAATAAACTTCAGCAGACCCCTTACTGCAGCACAGATTTATCCGAGCGTTATTGCACATTAGGCAAATATGTGCCACCATATTTATTTATTCGTTCATTTATTTATTTATTTATTTATTAGAACCATTCGTGGTGTTATTTTTATTCCTATTTTCCTATTCCTATTTCTTTTCACCTATAAAACCCAAAGGAGTAACACTGTGTAAGAACCTGGATTAAAAAAACCTGGTTAGATGAAACCTATTTACACCACGGTGCTGCTGAATGCTCCTTTCTGATCGGTCAGAAGGTGTTGATTGGTTTTCCACAACAGCGGCTCGGACAGTCCTGCAGCTCTGACGCAGATCCCGGGTTTCTTTTAATACGCTCGTACTGCCACATCATCGTTTCTATAGTAACAGCTCGTCCGTAGTACGGCTGACGCTTGACGTAAACGAGTGTGATTTATTTGATTTATTCTGTGAGGAGATGTTTGTGTAGAGTTTATGGAAGGAGTCTCCAGTATCGGCGCTCTCTAACAGTCGGAGAAGTTTGCCGTGTCGGTGCTTTCTGTTTATAGCTGGTAACAACAAATAAACGACGTTCATAAAAATACACAATAACAAATTGTAATCGATGACACAGTGCTGCGGTATAAGCGGAATAAGACACTTCAGGATATGTTGTTATAGGAAGATAACCGACGTCGTTGATTCATTTCCCCTAACAACGTGACCCCATGTGGTTTTTCCTTTCTTAATGCAAGAGATCAGTCAATCAGGGGTTTAAATATAATGAACACACGTTTAGTAGAACGGCTTCGGTAGTTGTTGACACTCTTTTCTCACAGCTTGACTGCTCTTTGCTGCGGCTTTCTACATTTCATCGTGTGTGTGTGTGTGTGTGTGTGTGTGTGTGTGGACGCACGTCTGTTTGTCTGTCACTAACCAACGTTCTGCTGCTTAAGAACGTTCAACACTCCAGGGTCCATGGAGAAAGGACGACGGGCAGGCTTTAGGATGAGGGAGGGAGAGAGAGAGAGAGAGAGATGGACAGCAGTCAGATGTGGTGGGAAATGTTGCCCCTCTATGGCAGCTCAGTGTTACTGCAGGCCCTCCGGTGTGTGAGTAGGGGTTAAAGAGTTAAAGAATCATTCTGAAGAAAATTGATTTTCTAGAAAAGTCTGTAATGATTTCACAGTAAAAGTGTCAGCATGGGATCTTAAAGTTCATTCTGTTTTTCCTTCTCTCTCTCTCTCTCGCTCTCGCTCTCTCTCCTTCTCTCTCTCTCTCGCTCTCGCTCTATCTCTCTCTCTCCTTCTCTTTCTCTCTGTCTCTCAGCCAACATGTCAGAGCGAAGATGTAATTGTTAGGAAGATGAAAAGCCATATTGACCCACTGTCTTTTCACTATTGTCGCTCGCTGCCGTAGATCTTCACGCGCTGCACGCTCGGGTGACGGTGAGAGGATGGATGGATGAATGGTTGAATGGTTGGAGAGAAACGAGTGTAGGATATGTAAGCACTTGTATTGATCTGGAACGGGAGACTCGGAGCTCGCCGCTGCTCTGGAGCCAGGAATGGAGAAGAGACCGTGAAATTCTGTCTCATTATGTCAGTCATCAGTCTTACATTATTACTGTGCTATCTCTCTCTCTCTCTCTCTCCCCTCTCTCTCTCTCTCTCTCTCTCTCTCGGCAGGTCTTTTCTCTGCTTGTTTCTGCTCTCTTTTTCCCCCTCTCGAAGCTGTTAAGCCTTTAATCCTCCTGCATTTTCTGTTTTTAAAACGTGAAAATCTAGGAAATAGCGGTGCACGTGCGTATATTTAATTGGGACGCGTCTCCGGATAGTTAAGTTAAGTTTTGCTGACGTTTGCGACAAAGCGCCAGCAAAACACTTCTTTCCTTTGGCACTTAATAAAGAAAACACTTGATTCTTTTGGTGTTTTTTTTGGTCGATATGGTTTACAAATTGAATACAAAGCCAAACTGAAGCAAAATTCATGTTTAACCTCCGAAAAGCCCGTTCGTCACAAAGCACACGATTTATTTAATCAGCGAATAATTCCTCGGTGAATCCAGTTAAACTAATACAAGTGGAGTACGTAGTTACAAAAAGTGACCCGCTGTCAGCGCTCGAGACTTTAACGGGGCAGTAACAAGGACCGAGAGTCTGGAATTTTATCATCCGGTGCCTGGTCAGTGAATATTACTTAACTGATTTTCAAGATACTCTCAAGAACGTGTATGATAACTGGTAAAATAACTGCAATATTAATATATCGTCACATGGGCCAGCCCACATGGTCAGTAGCGTCATAACCTCAGTGTAAGTTGAAGTTCACTTCAGTTCATTTGACTCGTGTAGCTTGTTTTAACAGTCGACATCTTGCAGAAATCCGGATGTAGATTTCGACCCCTAACGAGCGAAACCGGGAGACCGCGTCCAGCTGGACTGAGAGAGTGCAAGCTCTTATCCTACAGTTTCAGCTCTAGACCCTCTCTTCCATCGTATCTCTGAGGCCTGTCTGTTCACTCTGGTGTTTCGGTAGACAAAAAAAAAACCCAAAAAAATCCCTCCTTGAAATCATCACACCCACTGTGCTTGGTGCGCTCTCATCCTCCGACACTATTCCCCCATCACCGCATCATCACCATCACCACGCTCATGACTCGCTGTCACACACATGAATGCAGAAGTGATAACAAGACACCCCCCCCCACACACACACGATTACACAGTACACACTGGCTCCATATGTGCACGCCACGTTATTTTAACATGATCAGAAATGAGTTTCGCTCAGGGTTGCCAGGTTGCCAGACGCAGGCTGCGTGACTAAACCAGCACAAAGCTTCAGGTCCTAAACCCAGCTCCGACATCATGACCGCTATTACAAAAATGTATTCGTGTTTTGTTTGTTTTTTTAAAATAGTGATGCCACGCAATACTCTGCGTTTTAGCGTATTCCTTTTACACCACGATACATAAAATACCGTATATTAAAGCGTATAATTCAGCATGTACAGTGGAATATGTAAGGAGGAGAAAAATTTTGTTATGAGAGTGAAAACTGCAAGTCTGCACACTGAGAAAATAATTATATTAAAAAAAAAAAAAAACTCACACAAATCCCTGTTTTTAAGTAAATAAATCAGTAAATAGGAATGTGTTAGGACTATTATATTATATTATAGAATATTATTATATTATATTAAGTGTTTTCATTAAAAGTAACGTATTAGACTTAAATCTATTTCATCCCCCAAGAGGAATCTAGACACTGGAACGATTATGGAGCAAAGTTGTAGGCTTTTGTGTCACCTTTTTCGCCACAATAAACACTGCAAGATCTTAAAAGAATAATAATAATAATAATAATAATAATAATAATAATATTTCCGTTTGACTCGCCATCATAATTATCACATAAATGTATATTTTCTATTTATTCTATGACTTAAAAAAACACTTTTACAGGATATATATAATGTGAAAATGTTTAGGTTTTGCTTAGATTTATGTACTATATTTTTGTATAATGGTAATGGTTTTTTTTTTTTGCAAAATATATAGTGTTTATTAAGGAAACGGGGGGGTCCATTCAGTTCCATGTTACGTTGAGGAACATAAGTGTCAGTCAGGGGTACAGAAACATTGATCATCAAAATCATGTCCCAGTGATCATACCATCAGTGTGTATGTGTAATGAATCCAGCCATAGTAGGAAGAGTTTTCCTCTCGTCATTGTTCCAGGATGTTGTCACGTCCTTTACAGTCAGAATGTCCTGCTGCTGTGAAGGAGAAATCCTTCAAGCTGATGGTAAGAAGGTGCCCGGCACTTGTTTTCGCGATTGCAGCTGATTGCGTCTCTTACAGGAGAGACGATGAAGTGTGAGGATCCCGTGATTTTCGCCCTTGTGCGTGTTGAACGTCTCGAATGCTGAGATGGACCATCATGCAGAGCTCCGTGGATGCAGTGTCGGGGGCTGAAGTATAATCCGAGCCTCTGGTTTTATGAGTAGAACGGTACACGGTCGCTTGAGCAAGGTTCAGTTCCTCACATGGCTTCTGTGTTGAACTGAGAGGTGTGAAGTGCTTTCCTCCAGCGGCAGACAGAGGGCGCCGGCTCCTTTACAGACAACGCACGGGCGGCTGGAGAACAGCTGGCGAGGCAGTAAGACAGAAAGAGGGAAATGTCTGCCCACACGGGAGAGAGAAGGACGATATGGTTATGTTCGAGTGTTTAAGTTTTATATGGGAGTGAATGAGGGAAAGCAGAAGTGTTGTAAACGAGGGAGGAGTGTGAGCGGAGAGAGAGAGAGAGATAATGATGTAGAGGATGGAGTGAGGTGGAGACATGGAGGAAGCAGGGAGAGGACCTGGTGTGCCCTTAAACACTCATCTCTCTTAAATTACCATCTCTCTCTCTCTCTCTCTCTGTCCATGCCCGTCTCTCTCTTTCTGTCTTTCACTCATCTGTCTCTCTCTTTCAAGCTTTCTCTTTCACTTTCTCCCACTTTTGCTCTCTTTCTCTCTGTCTCTCACTATCTCTTTCTTCCTGCCTCTCTCTTTTTCTTTCACCCTCTCTTTGTCTATCTCTCTCTCTCTCTCTCTGTCCATACCTGTCTCTCTCTTTCTCTGTCTTACACTCATCTCTCTCACTGTCTATCTCCCCTTCTCTTTCACTTTCTCCCTCTCTTTGTCTCTCTTTGTCTATCTCTCTCTCTCTCTCTGTCCATACCTGTCTCTCTCTTTCTCTGTCTTACACTCATCTCTCTCACTGTCTATCTCCCCTTCTCTTTCACTTTCTCCCTCTCTTTGTCTCTCTTTGTCTATCTCTCTCTCTCTCTGTCCATACCTGTCTCTCTCTTTCTCTGTCTTACACTCATCTCTCTCACTGTCTATCTCCCCTTCTCTTTCACTTTCTCCCTCTCTTTGTCTCTCTTTGTCTATCTCTCTCTCTCTCTCTGTCCATACCTGTCTCTCTCTTTCTCTGTCTTACACTCATCTCTCTCACTGTCTATCTCCCCTTCTCTTTCACTTTCTCCCTCTCTTTGTCTCTCTTTGTCTCTCTCTCTGTCCATGCCTGTCTCTCTCTTTCTCTGTCTTTCACTCATCTCTCTCACTGTCTGTCTGTCTATCTCCCCTTCTCTTTCACTTTCTCCCTCTTTTGCTCTCTTTCTGTCTTTGTGTCTCTCACTGGCTCTCTCTTTCTGCCTCTCACTTTTACTTTCACCCTGTCTTTGTCTCTATCTCGCACGCTCTTTCTCTCTGCCGCTGTCTGTCTCTCTCTCTCTCTTTCGCTCTCTTTCTCTCACTTTCACAAACCCCTCCTTCCCTCCAACCTCTCCCTGCCGCTGTAATTTAGACCGTAGCGGGAGCTGAAGGCCAGAGCGGTTCAGGCTGCTGGCGCTTGTCCGTGCACAAGGATTTTTCATTTTACTTAATGGCACATATCATATCAGGATTTCACACGGCTTCTCCCCCGGGGAGCCAGCCACGCTCGCGGCAATTAGAGTGACAGCGGCCAGGCGGGTATCATCCCAGCGGTGCTCTGAGGACTGCTAACTAGCCCTGAGAGAACTCAGCCTGAGAGGGAGAGAGAGAGAGAGAGAGAGAGAGAGAGAGAGAGACACTGAGTGAGATCCAGCACTGGGGGATTCAAATTAACTAGAGTGAAAGAGGGACAGGATTAAAAGCACCTTGTATCACCTCATACAGCAGATTCAGAGCAGTCATGAAGGGGGAACGCAGAGCTGCCTCATAAGGGACACACACCACACACGGGAATCAGGATCACTGGGGGAAAAAGATGGAGAGCCAGGTTTGAGAGAGTCACTGCTGAGATTGTCAGATTTGAGAGAAAGTGAGATTTGAGAGTCAGTACTAAGAAAGATTCAGATTTGAGTAAGAGTCAGTAGAGAGAGAGAGTCAGATTTGAGAGAAAGTGAGGTTTGAGAGTCAGTACTGAGATAGAATCATGTTAAAGAGTTGTGTTTGAAAGAGCGTCAGATTTGAGAGAAAGTGACGTGTGATCGTCAGGACTGTGATAGTCATGCTAGAGAAAGAGTCAGTATTGACAGAGAGAGAGTCATGTTAGAGAGAGTCAGATTTGAGAGAAAGTGACGTGTGATCGTCAGCACTATTATAGAGTCATGGTAGAAAAAGAGTCAGTATTGACAGTCATGTTAGAGAGGGAGTCAGTATTGACAGAGTGAGTCATGGTAGAGAAAGAGTCAGTATTGACAGAAAGAGTGTCGTGGTAGAGAAAGAGTCAGTATTGACAGAAAGAGAGTCATGGTAGAGAAATTGCCAGTATTGACAGGAGAGAGTCATGTTAGAGAAAGAGTCAGTATTCACAGTCATGTTCGAGAGAGAGTCAGTATTGACAGAGTGAGTCATGGTAGAGAAAGAGTCAATATTGACAGAAAGAGAGTCATGCTAGAGAAAGAGTCAGTATTGACAGGAGAGAGTCATGGTAGAGAAAGAGTCAGTATTGCACAGAAAGAGAGTCATTGTAGAGAAAGTCATTATTGACAGGAGAGAGTCATGGTAGAGAAAGAGTCAGTATTGACGGTCATGTTAGAGAGAGTCAGATTTGAGAGAAAGTGACGTGAGTGTCAGCACAATGATAGTCATGATAGAGAAAGAGTCAGTATTGACAGTCATGTTCGAGAGAGAGTCAGTATTGACCGAGAGAGAGTCATGGTAGAGAAAGAGTCAGTATTGACCGAGAGAGAGTCATGGTAGAGAAAGAGTCAGTATTGACCGTTAGAGAGAGTCATGGTAGAGAAAGAGTCAGTATTGACCGAGAGAGAGTCATGGTAGAGAAAGAGTCAGTATTGACCGAGAGAGAGAGTCATGTTTGAGAGAGAGTCAGTATTGAGCAAGAGAGAGTCATGTTTGAGAGAGAGTCAGTATTGACCGAGAGAGAGTCATGGTAGAGAAAGAGTCAGTATTGACCAAGAGAGAGTCATGGTAGAGAAAGAGTCAGTATTGACCGAGAGAGAGTCATGGTAGAGAAAGAGTCAGTATTGACCGAGAGAGAGTCATGGTAGAGAAAGAGTCAGTATTGACCGAGAGAGAGTCATGGTAGAGAAAGAGTCAGTATTGACCGAGAGAGAGAGTCATGTTTGAGAGAGAGTCAGTATTGAGCAAGAGAGAGTCATGTTTGAGAGAGAGTCAGTATTGACCGAGAGAGAGAGTCATGTTTGAGAGAGAGTCAGTATTGAGCAAGAGAGAGTCATGTTTGAGAGAGAGTCAGATTTGAGAGAAAGTGAGGTTTCAGAGTCAGCACTGAGAGTCGATTTGCGTGAGCGTCAGCAGAGAGAGTCAGTTTTGAGACAGAAAGAGATTATGTTTTTGTAAGTAAATCAGCCAAAAAGCTCCATTCCTCAAAATGAATTCTTTCGAATGATAGTTCTAATTTTCTCATAATGATGTTTGTTTTATATTGTACAGCGTCTATAAAAAGAATATATTATTCATACGTAGTTGACATATTCTCTCTCTCTCTCTCTCTCTTTCTCTCTCCACCAATAATAATGCCTACCTGGTCAGGGAGATCAATAGGTAGTGATGCCTGACTGACCATCTCCTCTCTGGACCTGGAGATGCTCTCGCTCTTGGTTCTGGCCCAAAATGCCAATCTGGGCCATACCAATATAGAGCAGTGGGGGGGGGGGATCAGTGTTCTCCACATGCAGTCATTTAGCAGACTCTGCTGCTACTGGGAAAAATCGCTCATCAATCTGGCAGAGTCTGCTTCCCCTTAATGTAGCCCCCCCCCACACACACACACAGATAGACACACACCACTGCCAGCTTGCTTAATGACTTTATATTTGATCAATTAAGAGTCATTTTGCAGTTTTGCTCTGGCCTGTGGAGATATGGCAGTGTAGTTGAGTGGCAGATGGAAGGTGAAGTGCTGCTGCGGGATGGACTGTGAGGTTTGGGGCAGCAAAGTGCTCGGCTAATTGAAGAAAAACACAAAGACATCCCTTACGAACTCGCTCGTTCTGCCTTTCTTTCTCATCACAGATACCTTTATCTCCTCGCACTCTTCTCTCCATCACTGCACATCTCTTTTTTTTCTTTCTTTCTTTCTTTCTTTCTTTCTTCCTCTCTGTTTCCTGCCTGTCATCCTTGCCAAGTCAGTGTGAGGGAATTTGAGTAATAAGGTGAGGTGAGCTTTGGGTGACTGCCAGGTTTGGAGGCGAGGTAGTGCAGACGAGGACAGAGGAGAGTCTACCTGCCCTGAGTGATCCGTGTCTGAGCCACACACACACACACACACACTCACACACACACACACACACACACACACACACACAGGAGCCTCGGGGAGAAATCCAAGCCAGCAATCCAAGGAAGTGGAGGACAGAGCAGCAAAAGCCTCTGACAGTCAGGGTGATGAGAGAGAGAGAGTGAGCGAGTAGGAAAGTGCTTTCCACAGTAAAACAAAAAAAAAAAATCAACACTTGATGGCTGTGTCTGTGTGTGTGTGTGTGTGTGTGTGTGTGTGTGTGTGTGTGTGTGTGTGTGTGTGTGCGCTCTGGAGGAGTGTGGCCTGATAACTGGAGCAGGTAGTATACATTGCACACGCCGGAGGAAAAACCACGAGAGAACCAGATTGTAGAACTCTCACCCAGTCCTCTTCTTGGTAGAGAAGCTGGAGGGAGGTGAACTCTGCCTTCACAACAGGAAGTGACACGATATGGGCAGGATGTAACGTGAGCGACCCCAAAAAATGTTGAGCGGAGTTTAAGCAAATGAGAAGCAAAGGGATGTAGCGACTACTAATGAACGACCACAAATCGCTTGGTGTGCTTTTGCCAGATATCCGTTCCTAGTCACCGCTCTTAACCCGGCAGCTTTGGTTGAAACTCCCACTGGTTGGTTTGACATGCAATGAAAGCCAAGAGCAATCTTTCAGCTAATTACGACTCTATTAGCTGTGAAGTTTTCAGCGTTGACTCCTCACAGCTCCAGGGTTCCCGCTTTGAGCTCGGGTCACTATCCGTGTGGACTTTTGCACGTTCTCCCAGTGTTCCTCCACGTTCTACAGTTTCCTCCGACCTCCCAAAAGCACGTCTCGGTGGATTGTCTACGCTAGGTTGCCCCTAAGTTTGAATGAGTGAAAGAACGCATATGTGGTGCTCTGTTATAGCTCAGCTTCCATCCCGGGATATGCTCCAAGATCTCCAATGACCAGAATACAGCAGTGAATGAATAACACTACTAATCCGTGATATTCTGGACTGAAATGTCATTTTTAGCATCCGACTCATGCTATAAATGGGTCAACCACCTCGTTTTTTTTCTCAATTTGTGTTTAAAACGGTGAATCGGCGAGACAAATTTTCTGATCGATCCTACTCCAGGTACAGTAATACTGAGACTAGTATCCTGATACACATTCTGGATCTCGAGTATAATATGTGAAGTAAATCATTTGAGACTGTTCTGTCTTTCCTGTTTAATTGTGGAGAAATAATCCATATACTGTAATATCGCTAAGAATACACGTTCCGTCTCTTTCTCATTCGAGAGTGTGTGTGTGTGTGTGTGTGTGTGTGAAACTGGTGGTGGGCAGGAAGAGATGTCAGAAGGAGCAGTAGTTCCTGCGCATCGATATTATTTCACGTTTTTGTTCGATAAAAAGATAAGCACACACTGTCGATAATTCTTATATTAGGATCGATTTTTGATTTTGATTTTTTTAAAGAAATCTCACGATGGATTCTCTGATATCGATCTGTCCCGTCCCTAATATGGGCAGAACCCAGTTTGGAAAAGATGCTGTAAAAAGAAATAAATAAGAAGCCAGCATCAATGGAACAGTTTGGGCTTTTACAATGTTTTGTTAAATACGAGTGTGCAGGGGAAAGAAACGCCGAGATTGAGTGGCGCTCGTGTCCGTCATAGAGAAGCTCGGCTCAGCGCTCCAAACACGTGGATCTCATATTTCACCTCAGCAAGTTACTGTGTACACATGCAGTGAACGTTCATGTAGAGTGAAAGCATTTAATCAGCTCTCCCAGCCTGCTGTCATGTAGCTGTGTGTGTGTGCGTGCGTGCGTGTGTGTGTGTGTGTGTGTCTGTAGAGTTAGTTGCTGTGTCATTGCCTGCAGTATCTGAGCCTCTCTCTGGAGGGAGTAATGGATACATGGGAGATGAAAAGTTGAACATGTAAACAGCGTCACTGATGGACCTGAGAGACGACGTGCCATTGGCTGTAGCACACAACTCTCTACTCTGTGCTGTGTCTTCATTCCCCAGTCACACTCTTTGCTTTAATTTATTAGTAGTATTTAGAATTTGTTGGTACTGCAAATTGCTGTGTATATATATATATATATGTATGTATATATGTATGCGTTGGGGGTTCGATTCCCACCGTGGCCCTGTGTGTGCGGAGTTTGCATGTTCTCCCCGTGCTGCGGGGGTTTCCTCTGGGTACTCCGGTTTTCTCCCCCAGTCCAAAGACGTGCATGGCAGATTGACTGGCGTGTCTAAAGTGTCCGTAGTGTATGAATGGGTGTGTATGTGAGTGTGCCCTGCGATGGATTGCCACCCTGTCCAGGGTGTACCCCGCCTTGTGCCCCATGCTCCCTGGGATAGACTCCAGGTTCCCCACGACCCAATACGGATAAATGGTACAGAAATTGGATGGATATATAATGTTCTAGCCTGTACTTTATCATACTAACCATCAGTAGTTTCTAGAGTTTGCAAGTAGAAATAGTAATAAAAGAGAGACACGAAACTCCCATTTTTATTCTAAATCGCTGCTACTGTCATGGAAACTTAACTGATTCCCAAAATCTTCACCCCATCTGTTTATTGTTGTGAAAGGAGTAATACAGGAGCGCTTGTTTGTCAAGGCATGTCTTGACCTTTGACTGTACCAGCCATCAAAGTCTATGTAGCCCATTTTGAATAAGTACCATTTTACCCATTAAAGTGTAAAAAGCACACACATGTTTTCCGTAGTAACCGCTCAGTTCCGTTTGTGTGTGCGCAGAGCGAGACGTCACGTAAAGAGTTAATGGTTTGTGCTCACCTCAGGAAATGGGTGGAGTCTGCAGTGCTGCTCTGATTCGGCTAGGCCGACTCGCTGATTCAGGCTTGTTTTCATTTTGGCCTGCAGACTGTATGTGCCAGTGGGGAAGGGAACGGCTGCATGACCTTGCATGCATTTTTCCTTTCCAGCTCGGAGTTGTGACTTGTGTCAATTTTAGGACTCCTTTCCAAATGTAGCGTTTATGCTTTTTTTTTTTCCATCCTTTTTTTTCTTTTTTTTTTTTGTGTCTGTGTGCTTGCAGTGAAGGGTAGAGATGAAAATCTGATGAACAGAATGAGGAGGGATGGAGAGAAGGCAGTGAGCTCATGGAAGTGTGTGTGATGAAGTGTGAGGGAGTGTGATGAATGGGCGTCAGAATTAAGAGTGCTCCTGGGAGCCGGGCAGCTCAGGCTTTCTGAACCACAGCCTCAGGCTCCTCTCCTCCTCTCCACCTCTCCTCCACCTGCTCAGAGAAAGAGAGAGAGAGAGAAGGAAAAAGACCGAGAGCTCTTCAATCCCGCTCTCTGACCCTGTTTATTTCTTTTCTTAACATATTTTATCTTCTCTTTCCCCACCCCCGTGCAACTATCTATCCTTCCTGTTCTCTTCTAACATATATGAACTCTTTCTCTCTTCTTCTTCTAATTCTTCGTGCTCACTTTTCTCTCTTAACCTCTCGTATTGAACTGGGTCCGCTTTAACAGAGAAGATAAACAGCAGGAGAGGAAACTGAGGTGTCCGTCTGCGTCCTAACGTAAGACGTGACCTAATGCGAACTCTAACGAGGACACTGACTCTGTCACCATAATCATGGTCTGAACAGGAGACCAAAATGGTGTTTGTGTATTGCGACATCGGAGTTCTAGTTGTTGTTTCAGTAGCATCAAAGAGCTAGCTACCAACGTTTCCAGAACATTCAGTAATGTACTTGATTACAAATAGTTCATTCATACGCATGTGAAACTGTGCTTTAGACTTGAGAAGACAAACTCTGCATTCAAGTCATTAAGGCATGCGGTTGCTAAGCACCTGGGAAATATGAACATAGACATCAGCTAGATATTAGCTGCAGGTAACTAGCTACTGCATAGCTGTTGAGGCTTTTATACAAACAGAAATGAGACAGTATTGTTGGAAATATCTATCTCAAATGAGACCCTGGTCCATTCAAATGTGTCCTTTTTAATATTGTGAGGCTACTCAGACATATGAATGCATACGCTAGCTTTTGTCAGAGACTAATTAGCTCATCTATAGCTGTTGAAACCAACGATATAAAGGCAGAATTCCGGGAGAAACGAGGCAAAATCGGTTGAGGAATATGGGCATTTCTCTCAGGTGTGTTGGTAAATTTCTGAGAAAAGACTCCTTATAACGAGATTTTACGACTGCTAGCTAAACATTCATTCTTCTGAGGGTGAAAACAAGAAGAGTGAAACATTTCTATCGCCACAAAACCTGGTGAACACGACACCATTTGTATGCAGCAAAAGTAACTTGATGGAAATGTGGCCTTATAATGGGTTTCTTCATTCAGATTTTTGAAAAAAAAAAAAAAGGGAATGAATATAAAGTACACTCTTGCTAGGCAACTGGGAAATATGGACACACAACCTAGTTAGCCCCTGCTGGGGAAAAACAAAACAGAACAAACAATAGACAAACAATAGAAACCCTCATAGAATTTGTAATGGTTTTAATGTTCTTATGGGAATTGTATTGGTTTTAATGGAAACTATAATGGTCCCTGTGGGTCTCTACTGGTACTTTGTTGCCTAATATTGGTGTCATGTTATGTCTAGTGGATCCCATTATGGATAAATAATGGTAATGGTTTTAATGGTTAGCTCATGGTTTGTATTGGTATTTGTAATGGAATCCATTTGAATTTCTGTGCTGGTTTTTATGGTTTTGTTTTGTTTTCATCGTAGGCCGTTGACTGCGGCTAGAAGGTAGCTGTTAAGTCTTACACGCAGATAGACCGAATGAAAGTGGAAATTACATCAGATTGTCAGGAATGTCAACGTTTCCAACAGACTGGTTGGCAATAAACGGTGCATTTCGACTAAAATGACCCAGTTGTCTGGTAAACTAATCAAATTTAAGTTTTAGGAACCAAAACAAAACGTTCTGCTAATCTAGATTTATTAGCAAGACCGCTATTTAGTTATGTGTGTGTGTGTGTGTGTGGGCTCTCTAAACAAAACAGGCTCAAATATTCACTCTCAGGATATTAAGCATGGTGTTTTTTTGTTGTTGTTTGTTGTTTTTTTAACAACGACGACAGAGACTGCAAATTACTGTGAAACTCTTAATTAGTGCACCAACTAGACTTAAAAGAACACAGTAAAAAAAGTTAATTTAACACCATTAGAGTTATATAATCCTGCGCTGATGATTGATGCGGCTATTTAAAAAGCTACATTCAGAGCAGCTTTTGTGTGATCGTTTCTAAAGAGAGGGTGCATCTGGGAAAACACAAAAGAGTGTGTGCGAGCGTATTTGAGACAAACTGCGCTCATTGTTCCCATTCCTGCAGCGCATTTGTGTTCCTTTGGAAGTAGAGCAGCATCAAGGGTTTACAGACACATGCAAATGTTCCAGCCTCTAGGAGCCAGTGACCAAATGGGCGCACACCGAGTGCGTCAGCTGTTCTAAATCCCCAGCTGGAGAGATGCAATGACAAAGCGCTTCCTCTCTCCACCCACAAGCATGATGGGAATCCTAAGTGTTCTTCTCCCGGCCATGCTCGAGAGCACTCAGGAGTTCCAGGCGAGATCTCTTTCCGTCTCGTCTCGTGTGTTGTCGGTATCTGTCACTCTCCAGATGCCCGTCCCTCCCCAGGCTCCGTGGAATTGTTTTCACGCCAGTTTTGTCCCCTTACATCTCAGTTCGTGGAAAGACCTAATGACACTGTTCTGACAGGTGTCCCTGACTATCTCGGGTCCAATCCAGGACCATAAAATCATCTGACTCCACTGGGGCTGCGGTATTAGTCACGCTCGGGTGAGGAGCATGTGTGTGAGCGTATGAACTTTATGTCCGTATTCAGTGGTGTAGAAAAAACCGCGAGAGGGTGAAAGCATGTAGAGAGGAGAACAGGTGGATGAAGAAGGCATGTGTGTGTGTGTGTGTGTGTGTGTGTGTAGTAAAGACAACAGCCTCATTTCTGCAGTTCTGAACGATTCAGCCAGGAAACGCTGTCTTAAAGCATCATGGTTTCATCTACATCATATCAACAACAGGAAAAGCATGATTTTGGGGGGGGACGGGGGGACGGGGGGACGGGGGACGGGTTGGATTGACAATAGCCTCTCCTGATTGGAGAAACAGAGGAAGTGATGTTTGGTATGGTATGATATGGTATGCACATATATAGCGTTTTTTTTTTTAAATCTTCGCAGTTCTACAAAGCGTTTTACACTGGTTCTCATTCACACATAATCACACACACACCAATGGTAGCAGAGCTGCCATGCAAGGCGCTAACTTGCCATCAGGAGCGACTTGGGGTTCAGTGTCTCGCCCAAGGACACCTGGACACGTGGAGTCACGTGGGCCGGGAATTGAACCTCCAACCCTACGATTAGTGGAAAACCCGCTCTACCACCTGAGACACAGCCGCCCCACGATGTTTATTACAGCTCAAGTGACGTAAGCGGTATTTTCTGTCACCCAGCTACTTTATTAGCTCTATTATTTTATTCATAATGTATTGATTTGTAGTAATGCTTGATGTAATCCATGAGAGCTTTCACGTCGTCTGATCAGATGGTGCAAGTTTTGAAATGAAAAGGTAGGACGTTTTACCTCGCAGTCCAGAACCTGGTGGCCGCCATCTTGTTTTCCACGTTCACTGTGTCATGGCACGTCCTGCCACGAGTTTGCTAATTGACTAGCTGCACGTGAGGTTGTTGAACTGTTCGATTTATACCAGATCTTCTATCACGTCATCATTAATCCACTCCTAAAATCAGGGGTGGTACAACTACTCCAAAAGTGGTAGGGCAAAATGTTATGCTGTTAATGACGCGCAATAAAATTTGAGCTATTAGTGATATTTATACTAGATATCATGTCCCGTAACAAATACTACAACTAGAACATGCATCCAGCAAATATTCTTTAAATTAATTTGAATTTGATTGCTGGTCTGTCATCATCTTATTGTCTGAGAGAAGAAGTACATCTGTCATTTGTCTATAAAAACATTCAGACCATCGAGGTATTTTGCTTTTAGCGCTATATGGAGCCAGGGTCTGATTATATAATACAATAACGGAGCACAACACTTCACACACTTCATTTTGGATTTGCTCCCCAGGCAGCTAATAAGTGCAAAAAAAAATTTGTTCAACACACGATTATTACGTGCCAGTGAGCACCAAAGCTCTACAAAGTATGTGAAAAAGTTATGGCTCCATTAAAAAAAAACAAAAAAACAACAAAACAAAAACAACGAATTGTTAGATAAAATTATCATTCCTTTTAAGGCCTCGGGTTGTGGGTTTTTTTTTTTTTCCTTCTGGTTTACTTTTGTGCTCTTGTGACTTTTGTTCTTCGCAGTATTTTTGATTGGTTTTATAAAGTGACCTTGAGCTGAGGAACTTGTTACTATTATTATTCTGTACATCGGCTGCCTCTTCGCCTGATAACGGTAGGTACACCACATTCTCCCATATCAGGAGTAGGCTTCAATTTTTCTTGTTTTTCAGGGAAAGGGTGAAGGGTAACGCGCCATACAATTAAAATTCAGTAGCAAATATTTAATCAAAGGTTGTTTTTGATCATTTTATATGAAGAGTATGCCTGCAGTTCAGTATGGAAATCACTTACTGTAAACATTTGTTATATACATACTGTTCTGCTTTATAAGATTATTATTATTATTATTATTATTATTATTATTATTATTATTATTTATTCTGAGACCCAAAAATTGTCTGCAAGCTACATGCACCAAACACGAAACTGGATGTCTCTTCTGATCCGAGTTTCTACGACTTTTCTAAGTGATTGGAGTTACAGAATTCCCGTTATGGAAGCTCCAAGTGGCCAAAGTTCCCATTGACTTACATTCAATTTTTCTGACTGATATAACTCCGTGAGCTTTCAAGCTACTTCCACCAAACTCGGCACCGTCCTTCAGGCTGTTCATGCTTATATTTTTCCTACCTGATTCAACTCCCAGTTTTCCAGTAGCGGACGATTAAATGTCCCAAAATCTCCCATTCACTTACATTGACGGAATGAGTCTGGCTGGACATTAGCTTCAGATTTCCCACTGATAAATATTTAAAAGTTTCAGACCGGCTTTGTCAAGCCAGCATCAAAGTTTGTCGTGACGAACCAACTTTACACAGTCATCTCAAATCTGATGCAAATCTGTAGAATCTTGTAGTTTCTTTCTTCGAGTAAAAGAGTTAGCACCATGCTAGATCACTAATGATAAAAGCTACGCTTTGTTAAACTGTCAATAAAGTTAGCCAACTAGCTAAAAAAAAAAAAAATTTAAGCAGAAGTAGGAAAACGTAATCAAAGAGGGACAAACAGGAATCAATGAGTGATGATCGGTGTGTGACAGCACATTCAAGAGACTGAAAGCAGAATCATTCGAAAACAGCATCGAATAAAAATTAAATCACTGCCTACAAATAGAAAGTCGATACCTGCTGCTCGGGGATGTCGGTGGAGAAAATTTCAATATTTCTTCATCACTATCAGTATGATTTATGGGTGATTTAAATTATACAGTAGCCTACGTCCTGTATGTTAAATGAGAAGCTAGCATTGATACGTATCACTAACAGAATGCTTTTAGCTCGGCTGCAGCATTAATCTTTCCCTTGTTTTGTTTTGGTGGGTTTTTTTTTTTCAATGCAGAGGAATATTATAGCTAGCTGCAGCCACCTGGATGACATTGTTGTGTGTCGTCACGGATACTCGGTGTTAAATAACTGACAGAGCGACACATCATGAATAACTGCTACGAAAATAAATGGAGCTATCGTAGCCCTGCTACAGTGACGCTACTTGAATTGGCTTGATAACCGTGTGCTATTTCCCCACTCGTCTTCTCTACGCGAGAGCTACAATAAACATTAAGAAAACCGTGTTTACTATAGTTGAGTTAACAAAGAAACTACAATCTACATTTAAAAAACAAAGGAAAAAAAGTGAAAAACTGACTTGACTTGGCAGGGGACAATGGAAAAGTCATTGCCTTCCCCACATACACACATCATCATTACATCATACATTGTCCTTTTAAGCCCAAAGTTTTGTGGGGGTTTTTGTTGTTTTTTTTTACTCCAAACCCTGTTCTCTGGATATGTCCACTCAGGACATGCTGTGTCACGCTTTTTTTTGAGGCAGGAAGTTTAGCGCTAGAGGAGCGTGGAGCAGTGAAACAGGCCGGGCATGACCGAGACTGACAGCTTGATTTATTGCTCAGCTATAAGTAGCCGTAACACCGGCTGCCGTGAGCTGGGCGGAGTTCTCGCAGAAACCCACCGCTGGCTCCTTGTGCCACTGACAGCACACAAACACACACACACACACACACACACACATACCATTCACCCTCACCCCCCTGACAAAACGCTCTGTCAGGAGTGTGTGTGTGTGTCAGGGAGAGAGCGCTGAGGGGGTGAGTGGCAGCCCTCTGCCAGCATGCCAGATCTGCATGTTTGCCTGGCCTCATGCCAGTCGGTAATAAATTAAAGCAGTGCTGGCCCCGAGGGGGACGGAGGCAGGGGAGGAATCCTGATGCTGTCCTGTGCTGGATATGAAAGTACAAGTGGATGAGATCTAGGCTCTGTTTAGTTTGTGAAGCTCAAATTGAGCTTTTAACGGTGAGTCACGACTGCTAGATTGGAAGGATCGTCGTCACGATCTGTTTAAGATTAAGCTTACGAAACACAAAGTTCACGTGGATAATGTTGTTTTTGTGTCGCCGCTTTCATCGGTAGAGAGATGATTATTATTAATCCAGTGCTGTATATGAAAGGAAGAGAGAACAGGATCAGATCTGGGTTCTTTTCGGTTGAGATCACACGAGTCATGACTAGCGGGAAAGATTCGACTCGTCATTCAGATACGTTTCTTTTCGCACGAGTCCTAATCTACGAGACTGTAGCGTATCATGCCGTATTCTGGCTAATGGCAGATCCTTCACTTTCGGCTCAGGTTATTTTATCCAGTGCAGTTGGGAGCTCGTACGACCCAAGCTATAACGGTCCTCTCATTGGCCTCTGGTTGTCATGGGGATGTGTGTTGGCGATGGATGGACTGGTGTTGCACTTTGTGAGCAGGTGCTTGTGTTTTTTTTTTTTTTTTTTTTCTTTCTTTTTTTTTTTCCCTCTCCACTTCTCACTTGAAAAATCTCTGATTATGGAATTAGGCTGTAGCCATTTCTATCTAATCAGTATAACAGCTATCTTTCAGATTCTCTATAATCACCCTCATCTCCACTTCCACAAGGGGGGGGGGGGTGAGATCTGTTTAAGAAAAGCAGGGAGGAGAAGTGGTGGTGGCTGGCTTTGATCTGGGAGAAAAAGCCCTGCAGGGAGAAAAGGTCTGGGCTGGTGCCAGAACCCCTCTTGGCTGACTGTCTCTTCTCCTGGTTGGCAGCTTGAAGGCTTTGGTGATTAATTCTGCTGGGGGGGATAAAAGCAGCTCCAGCCAGCAGCCCTCCTCCTCCTCCTCCTCCAAGCTCGTCGCTGCTTGCCCTCCAAACTGGCCAGCTGCCGGCCCGTCTGCAGGATCCACGGCGGCAGGTGATGAAAGTGAAAAGGGAAAAGTGAGCGAGGAAGGCATCCAGTTTTAATGATTGGACAAAACAGGAGGCACTGAGGTCCACATCGATCGACTTCTCTGTCTAAGTGGGCGCTTTTTATTTTCCAAACACCTCCTGCATTGTTTTATTAGGTGGCATCTTCTCTTTATTTTCATGCCATGTTAATCCCCCGAGACTCAGCCGCACCTTGTTTGGAACAGAATTAAGCTTCCAGCTGTCAGGAACAGCGCTGAAAGAAAAAGAGAGATGAGATCTTGGAGAGGGAAAAAAAAAGTACTTTAGGCATTAAATAGACCACATCTGGAACATCCATGGAGCTTTTCCTTCTAAACTTGATATCAGGCGGTCGGACGCCACGCCTGAACTGGTCAGACCGGTTACTACCACTTTATATCGCTGTAGGGCAGCTAATTTCTCGGGTGGAGCTAGGACCTGTATGCTCTGTGTTTGATATGTTGAAGCGTGAGACTCCACCCTCAGGGCAGGGCTACAGACAGGCCCAAACAGCTGGAGCTTCAGGTGGCTGCATCAGATGTTTCTCATACAGGAACATACAGGAAGGAGTGTAAATTACTCTACGTGTGCGTCTGGTTCTTTTTAACGTTCGTAGGCAATCTAATTTCTTAATCTTCACCTAAAACCGTTGTTCCTGATAATACAGAATAAACTTTTTATTTATACAGAAACTTTTTATACATTTAAACGCAGTGCATAAAGGGGAAAAAAAATCTAATTAAAGGGAAGAAGCTGAAGATAGAGGCGATAAAGAGAATTGTTAAAAATGAACTAATAATTAAAATAATTGAGTAATAAATGAATTGTGTAAATCAGGTTTGAACTGTAGCTCAGAAGGTTTTTTTTCCATAATTAAATATTTAATATAAATACAAATACAAAAAAACCCCAAATCTCTCAAAAGTAATTGCTTTACTTTTTTATTTCTCTCTCTCTCTCTCTCGCTCTCTCTCGCTCTCTCGCTCTTTCTTTTATTGAATTAATTTAATTAATGATATTTTGTTCCCTCCACAATGCACAACTGTCCCACAGGAAGAAATAAAACACAAACACGTTTAAAATTAAATTCATCACCCTTAAGGGATTTTTAGTTTATCTCAGAAACTGTTCTAAATAGAACCCTTTTGCAAAGCTAGAACCGTTATATATGCGAAGGTGGAAAACCATCCCTTCAGAAATTATTGTATATAAATCTGTTCAAACAATGTTCAGGCATCTCCAAAACGGCAGGTATTGTGGGGTGTTCCCAGTACAGTGCAGTGGTTAGTTTCTACCAAAAAAGTGGTCCAAAGGAACGACAATGTTCTTACCTGGGGAAGAGAAGGCACCAGGATGCACTATGGGAAGAAGGCAAGGCTGGCGGAGGAAGTGTGATGCTCTGGGTAATGTTCTGCTGGGAAATCCTGGGTCCTGGCATTCAAGTAGATGTTACTTTGACACGTACTACCTACCTAAACATTGTTGCAGACCAGGTACACTCCTTCATGGCAACGGTGTTCTCTAATGTCAGTATCTTCTTTCATCCAGTCACGCTGCAAACATTGTTCAGGAACGGTTTGAGGAACAAAACCATGAGATCTCAAGGTGTTGACTTGGCCGTCAAAATCCCTAGATCTCAATCCAATCCAACATCTCTGGGATGTTCTGGATAAACAAGTCCGATCCACGCAGGCCCGACCTCACAACTTACAGGACTTAAAGGATCTGCAGCTAACATCTTGGTGCCAGATACAACAGCACACCTTCAGAGGTCTCATGGAGTCCGTGCCTCGATGGGTCAGAACTGTCTTTGCAGCACAAGTAGGACCTACACAATATTAGTCAGGTGGATTTAACGTCATGGCAGATCGGTGTATATATATTTACTTGGTGTTGGTATTTAGCGCAGAATTCCCTTACAGAGAACAACAAAAATCCGCATGTAACGTTATGTGAAGTTTTTCTGTGTCCATCCAGGATTCACACAAGATTCGTATAAAGATTTCCCACCCGCTATCTGCTCCCTGCAAAGGGTGTTACATAATAGCCTTCTTAGACCCTACTTAGTGCACTCTATGCCTTATTACTTACGTGTACATCTAATGTTAAAAAAAGAAATATTTAAAAAATAAAGTGCGCCGTATACAGTAGGACGTTTAGGAAATGTGTTCCGTGGGCTGAGAGTAGAACATGGGATCTTAAACATTTGGCCTGATTGTTTCAAAATCTGATTATTTTTAAGCTATTAAGTTCATTCTGACTGTACTAACACACACACATGCACACACACACGCACACGCACAGGCACACACACTCGGTGGAATTAGTTACAGATTTTGGCTGTAGGGTTTGAGCCGTAGCCCGTTGCTGAACTCCCCATGTGGAGAGCGCTCTGATCCCTGATCCTGCTACCTGGCATCTGCCCTAGTGTGTGTGTGTGTGTGTGTGTGTGTGTGTGTGTGGCAACAATAGACCCAACCGTTTTTAACGTAGCTCCCCAGCGGACCCATATGTTTGAATGTTGATACAGCAGTTGACAGATGAAACAAAGGTCTTTGGCTTGCCTTTGAAATGCCCTGATTTGGATGTGTGATGGTCAAAATATTACCCACAGTTCCTGTAACACATCTGTGGGGAGTGTGTGTATGAAGACACGGTTTTGTGACATTGCACGTTTATCCGTCCTTTAAGGTTGGTCGACTGGGAAGGTGACACTATGAGGAGACACGGTGACTGTGTGGGTCCCTCATGGCTCAGTAGAGTGTGTGTGTGTGTGTGTGTGTGTGTGTGTGTGTGCACTAATAAACCGAAAAAGGTTTTCAAAACAACTTTTGTTCTTTTTCTGTTCTTTTATTGTGATTATTGTTTTTTTTTTTAATTGTTTCTGATCATAACACCGATGTTAGAATTGTACTGTGGAACAATATTTTGTACTTTTATTTCCTCCTAATTTAATATGTATTGTTGTGTAAGTGCAAATTCTACCACAGTTCTCAACCACAAGTCTCCTATCATTCCAACAGTACAGGTTTGGACGGGATACATTTCTGACCTGGATGAAAGAGAACTTTCTTCTATGTAACTCAGACCAAACAGACATAGCGCTTCAGTGGGGCTTAAAAGTTGAGAATTTTCTATATTTCTGTAATAAATGTGACCTAAAACAACATCAGATTTTCATACAAGTCTTACAAGTAGATAAAGAGAACCCAAAGGAGATGAAAATATTACACCTGGTCATTTATTTATTGAGGGAAACGATCCAATATCACATATTGAGTGGCAAAAGTATGTGAACGTTTGCTTTCAGTATTTGGTGTGATCCTCTTGTGCAGTAATAACTGTAACTAAACGTTTGGGGTAACTGTTGATCAGTCCTGCACATCGGCTCGGAGGAGTTTTATCAGAACAGCTTCAACTCTGGGATGTTGGTAGGTGTCCTCACATGAGCTGCTCACTTCAGGTTCTTCCACAACATTTCTATTGGATTAAGGTCAAGACTTTGACTCGGCCATTCCAAAACATTCACTTTATTCTTCTTCAAGCATTCTTTAGTAGAGCGATTTGTGTGTTTAGGGTCGTTGTCTTGCTGCATGACCCACTTTCTCTTGAGATTCAGGTCACAGACAGATGTCCTGACATTTTCCTTTAGAATTCGCGGAAATTCAGATTCATTGTTCCATCAATGATGTCGAGTCGTTCTTGTCCAGATGCAGAAAAAAAGAGACCCAAACCATGACACTACCACCACCACCATGTTTCACAGATTGGATAAGGTTCTTATGCTGGAATGCAGTGTTTTCCTTTCTTCAAACATAACACGTTACATAACACCTCAACATTTCAAGCAAAAAGTTCTATTTCGGTATCATCCGTCCACAAAACAGTGTTCCAGTAGCCTTCTGGCTTGTTCACGAGATCTTTAGCAGACTGCAGATGGGCAGTAATGTTCTTTTTGGAGATCAGTGGTTTTCTCCTTGCAGCCCTGCCATGCACATCATTGTTGCTCAGTGTTCTCCCGATGGTGGACTCATGAACATTAACATTAGACAATGTGAGAGAGGACTTTCGTTGCTTAGAAGTTACCCTGGGTTCCTTTGTGACCTCCTGGGCTATTACACATCTTGCTCTTGGAGTGATCTTTGTTGGTCAACACTCCTGGGAAGGTTAACAATGGTCTTGAATGTGTACACAGTCTGTCTGAATGTGGAGTCCAAACTCTTTAGAGATGGGTTTGTAACCTTTTCCAGACTGATGAACATCAACAACTCTTTTTCTGATCTCCTCAGATACACTTCCACAAAAGAGATCAATCAGAAATATCAGAGAAATAAAGTCAGAATTACGGGTTTGCATCTCACAAAGCTGAATTTATTTCTCGCAATTACGACTTTATATCCCACAATTCTTATTCTTTTTTTCTCTCGCAATTTAGACATCCACTGGACTCAGATGACTAAAAGCACAGCACTTTAATGTTGTCTTTATCTATTTAACAGCTAAAACTCTAAACACACTTCAAGACATTAAAAACTCAGCTGCTCGGAGTACCAACCCACATCTGCTCATATCACACCCATGCTGTATCAGTTTCTCTGGTTACGTGTCTCTTCCTGCATTCAATATAAGCTACTTTTCATTACTTTCAAAGCCCTTCACGGTCCTGCTCTTGCCCATCACGCTGAGCTTCTCCCATCACCTCATGGCCCATCTCTCACAATCTTCTATCACAATGTTGACAACTTTATTCCTTAATGTCAAGAGTGTTATGTGTCAATCTCGTGTCATGTGACCGACATAACTGTGTCATAAACCAGTCATTTTCTATCATGACTGTTAATGTCCGGTGATTCTTTAATGTACGTTATGCATTCCATCATAATGATTGATTTGTTACCCAACATGTTGGATCATTTTTGCATAGTTTAGGTGTCATGTGACCTGTTATAATACCTCAAATAAAACAGAACATGTCCAAAGAAAATACTCCTCACTGACTGTCTGTTAAAATGTCCTCATACCTCTCACCAATCGGTGTGAAATCAACGCTGCTGATCTTATGAAACCCTTTAGGAATGTAACCATGACAACAGGTGTAAATAACGGTTTAATCTCTGCCCATACTCGTGCTTCGCTGACACGGGGTAAAATCAAACGTAAAAAAATTATAATAATGGCACTGATGTATAAGCTAAAGTGTGTGGAAATATTCCGAAAAAGGACAAGAACAGAGAGACGTAAAACTTCCCATAACCATGACAACACTCGGTAATAATACAGCACGTTTGGATATGTTAGTGGGGGCGAGTTAGCTTAATAAAATAAAAAATAAAGTACCACAACCTGCTGAATTCTTGCACCTGATTGGTCAGAAGGCATTTATTATATATTATATATTATTATATAACAGAAGCTTTTATAGAAAATAGACAGGAGTGCCCAATCACAGGTTTATAGTCTTATTAACCGAGAGAGAGACAGAGAGAAAGAAAGCCTAGTGAGGAAATGACTGATTGTAGCTGCTATAAAGTAAGAAATAAGATGAACTAACTTGTTTCATGGACATACCAAATCACTGAATGTAATTCTAAACAGATCAAAAGTACAACTTGTTAGTGTTGACAAACTGCTGCGGTATATGAGGAATAAAACACTTTGTGCTATTATAGGAAAACAATGCTTAATTTCCCATCGAATCACATCCCCGAGTGTTCAATTCCTTTCCTAGCATGCTTTCTTTCTATTTTCTGATCGTTTTCGGCTATTTTTGTTGTGTTACGTGGAACACATCACTGACGTCACTCCTCGGTAGCGATTCTTGGTGGCAGATATGCTGAGACATTCAGAGTGTCATGAGAGGTTATGTTTGAGGTTAGAGCAACAATGTAACGATTATCTCCACAAGTGTGATGAGGTGTGTTATAAACGTTCTGTCCTAACATCCGTTCTAATATCTACAATTTAGCATGTGACGTTCGCTATCGTGACTTCAGACAATATCATGCGGCCATCGTGGCGATCGCAAGAGTATGACATCAGCTACGATATGTTCGTGACATGGTAGTATCAGGCGTCTGATGCAGGATTTAAAAAGCTGCAGTGAATTGCTGTCTTTGCGTAGAGGCTCTCACGAAGAAAACTAAAAGGTCCAAGATACTCTTGTGGTGTGTAAATATAAAACGCCTTTATTTAAGCTGGACTGTACCACTGCAACCCTGGCCAGGATAAAGCCATTACTGCATTACTAAACATGACAGGATATGAATATATATTTATTCATAGTTTCCAGAGAAATAGTACTTTGTCCAAAACATCCTGTTTGTCTGGAAACTCTGTGTACTTTGCTTAACGTCCACTACATCTGCAATACTTACTTAATACACTGCAGTTACTGTCTGGATTTTTATTTACAGGCCAATCTGAAACCATTGGAACAGCAAGGCCAATTCATTTGTTTGTGCTATACACCAGATATTTGGGTTGGAAAACATCAATGTAAGACCAACCATGACGCTGCCTCCACCACATTTCACAGATAAGCTTGTAGCTTTTGGATCATGAGAAGATCCTTTCTTTCTCCACACTTTGGCCTTTCCATCACTTTGGTAGAGGTTTGTCTTGGTTCCAGATCCTTTGTGGCTCATCTCTGTATTTCTTTGTGAATTCTAATCTGGCTTTCCGAATCTTACTGCTAATGAGTGGTGTGCACCTCTAGATGGTGGATTGTAATAACCTCTGCCTTGTGGAGGTTGTTGGTGATGTCACTTATGGTTTTTTGGGTGGTTTTCCTCACAGTTCTCACATGGTTTCTGCTTTCAGTTTTTGTTGTTTTCCTTGGTCGACCCGTCCGATGTCTTTTGCTCAGTACACCAGTGGTTTCTTTCTTTTTCAGGACTTTCCAAATTGTTGTATTGGCTCTGATAGATTTTCCTTCTTTTCTCAGCTTCAAAATGGCTTGCTTTTCTCCCATAGACAGCTCTGTGACCTTCACGTCCTTTTTAACAACAAATGCGGTCTTCACAGGAGAAATTGAATGCTAAAATCAACCGTAGATGCTCAGAGCTATTTATTGTTTAAACGGTCAATCTAACAGGACACACCTGGGTAACAAGAAACACCTGTCAGTCACATTGGAAATTGGGTGGTCCGATATAAAATGTCGTTTAACATATCTACATATACAGAAAATACCAGGAAATGAAAGCTGAAATTCTAAATTCAAAGTCTCCTATTCTGTATTATATCTTCTGACATCAAACCCAAATGTCTTCAGTCTA